>JAUKNM010000017.1:0-662500 GCA_030765045.1 Tenodera sinensis
AGGCTTAACCACAGGTTCCTGGAGATGAGATAAACTGGATACCAACTGAATATTTCTAGCTGGATGTACCTAATCCTCTCCATAATCATCATCAGATGTCAGCGGTACACAAGGGTGCCATTTGTAGCTCATTAAAATATGTTTAAGGGGATTCCCAACCACAAGTTTCTGGTGTTAGTACGAGTTCCACTTTTTATGTGTGTGAGTAAATTAGGTGTGAAAAAGAACAAAGTGATATAGAAGGCACTTCAGAGCAAGCTGAGTGTAACAACTCAAAGCAACTCGAGTGATGAGCGCCAACATTTGCGGGTAACCTGTGCAGTTACCAATATTGGTACTTAAATTGACATGCCTTATCTCCATCTAGATACATGTTTCAAACTATATTATCAATAACACCTGCTGTCCAATATGACCTACCCTGCTAAAGGACATTAAAACACCTACTTCAAGTAAACTTGTGAGTATGTAATACTAAAGTATATATAAAGAGCTTAGCATAACCTTCAGGACATAAACCACTTCTGCACCTGCTGTCCAATATGACCTACCCTGCTAAAGGATATTAAAACACCTACATCAAGTAAACTTGTGAGTATGTAGTACTAAGTATATATAAAGAGCTTAGCATAACTTTCAGGACATAAACCACTTCTGCATTCAGCGTTTTAGTAAATTTTTTTAAAACTAAACAAAGTTAGGTATGATCATTTACATCTTCACAATATCAGTTACAATGTGTACAAATAAGTGTACAATTCATCAACAAAGGGATAGTTAAACATTCTGAAGGACCAAACATTTTACAGGATAAAACAAAACTCATCCAGCTATAAGTGCAAACACAATTCCAAAGATTTACTTACAACCTTACTTAACTTACACCATAGGTTCAACAAGATTTTCAGGAAACATGCCAACACCTTAGTTGCACAGAATAACACTTTTCTGTTGATTTTATTTAAAATCAAAGAATTTCAATACCTTTGTGGCCTAATTTTGCCAATATTTTACTTCAAATATAAAAACATTGATATGTTTAAAACAGTAATTTTTTTTACTTCCTTGGTCATCGGTTGTGTGTAAATTTAGCACTATATTTTGTATATTACAACTCGTTTTTACTTTCTCTACTGGTAAGTAGGGGAAGTATTGTATTCCAACCAAAAATTTGATGTCGAGATTTCACCGGAAATATATGTTTTGAGGTCCCCTGAATCCAAAAAAAGCCCTTTTATAAAAAGGTCCGTGTGTGTGTCTGTCTGTGTGTCTGTCAGTCTGTGGACAGCATAACTCAAAAACGAAAAGTTGGTTAGAAGCCAAACTTGGTATTTAAGTTTAATGTCTTTCAAGGATGGGACACGAAAATTTTGAAGAAAATAGCCCCACCCTACACTACCCTTTACATGGAAACTTTTTCGAAAATTTTGATTTTCTTGAAAATGGCTCTAACGATTTTGATTAAAATGTCATATGTTTGAGATATTTTGATGACAAATGAAATGTATATCTTGAATTTTCTGGCTATAGCCCCTGTAGTCGTATTTACTTTGGACGACTTTTGCACAACTGGTAAACCGTTAGAGATAGACAAAATTATACTGTACAAAAAATGTAGATCTTGCTAAAATACACAATTTATGTCTCAATAAATTTTCTTGTAGGGTGAACCATTTCAGAGATATTCCTTGTTATGTGTGTGAGTTTCAGAAAACTTAGAACTTTAGCGGAATGCAACAACGTTGTTCATTTTTTTATATGTTAATCGTGCAAAGAGAACGGAATCTCAAAGGTCAAAAAGATTTGACTGTCGCACAAAGCCTTCTGTATTCTATTATTCCCCTTGCACCTACAAGGACATAAGCAGTAAGATAATTTGTACGAATGTTTATCTTAACTTACATGGAGATATAGGAATAAGAGTTTGTTAGAATGGTTAGTACAAGAGTAGAGAAAGTCATGTGAGTGCAACACATCAGATTTTTATAAATGTCTGTTTTATGTAATTTTTAGTTTCTCTACTATGTATAGTAAGTAGAGGAAGTAAAAATTCAATGTAGAGATTCCACCGGAAATATGTGTTTTGAGGGCCCCTGAATACGAAAAAGCATTTTTAGAAAAATGTGTGTGTGTGTCTATCTCTGCGTGTGCACGCACATGTGTTCTTGTGTATCTGTGTGTGCATGTATGTGCGTGCGCACGTGTGTGTGTGTGTGTGTGTGTGTGCGTGCGTGCGTGTGTGCGTGTGTGTGTGTGTGTGTGTGTGTGCGCGTGCGTTTGTGTCTGTCTATCAGTAGCTGAGTCTGTCTGTATGTCGGTGCCTGTGTGTCTGTATGTATTGTAACAAAATGTGCAAAATGTGTAGTCCATTTACTTTACTAAAGCTTTATTTTCCTCTAAATCATACTACAAATGCACAATTTCCTTCTCATTGCTAACACAGTTTATAGTCTTCTCTACTATTCAATTCACAATTGCTCTTCTCATAATCTTTCTCAGTCTTTTGATGTGTTTCTCCAGTTTCACTGTTTCTTATATCTTTACTATTACAATACAATCACTCAACAGCACAGCATACTCGCTGACAGGCTGGCCGATGCACTTTCATAACTAAAACTACCTAAAGCTACTCTGACACTCGAACTCTGACACCCAACTGACTAACTATAAAACTGGCCCAGACCGATGGTTTTAAAGTGTGCTTAAGAATGACAGCTCCACGTCAGTAGATTTACTGGCATGTAAAAGAACTCCTATGGGATGAAATTCAGACATCAGCGACACTGATATGATCTTGGCAATTGACAGCGTCGTTAAACAACAAAATAATTTCTTTATCTTTTTTATGACTAAATGAAATTAATATTTTTATTTTCTGGCTATAGCCTATGTAGTCATGCTTACTTTGGATGACTTTTGAATAACTGTAAGGGATAGACCATTAGAAAATGTAGATCTTGTTAAAACACACAATTTATGTCCAAATGATTTTTTTTTTTTTTGAGTGAACCATTTCAGAAATATTCCTTGTTATTTATGTGAGTTTTGGATTAAACTTTTGTCAAGTGGAGTATCGTTATTCATTTTTTTATATTTTAGCTGTGCAAATAGAACAGAATGCCAAAGCTTTAAAAGATTTGCCTGCTGTATTTCCATATTCCCCTTGCACCTACAAGGAAATAAGCAGTTAGATAATTACTGCATATGTTTATCTCAACTAACACAAAGGAGATCGAGGAATGAGAGATTGTAAGAATGGTTAGTACAAGAGCAGAGAAAATCATGTGAGTGCAACACATCAGATTTTTAATCTTCTACAGTTAAACAAGAAATTCTTTGCATCAAATTTTGTATTCAGATAGGGTTTTGCTTTTTAAATTCGTCTATATAGGTGTAATTCCTGAAAAATGTGATTTTACATTTTTACATAAAAAATAACATTTTTTATTCCCGCTTCTACAGTGCAATTCTTGTATATATATATTCCCAGTATTTCAGAAACTGCTCAAAAGATTTGGTTAAATTTTTGTATACATGCATATTATATTCACAGTGTTTTCTCTACTCACTTTTAGGTAACACATTCACATCTCTTTCTCTACACACTCTTCTATAAACAATTTTCCATAAAAAACATGATTTTACACCAAAATCATTTGTATCCCCAGTTTTAAAATAAGTCGTACCGTGTTCTGTATGTTTGAAATAGAAATGTTATTACAGTCACACTGTTTTCTCCTCTCACTTTTAGGTAACACATTCACATTTGTTTCTCTACTCACTCTTCTACAAAGAAGTCATACAATTTCTGGCATGTGTGAAATAGAAATGCTGCATATTACATTCACACTGTACTCTCTACTTACTTTTGGGTAACACATTCATAACTGTTTCTCTACTCACTCTTCTAGAAATAAGTCATACAATTTTCTGTATGTTTGAAATAGAAATGCTGCATATTACATTCACAGTATTTTCCCTACTTAAGTACTTTTAGGTAACACATTCACATCTCTTTCTCTACTCACTTTTCTATGAACAATTTTCCATATTTAAAAAAAAAAAAAAACAAACAGACAAACAAACAAAGCAAAACAACATTTTTATCCTCGCTTTTAAAATAAGTCATCCCATCTTCTGTATGTTTGAAATAGAAATGCTTTTACATTCACACTGTTTTCTCCTCTCACATCTGTTTCTCTACTCACTCTTCTGCAAAGAAGTCATACAATTTCTTGCATGTTTGAAATAGAAATGCTACGCATTACATTCACACTGTATTCTCTTTTTACTTTTGGGTAACACATTCACATATCTTTTTCTGCTCACTGTTCTACAAATAAATCATACAATTTCCTGTATGTTTGAAATAGAAATATTACATTCACAGTGGTTTCTCTACTTACTTTTAGGTAACACATTCACACCTCATTCTCTACTCACTCTTTTACAAACAATTCCTATCATCTATATACATACACACACAAATTGGATGTTAGTATATATGTAACTTAATCTCTAAAACCGCTTAATCGATCACCGCGAAATTTGGCACGTATATGTATTTTTTCATGGAGAAAGTTTTTATGATAACAATTTTACTACACAATATATTACTTTCAAATGGTTTTCTACTCGCTTTTTTTTTTTTTTTTTTTTTTTTTTTTTTTTTACATAGCACATTCATGTATCCTCTGTTTGCCCTTCAACATACAATTCATATAATTTTCCATGATTGAAATATAAATGCAACATATTACATTCACACGATTTCCTCTACTAATTCTTCCTCTACGAGATACGACCAGTCTTCTTTCGCTACTCGCCCTTCAACATACAATTTGCTATATGTTTGAAACAGAAATACAAAGTATTACATTCATATTATTTTCTCTATTCACTTTTGTTTTACGTAACAATTCACATGTTATTCCTATCGTTTATCAACTTCATACATACCGACGCCTATACATATCGTATGCTGAAGAGTGAGTAAACTCCAAAGCCGGTTGACCGATCGCCATGAAAATTGACATATCTAAGTATTTTCATGTTGAAGGTTTTTATGGAATCCATATTACCACACAACGTATTACGTTCACATGATTTTCTCTACTCCATTTGCTTTTACCTAACATACTACTCCCTCTTCTACAAACAGTCCATGCATTTTTCCATACATTTGAAATATAAGTGCAACGTATAACATTCACACGGTTTTTCTACTCATTTTTCTTTAGTAAAACACAATCACATTTCTTTCACTACTCCAGTTTCCATGCACAATTACGAACAATTCATTCAATTTTCTATGTGATTGAAACAGAAATGCACAGTACATTCACACGTCTTTATCAACTAGCTTTTCTTCCTGTAGTGTTTATTCTTCAACAGTGCTTTTGCTAAGTGTCGCTCCGGTGTTTTAATAAAAAATAAATAAATAGCTAAAAAAGGAAGGTAATCACAATTGATGTCAGCAGTGCGATGAAAAGCACGATATGGAACAGTTGATGAAACAAATGTTAGCCAAGATGGACATAATGGGGAATGAAATGTATTCTGGAATGCGGCAGAGGAAACAAATATGAAAGCCGAATTGTAAAAATGTAAACTACGTAATAGAAAATATGGGAACAAAAATGGACAAAATGGAAACAAAAATGGAAGCCAAATTGAAAATGTAAACTCCGAAATGGAAAAGATGAATGCAGGAATGTCCAATATGAAGCTAGATCTATCGGAGAATACTAACGAGTGACTGGCCGGGGTTAAGGAAGCCATGGAAGTACTCGACGGAAATATGACCTTGGCCAACACCCTGGAGTCAAATCGCAGCACCAAAGAACTGAACTCCATAATGGAACAAATGCTCGACGGAAACTCAAACTAGGTGGATATCTATGGTGCAGGCCTGCGTTCAGCAGTAGACGTTTTTCAGCTGAAATGATGGTGTTTATGAAATATTTGTATGTATTTCTATATCTCTTGTATCTCGGAAATGACTCTTAAAAATTGCGACAAAAATTATTACTTAGTTAACGTTTTACCTTTCAGGTTTATCTAAGTATCTTCTTCCCGCTCCAAAACAAAAAAAATTTCACAAAAACAGAGGCCAAAACATCGAGCTCGCTCGCCCAGGTACTATTGCTTTAATAAGCCACTGTACAATGTCATCAATCACCGATTACATAAATCCAATGATTTTATGCACTGCTTATAGGCTTAAATAATTTAATCTGCACCTTATTTTTTTAAAAATTTATTTGTGCTAAGTTGTTTATACTTTGGGATCTATTAGGATTGGCCCTGACCACTTATTCCCAAGATGTCTGACATTACATTTTTGATTATATCTTTCCCACTCTTAAATTCCACAATTGTCCTTACTCTTGCTCTTCTCATATACTATTTTCACCTTCTCTCAACTACTCAATTCCATTTTCTTCTCACATTCCACAACAATTCTCCAAAGTCTCTTATCTGAGATTGGTCTAAAAATTTTATTTTACCATGCTATTATTTTTTTTAGCCTTTTCTCCCAAATACAAAGGTCATTATGAAAGTTTTGAATACACCAAAAATAATTTTTTTCTAATTATTCTGACTGTTACGCTTTCTCAAAGTTCTTGCCACCACACTATATACACTTTTGAATTTGCTGAAACTACTGCTGGAAGCACTTCTGCCATGCTTTTTTATGGCTGCAAGCTCTCCTTCGTAGGTAGTAACAGCATCTTTAGGCGTTGAAAATCTGTTTCCATGCGTGCAATTTTTTACCAACAGAATCACCAAAATCACACAGAGCCAGACTGGGACTCTATGGTGGATGAGTCATAAGCTTGAACTCAGGAACTGAATAGTGATGTTGGCCATGTGTGCAGATACATTATAATGATGGAGAAGGATTACTTTCAATCCCATGTGTGGCCACTATTCTTGAAGTTTGGGAATAACTTTTGGCTGGCAAACTGTGTTGTACTGATGTACCAATTAGTGGTAACCCACCTTTGCTCCTCCAGAGCAATGGTTGCCACATGACCACTCTTCAAGAAGAATGAGGACACCATTTTCTTGCTGACACTTTGGGGACAATTCACTTTTGTCGGTGGATTGTCATCAGGAAAGATCCACACTGCTGATAGCTGCATGGTCTCTGGACCAAACTGATAAATCCAGGTCTTGTCACCTATGACAATGTCAGAAACCCATCTCGAGTCCCCTCCTTTGAATCTTGTCAACATTTCCTCACAGCATTCAACACGGGTGTGATTTTGTTATGACAAATTGTTAGGCACCCACTGCGATGAGATCTTCCTCACATGAAGGAATTCATGCAGGGTTTTCAAAACTGCTGGCAAATCTATCTGACATGCTGCCTAAATTTATTTTAATGTTATGAGGTTATTTTCGCAAAGCATATTCTCAACAGCTGCAATGTTTTTCTCAGTCAGCCCCATTGCCAGATGCCAGCTTCTCTCCTCATCTATCAAAGATGTTCAGCCCCTTTTAAATTGCTGAAACCACCATGGCATGGTGAGAAGGAATGGCCCTATAAGCCTGCTCCAAATGCTCAAATCTTTGGCACTGGTTTAAGCCACTTTTAAGATTGTAGAAAATCTCTGATTGAAAATGGGCTCTTTCCAGCTCCACTGCAGGAACTGATTACCTGCATGCTGCGGGTTGTTCATCCTTGCACAGCTGGAATTCCTGGACTGGGAGAGTCACTATCTCATTTTACTCACAAAAGATGGAGCTACCCCATTTGCATTCAAGTGGATCAATTTTTGTAGTGACCCTAGTAAATCATTCCCTCCATTCAATTGTTCCTTTACATATCATCAAAATGTATGTTCCATCTTCAATTTCTCTACATATTGAACATATTCCTTGCATAACATTGCCTCCGAGTCCCCTAAATTTGTATACCCCTAACCTAAACCAGACTATTGCTTCCCTTTCCCTTTTATCAGAAATTGCAACAATTTTTCTTTTCCTAATTCTATTTTTACACTTCTGTAGAATACCAATGATCTCATGTCATTACTCTTTGCTCTTGGCCCTTGATTATCAATGTTGTCATAGTTTTCTCTAGCAATTTTTCAAAATCCCTCTATCAATCAGTATCTTTACTTCTGTATATCACCTAGCCCAGCTCTTGCTTAGAACTCTTTAATTTTACTCAACCAACTTTCATGGTTCAAAGGTTTTTTGGTAATTTAAACTTTTCTTTGGACAACTGGCTTATCCTATACCACTATTTCAATATTCTTTCAATCACCATTCCTCTCACGTTAACTTTTCCCATTTCTAGTAATGACCCTAAATTAGCTGTGTTCTGGGATACCCCAGCATTAACTTATAAAATGCTCTTAAGATCATATCTATTTTCTAACATCCTTCTTCTACTCAGCATAGTTATATTCCATACACCCATATTGATTGTAATAATGCTGTGTATAAGCTTTCAAACTACTCCACCTTTATCATGGGAGCAATATACAAAAAACATTTTCTAACTAATCCCATTGCCAACTTTCCTTTTGCCAATGTCCATTTTTCCTGTTTATACCAGTCATGTTTCCTATTTAATTTTGTCCCCAAGTGCATAAAATCCTCCACTATTTGGATTTCTTTCTCTTCCATGACTAATTTTTTTTGGAGTTTTTCAACTTCTTTCTTTTTTTAACACTGAAATCTTTGATTTACTTTGGTTCATTTTCAGCCCCATGTTTTATGTATCTTATTTCTACTTCCAATATAACATGACAATCCAGTTTGTATTAGTGATCTTATCATTAGGTCATCAGCGTAACCCTAGTACTTTCTCTATTCTTAGTAACAGGCATATGTAAATGTGCTTCTGTAGGGCTGGCTATGATATAATCTATAAATAAATTGAACAAAGTGAGGTTTAATGTACATCTTTGTCTCAAGCCACATTCTTTTCCTATTTCTCCAGCAACTTCCTCTTTCTCACACTTCATACAAAAGGGATTCTGCTGATATAATTTGTCTATTACTTCTACCACTCCTCTACTTAAGCCTTTTAGTCTTAACTTGTGCTATATTGCTTCAATTACTATTCTGTCAGACTTTTCAAAGTCTACAAATAATACACATAATTTACCTCTTTTCACTTATAAGTATTTGTTCGCTAAAGTTTTTATAATCATTACAATGTTTACTGACCTCCTTCCTTTTCTGAGACTTAGATGCAATTGCAATAATCTCTGGTTTTCTTCTGCCCTCTTTTGTAGTCTCTTGGCCATGTTTCTTGAGAACATTTTCCACACATTTGACAGCAATGTAATTCCTCTGTAGTTGCTTGGGTCATCTTCTCTCTCCTTACCTTTAAAAATTGGCTGTATTATTGCCATTCTACTTTTTGGGATTGATTTATTCTTTATTTTAGTCACACATAGCAATCTATCTTTATCTTTACATGGCATTTAAAAACATTTGCCTTATGTTTCTTAAAATCTGCTTTTATACTTCGTTTGAGAAATGCCTATTCAGTTCAACATAATGACATGCTAAATCAAAATTCCACTTTCTTGATGAGCTTCCCTCCCCTTTAAACAGGTGCTTAAAACATCTTACCCATCTTGGCAGTTTTATTGAACTGCTTTATCCAATTTTTAATGTATTTTCTTACTATCTGCCATATCTGGTTAACTGCATCTGTAATTATCCTTGTTTCAATTTCCTGCACCCTCTTTTTCCTACACATTCCTTTCTTCTTTTCTACCCTCTTTTAATTGAATCATATTTTCTCTCTTCTTATCCATTGCTCTCTCTCCATAATACTAGTGTCCTTCTGACTTGATCTCTCATGGCTTTACATTCCTTGTCAAACCAGCCATTAGGTCTACTAACTTGTCTTCTATACTTTCTAATATTCCTACCAACGCATTTTAATATGCGAGGGTGATCCCAAAAGTGAGGTCTCCAATTTTTTTAAAAATATAAAGAAACCTTTATTTGCAACAAATGGTACATAGTTTTGAAGCTTAAACATTTTTCTATTTTTCCACATAATCACCATTTCGATCAATGCATTTTTGTAAATGCTGTGGCAGTTTTCGTATGCCCATGTAATACCAGCCCACCGCCATGCTATTGAAGAAGCATTTGACCTCATCTTTCATTTCTTCGTCACCAATGTGTCTTCCAAACAAGTGTTCTTTCAATTTGGGAAACAAGTGGTACTCACTGGGTGCTAAGTCTGGACTATAGGGTGGATAGGTGATTTTGTTGTTGTTGTGTTTAACGCCCGCTTTTACTACTACAGCACCGCAGGCGGTGACACTGATGATACGTGGAATGAAGATGGAGCACCGGTGGAATGAGATGGCGGGGGAAACCGGAGCACCCGGAGAAAACCCGCCCTGACACCGCTTCGTCCACCACGAATACCACATGCAGGTCCCTGGGATCGAACCCGGGCCGCCTAGGTGGTAGGCGAGCGCGCTAACCGCTCGGCCACGGCGCCGCCGGATAGATGATGATGTCCCATTCAAACTGTTGCAGAAGATCCACGGTTGAGGGGCGGTGTGGGGGTGAGCACTATGGAGAAGCCTTTTGGCCTTGCTCAACATTCTTCTTCGGTTCTGAATTGCCCATTGAGTTTTTTTTTAATGTCTGACAGTATCTGTCGTCATTTATTGTTGTACCAGGATCCATAAAGTTGATCAACAATATCCCCTTTCGATCCCGAAACACAGTTGCCATGACTTTACCGCAGACTGTGTTCTTTTGAATTTTCATGGCTTGGGTGAATCGGAATTCCGCAACTCACGTGATTGTGGTTTGGTCTCAGGTGTGAAGTGGAAAGACCAAGTTTCATCACCCGTGACTATTGAATCCAAAGGGTTATCCTTTTCATCTACATAGTGTTGAAATTGGCAGGAAGTTTCACCGCGTTGGCTTTTGTGGTTTTCTGTCAGCACTCTTGGGACGCATCTTGTGCACAACTTCCGAAATTTCAACTCTTCAATCAAAGCCCAATGAATGGTGCTTTGAGAAATCTCAGGAACAACAATGCAGAGCTCGTCGAGAATGACTTGCCAATCGTAAAGCACGATTTGTTCAATCTGTGCGATTTTCTCATCGGGAATTGACAGTCTGCCGCTTCTTTCCTCGTCATGAATTTCCATACATTATCTGCAAACTCTCTACACCACTTGCAGACATTTTTGACATCCGTATAAGACTCTCCATACATTTCCATCAACTGCTGATGAACTTCGATTGGTTTAACCCCTTCTGCACTAAAAAACTGAATAACTGTGCGAACTTGGCACCTGGCGGTAGTGGCTAACAGGAGCTTCACTACAACTGGCTGCCAAGCCAAGACTGAGGGCTCCAGTGGATGTGCGGTGGTTTCTGTAGAGAGTGGGGAGAGGAAGGGAAAAAGCAGTACAACCAATATCCATGCAAACAAATTCCCTGCGACTCCAGTGCTTTGGAGACCTTACTTTTGGGATTACCCTTGTAAATTGATATATCTTTAGCAGTTCACATTCTTTAGACCTATCCACAATTAAGTTAAACCCATACCCACATAACTTTAACATTTCTGATTCTATTGATCTATAGAATTCTTCTCTGTGTTCATTATTCCATTTGTAGTTTTCCAACATTATTGTGTAGTTAGTTACTCTTCTCTAAGTTAGTGTTTTCTTCTACTTATAATTTAATTAAAACTGCAATTCTCACTTTAAAATGCATACTCTTACCCTTATCATTCAATATCCTAAAATTCTGAACCATTGGCACTAGAGGAAGTGCAAAACTTAATGGCATATGAAAGCTGGTCAATCCTTGCACTGGGCACTGTTGGTAAACACAGCAGGCATGTACCAGCAGTAACTCTGCACATCAGAACACGTTTTACAAGCCAGCCACAACACTGCCCAATGTTTTAACTAAACAAATCATTAAAATTTTACCTTGCTGTTGTTAACTGAGGAAACATCTTTTGCAAAATCGCCCAAACCAATAACTCACTCTCCAACTTTGTGGATTTTTCCTGGAGATTCAAACACAGGTATGCCCTTTTATTCAGAAGAAGCTGTTCAGTACAAATTCATGACACTGTGTACACTACCTACACCACAAGCTTCCACAGTCAATTCTTGGAGCTTTTCAAAATGTATTTGTTAAATCAATTTTTTGCTATATTAATGAATCACTTCACATCTGTTAATAGAAAAATCACTTGTCTCAGCTTTGACAGACATGTTCACAGACTCTTATCACAAACACAGGGGAAAAGAGAAATAAATAATTTAATTTATATGTTAACAATATTTGAGCTCAAGTTTGAAACATGACTTAACATGGCCTGTTAACATTAGAAATAAAATAACTCCCCACAAGTCAAAATGAACTGAACATTAACTCATTCCATTTCAAACTGTGTGGTTTGTATTTTCATAGTACATGGTATGTTTATACTTGACTTTTGAGAGCAAGGAATGGTGGTATTTTTCAGGCTTATTTCTGTTGAATGAATGGTGAGTGACGATAACCATGTTTATACAGAGAGATCCAAATACATGGAAACTGCTGCAAGGTGTTTTTCCACTGTGTGGACGGAAACACGATAACAACAGCTGATATACACAAGGTCATGAGCATGACTTGTTTTTCTCTGCTCTGCTCACAATCAGTATTGAGCTAACAGGATATTGTGCAGCTGCATTATTACCAGAGTGCTTTATTATTTACTCCTGTACTTAGTCACAAAGTGTATTATGGCTCAGCATTTGTTTTCTACTGCACAGCGTGTATTTATTTATGATCTGTATGTGTTAACTCAGTCAGCTTGCCAGAAGCAAGTGCAATTTACAGAAAGATTTCCAGGTGTAAAAGTTCCAGGCCGTACAACAATCCATAAACTTTACAATAAATTTCAGGCCACAGGAAATGTTGAGGCTCAGAAATCTAAAAGACAGCGTACGGTTCTTACCGAAGAAGCATTAGATGACATCAGTCATCATTTGGAGAATTACCCCCAAAAATCGCTTAGGCGTCTTTCACAACATGCAGGCATTCCTTATGGCTATTCGCAAAGAGCTACTAAACTGCTGAAGTTAAAATCATAGAAAATAGCTGTGGCACATGCTCTTCAACCAGGTGATCCTGTAATTGGGCACACATTTTGTGAGTGGACTCTCAATAGTGTATACAATGACGAAATTGACCCACATTTAATAGGACGAGGCTTGGTTCCACCTTCATGGATATGTGTGTAAACAAAATAATCATTATTGGAGCTCTGAGAAACCTAATATTGTTCATGAAATACCCCTTCATAATGAAAAAATTGGTGTATGGTGCACCATTAGTGGAGAAAGAGCTATAGGACCAATTTTTTTCAAGTCAATAGTTGAAGCCCATACATACATGAATACAATTTTGCCCTCTTTTTTTTAGAGAATTAACCAACAGGGAGCGTGACTTTGCCTTTTTTCAACAAGACTCTGCAACAGCTCATACAGCCAAGCTTTCGATGAGAACAATTGAAAGTGTGTTTCAGGACAGAATTATTAGTAGAAATTTGTGGGCCCCTTTGGTCCCCAGACCTAACCCCCTGCGTTTTCTATCTCTGGGGTAACTTAAAGCATAAAGTGTACAAGACAAACCCACACACCCTGGAAGAATTAAAACAAAATATCCATCAGGAAATTGTCAGCATTTTTCAACGTGAACTATGGCGAGTGATGAATAATTTCCTAAAGAGGTGCCAAAAATGTATGTAAAAGGACGGTGGCGAATTTCAGCATTTGCTTTAATTAAGTAAAGTCTTCAAAAGTAGTTTTAAAAATGTTGTATGGTTTTATCCGCACTGTTCTATGACAGTGGCAGTCAGCGACGAGTGCAGAGGACCCGTACAGACAAAATACAATACAGCCGGTTCACAGTCTTTTGGATCACCCATTATAAACCATTTATATATTAACAATATTTCAGCTTGAGCTTAAAACATGACTTAACACATGCCCATTCACTTTAATAATAGAATAACACACCACAAATCTGAAAAGGAACAGTGCATAGCTTGCAATCTGAGTTTCGTAGAGACAGGAATTTTCTACAGTCATGATCAGAAACTAAATTTCTGTCTAATTATAAGATTCACATTTATAATTTTCAAGCATTTATCTAAGCATAATTAATGATAATGTTCTCAGTTCTGGTGCATAACATGTCCATACCAATAGGAGAAGCAACTTATATGATTTGCTGGAGTCTTCAGTATGACCTGTCTTCATGTGGGCCTAACTTTTGCACTTCCTTTAAATCGTCTATATACAACATATAGTGAACCACAATTTGGCCCACCCCACTTAAACATACACAAATTCACTGCCCTTATCTTCACCCCAGCACCCATTAGGTTAACTGAATCCATATTTTCACAGAAATCAATCACTTTTAGATCTTCTTCATTTATCACTTTATCTTTATTCACTCTTTCACAAAACACTTCTCTCTCCTCTCTTGTGTTATCCCCCCTTAAGTTATGACTTCTTGCTTGTGGGTCATCACACCTTGCATTCAGATCGCCTAAAACCAAAATTCAATAATGGAATGTTCAATCTTTATCTCATCACTTTCATTTTCCAACCCACAGAGGACTAGAGAATTGTAATAATTAAGAGTTCTTTTGTGGAAGGTAATAAACTATTCCTAAACACACTTCCCATTCCAACATCAGCCACATTAACCTCATCCATCTTGGATTTCCTTTCTTTTACTTTATTAAATATAGAATTTTGTATGAAGACACCCACACCCCCAGAGCCTCTTCCTATTACCCTTCTTCTCTTTTCTTCTTTACTCATAAAGTAAAACCAGTTATATCTTCGGCTGTTACACTCTAATCATGTTTCCACCACAACCAAAATTTGAATGTCATTTAATATATTTCTAACAAAACCTAACCTTAATCCTCTCATTAATCCCTTACAGTTCCAAAATGTAATCCTCACACCTCCTTCTCTAGGCCTCTCCTATTTTGAGCTTGACCTGCTCTTGGTTTCTTTGACTTTCTTCTGCTTCCTTCATGTAGCATCCACTCCTGCACTTTCTTCCCTTACCAAATTTAACTTCTGCATACCCTATTTCTCTTTATGTTCTTGTCTGATCATTTCTATTTCCATTAGGCTCTCTCGTGGTGTGAAATAACACGCTCCACTCTTATTGTAACATTCCTGTCAACTAGGCCCTTCCCATGCATCAGAGAAATTCCAGTCACCACACTTTCATCTCATGCTAACTTAACATTCTCTACCAACAAGCGACCTTGGCGTATCTCCATCTTTCTCACTGTTGTCACGTGCTCAAGTGACATGTCTGCGACATCCTCAAGAATCATCGATTCACTTCCTCTTCTTTCCAACCAGTGTCACTTGTGTATCTTTCACTCTCATTTGGCATTGTTCCTTCTATCTGCAGTTGGAAGCTTCAAATATACAAGTATATGCCCGCTTTTCTCTGCTCTTGCATTTTTCATGATTTATGCCAGCTTGGATATAAACTTTTGTTGTTCTGGGGATCACTGTTGATGAATATCTTGTGTTCCTTTTAACATTTTACAATGGTCACTACAAAAGTTTTGAGATGTGAGAAAATGAAAATTGATCCACTCGAATTGGATGCAGGATGGGATAGTCCCGTTCTTTGTGAGTAAACTGGTATCAGGTAGTGACTCTCCTACTCCAGGAATTCCAGCAGTGCAAGAATGAACAATTTACAGAATACAGGTAGCCAGTCCCTGCAATGGAGCTTGGAAGAGAGCATTTTTGCTCAACAATTTCCTACGAACTTAAAAGTGGGTTAAACCAGTGCCAAATACTTGAACATTACCTAGACTTTTAAAGACATTGCTCCTTCTCATGCCACAGTTTTCTGGTGGTTTCAGGAATTTAAAAGGGGCAGAACATCTTTGAAAGAAGCATACATCTAGTAATGGCAGTGATGAAAGAGAATATCGCTGTGTTGAGAGAAATGCTTCACGAAAATAATCACATAACATTTAAAGAAATTGAGGCAGCACTGCAGATTAGATCACCAGCAGTTTTGAAAATCCTCCATGAATTCCTTCATGTGAGGAGGGTCACATACTGATGGGTGCCTCACAATTTGATGGAAGAACAAAAACAACCGTGGTGAATGCTATGAGAAAATGTTGACAGGATCCAAAGGAGGGGACTCCAGATAGGTTTCTGACATCATCACAAATGATGAAACCTAGATTTATTAGTCTGATCTGGAGACCAAGTGGCAATCAGTGGTGTGAATCTTTTCTGATTATAATCCATCGACAAAAGTGAAGTGTCGTCAAAGTGTCCACAAGAAAATGGTGGTCTCATTTTCCCTAAAGGGTGGTCTTGTGGCATCCATTTCTCTGGAGGAGCAAAGAGGGGTTACCACTAATTGATACACCACATTTTGCTTGCTAAAAGTTTTTGCCAAGGTTTAAGAATGGCGAGGGATCCATCTCCATCGTAACAATGCATTTGTGCAACATCACTGTTCAGTTCCTGGGGTCTACAGGGGTCAAACTTATGATTCATCCACCATATGGTCCCAATCTGGACCCATGTGACTTTTTTCTGTTCCTGATGATAAAAAATCGCATGCCTAGAAAGAGCAAAAATGCTCTTTTCCAAGCTCCACTACATGGACCAGCTGTCTACACCCCATGGGTTGTACATCCTTGTGCTGCTGGAATTCCTGGAGTGGGGGAGTCAGTACCTGATACCAGTTTACGAAGTTTACAAAAGGATGGGGCTATCCCATACTGCATCCAATTTGAGTGGATCAACTTTGATTTTCTCAAATCTCAAAACATTTGTAGTGACCCTTGTAGCCCTCCTTAACACCACATATACCCATTCGGACATAAGAATTTTGCAATTATTTTGAGCCTGATAATAAACAAATGGTAATTTTTCATTGAACGTTGCTTTATTGTTTTTCAAAATATTCTCCTTTATGATCAAAACACATTTGCATGCATTTGAACCATTTTTCATTGCATTTTTTCCAATCTGCTTGAGACACCTCCAAAACATGGTTTTTGAACACATCAATGGCTTCTTCTGCCGACAAAAATTGTTGTCCATACATTTTATCTTGACTTTTGGGAACAAAAAGAAGTCCTTGGATGCCAAATCAGGACTGTATAGCGGATGAGACATCAATTTGATTTTTTAAGTGTTCAAATAGCTGTTAGATGAGATGTTCAAGCACTTGTGTTGTCTTGATGAAGAAGAAATCCAAAGTGCTTGTTTATTTTCCTTATTTCACTTAAGACTTCCAGAAAAAAAGTGGTTGTATACTATACAGAATTGCCTGTTTTACATTCCTCTACAGACACTGCTGCCACATAATCAGTTTTCCTGAAAAAAAAGAAGAAGAAAAAACAGGTGCCCATTTGCTTCAAGTGCTAACAACTTTTCTTGGATTTGGTTCATCTTGAAACACCCATTCAGATGAATGCTGTTTACATTTCAGCTCATGTGCATAGATCCATGATTTGTTACCTTTTACAACCTTATATTCATCTTTGGAACCAGCATTGTTGTATTTCCTGAGCATCTGTGTGCACCAATCGACACAAGCATCTTTTTGAGACTGCATCAAATTATGTGGCATCCAAACTTTTTTCATGGCTAAATGATCATGCAATATTTTATATATTCTGGTGAAAGTAATGCCTAGGGTTGGCTCTATCTCACAATATGTAGCATAATGATTTTGCATAATCAGTTTTTGCACACATCAGTGTTTCCTGGCACTAATGTTGGATGACCTTCATGAATTTCATCACTGGGCGAATGGTGGCCACAATTTAACTTGTTATACCAGTATTACACAGTGACAAAAGGATGGAGCTTCATTGTAAAATGTTTAAGTACATGGATAGATGCACTCTTGTCTTGATAATCCATGTCAAAGGTTGTAATAAGTAATCGAATGAATACATCCACAAGTTACTGTCATTTTCTCCCCAGGACACAATTTTCAAGTCACTGTAAATAACAAATAATGCTCTATTGACAAAATATCTGAATTGGATTATGGTAAAAAATTTCACACTTTTCAGTGGAAATGCCAGATGGCACCTACAACAGTCAGTGTTGCCAAGGCTCAAAACAAACAGTAGCCCTTGGAGTATCCTTTTCCCACTGCCTTTCCATTACGAAGGCATCTCTCATTTCTCATCCTTGAATTACCATTTCCAGATACTTCTCCACAATTTTATTCCCTTCTTGCATTGGCCAGATCCCTCTTCTTTCCTTGGAATACCAAATTCAGTTTTCTCTCTTATACCTCTTCTACTCTTGTCTTCAATGTCCCCATCTCCTAATTCATTCTCAGGGTCTCTTGTTTGATTTCTGGTTTAATTTCCATCATAGTTGCATTCATTTGGTTGCTTAAACATCTTTCAGCTTCCATTCTGGACATCAGTTGCTCTAAAATTATAAGTTGCTCCACCAAGTTGGGTTTCCTCTCTAAGTCACTGATATCATAACCACCACTGCATGACCTGGGGGTTAAATCTTGCCCAAACTCTTGTCCACTGCATTCTTTTATTATCTTGTCACCATATGCACCAATTCTTGTTCTGTATGTTTAAATATCCACTTCCATTGTTTATAACCTTTTCTCATTCAGAATCTAGGTCTGAAGCTCTGTCTTACAACCTTCCTCCTCGGCTGCCAACTTAGCACTCGCTTCTGATATTTAATGCCTTATCTACACTCATACCACATAACCTTGTAATACATCTACCAGAGACACTAATACAATAAATTCTACTGGTATTAAGTAAAACCTGACACAAATTTGATGGTTTGATGCAAATCAGTTAGCACATATTGTGACAGGTGTGCAAGTTGCCATCTGGCTCCACCTGTGAAGTATATGCCAGCCCATTTATCTAACTGCTTGGATTGATACAAGTGTGACAACGTGCAGGAATTTGCCAGTATGCCAGCTCCTTTACATAGCCACCTGGATTGTTGTGCCTGCGGTGAACCCTTTAGAATCAAATGGTCTGCACAATAATATCTTTTAGAACAACTGACCCACACAATACTGGCACAAGCAACAAATGCCTCTATGTGCTCCCTGCAGTTTTGGTAACTTCTTTGGCAGCAGGAGAGAAAGAGAGAGGCTGCCCTCTCTAAGGACATTCTGTCTTTATTATGGAGACTATATAAAGGAGCTGTTAGCACACAGCCTGGACCACCAAGATAGACCTGAATGATAGTTTAGTTCAGTCTGAGAGACAGTAGAATACAGTGGGCAGCTGAGAATCACAGGAGCCAAGCGTCAGAGTGACAAGTATACAAGTTGTCTTGACTGCAAGTGGAATTGTCATGTGTTACTCTGGTATCAGGAAGTGATGAAGAAGGCCATAGAGTAAACATGACCGTAAGCTCGAGTGACTTTAATAACATCTCACAGCTGGTAATACGAGAAGCTCTTACTAATAATCATTGTCGTGCAAGCTTCAAATCTTGAATCTGAAATAGATAAGATAGAAAGTGAAGTAATGAGTGACTTCTCCAATGGGGAAGATGGAAGAGAAAATGAAATTCACAATGGAGAAAATAAAGATGCAGCCATCAACCAAAACTGACAAACTGGCCGGCATGAAGAAATACATGGAAGAGCTTGGTGAAAAGATGAAGGACCCTGACCAATGCTTTAATGCCCTGGAGGACATTGGGGAATGGCTTAGCATTCTGGGAGGAACTGCTGGTGGCAGCACTAAGTAACTGAATGCTATCATGGAAGAAATGTTAGAAGGAAGACTTATGGATTTGAGCTTGAGATGCCAGGGTGCAGCACATGTGCGCATCAAGCCACCCAAGTATGACTTATTTTCAATGTTCAAAGCCTTCCACTAACAATTCATGCAGTTGTAGCCCACAACTGATAGTCACCAGAGGAAGCTGCACAGAAGAGTCTGGCAGCCCTTGGGCCTCCCCTATAGTCTTGGTGAAGAAGAACATCAAGCTATACTTCTCTATGGACTATAGGAAGCTGAATGCTATCACCCGAAAGGACTGTTTTCTCTTAGCCTGGATTGATGACACCCTGGACACTCTTGTCCAGTGGTTCTTGACCTTGGACCTAAAACCAGGATACTGGCAAGTGGCCCTGGGTCCCTGAGACAAGAAGACCATATTCTCAACAGGCCATTTACAGTTATGTTCCTTGGGCTCTGCAACATGCCAGCAATCTTCCAGTGCCTCATAGTTAATGATAAGGGGGTTGACTTATGACACCTGCCTGCTGTATCTGGATATCATCATCACTGGCAGCACATTCTAAAACAATTTTGAGAATCTGACCAAAGATATTACAGAGGCTGCAGTCAACTGACCTGAATCTGAAAGAAAACAAATGCCAACTCTTCTGCAAGGAGATTAACTACTTGGGCTACATAGCCTCACCAACTGGGGTGGCCACAGACCTAGAGAAAGCTGTGAGAGAATGGCATCACCTGAAAGATAAATAAGAGTTGTGCAGCTTTCTGGGCCTATGCAACTACTACCACTGATTTCGTCAGAGGGTTCTCCAACATCATGTCTGTCGGAAGAACACAGACCTTACAAGTGCACATAAGAGGCGGAGGATGCATTTCAGATGCTTACGCCAGTACTCTGCAGTGTACCTGTGTTAGGTTTTCCACAAATGGGCAGTGATTTTATCATGGACACTGACATTAACAGTGAGAGGTATGCTATCCTAGGTCCAGAATGGGCACGAGTAGGTCATAACGTACTACAGCAAGACACTTCCCAAGGCAGAAAAAAACTATTATGTTACCCAACAGAAGCTCCTGGCAGCAGTGAAGGCACTGGAACATTTTCATAAGTACCTGTACGGTCAGCAATCCACCTGATTTACTTGATTGTAAAGCTTCAAGAACATAGAGGGCCAAACAACCTGTTGGGTCCAAAGACTCCAAGAGTACAACTTTACATTGGAACATCGGAGCCACTCCAATGCAGATGCCATATCAAGAAAACCCTGCCCAGAGGTGCGTGGCCACTGCAGTAAGGTGGAAGAGCCATGTGATTTTGGCGGTGCTTGCAGATGGATGGTATGGTGTGGTGTGCACACCCGAGGAGGGAGAAGCAGTCGGACATCAACTTGAGGCCACTTCTGAGGGAAGTGGAGACAGGAACTAGGGTGAGCTGACAAAACGTCACATCTAGGAATAGTGTGTATAAGTCCTATTGGCCCAATGAGATTTGCAAGACCAAGGAGTTTGATGGAAGACCCAGAGAGAGAGAGCGGTTAATATTCCCTCAGAGTAAGATGATGGAAGTCCTGGAGGAAGTACATGCCAGTACTTCAGGAGGAATCTTAGATCAAATCAAACAATTGACAAGTTTCAGCATAGGTTAGGACAGTCACTGAGAGCTGATGTTGACAATGTTATTTGTGTGTGACAAGTTGTGGCACAAAGGCTAGGAGCCGAGGTTACATGCAGCAGTATAATGTAGGAGTACCCTTTGAAATCATTGCCATTGACAGAGATGGATTGTTCCCTGTGTTGGACAGGGATTAATAAGTATCTGTTAGTGGTCATGGATTACTTCACCAAGTGGTCAGAGGTGTTCACCATTCCTAACCAGCGGGGCATGAAGATTGGGTCAAGTAGCATTAGGGCTACATAGTGATCAGGGCAAAAACTTTGAATCAAACCTGATGAAGGAAGTACTGGAATGACTTGGAATGCACAAGATGTGCACAAACACCTCTTATGCTCAAGTCGTTTGACATGGTTGAATGGTATAATGATTGAAAATTGCAAAATTTGAAAAACAAAAGAACAGAGGAAACACTACACTCGGCACACAAGAACCATGTCAACAATTAGTAAACTTCACAATACATCCTAAATTAAACCATAGCTTCAACAAAATTTTCATGAAATACAACATAATTTTAACTCCGAAGAACAAGTATATAATTTAGAATGTGTTTGCTTCTCCTTTGAAAGAGAGCATGCCGCCATATCAGGCATCTACTTAATAAGCCATGAAAACTGTAACCTGGTAAATGTAGGTAATACAGTAAAACATTGAAAACAGAAGGAAATAACATTTTAGTTACCTCATCGTAAACAAACAGAAAGATTTGCTGCAGCAAATATTTTTGGACTGCAAACCACATCCATCCAAAAGTAACCCTATTGAGAAACGTATGCTCGCTAAACTAAACATTTGGGAAAATATATTAAAAAGAAGCAACATGCAATGAGTTCTGAAATTCCACCATTGAATCTCAGCAGTTATATCATGAGAAAACCAACCAGATGATGCCACTTCTGCAATCAACACCTGTAATCCTATCTCCCGTGTTGCCAGTCAAACCAAGTCTGAGAATGGATGCAATAGCTTCTGAAACATATTCTGAATTTGAATTTGAGTAAGTGAATCAGTTGTCATTTCACTTCACTGTTTCTAACTTTAAAATTAATAAGTTGACCATTGCTGTCATAACTTGACATGATAGTTTAAATGAACAGAAATCGTTCAGTATCCCAAGGGGAAGGTTCTAAACCCAACTCTCCATTTCGGTGTGTGACTAAATACTGTCCTTTCCTATTAAAATTCACACATTTTGATTAATAAATCACCTTCACATTTCATTACAATGGTTAATCAAAGCAACAGCATATTCAACACTTTTCAAAAGGTTGGATCATCAACAGCTTAGCTGGTTCCTTAGTCATCATCTGATTGAAAGCCTTAAAATGATTAATGCTGGGAAAGCCTGAATGTCTAATTATTCTGCTGTGTTACAATGCTACTAAGGCTCAATTAGTATTTAATTTGATTTCAGCATAAACAAGAAGGTATATCAAGAGATCATGCAACCATAAAAGAGAAAAAGGTGAAAAATTACACATGTAACAGTGAGAAATACTAATCATTTCTACAATTACTAGTTATTGTTAACATTTATTTTGCTGTTTGGAAAATATAGGGAATAAATACTACTGCATATTTTCTCTTTGTATCATGAATTGCTCACATTTAATTGCAAGTGTGTAATTCACCAAGGTAGCAATGATAAATTTGCATACATTTGAATAAGCTAGTACCAGTGATGTGCATCTAAATTATTACAAAACTTTAACCGTGTTGAAACACTTAACATCACTTATATATTTATCTTGACTGGTTTCAAGAGCCCAATTGCTCCCATCATCAGAATTGCCCAATTGATTCTTGTGGATGCTGTTTGATGTGTGGTTGAGTTGCTAAACAGAGCCATACAATTCACTATGAAAATTAAAGAAAAAGACATTACCTTTTATAGATTTAAAAATAATTAGATGCCAAATTAAATCAGTTTTGGTATCTACAGAAAGCCTACACATTCAGAAAACTACATAAAAAGTAACAGCTTCAATTCAGTTCCACACAAGTATACTGTCCTAAATAGTTTAACCCACAGATTGGCTTACATCCCCTTATCAGAAAGAGTGTTGTTGTTGTTGTGTTTAACGCCCGCTTTTACTACTACGGCACCGCAGGCAGTGACACTGATGATACATGGAATGAAGATGGAGCACCGGTGGAATGAGATGGCGGGGGAAACCGGAGCATCCGGAGAAAACCCGCCCTGACGCCGCTTCGTCCACCACGTATCAGAAAGAGAATACAAATAAAAATACAAACACATAGTCAGCACAGCAATTAACAATGGCTTCAACAAAAAATCATTGACAAGAAAATAAATTCAAAAAACAAAAACACATGAAAGAGGCCACTAAACTCTCTCAACAAAAAAAGAAAAATGATTTTAAAAAAATTCACTTTCTATCCAAGTGAGCACTACAAATTCCACACCTTCAAAAATTACAGCATCAACTTGGCTCCACAAAATAATTTCAGCATAGAGAAATTAATATGCAACAAGTCAAAGGATCAAATACCACAGAACAAAAAAGCAGGAATCTATAAAATTAGAGCTAGAATCAGAACTGAAAAATTCAATACCACGGCTGGGATTTGAACCACAGACCTTCTACTTGCCATGCAGTTGCTCTAACCATTAAGCTACTGTGCCCACACATGGCTTGTATATTAAAAGAAAACACCACCATCAAGTTTGTTGGCGTAAACAATAATCTATAAATTAGTTGCCCGGATTGTGACCAAATTTACATAGGAACAACTAAGGAGTTTAGAAATCAGACTAAAAGAGCACATGAGATGTATCAATATAAACAGATGGATAAATCTGCAGTTACACACAGTTTTTGGACATCAAATCAGAACATCATGCCGAACATAACACTTTTAAAAGCTACAAAACATGCTGCAGAGTTGGATACTTGGGAGAAGTTCCTTATCATAAAAAACAAACTCGGGTCAATGAACTTGGATTTACCACCACCAAACCCATTGTGGAAGTTCATCAGTTCACTGCTAGATATCAACTCAAACAACCACACATCAGACAGCATCCATAAGAATCAATTGGGCAATTCCGATGATGGGAGCAATTTCAGCTCTTGAAACCGGTTGAGATAAATATTTACATGTAAGTGATATTAAGTGTTTCACCACCAATTCAATTTTTATAATAAGCATGATAAATATTTTTAGAACTTGCCAAAATAGTTTTCCCTTCAAAATTAACATATTGTTTGTACCCCAGATAATTACACTCCAAACCCCACAAATCCGAAATTCCAGATAATCCGAATACAAAATCCATTATTTTAAAAAAACAATAAAAAACTTATTTGTACTCTTGTGTAGAGAAAGCATTTTTATTATAGAACTGGAAAATGAATTATTGAAACTATGCACATCGGAATGAAATGTTTACTGCACAAAAATATTTTGTTGAACTTTGCTATAGGCAATGTGCTTGTACATAACACATTTAGTCAGTGTTAAACAACATTTTCACATTTACTTATGTGCAGTACCAGTAACTGTCAATGTTCATGAAACAGTAATTTTTGCTTAACTTGCGAAATCTGTAACCTTCTTCTGCCATACAAAACTTAATTTATGAGTGAAAAGCATAAATTATTGTACAGTAACTGCTAATAATAGCAAAACAAGCTGAACTACCTATGTACTGCCACTATCACATGTGATTGGATATATCCATGGGTCAGAAGAATACATTGTCGTTATGTTGAATATATTGTCTTATGTTGTGCGTGGCAATTGCAATGTTGCCACTTCCTCACATCGCTACGCTACGTTACCTTATAGCTGCTAATCCTATAGCTGAATTTATACACATTTAGATTTTATTTTTCGGATAATCTGAACAATTTCAAATCCAAACAGACCACACCCAGATTAGCAGAATTCTACTGTATAACCTAATAAGAAAAAAATTATATATGTAAGGTCCCAGATAAATATGAGCTACTTATCCTAACATAACTATGACATGATACACAAAGACTTGGATAGAGAATAGCATTGCAAGATAAGGGTTATCTGTTCAGATACTTTCTTGTAAGAACAGACTTTGACACAAAATAATAAACTAGAACATAGGTTGCACTGTGTGACACTATTTTCTTTACTTTATCTCCAAAAACAATACACTGCACTTACACTATCTTGTCAGGATGGTCACAATATTTGGCTCTCAGATATTGACTTACCTGACTGCAATTCTTTATACAGAGCTTTAGATTCAGCACCTCTTCTTGTGCTCTACAGCTACGAAAGGCTGTAGATGATAACTGCACAGAACTTAACATCGAGAGCTGCCAAGAGTGACGTACCAATCGATACCTGTAATAAAAAAAATAATTAGTTATCCACAGTACTCATATAAATAATATTTGTGATGAATTCTATTGCTGAGAAAGTTATATAATTTAATAAACAGCAAACACATAAGAGTGTAAACAGATGCTGGGGTAGATTATGAGGCAAGAAAAGAAAGCAATATAACTTCCCTCTGGAAATGCTGGTTTGAGCATTACTGAATGAAAATATGCCAATCTCATTGATTAGAAATTGTAAAAATTAAAATCAAATTATGCCTTTTATACATTAATTCAGTGATAACATTATACCACAGCTGCCAATGTGTTGCCTAGGAAGTCTGCTTATTATGTTGTCGCTTTTCACTTTCTCTACTGCTTATCCAAAATTTTTATATGGAGATTTTCCTGGAAGTACAGTTATGAGGTTCCCAAAAACCAGAGAAAGAGGTTTTAGAACCAGGTCCATGTGCATAACTCAAAAAATTAAAAGTCAGTTTAATACAAAGTTGCATATTTCAGTCACTGTTCAAGAATGCCAGAAAAATATTTATAAGATGGCTCCCATGCTCCTTGCTTCTCAAAAAAAAAAAAAAAAAAAAAAAAAAAAAAAAAATCTGATGCGTGGCACTCATATGACTTTCTCTACTATTGTACTAACTATTCTTACAGACACTTTTTGTTCTATCTACTTCGTATTAAATAGAGATAAACATTTACAGAAATTATCTTATTGTATATTTGCTTGTAAGTGCAAGAGGAATATGGGAATACAGTAGGCTTTGGGCGATAAAGCTGCTCACTATATGAAAGACTTCGAAATTCAGTTCTCTTTGCATGGCCAAGACAAAAAAAATGAACATGGCTACATTTGGGAAACGTATAAGTATTGGAAAACTCACACAAATAACACGGAATAGCTCAGAAATGGTTCACTCTACAAAAAAATGCATTTGGGTGCAAATTGTGTGCTTTAACGAGATCTACATTTTCAGTAGAGTAAGATTTGGGCTATCTCTTACAGTTTACCAGTTATGCAAAATTCAAGAGTAAACAGGACTACATAAGCTATAGCCAGAAAATTCAAAATATACATTTCATTTGGCATAAAAATATCTTAAACATGTTGCATTTTAATCAAAATGATTAGAGCCATTTATGAGAAAATCAAAATTTTGAGAAAATAATTTCCATGTAAGGGTAGTGTAGGGTGGGGGAATTTTCTTCAAAACCTTTGTGTCACATCCTTGAAAGATATTAAACTTAAATATCAACTATGGTTTCTGCATGCGCAGACACTGACTTTTCTCTAAAAATGCTTTTTTTTGGACTCTGGGGGCTCCAAACATATATTTCTAGTGAAATCTTGATATCAAAATTTTGGGTCAAATACAACACTTCCCCTACTAACTATACATAGTAGAGAAAGCAAGAAAACATTTTCAGCATATGTTTGTTTTCCCTTGAAATTGGCTTTAACAATTTTGATTAAAATGTCATAATTTGCTGCTGGGAATGGATAAGACACTGCTTGGGAAAAGAGGAAGACTGATTTTTCTGCATACTGTGGTTTTGCAGAATTTCTTCTGATTTCCATGCTGATGTTTGCATCCCAAAAGAATGGACAGATAACTGATGGGTTGCTTAAAGACTTTAAGGAACATATTTTAACAAATAGCCAAATTCAGTTAATATGTTTCATAATGCAATACATCACTCAGTGCAGCTAAATTAAGCTTCAGTGATGGGTAGCTGAAAGGGAGAAACTGTCATGGCTACAATGAAATAATGTTCTGTATAGTTAAGCTCCAACTTAAGTGAAGATTATGGAGCTGGTTGGGATCCACAAATCAGACACAATTGCTTCAGAAATGTGATTTCCTCAATGTAATCTGCTACTTTAACCCTATGAAGTTAAATTGGTTAAATATAAAAGGATAATCTCACACACACGCACCCACCCACCCCCACACCCACATATATACAGGCTGGAAGGTACTGCTTTGGCCAGAATAATCTGGCTAAAAGATGTAGGTCTAAGAAACATGAAATGCTAAGTTTCATTTCGATAGGTTTAATGTTGTTGTTGTTTTCTAGTGCCTTGCATCTGGCAATGAAGCCATTAGCATTCGTGCTTTCCAATACTTTTGAACTGTAGTTTCTTCTGATCTTAATGCTTCACAGGTCTTCGAGTGGTCTTCGTTCATTTCTGCTGGATCGTTACACAGGACACATATTGGTGAGGCTGAGATACCTATTCTGTAGAGATGACTTGCTAAGCAGTCATGATTTGTCAATAGTCGGAAGGCTGCAACCGCTGTTTTCCTTGGTCTCTGGGGGATTATATCTGGGTTGGAAAGTAGTGTAATCCATTTTTTATCTTTGGCATTTGTTTCTATTTCTTGAAGGTATGAATGAGAAAATTTTTCAATGATCAAGCGTTTTATTGAGGAATATGAGAAATTGAATTTAGACTTTTGTTTTATTGTTGTGCCTTTCTTTGCAAGTGAGTCTGCAGCTTCGTTCCTCATGGCTCCACAGTGTGCTGGAATCCATTGGAGATGAACAGTCTTATTAACTTTTTGGAGTTGTGTTAACATTTTGTAGCATTCTCTAATTTTTGTTGACTTCTTTGTAGTATTTGAACATATTCCCTGAATTGCAGCTTTAGAATCTGAAAGAATTACTGCCTTGTTAAATTTATTTAAGGGAAGATTTAATAACTGTCGGAGAGCAATGTATATAGCCTCTATTTCTCCATCATAATTTGTTGTGTCTCTGCCAACAGAATGATAAAAGGAAAAATGTGATAGGTTTAATAGTTTTATAAAAATTTAAGTTTTTCGGTAGTGTAAATGGCAACGGTGTACTGTGTTCACACACGCCAACTGCCTGTGTTGAACTTAGCAGCATGTGCTTCCAAGCCAGTACTGCCTCAGATGTAAACAAAACACCTGACTGGTGTGTGCCTTGTGGTCAACAGTTGTAAACAAAGCACCCGACTGGTGTGTGCAAAGCACTGCACTAGACATCAACAAAACACTGGCCCAGTGGACTGGATCAGTCCTCTCACACCGACCGGCATGTGCAATCAGATATAAAAAAAATACCCGTTTACATACCAGTGAAGCAGTCACAACCTCAGGCGAATCGTCAAGAATCGATATCATGCCTGAAAGATGTAAATATACCTGAAATGATGCATTTGTTCAAGTAATACTGAAGATGCAGTTCTGCATAGTTTTCTTCTTCCTCTTCCTCCTCCTCCTCCTCTTCCCCTTCTTCTTCTTCCCCTTCTTCCCCCCCTTCTTCTTCTTCTTCCCCTTCTTCCCCCCCTTCTTCTTCTTCTTCCCCTTCTTCCCCCCCTTCTTCTTCTTCTTCCCCTTCTTCCCCCCCTTCTTCTTCTTCTTCCCCTTCTTCTTCCCCTTCTTCTTCCCCTTCTTCTTCCCCTTCTTCTTCCCCTTCTTCTTCCCCTTCTTCTTCCCCTTCTTCTTCCCCTTCTTCTTCCCCTTCTTCTTCCCCTTCCTCTTCCTCCCCTTCCCCCCCTTCCCCTTCCCCTTCCCCTTCCCCTTCCCCTTCCCCTTCCCCTTCCCCTTCCCCTTCCCCTTCCCCTTCCCCTTCCCCTTCCCCTTCCCCTTCCCCTTCCCCTTCCCCTTCCCCTTCCCCTTCCCCTTCCCCTTCCCCTTCCCCTTCCCCTTCCCCTTCCCCTTCCCCTTCCCCTTCCCCTTCCCCTTCCCCTTCCCCTTCCCCTTCCCCTTCCCCTTCCCCTTCCCCTTCCCCTTCCCCTTCCCCTTCCCCTTCCCCTTCCCCTTCCCCTTCCCCTTCCCCTTCCCCTTCCCCTTCCCCTTCCCCTTCCTCTTCCTCTTCCTCTTCCTCTTCCTCTTCCTCTTCCTCTTCCTCTTCCTCTTCCTCTTCCTCTTCCTCTTCCTCTTCCTCTTCCTCTTCCTCTTCCTCTTCCTCTTCCTCTTCCTCTTCCTCTTCCTCTTCCTCTTCCTCTTCCTCTTATTCTTATTCTTATTCTTATTCTTATTCTTATTCTTATTCTTATTCTTATTCTTATTCTTATTCTTATTCTTATTCTTATTCTTATTCTTATTCTTATTCTTATTCTTATTCTTATTCTTATTCTTATTCTTATTCTTATTCTTATTCTTATTCTTATTCTTATTCTTATTCTTATTCTTATTCTTATTCTTATTCTTATTCTTATTCTTATTCTTATTCTTATTCTTATTCTTATTCTTATTCTTATTCTTATTCTTATTCTTATTCTTATTATTATTATTATTACTATCTGCCACGAGCTAAAACAATAGTAATTGCCTTTAATACACAAGTAAATAAAAGTGTTCTTCATTTTTCTAAAATAATGGTGCTCTTCTGTGGATTATAGGGCTGAAAGAAAACTAATGATCTCGTCATACATTGTAGCTGTTGTCATGAAGACACCTAAATAACAAGGCAAACAGAATGAAATTTTTCCCTACAAGTAAACATGACAGTGATACTATCCTTAAAAGACGGTATACATAATAAGGAGTTTCTCTAGACATATGACAAACCAAATTCGTATCTAATACAGGATTAAAGCACAGCTAATGTACTCTAAAAGATAATGCAACATTTACAAGTACTATTTAACATAGAACACAAATACCAGTCAGCATTTTGAAATAAATTCCATAAGCCTGTCTAAATGCATTTATAAGCACTTTACAACAAGAAATACTGAAAATGTATGTTGTTTATGCCGATTATGTGGAGTTTATTTAGGTTTTATTATTACTTAATTAAAGTTCTTAATATTGAGTCACATTTCAGTTCACAAAAGACATTAATTTTATGTTGTTGCTGTTTTTAAGGGGGAAAACAGAAGAAGAGTTGGAGATAAAGAGTGGCTTATTTCACTAGGTAGGGGATAAGGAGTGGGAACATCGGCTTTATTTACCTGATCTCATTGTTATGTTTTTAATTTTATTTTGTATTTCTTATTTTGTATCTATTTATTTTTTATTCTTAAGGGGAATTTCCCCATGAAATTAGGAGTACCATGTCTAAGTACTTCCTTGATGTGAACGGGATCATAATCACAAGCTAAATTCTTTTGCACTGCAGAAAGTTGTACCTTAACCCTTCCTTCTTCTGCCAACCCTCACACTGTGAAGTGATACCTCCTCCATGTTGTGAGAGCACGCGACAAGCATGCTTGGATGGCCCATGACATTGCCATATTTTGCGTAGAAATTAAACTTTGCATGACACTTTAACATTAAATTGTGGCTAAATTAATTCGAATTAAGATAAAAAGGCATTACAGCATTGTTCACACAATGTTTGCACGACAGTTAGTCAAATAATAAACCATTTATTTCTAATTGTCAAAGAGCTAGATGGCTCCAAATGTTTGACATAAATTATTTTTTTTTTGGGCGAAATGGTTCTTTATTGACAAAAATTGTATTGGACATATTTGTTGTACTCATCATATAGAATCCCTGGTTAACGTGTGGCCGAAGCAGTACCTTCCACCCTGTGTGTGTATATATAAAAACACACACATACTGGGTGAGACTTCTCATCCTACAGATTGAGAAGTTATGAAATCCCGGCATTTTACAGGCTATGCCGTAAACACTGAACTGACTGTTTTACACCACTGTTCATGAAGTGACTAGTTCCCGTAGCACAACAATGTGCACGTTGGCCTTCAATGGTGAAGATTCCAGGTTCAAATACTGCCACTTGAAGGTACTTTTTATGTTTAGTAAATTTAATATGAATTGATAGTTTGGCATGGATGTGTCGTTTGACTTAATTAGTTTATGTGAATTTCGAGAAAACACAAATTGTAACTTGTTAGAATGTAGTTATAACTTACATAGGGCATCATTACATATTTTACTATTTAAAGCTACTGCTTCATACAAAAGAAAGCCAATAAACTGTTTTGAGAGCTTACACAATGCAGTACATACAAACTAGATAATGGCTGGAACTTGGTATTCATAAGCAAATCTTGATTTGTGGAGCATTCTCAAAACATAAACATAAGTGAATAAAAAACCTTATTCGCCGGCGTGATTTGAACTTCTGATCTTCCCCATGATTTTCCAGCATATTAACCATTGTGCTATTAGAGCACGCTAACAACAAGCACCACTGTAGCCATAATCAGTGAGTTTGTGAATGCGGTGTCAGCACCTGTATTTCGCATCGTCTGTAAAATGCAGAGTTGCCTACTTGCCAATCTGCATGATGAGAAGACTCACATGGTGTATATCTAAAATAATTCTTTCACACTGTAACCTCTGTGAAATTTGATGTGACAACTGTGGCAATAATTAAATACCAGAGCCCTAAATATTATAATATTCACCTCATTTAGTTTATTAATCTAGTGAACTGGTGATAAACTTGGGAGATGGTGATCATGATGTGGACACTGGCAATGATACAGTAGAGTGTGATGTGTTTGGAAACTGCAGCCTCTCCCTGAAAAACTGCCTATCATAAGCTTAAGCTCTTAAAATTAATAAGTATTTGTTTCTGAAAAATCTTTTATCCAAATAAATTGACAGTTCTGATACAATTTAATATGTATGTTGCTAATACTGTATGGATAATAGAGCATTTTGTTTGTCGACCGACCGACGTAAGCACAGTGAAATAAACATTTCAATATTAAAATAAATGAATTATAACACATATCCCAATTTTATATTTATTTTAGGTTGTTGTAATTCAATAAATGAATTAATACACATTTTGGAACAGGACTTTTAAAGTACAAGGATTTGGAAACCAGTTTTGTGCACATTAGAACAACCTAAAATAAATATAAAATTTAGATATGGATTACTAAAGATTACCTAAAAGTGCACCGATTCCGCTACAACCTTGCTTCCCCCATAGCTACTTGGCAATAAGCAAAAGCAACTGAGCTTGTTTGTCCACAAGGCAAGATGCATGCAACCTCAATATAACAATAGCAATAAAACTGGGTTCCCTTAAGCCTACCAACTTTTGTGGGACCTGTTTGGACTGGCTTTTCCTTAATGGACAGTGTCATAGTGTGCAATTCCTGCAGTGACCGAACATTTTACTATTCTAATTTTGTTCCATGCAAGTCAGGTTGTGAGTGATATAAGCTGCAGAAACATGAATAAGCCAAACCCCTTTACAAAATAGTACAGAAAATAAGCATGGAATATACAGGATTCAAATACTGCATGGGAAATATTTTCATAGACTTCTGAGCAGGTGGTTTATTTAAAAAATCAGCAATTAAACATTACCTATATTTGAAATGTAATGCATATACTCCTTTGCTTTTAATCCTCCTTGTTTTTTCTTAAAATAATTGTGACAGATGAAACCTTACTTATGAAATAATTATTAAAGCATCTGCACTAAAAAACGAAAAGAAAACTGCAATGACAAAGAAGAAAAATAAAAATGTGTTTCTTAAATAAATAAATAAATAAATAAATAAATAAATAAATAAATAAATAAATAAATAAATAAATAAATAAATAAATAAACAAATAAATTCTTTGTGTTTAATATTGAAATAAGACTGAATCTGTCTTGCATGCTAAAATATATGTTGAAGTTCTATACTAACACCATAAACCAGTAAAACCGAACTACTAGTCTGTGTAGCACTGTAAGAAGAAACTTTGGTAAGCGAAGTTCACATTTAGTCTATAGCATGCCTTACTGACAGTATAGTAGCCTACCTAAACTGATATTAACAAGCAATGAGCTTGTTAGCTTGCCTGCTGGTACTTCAGGTACTCCTACCACGGGTTAACTTGGTTTGTGGTTCATGAAAGTGTCAAGTTGCTTCCACTAGCAAGTTAGGGGTGGTAGAAAACAATTTTTGTGGCCAAAAATGCCAGAAGTCCGCCTCTGAATATGTCTTGTGTTGTGTTCAGTGTCCGATTACTCCAATGTGTGTGCTTGTGTGTATATTATTTGAAATTAAAGTTCAACATTATACGTACCATTGCTTCTGAAATGGAGGACAGTGTGGAGACCCAGTGCATACTTTTAAATGTATTTCTCCTATTTATAATTGTGATTCTTGTACTACTTGCTGATGTTGGTAAACAACTGGGGTTAACAGAAACACTGATATTTATAGTTTCCATTCATCTCACAAGTGAGATTTCCTGTCTTATGCATAACCATATAAAAAGCATTAATTCAAGAGTATTTCTTTTCCTGAGGTATTCTAATTGTCAAAATTAATAATGTGTTGATTTTCACTTTCTCTATTACGAAGAGAAGTAGAGGAAGTATTGCATTCCAACCAAAATTTGATGTTCACATTTCACCAGCAATACATGTTTTGAGGTCCCATGAATAAAAAAAAAAAAAGTTTTTAGAACAAGGTCTGTTGTGCATGTCTGTCTGTGTGTCTGTCAGTCTTTGGACTGCACAACTCAAAAACGAAAAGTCGGTTAAGGGACACTGGGAGTGAAATTTGAAAGTTCCACATTTCTTGATAGATATTTCTGAAATGTTTACTGTGTTTGTATTTATATGAGAATAGGATGTACACCAAATTTCATTTATATTGGCAGAATTGATACTCTAAAACATGGGTAACAATTGTATGGAGAGATATTTCAAATACGTTTGCTGATTATGCTGTACATATTTTTTTAATGACAAAGAAAATTTAATCTTAAAAATTATTGATTTTTTTCATACAAAAAAATGTTTTTGGAATTCATTGTAATGATAATATCAATATTGAATCATTGTTTTGTTTAGCTGCTATTTATGAATACTTTAGGAAATTTTCATTGAATTTGAAGCAAAACTCAGGCGCGACCTTTTTTCGGAATATGTAGAAATGTAGTTTTGAGAAAAACAGGCTTTTATATAGGAACATACTGTGTACGTTAAGGGAAGAGCGCTATTTGAAAGGGCCGTAATGACCACATTGAGTGGGGGATATGAAAAATGTTAGCTGATCCAAATGCACCGGTGTTCCAGAACATTTTAAGGTAAAAAAACAATTTTCGACTTTTTTGACAATTTTGACCAAAATTTCACTCCCAGTGTCCCTGAAAAGCCAAAGTTGGTATTTAAGGTTAATCTCTTTCAAGGATGCGACACAAAGATTTTGAAGAAAATTGCTTCACCCTGAACTACCCATAACATGGAAAATTTTGATTTTCTTGAATATGGCTCTAACGATTTTGATTAAAATGTCATATGTTTGAGATATGACAAATGAAATGCATATCTTGAATTTTCTGGCTATAGCCCATGTAGTCCTATTTACTCTGAATGACTTTTGCATAACTGGTAAACCGTAAGAGACAGACCAAGTCTTACTGTAGAAAAAATTTAGATCTTGCTAAAATACACAATTTATGCCTAAATAATTTTTTTTTGTAGAGTGAACCATTTCAGAGATATGCCTTGTTATGTGTATGAGTTTTGAAGATCTTATACTTTTGTCAAATGGGACATCGTTCATCTTTTACTTTCTATACTGGTAAGTAGAGGAAGTATTGTATTCCAACCAAAAATTCGATGATAAGATTTCACCGGAAATATGTTTTGAGGCCCCTTGAATAAAAAAAAAGCATTTTTAGAAAAAGGTGAGGGCAAGGGGGAGAGAGAGAGACAGAGAGAGAGAGAGAGGCCTTTTACATATTTTTATCTTATCTTTACTTTTATAAATAGCTGCCAATGAACTATTTATAACTGCTTATACACCATGGTTTTTTACAATAAAATACATTAAGTATGAAGAACAAATTTTTCATACTTACAGATTATTTTCTACTTTTTAGTTCCATTTGTTATAAGAGTATGTTTTTGTTAGTTTTTTAAAACTATAATTTATTTTTAACTTTTTGGTCTCAAATGTTTCTATTCAATTTTTTGCAGAACTTTTATTTGAAATCTTTTAGAAACTTCAGAGTTTGAAATTTCTTTCATATATTTTTTGAAAATGTTCAAATCATATCTTTTTTGGAATAGCATTAGATTAGAATTACTGTTTTAACTATACTATCAGCGGCTGTGAACTTCCTGGCCCTGGGTAAACTTTGAGCCACAACCCTTCCCCCCAAATCTCGTGTCCTGCGGAGGTCCTCTCTCTGTACATCACCATCTTTCAATATTTTCAAGCGATTTAATTCCTTAGTCCAGTGAAACTTGTGGCGATTTATAAACTACCGGTTGTTGTGGGTATCTTGGCCCTGTATGAACTTCGGTCCATGATATTTCCCCTGGTCTCATGTTCCTGTCAGGTCCGTTTTTTGGACATCTATGTCAGCCAATATATGTGTATTTAATTAACACAATTTTGAGGGTGCATGTAGAAATGCGCCTTAGCGACATCTAAGATGTAATAACTGTACCGTTTTCCATAAATTTAGATTAGGCATTTTTATCCTGACGATCCTGGTCAGAACATTGGGACAAAGTCATGATGATATAACATTCTCATCGCTCCTTAACATGTGTGCAAATTTTCAAGTCAACCAGACAACTCTAAGTTGGTGAAAATTAAGTTGAAAAATTCTGTTACATTGATAAATGTATCTTAGCAAATCTTTTTATCCTGATCAGGACATTAGGACAAAGTCGTGATATTATTATTGTATTGCCATTGGTCCTTGACACTGTGCAAATTTTGAAGTCAATCAGACGACTCTAAGTAGGTGAAAATTACCTCAAAATATTTCTTTGCATTAATAAATATAGTTAAGTCATTTTTATCCTGAAGATTCTAGTCAGCACATTAGGACAAATTCAAGATATTATGGTATTGTCATCAATCCTTGTCATCTGTGCAAATTTTCAAGTCAATCAGACGTTTCAAATTGGAGAAAATTACATTACATTGTTAAATTTAGCCAAGTCACTCTTTATCCTGATGATCCTTGTTAGAACATTAGGACACAGTCGTGATATTATTGTATTGTCATCGGTCCTTGACATGCGTGCAACTTTTCAGGTCAATCAAATTACTCAAGTAGGTGAAAATTACGTTCCATTGACAAATTTAGCTAAGTCCCTTTTTATCCTAATTATCCTGGTCAGGATCTTAGCACTAAGTTATGGTATTATTGTATTGTCATTGGTCCTTGACATGTATGCAAACTTTCCTGTTAGTCAGACGACTGTAAGTTGGTGAAAATTATGTCAAAAGATTCCATCACATTGATAAATTTAGCTAATTATTTTCTTTTTTTATTCTGATGATCCTGGTCAGGATCTTAGGATAAAGTTATAATATTGTATTGTCATCGGTCTTTGACATGTGTGCATATTACGTCAAAAGATTCTGTTACATACATACGTACAAGTGAAGCTAATATAAAGCGTGTAAAAACGTAGATCTTGCTAAAACACACAATTTATGTCTAAATACATTTTTTTTGTAGTGAACCATTTCGGAGATATTCCTTGTTATTTGTGCCAGTTTCAGAAAACTTAAAAAAACTTTTGTGAAATGGAACATTTTTGTTCATTTTTTTATACCAGGTGAGTCAGCCGCACCTTATTTTTTTGGAAGGTAGGCCACCCATCTAACGGCATGTGCGCCTTAGTCCAGTTTTGCGCTTACTAAAATGTATTACTTGACGTTCTTAAAGAGAGGAATGCGCAAAATTGAGAGCAACAGCGGTTTAAGGGACAGAACGTACTCTTCGCTAAAGTACACCTCAAAAACATACGACTCATTTACTGAGAGCGAATTCCGGTTCCCAGCCGATTTTACAAACTTTTTATTAGAGTATACATAGCAACGTAATTCAGTAAACGCCTCGGAAAAAATGGACCTATCATATGAGTACACTAACAACGTCAGCTAAAAAGAAAATGGTGGATTCTTGTACTTAGAGCAGGGGTTGGCTGCCAAATATTACGACACGTCTCATCCATCATGAACCCGTACAGTCAAAACGAACATATTATTAAACAACAGTTACATCTCAATTAATATGCATAACAGCTTTTGCCATTTAAGTAATAATATTAAATCGCCCAGCAAATAATTAAAATTGTCTTAAAAGGTTAAATCGAGCCCGAAAACTTGCGAGGTGGCAATGGCATAGCGCCAGGCATACAAGTCCTAGTATTGCACGTGGTATGTGCTTTTTAGTCAAGTCTCAAAATAGCTGAATAGGATTGCGACAGGTCCTCTGCGCTAAGCCCCCATGACACAGGTTCGTGTCTCAGCATTGTGAATATTTTTTTTATGTTCATCAAAACTTGGAAACCGAATTCACAATAATCTAATTATGAAGTCCCTGAGGGTTTAGTACATTATAATTTAAATCGTTTTTGGTTGTTTGCATTTTTAATAGCACAATAATTCATTGTGTGCAAAATTGAGTTTAACTTCCATGTTAAACTCTGACAATGCAGTTTCCTTGCTTTCTGTGTTCAAATGTGTATAGGTAAATTATCCTTATTTCAACTGCAACTACCTATAGGTGTGTTTAAACAACTACATAATTGTAGTTCACCAATAAAGAAACATCAAACAATGTCATAAAACAATAAAAATGAATATAATAACAGTTTTCAGAATAACAGTTTGCAAATTGTGAGGATTGCACGGTAAAAAAAAATTAGTACATGCAGGTGATTCGAACCACCTTCACAGCAGACAGATTAATTCGGAGTCTTACACCCATTCCCGCTGAGCTACCTAGTAACGTGTGAGGTACACATACCGTTTAAGATGTAATATTCGCTGGTTCCAGTGAACATTTGCAGAAGTGCAAAAGTCAGCTGTCTAATTAAGAATATATTAAAAAGCGATGTGATAACATATATATTAGTACTAATTTCATCAATGTTAAACATTCATGTTAAATACGCGGGTAGAACCTAGTAATGGGGTCGATGTTTTCATGTTGGGGTATAAAATGCGGATTGCATAAAACTCGAGAATAAGGGGCAGCTGACTCACCTGGTATGTTAAGCATGCAAGAGAATGGAATCTCAAAGCTTTAAAAGATTTGACTATCGCTCACAGCCTACTGTATTCCCATATTCCCCTTGCACCTACAAGGAAATAAGCAATAAGATAATTTGTACAAATGTTTATGTCGACTAACAGAAAGAAGATATAGGAATAAGAGTTTATAAGAATGGATAGTACAAGAGCAGAGAAAGTCATGTGAGTGCAACACATAAGATTTTTAGAATAATGTCCGTGTCAGTGTCTGTATGTATGTCAGTTTGTGGACAGCATAACTCGAAACCGAAAAGTCGGTTAAACCAAAGTTGGTACTTAAGTTTAATGTCTTTCAAGGGTGTGACAATAAGATTTTGAAGAAAATTGCTCCACCCTAAACTACCCTCTACATGGAAAATTTTTCTAAAATTTTGATTTTCTTGAAAATTGCTCTAACAATTTTGATTAAAATGCCATATGTTTGAGATATTTTTATGAAAAATGAAATGTATATCTTGAATTTTCTGGCTATAGCCCACGAAGTCCTATTTACTCTCGATGACTTTTGCATAACTGATAAACCACATGAGATAGACAAAATCTTACTATACAAAAAAATGTAGATCTTGCTAAAGTACACAAGTTATGTCTGAATACATTTTTTTTGTAGAGTGAACCATTTCGGAGATATTCCTCGTTATTTGTGTAAGTTTTGAGGAAGATACTTCTGCCGAATGGAACATCGCTATTCTTGTTTCATATGTTAACCGTGCAAAGAGAACGGAATTTGAAAGCTTTAGAAGATTTGACTATTGCTCAAAGCCAACTGTATTCCCATATTCTAATTGCATGTGCAAGAAAACAAGCAATAAGATAATTTCTGCAAAAGTTTATCTCAACTAACACCAAGAAGATAGAAGAATAAGAGTTTGTAAGAATGGTTAGTACAAGAGTAGAGAAAGTCATGTGAGTGCAACACAGATTTTTAGAAAAAGGTTTGTGTGTGTGTCTGTGTGTCAGTCTGTGGAGAACAAAATTTAAAAACGAAAAGTCGGTTAAAAGTCAAAGTTTGTATTTAATTTTAACATTTTTAAGGATTCGACACAAAGTTTTTGAAGAAAATTCCTCCACCTTAAACCACCCTTTAAATGGAAAGTTTTTCGAACATTTTCATTTTCTCGAAAATGGCTCTAACAATTTTGATTAAAATGACGTATGTTTAAGGTATTTTTATGACAAATAAAAGGTATATTTTGAATTTTGTGGCTATAGCCCGTGTACCCCTATTCACTTTGGATGAGTTTTGCATAACTGGTAAACCGTAAGAAATAAACCAAATCTTACTATGCCAAAAATGTAGATCTTGCTAAAATACACAATTTATGTCTAAACAATTTTCTTTTCTTTTTTTTTTAGAATGAACCATTCCGAATGTAGTCCTTGTTATTTGTATCAGTTTCGGAAAACAAACATTCGTCAAATGGAACATCCTTATATTATTAATTTACTATGGAGTAAAGGGCCCTGCCATAAAACTTTTGAGCTTGTACCTGGAAAATCGTAAACAAGTGGTCTGCATAGGTAATAAGAAGTCAAAAATAACAGAGGTCAAATGTGGTGTTCTGCAGGGCTCAGTCCTCGGGCCATTACTTTTTCTCTTAATGATAAATAATCTACCATCATTCATAGCCACCCACTCAATTCTGTATGCAGATTATGCCACTTTTGTAGACATTCACTGAAAGTCACGGCAGAAAATACATTAATGCAAGCCAACAAATGGTTCAGAACCAATGTTTTTTTACTAAATGAAAACAAAACCCAGAATATATTTAACTTAAGAGAGTCACCGATAGATAATGGTTTGAATAACATTAAATTTCTAGGAATAGTAACTGACAAACTATCGTGGGCACCACATATTAGGTACATAACATCTAAACTTTCCAGAGTTGTTCATTTGTTTAGAAACCTGAAACTCCACATACCCGAGGCATACATTAGATCAGCTTATTTTTCTTTTTTCCAAAGCATAATATCTTATGGAATTTTACTTTGGGGTAACAGCTCGCATGTCTCAGAGGTACTCTTATTGCAAAAAAAGGTTATTTGAATTATTTCAGATGCACCAAAACTAGCACACTGTAAACCTTTGTTTATCAGGTTAAAAATGCTCACCGTTGCAAATTTATACATCTATACTATACTACTGTATATAAAAAATCACTTGTAAGATTTAAAGCTTTCACGGCACACGTTATTTATTAAAGTTTCACGGGCGATCAGCCATGTGAGGTTTGAAAATATTGAGCTTTCGGCCATTCTAAACTCCATGGCCTTCGTCAGAATGAAATGACCGTTATTTTCCCGCTCCCCCTATATATACAATGTTAGATGAGAGGGGGTTGCGTTGCCCTGGCCAATGAGCGGGTGACGATTTGTGATTGGGCCTGCTGTTTCGGGCTATGTTTGTCACCGGCCACAGTGTTTTCTTGAGGGTCAGTACTTGGACCAGAATCACTATAGTTGCTGTTGTGAATGTGTTTCATGGCTATTGTCCAGGCAGGGCTTAGCTGAAGACCGCGGTCCCTGTTGTAATTGTTTGGATGTAGTTTGATTTGAATGGCTTCCTTAATGACTCTGTCCCAGTATTTATCCGTATGCTCCAGAACTTTGATGTCTTCAAAGTTTATTTTGTGGACATACTCTATACAATGCTCGGCCACTGCTGACTTATCTGGTTGTAGGAGCCTGATATTGCGTTGATGTTCTTTACACCTTTCTTCTATTGTGCGTCCTGTTTGGCCTACATACACTTTACCACATTCGCAAGGAATCCTGTAAACTCCTGGGACCTTGAGTCGAAGTGGTTCTTTTACCGGTCTAAGGTATTCTTGGATCTTCTTTGGAGGTGTGAAGAAGGTCTTGATGTTATACCTAGCAAGTATGCGGGAGATCTTGTTTGAGACGGAACCGTAGAATGGTATGTAGGCTTTGCTCGGCCAGCTATCCATTCTTTGAGTGAGGCGTTGGGGGTTGTTTCGATTGTTTTCAACCTTCTTTTGTGCCTTTTTGATGTCGTTATCACTGTATCTGTTTTTCAGCAATGTGTCTCGTAGGTATTTAAGTTCCTGCTTAATGTGGTCTTCATCCGCAATATCGAAAGCTCGGTGAAACAAGGTGGAGATAACTGTCTTCTTTTGAGTAGGATGGTGGTGACTGGAGGCGTCCAAGTAGCGGTTGGTGTGTGTTGGTCTGTATACCGTGTGACCTAGGCTGCCGTCCGGCTTCTTGTAGACCAGAACATTTAGGAAGGGGAGTGAGCCATCGATCTCAACTTCCATGGTAAACTTGATGTTCGCATGTAGGTTGTTGAGGTGGTCTAAGAAGGTGGAAAGTTTTCCTTTTCCATGTGGCCAGATAACAAAGGTATCATCCACGTATCTGAAGAAAGCCTTTGGTTTGTCTGAGGTGGTATCCAGGGCAGTATGTTCAAAGCTCTCCATGAAAAAGTTGGCAATAGCAGGTGACAACGGTGAACCCATGGCTACCCCATCCGTCTGTTCGAAGAACTGGCCATTGTAATTGAAGTATGTGGAAGTGAGCGTGTGTCTGAAAAGCTGGGTGATGTCTTCCGGAAACCGTTCAGATAGGAGCTGTAGTGAGTCCTCTAGCGGCACTCTGGTGAACAAGGATTCCACATCAAAGCTCACCAAAATATCATCCGGGTCCACTTTCAGCGCTGAAATTTTCTATATAAAGTGACTGGAATTTGCAATATGGTGTTGACAGTCACCCACCAGCGAATTCAGTAGCGTAGTAAGATGTTTGGCAAGCAGGTAAGTAGGTGAGCCTATGGCATTCACAATGGGTCGAAGGGGTACTTCAGGCTTGTGAATCTTTGGCAGTCCGTAGCTCCACCTAGACTCTACGGACTGCCAAAGCAACTACCAAATTAAATACCATGTATCCAGTAGCGATTTCAGTTCCACTCAACACTGGAGTGGAAAATTCTCCACATTGATGTGACTCTTTGAAGCTGCTCTTTGGTGCCTCTGTTTGAAGCTATTTGCTTGAAATAATGATAGGTGATGGTACCTCACTACTTATTGCTGTTGGTGAATTGTTTGTGCGCCAGTGAAGAGTATAACCTCACAATGTCTCGAAGTTCTCAGTTGGTTCCTTTGGTTGGCTATTGCTCGAGTGCTGAGATTCCCATCTCAAGGTATGCGTGAATATGGTTGGAAGGATACACATATCCTTGATAGTGAATATTTTAATGAATCTTGAAAAACTAAAGCAGTTAACATTGAAAGAAAACAATTCTATAAATTATAACAAATATCCTAAGAATTATAACAGCAATGTCCAACGTTTGCAAAAGAGGGGAGTATGGGTTTACCTCCTTCCACTATATGCAGATGTTGCCCCTGATTAACCCCCTACCGTGCCTTGTGTTGCAGTGGTGGGTCGGTACGTTGCACTTGATTTATGAAAGCACTTTCAAATCTTATGTGATAAACATCTGTTCATTAGTGACTTGTTTGGTACTTCTTAAGTTGAAGAAGTATATTAATATTTGGCGACAAAGTCGAAGTGCACAGCCTTAGAAGATACACCAAGTGATCATCGTGTGATATAGACTTTTAATATAGTTCAATTTGGAGAAACTCTGTTCACAAATATATGTAGAGCTATACTCACTCTTATACACACTATTCTTGCAAATGCTTATTTCTCTATATACTACATTTTAATCGACATAAGCATTTTCAGATATTACATTATCGGTAATTTTCTTGTAGGTACAAGGGGAATATGGGAATACAGTAGGCTTTAAGCGATAGTGAAATGTTTTAATAGCTGGTCGCTATGCAATGCCTTTGAAATTCTGTTCCCTTTGCAACGCCAAGGAATGAAAAACAAATAAGATATTCCTATTTGAAAAAAAGTATAAGTATTCAAACAAATAAGAAAGAATATCTTGGAAATGGCTCACTCAAAAGAAAAAATATTTGACATAAATAGTGTGTTTTAATGAGATATTCAGTTAGTAAGCTTCTGTCTGTCTCTTACTGTTTACCATTTATGCAAAAATCATCCAGAATGAAGAGGTCTTCTGAGGACATTCCCAGAAAATTCAAGGTATGACTTAGAAACAGCCGTGAAATCGCAGGTTTGTGTCTGCCACTGGATACTGACTGTCCCTCCGACCGAGAAGTGGAGTGGGTTATTGCTGTTCACTGCGTAAGGTTCTCCAAAGGGAGCAGGTTGGACATCCCATGATTATAAACTTCAGTTATCTTAGTATTTGCTGAAACGTCTTTAAATTAAAACAAAGAACTTCCAGTAAATACTAAGATAAGTGAAGCTTATAGTTATAATTTATAGAATTTTAATGAATGTTTCAACTGACAGAAAATGATAAGCTACTGACCGTTGAAAACGGTACAGTAACTCAGTATTTAAATATAACTTCTACAGTATACAAATATTTAGATGAATACACTTCCGAGTGGTATTATAAACATTGATGGTTGGTTTCAATGAGCAATTCAACTCAGTTCTGTTCCTTAGATAGAAATAACGGAAATCCGTTACGAGCGCCAAGCATGCCCAGACGCTACAACCAACAAACAGGGGACGAACAATGAACCACCGATAATATAGAAAGTCTTAGGCGAACCTGAAATTTGTACTTTTTATATTTAATACCTTGCACACTTAAGACGTTTATGTCATAAACTACCACACAAAGTTCCAGCACAATCTGCTTTATACATTTAAGGGAATTAATTAGTCAATTTGTCCACAATACGAAAATACCTTAATATTCGAAATACTCTATACGCATCAAAAACTAAAATAGCACAAGAGTTTTATTATTTTATAAACGTAACTGCCAACAAACACCAGCAGGAAGAAAAAATAATTACTTTTAAAGTTGTTGTTTTCTAGTGCCTTGCATCTGGCAATGAAGCCATTAGCATTCGTCCTTTCCAATACTTTTGAACTGTAGTTTCTTCTGATCTTAATGCTTCACAGGTCTTCGAGTGGTCTTCGTTCATTTCTGCTGGATCGTTACACAGGACACATATTGGTGAGGCTGAGATACCTATTCTGTAGAGATGACTTGCTAAGCAGTCATGATTTGTCAGTAGTCGGAAGGCTGCAACTGCTGCTTTCCTTGGTCTCTGGGGGATTATATCTGGGTTGGAAAGTAGTGTAATCCATTTTTTATCTTTGGCATTTGTTTCTATTTCTTGTAGGTATGAATGAGAAAATTTTTAAATGATCAAGCGTTTTATTGAGGAATATGAGAAATTGAATTTAGACTTTTGTTTTATTGTTGTGCCTTTCTTTGCAAGTGAGTCTGCAGCTTCATTCCCCATGACTCCACAGTGTGCTGGAATCCATTGGAGATGAACAGTCTTATTAACTTTTTGGAGTTGTGTTAACATTTTGTAGCATTCTCTAATGTCTGTTGACTTCTTTGTAGTATTTGAACATATTCCCTGAATTGCAGCTTTAGAATCTGAAAGAATTACTGCCTTGTTAAATTTATTTAAGGGAAGGTTTAATATCTGTCGGAGAGCAATGTATATAGCCTCTATTTCTCCATCATAATTTGTTGTGTCTCTGCCAACAGAATGATAAAAGGAAAAATGTGAACACGTAACTCCAGCTCCAGTAAGGTTTTCCTTCGGGGATCCATCAGTATATATGTGCAGCCATTCTTCTGTGTGATATCTAGTATTGATTGTTTCCAGAGCTAGAAGTTTTTGTATTTCTTTTGGTGTGTCTGATTTACTTATTTCCTCTATTAATTCCAAACTGAAGGTAGGTTGCAATAATTCCAATGGATTTTCTCTTATAAGTAGATTTTCTCTGGTGTTAGGAATGTTCAATTTGGATTTAATCTGTGTTACCTTTTCTAGGAAACTACTATGAGTTTTAAGGATTGAAGGGGGGAGGTTCTCTTCTGTCCATTTAGAGTTTGGCAGTCGTAACATTTTCTCATGTTGGAGCAATGCCTGTTCTTCTATTTTTGTTGTTATTGATGGGGTCCGTGTTAAGGCAAGCATGGAATCAATAGGTGTGGATTTAACTGCTCCAGTGATTAAGCGAAGAGTCTGATTTTGCATTTGTTCAAGTTTATTGATGTTAGCATTTGCTGCTGTTATTAAAGCTTCAGAACAGTACAAGAGGTTTGGCTTAACATACATTTTGTATGTTGTGTTAAGGACTCTACTTGAGCAGCCCCATTTAGCACCAGCTAATCTTTTCAGAATTTGCAGTTTCTTTTCAACCTTTTCTGAGATGTTTGTTATATGTTTTTTCCAACTTAGCTTTCTGTCGAAAGTGATGCCTAAGTATTTGGCATCATCAACTGCTTTGAGTGGTTTACCATTATAATTTATGTTAATATTAACTGGTTTGTATTTTAGTGTAAATAATTCATAATTTGTTTTTTCCACATTGATAGTCATGAGGTTTTTGGAGCTCCATTCATGTACTTTGTTTAGGGCTGTTTCTATTCTGTCTTTAATTAATTCAGGTTTTTTTTGGAGAGCCTGGAGTCCAAATGATTACATCGTCAGCAAATAAAGCAATTTTGGTTTCTGAAGTTTTTATTATTGATGGAAGGTGATTTATATATATGTTAAAGAGTGTTGTGCTCAGAACAGCACCTTGTGGAAGTCCTCGGTGTGTTTGTTTATATTTGGAAATGTATGTATTATATTTTGTGGCACAAAATCTTTGTGAAGTAAACTGAGTTATCCATTTAAGCATATTACTTTTCACACCTATTGATTGCAACTTCTCAACTAATTTATTTCTCCAGACTGAGTCATATGCTGATTTAAAATCAATGAATACTGCCAAGGTATCCTCCTTTCTATTGAAAGCTTCCTTGATGTCTTGGCTTAGTAGGAGTACATTTTCACTTGTACTATGATTCTGTCTGAAGCCGGTCTGTGAACTATTAATTAAGTTGTAATATTCTAGAAACCAGTTAAGTCTAGATGCCACCATTCTTTCCATCACTTTTGCAATAACACTGGTCAAAGATATTGGTCTGAAACTATTAATATTGTTTGAGGGTTTGTTTTTCTTTAAAATCGGGATGATAATGGCTTTTTTCCAGTCGGAAGGTACAGTCATTCTCCAACACGTGTTATACAGTTTAAGTAGGATTTCTTTTCCTTTCCTGCCAAGGCGTTTAATAAACTCTGGGTGGATCTTGTCAGATCCTGGAGATTTTTTGTTCTGTAATTGTTCTATTGCTAAATCTAGTTCTGTTTCGTTAAAATCCTGAATAAAAATATCATTTCGTATATCTTTTGGCTTATTAGTTTCTCTGATAGGTTTTTGGATAGCTTTATCTAGTTTTTTATACGCTTGGGGTATTCTTTGTGACTGAGCATAAAACTTGTTAAGGGATTCTGCTATTTCCCTATCTGTAGTTAAGCTTTTGTTATTATGTTTTAATGGTTCAGTTGTATTTTTTGATAATTTTGTTTTATTAAGAAATTTTTATATTTTATTTCCATCTTTCCTATAGTCCATATGTTCTACAAAATTTGTGAAACTGGCCCTCTTTGCTGTAATTAATTCTTTTCTAAAAATGGCTGCTTTTCTTCTCCAGTTTTGTACATCTTCTGGACACTTGGTTCTTTTGGCTTTGACTCTTGCTATATTTCTTTCGTGTTTTAACTTAAAGATGGAGACCAAAAGTAGCTATATTTCTTTAACTTTGCTTTGGGGATATGTGTTTTGGCTGCTGTCAATAATATTTCACAAATTTTTTTATTCATTTCATCTGTTGACTTGAACTCTGATTCTAACAGTATATTACACTTCCCTTCTATCTCATTTTGGAAACTGGACCAATCTGCTTTTTTAAAATTCCAAGAAGTTTTAATTTTTGGTTTGTTACATTTATTTATTAGACCTCTTATGGAGTTTATGGTGATTCTGTGGCCTGAACATGGGTCTTCTATTATTTCTCTTTTTGTATTGTCAATTATGTCAGATGACACCATCAGAAGATCAGGATTTGTACCCGAACCATTATAATGAAGGTAAGTGGGTGGATCATTTGGATTAAATATTAATTCCATTGTTGATGAGTTTAATAGGTCTTCTATGACTCTTCCTGCTGAATTTATATCTCTGTAGCCCCACCTAGGAGAGTGTGCATTAAAATCACCTATTAAAATACTTTTGGGTTCTATGGGAATAGAATTTAGATCTAGTGTATTGTCTGGAGGATTGTAGATACTGTAAATTCTATAGTGGTAGTTACTTTTCCATACTTCAATTTTAACTATTTCTGATTTATCTTGTTCTTCCATTGTTTTTTGGATTTGAATAGTAGCTTTCATATTTCTTTTAATTCCTGTAAGAATACCACTTGCTATTTGACGAGCTTTTGGAAGTATATGTGTAGTGTACTGATCCATTTCAAAGTATATTTCCTGTTCTTCTACTTCTTGTACTGTGAAGACATCTATATCTTGGTCTTTTAATATTTTCATTAGCTCTTGTTTTTTAGGCTGGGACATGCCTCCTGCATTCCATTGTAGAATTCTTAAAGTATTGGAATTGTTGTGATGAAATTTGCCTAAAGATGTCCCCACCCGGAGATCCGATTGGGGGACAGTTTTAACTCCGGAATGTTTATCTTTAGGACTCATACTCATGTACGTGGCTTTCATGTAACTGTTTTCTTAACGGGCACCAGTTTTACAATGTGGCAGTTACATCACCCGACTTAAACCCCCATTTTGCAAGGGGGACCACACCTATCGTTGGTCAACGAGTCCATCGGACCTAGCCGGGAGGACTAAATAGGTGGTATTTAGATCCACCGACCTTCCCCTCATGTGCCTCTGAGGGACTCTGTTGTGCTGTGATAGGCCAGCACATATGTAAATGGCATTTCCTCCATTTTAGATGAAACAGTTATACCGCTGTGATTCGGTCCCCAGAGCCTCATCTGTTAAAAGCAGGGTGCACCACAGGCAGGATGAGGATGGGAATTGGGTAGGAGAGGCTATAGGAGGCGCATCACTACCCCTCACACCCCAATTAAAAATGTGAAGTGGAGAAAAACCTATTTTTTGTAATACTTGATATGTAAGTTAATCATTGTTAACAAATATTTGAAAGCTAAAGCTAAATTTTCAATTCATTCATCAATTCCCATGGCAACAAGGCTAAAACTGGTCTTTAATACCTATGGTACCAGTTGAACTGGTCATGAATACTTACGGTACCAGAAGGAAATGACGTCACACCTAAAAGCATACTAACCCAAAAATAAGTTATTAATAAATCCTTAGCAAAATATACAAACTTATGCATTATTTATTGATCTAAGTACTATCAACAGCAAAACTTTAAACAAACGTGTTTCCACACATTGCTGTTATAAATAGGATATTCGTTTTTGAAACAAATGCCAGCAATAACAGTTGTGAATCTGATTAAAATAAGCACCAAAAGTGAGTTTAAATAATCTGTTCGTTTTACGGAACCCTGGGATTGACAAATGACCGAAAGATTATCAAACTGACAAGGTGTAGCAATGGCTTTAAATGATATGTGCACTACATTTAAATGTCCCTTTTCTGCTTAAATTTTCAGCAGTATTTGAACAAATTATAGACCAAAAAGGGCTCAAAAACCACCAAATTCAGCGGAAAGAATTTAATTTCCATTATAATAAAAGTAATTCTTGGGCATAAGAATGCTGAAGGAGTGACTAGCATGTTAAAGAAATCGCTACTGGGCCAGTAGATTATGCAGTGCATGGAGTTAGTTTATTTCATAAACATGGAGTCCCGGCAGACCTCCAGCAAGAGATAGAGCTTCTTAAATAATTGAGGTGTGCGTGACTACCAAGGGGGAAAATGGTGCCATTAATTGCATCAAGTATAACATTAATGATCAACCCCAGCGGGGGAATACTTTGTTAACAGGTAAATACTACAGTTCTCTCCAGTCAATGTGCAGGCCTATGTTTAAAGGAAATAGGCTAATCAATGATACCTGAGCCTTCAGGAATATGGAACTGCATGTTATTACAAAGCAATCAAATCTTTTCGCATTATATCGATAAATTATAGTATTTGTCCAAAATCACAGATGGCAGCATTAATCAGAAACTTTTAGGTTTTGAGGTTTAGACCGTTTTTATCCATTACCTTCAGTTACTGAAATAAGATGTAATTCTATATGTTCTGTAAAGCACCAAGAGAAATGCATGAATAGTTCAATCACGCAATAAATCCACCTCTAGATGAAAGAATATAAACATCATTAGTTGTCCACTGTTGGACAAAGCCGATGCATGCAGGTATATATAGTTGGATATACCCACTGAGTGATCAAGGAGTTCAGTCAAATCTGCCGCAGAGCCAACATGGCAGGAAGAGGAAGAAGAGAGTCACCCCAACAGTTCAAAAGCCCTCCGAAGAGCCTTCTGAGGAAACTGAAAACGCCAGTGCCGCCCCTGCCTCACAGCCAACCTCCTTGCCAACTCCATCTCTGTCAGATCGCGGTATCTCAGCCTGCGACACCACGCCGAAACCAACCACCTACCACACACAGACGATACTGCCGGAGGTTGAATACCGGACGCACACACAGAGTCCTCATAACCCCACGAGGCTGCAGAGCTACAGCGCAGTTGTGTGCGGAGTACATCGGCAGCTTCCAGATTCTCTCCTCCTTAACGCAGCCCAATGTCGTTGGCCTTCTCTTATGAAAGCGAGGCATATCGTCCATCACAGCCAGAGGACCGTCACCGCTGGTACGCCTGGAGTTCTGGGATGGGGCGGATTACCATGCTGCTTTGACAGACGGGCTGTTGAGGCTAGTCGAGGTACCCGTCCTACTCCCTGCCGATGCTGTTGCCAATACGGTCACACCGTCGACGCCTGCACTGATGCCCCACGCTGCCACTACTGTGGCGCTGGCATCATCACCACACTCTGCACCAGCCACAACCTGACACGTCGCCCCATGTATTGTGCCACGTGCAATTGCACTGGTCACTTCACGGGCTAGGCGGTGTGCCCCAGGAATCCACACCGTCAGCCGCCTGCAGCTCACAAGCAGCCCTCACAACCAGTCTCCGACTCCCAGACCATCACCGTCACACACCAAGTGCACATCAAAACCAACCGTCAAACCGCTGACCAACAAAACGCCGCAGCCTTTACACCACCGTACTCCACAACACTGCAGCACTGCGGAAACTACAGGAAACACTTGAGACTCTCACTGACCGTGTTGTAGCATGGGAGGCAGCCCTGACTCGTGCTCTCGAGGACGTCCAGGACACAACGCATAACCTGCAAACAACGTTACCAGCCACAGTTCACCACGAGAACAATAGCCTCTGTGACTACTTCAAAAAGCAGCTGGAGAAAGTGGTCACCTACATAAATGACTCACGTGTAAACAAGGTCCATAAGACGTTAGAAGAGATTCTACAAGGACACACAACAGCATTGGAGACTACACTCAACCATATTGAGGGCATTTTCACACTCCTCAGACTTCCCCTTCCTCCAACAGTTCCACACGTTTTCCCCAAATCACAGGTCAGTATCAGGGCATCTGCCATGATACTTGGCCTGTCCAAGCCAATGATCCATATTAAAATGAACCCACAATCATCCGGTTTGCTTCGGCGGTACCGGACACCACACTACCGCTGTTCAAATAAATTGTATCACCCCAGAAAAACTTCAGCACAGCAAGAAAAAAAACAAGAAAAAAAACTGAGTGATCTATTTTGGCTGTAAATTGGAATGGCGTGAACCCAGGACAAATAATCGGTGGTACAACATTCCTGGAGGATGACACAACAAACAGAGGCACCCAGTGTATTACCTGTTTTGTAACTTTTCAAACATATAACTATATGCAATTAGTGACCTAGTATTGGATTACGAATATTAATTTCGTTAATTACCAAGAATTTACTATTTTAGTGGAATAAATAACTAAGGCATTTAAGTTGTTAAATGAACTTAGAAGTGGGAAACAAACAAAAATGTATTGGAACATGTGTTCTGTTATCTAAGCTATCAAATAAAAATCTGATGTGATGCACTCACATGACTTTCCCTACTCTTGTATGGGTGGTTTATATGGGTGGCTAGAGCAACTGGGTGCTGTATTTTGCCTGTGGATTAGGATGGGGAGGGTCCAGGTTAAATTATCAGTGGCACGGCATCCTCAATGATGCTGTAGCAGAATGACGACAAGAATTCGCTACATTAGTGGAATAAATACAAGTATAAGTGCATACAAACACACAGCTGGTGGTTATTTGAAAATTTGTTAGATAAATTTAGAAAGGGAAACAAACAAGTTGTCGTTGAAACACATACTCAAATGTCTAATCAAACAAAAATGTTAGAAAAGAAATCAGTTACTGATAAATTTTGGCTGTCATTTCCCTTAAAACCTTGTAGCAGTTTGGCATTTATTACACAGGCAAACGGGAAAGGGGAACAGTGGAAAAGTATAAGTACAGGCAGTTGAATATAGAATTGTTGAAATAAGAGGCAGTTCTATATGTTCTGTAAAGCATCATGACAAAACGCATCAATAGTTCTATTATACAAATCCCTGTGAATTAAACAAATATCATTAGGTGTCCCCTGTCAGAGAGTTTCTGAATTAATGCTCATCCATGCAGGGTATATATGGGTAAATTTTCATCGAGTGCTGATGCTGCAGTCATCCCATTCCCCTTTCCACTCATCTCTCGTACCGTGGGAAGGAGCAACTCCATTTCTTTCTCGCCTTATGTTGTTACTCTTCCAGACACACATTTTTCTGTAGGTACAGCCATGAAAAAACAGATTGAGCGCTGTAAATTGTCTAAGTGTTGGTTCGGCCTCACGGTAGTACACGAAGTAACCAGAGCATGGTTCACACATGGCGCATACACTATGCTACAAATCAGGCTTGTACACAGCAAGATAAGACACAATTTATTACTTCATAACATAAAATAACAACCAGGGTAGAATCAAAAGAACCGTTCTTTGCCAACATGCACAGAAATGCTCACGAAATACGTAAGCCAAACACCGAGGGTTGAACTCTCCGTTAGAGTTCTCTATATACCAGAAGAGGTTCTCCGTGGTAGAAATGGCTCATTGCCAATGTTCTGTGCTTGAAACTTAGTATACTATGTGGCATGGAGGTTCGAGTCCACGGACCCACGTAGTTTTTTTTTTCTGCTTTTTTATTTATATTTCACATTAACACCTTTTATATTGACGTAGATTATGTTCCATCAACCAATATTGTGAATCAGTGTGTGAAATCTTTACCTGCTGTTCTCGCAAACTAGAAAATAAAGAAAAATACAGCAACCTGATCTCCAGTAGCTTTTAAACATAACAAAACGTCAATAAAGAAAAAAAAAGAAAAAAAAAAAAAAAAAAAAGAAAAAAAAAAGAAAAAAAAAAATCACCAAGAAACAAATTCTAATACTTAGTGTGGTCTACATTATTTGCTTTCACTGTCCTCAATCTTCGGGGCATGGAACCCACTGTTTTAAAATAATTAGCATCTTCTGCTAATGACTCCCAAGTGTCTGTAATGGCACACCGGAGTTGTGTAGCACTATGAAATCTGAGACCGCGAAAGAGCCTCTGCTTTACTTTTGTCAAAACATGTTCAATTGGGTTGAGATCTGCTGACTTCGGAGGCCATGGTATCTGTTCTAAGATATCCCTCTGCTCCGAAAACCACTTTTGGAACTTGCTCGCCTTGTGGACAGAATGATTATTCTGTTGGAATGTAATAATTCCTTCAGGATAATGCTCTCGGGAAGACGGGAGTAGAACATGTTCTAAAATTTCAGAATAGGTTTCCCTCTTCTGCTTTTCATGAACATGTTCTGAATAGCCCTATGAAACCAGGGTAAGAACAGCAGAACATTTATCAACGGCCTCTACCATTGCATAAGTATGAATGAACGCGTCACTGTAAGCTAAGTAGTGATTGAGCACCTCTTTTGGTGCTAAATGGAACTAAACATAAGTGTGTGACCGACACAGAAAGATACATAATTATACAAGAATCGAGCTGGTCACCAATAGTTGAAAGAGTTGGCTATTACATATTATGATAAGGCTCCACCTAGTAATCTAATTTTCCAGGAGAGGACTGCCTTGAAGAATTTGAATAACAACAAAGATATCATCATCTGCTCAGTTGACAAGGGAAATGCCACTGTCATCCTAAACCAGCAAGACTATGATAACAAAATCTCAGATCTTCTTAAACCTGACACATACCGCAAAATTCAACGAGATCCCACAGCTCGTACTCTATGAAAAACCAATGTTTTCATCAAGAATGCTGCCCTGCCAGCAGAGGACAAACACCGCATCATCAAATCAGAAGATCAGCCTCCCAGACTTTACGGCCTACCAAAATTCCACAAGCTGGATGTGCCTCTGAGACCCACTGTCAGTGGATTTGGATCTCCGACCTATTACATGACAAACATCTAGCCTTCCTACTACAACCACACGTAGGCTCGACAGACTCCTTCATTGAAGACTCCACACATTTCACCCAGAAACTACAAAGTCTCACACTACAACCTCATGACCTTCTGATCAGCTTGGATGTCGTCTCACTCTTCATGATGGTTCCAGTACAAGAGGCCCTCACACAGCTAAAGTATGTTTTCTCAGACAACATAATTGCAATCTTCCACCATGTCCTCACCACTACATATTTCCAGTGGAACCATTCCTTCTACGAACAGATAGATGGCGTTGCCATGGGGAGCCCTCTGAGCCCAGTAGAGGTCATGGAATCCTTTGAGTCTACAGCCTTGGACACAGCTCCATTAAAACCGACTGTCTGGCTCCGCTACGTGGACAACACCTTCGTCATATGGCCCCACAGAAAAGAAACCCTACAAGACTTCCTACTACATCTTAATAGCATCAACCCCTGCATACAATTCATTATGGAGGAAGAGAAAGATGGACAGCTACCTTTTCTGGACGTCTTGGTCAGCAGGAAGGCAGACAACACACTTGGGCATACTGTCTACGTAAGCCCACTCATACAGACCTCTATTTGAATAAGGCCTAAAATCATCATCCCAGACAGAAACGAGGTATGATTAAGACACTTGTAGATCGTGCTTCTCGCATTTGTGAGCCACATTTATTACAACAAGAACTCTGCCACCTTGAACAAGCTTTATTAGCTAATGGTTATTCAATCCAAGTTAAAAGAGCCTGCCGTCCTGCCAAGCCAAAACCTGCTTCACAAAAACAGACAACCCAGACCATAACGGCATAGTTTTCCTGCCATACTTCCAGAATGTCACCGATCACATCCAGCACATACTGCAACGACACAGTGTCAAGACTGTCTTCAAGCCCACAAAACAACTCAATCTACTACGCTCAGCTAAAGATCCTCAAGAGCCCTTGTCATCAGCCGGTGTATACCGTATTCCCTGTTCCTGTGGTTCGGTTTACATCAGAACTACACAGCGTAGCATCAACACCAGACTCACTGAACACAAAAGAAGCTGTCACCTGTGCCAAATGGATAAGTCTGCAATTGCCCTCAACATGCCATTGAAGTGTAGGGGGAGCACATAATTAAGTACCAGGACACGAGCAATCTATCATCCACAATACACTACCATGCCCGGCTACAACGCAAAGCTATTGAAATTTATAAACATTCCCACAATTTCAATAAGAAAGAAGAAGCTTTGAAACTTAACAGCAACTGGTATCCTGTTATTGAAGGTAAGAAACGGCACAAAACAGGAGAAATTCAAGTGAACCAATCAGGAGAAAACAACACCTTGGGTGAAGCCCGCCCCCTCCCTCCTGCTGTCCGCCATCCGAACCAATCAGCGGAGGTCACTCGAGGGATAAATACATTAGCTCAGACACCATAGCAAAACAATTCATAAAATACACAATCCACACACAAGAAGCTACAGAAGAACACTCATAAACACAGCACAAAAATGAAGACTATACAAGAAACACCAACAGACAAAAACCCTCCCCTTCTCACACTCATACATGTATATGATAAATATCAAGAACAAGAAGAACAGAGAATACAAGACCATCTACAACACTTTCAAAACATTTAGACACACAATAGACACAAACACACACTAAAACCCCTAACATACAAAAACACACTAAACATACAAAAAATACCTATGAGCCAAGCAGCAACATTAAAATAAAAACAAAAAACAAGCAACAAAACCTAGGATCTTCTTTGGGCAGAAGCACATGAATGGAGCCATGGATGTGGAACACGGGAACTGACACACAGATACACAAATCACAACACACTACACTACACAATGTCAACAAAAACACAAATAACACAAATATGCACCTAAGCCGAGGGAAATCCCAACACGTAAACGTAACAAATACCACACTAGGCTGAAGAGGGATTTCCCTAAACAGCCCGGGCATGTTGTAAGCATGCCCAAATAAACATTTTTTTCATTTCATTTTTCCATACTAACTTCTCCGAGGAGACTACGACCGTGCCACTGAAGATGCCCACAGTAGTTGTGGATGAAACGTCTGGGTACTTAAACTCCAGCAGACCACGGCATAACAGTCCGGAAATAACTGTATGTCCGGAACATGTGCCCGGAACCCAGTAGCATTCCACTGGATTATTTCCATAGTAAACAGAGATTAGTGCATTCTCTTTATCTTTTTCTGTTTCACCTTAACCTTTACTGTCTTTGGACGAGGGAGGTGAGATTCGTCATCCTCTAGTGACTCCTCAGATGTTCGGGAGTCTGAAGATCCCCGGCGGCTCGCGGAACGGGAGCGGGACTTCATGGAGGATGTGCGGCTGCTGGCGCGAACAGAAGGTCTAGAATTAGGGCTGTCAACAGGTTGGCCACGCCTAGCTGTCTTGTGAGCTGGAGTCTACATGGCAGAAGATGTAGTTGCCAGTGTAGGTGTGGCACGAGACAGTGGAGGGGCACTCGCTGTTAAGTCTGTCTGTGCCGAAGCATCGGAGACGGGAACGTGTTGGATAGCAACAGTGTTGACATGAGTGCGGCGAACCGCAGGAGCGTAACCTCTGGTGGTGTCAGGTTTTAGTTGCTCGAAGCGGCGACGCGCTTCTGGAAAGGTGAGGCGTTATTTGACCAAATGAGACCACTATTTGCAATTTCTAAACATAAAGTCAGAAGTTTTAAATCGTATTTACATAGGCATTATACCAAATTAGATACACCAAACATACATATTTATGCATTATACATTGGTTTTACAAATTTTAAGAGCAATGTTATTAAATGATGAAATGTTATTTTTCAAAATGTTGTTGGAATCACACACACTGAAGCAATTCATAAAATACACGTTAACAAAAGGTTGAGTCAACTTGAACACTCTTAATAACTTCACTCACCTACTTATTAGGTATATAGAAAATGTATTGTGAGGATGAGCTCATATCATCAGCTGCTTGTTGACTGCCGGGTTGTTTGGTTGTGAAAGCATACAGTGCCCTGTGATGCCCTGTTGATGAACCTAAATAAGGGGCTGTCTGCTGCTTGCAAATCAAAGTTGATTATCAAGTTTTCAAACTTCTTTATACAGAACCTCTGTCATATTTCAAGCTCTTTGGGTTTCTGGGCTGGTTATGTTAGTTCCTATTTTATGGTTTTGAGTCCAAAATCAGGCAGCAACTGTTGATTTTTCAGCCTGTTTAAATATGATGTATCTGATGTTACATCAAATTCAGTTCCTTGAATCAGGTGCCTATGTTCCTTCTAGTTTTTCTAGTGTAGATCATCTCACAATTTTTACATTAGATCCGGTAAGTCTGATTTTTTCTCTTGGGGTATGGGATCAGGTTTTCTTGATTTGATGAGGTAATTGACGCTATATTTGTTGTAAGGTGTCAGTGCGAGGTTATGGTTTTTGAAAATTTAACAAAATTTATGGAAGGGGCCTGGATGGTTTGTCAATTTTTTTATGCTAATGTTCTCTACTATGTTTTAAAGCATTAGGAACTATTTAATGTGCTTTTGTCTTTTAAATTTCAAAACATTCTTATCTATCGTTACTTGCTCAAATCCATTCTGTTCTGCAGATTTGTTGATGTGTTGGCAAAGCTGCTCAAAACACACAATAGAAGGTAAGGTAAATGATTGTACAAATGTAAACAATAGTGACTATAATAATCTAACATACAAATGTCCTCAACAAAATGATGCAACTGAAGAAAATATAGGTAAACCAAAATATTTTAAGATCCTCACCAAAACACACAGGGTATTGCAAATAAGAGGTCAGTAATTGAGGTAAAATTTACCAATATTCAACCACATGCAGTAGTGTTTTCAGAACATGGACTCAAAACTGAGAAAATTAATGCAAACAACTATGGAGACTATACTTTAGGCTCTAGCTACTGTAGGAAAAACCAAGTGGAGGAGTAAGGAATCTGTGAACATAAAATATTAAATATAAGAAGATAAACTGTGAAACTTTTTCTGAAGAAATGTGCTGTGAGTTAGCAGCAGTAAAGTCACCTTAAAAATAGAAATCTAATAGTAATGGGCATCTATAACCCACCAAAAGCAAATAAAAATATATTTCTTAAGCAATTACAAAACTGTTTAAATAGCGTTGTAAAAAATGATGATATTGTTATATTAGGAGACTCCAATGTTGATGTGTTAGTAGATAACCTAAAAAGGAAGCTATTTAATACTACTAAATTCAAACCAACCAGGGTAGCTAACCATTTTGATACCTATATAGACCATATGTACACTAATATAAAAAGAGGAGATTTTAATATAATTATCATGAAAGCAGGACATAGTGATCACTTTGGGCAGTTATAGAACTTAAAACTTGATGTATCATAAAAAAGTAGCAAAAGCACTGGTTGAAACCAATAGATGTATAAATAAAAACAGGCCAGTAAACTAAAGACATGCATTAGATAAATGAGTGGCCTAATGTATATAAAACAACAGGAGTTACTGAAGAATATATATTGTTTACAAAGATATTGGAAGTTGGTCTTGTCAAAGCAATGCCACTACACAAAACTACAGGACATAAAGCAAAAGCTAATAATTGGGCACCTAAAGGCATAAATATATACAGAAAAAGGATGCAATTTCTAATTAGCTCAAAATCTCCCAAGTTAGATGAATATCATCTTAGTTATATAGAAACTTATTGAATAAAATAATAAATAAACCAAAAATACTGCTTAATAGAGCACTAATAAATAATGCAAAAAATAAAATTGTAACAACTTGGTCTATCATAAAATCAGTGCATAAGCAAACTAATGACAAATCGGTAGAGAATATAGTAATAAAAAAATAATACACAAACTGACAGACAATCCAGCATCACATAATTTTCCCTAGAAAGTACTAGTAATGTTTTCAGTTTTATATGCAAATTTATTTTTAATTTTGAGCTAAAACTTTCATCAGATTACTATGCAGTGAAATACTATGAGTTGTGAATAAAACAACAGTTATTCTGCAAACTCAATATTTCAGCAACGCTTCACCCTCTAAGGCCACATTGGGTCAAGCATGTGGAACTACTATATTTTGTACACTAAATTTCCCACTTTCACTAAATTTAAACAAGTTAATACTTTTAAACCACTACTGAAAACCTGCTTCATTGATAAATGTCTCTACAGAATAGATGAACCAAGATTAGCTTTGTGTTCCACAATTATTGTTCTTTTACATCAGGGGAAGACAGGTAATGCTGTTGTGACGTCAGCTCACATGCTCCCAGCGAAAGCAAGTTGAATGTGTGACGTCACAGCGAACAAGAGGAAATGGCATACGGGACATCATAATTTTAATGCTGTTTCAATTACGGAATAAATTGTGACTATAAATAATTACATTTTGGCTTTATGCCATATATATAAATTCTAGTTTATTTGAACAATCATGTTATAACCCCAACAGAACAGAAATTATAACTATTTTGCCTGAGCTAGAGGAGAGCTATACAGAACAATTAGGTTGACATTTTCCGACTTTTGTCGTTTCGCTTTTCTTTAACTAGTTTGTCAATGTTAGGGCGTAATGTACGGCACATTTGTAACCGAAGACTGCATGTTAGATTGTGATCTGACAATATGCTTCGGGATTTTGAATTAGAAAGGTTCATAACCCAAAAGAATTGTTCGCACACATACGTAGAACCAAACATACATAATATCCGTGCTACAAGGACATACAACCTCAGAAATCTGGTCTGAGGAACATTCTTATAAAAATCAGCCAAGTCTTCCTTGTGTTTATATTTGTCCTTCAGCAAATCCTCGCACTGTAAATTTATCGATTTAATTTGCTACCTGCTAGAAACATTGTTAACATCCAATGAATATGGGGTCGCAAAGATCTGAAACGTAGTTGACAATGTTTCTACATCTTGAAACCTCGTCTCAAACTGGTGTGAAACACGGGGAACTGAACACATGCGCCGCTGATCTAGGCAGCATAGTAATACACTGCTCTCGCCTGACGTCACACGAACGTACAAGCTGGCTCTTCGTTTAAATATGTCACACAGCCCGAAGCTGTCTTCCCCTGTTGTACAGTGAGTGAGTGAGTGGGGTTTAAAGGCCCGTCGACAGCTAGGTCATTTGGGCCCTAGGTCAAAGTTTAAAATCTAAAAACACTCACTAACTTTTCTGGCTAAAAGTAGAACCTTAAAATAACAACTAAAAACCGTAAACAGCTAAAAACATCAGCCTACAAATTAACACGATAAAATAAAACGCTGAAGAGCAACGTACTAAAAAGAGGTAAAAGTTGAAAGCTAAAAAACTAAAATACAAAATTGTTAAAACATTACAAGGTAAAATGTACCCCAGTTAAAAACAGGGTTAAAACCTCAAAAAAGAATTAAAAATGTGTTACACTTGCGTAGCAAAACCAATCTGGGCAACGAACCGCAGGGTCTTGGCCACAGACACAGGGTTGTCACCCAAAATTAAGGCTACTGTAGATCCCAGACCAACTGACTGGCGCGCACGAGCGTGTCTTGGACAATCCAAGAGCACGTGTGGGACGGTGAGGCGAACATCACATGTCGGACAGACAGGTGCCGGGTAACCACGCAGAGGATGGCTGTGAGTGGCTCATGTGTGACCTATCCTCAGGCGGGTAAGAATAACTTCAGCCCGCCTGGAATCCCTGTAGGAGGTCAGCCAGGGCTCCACGTTGTCTTTAATTATCCGCAGCTGTGTGCCAGTCAACGCTTTCCAAGACTGCTGCCAAACCGATAGAAGCTGGCGACGGAAGTACCGCTGAGCATCCCTATAGGGTATAGTGTCGGTAGAAGACTGCGGCAGACGGCATGCAGATTTAGGTACCGCATCAGCAGCTCCATTACCCGGAATGCCCGTATGGCCTGGGATCCATGTAAACACTAACTGGTATCCGCGTGAGAGCAATTGAGATATGAGTGTCTGAATTTTAAAAACGAGTGTAGACGTGCCGAGGAACTGCTGCAGGGTCTCCACTGCACTCAGAGAGTCGGAGCAAATTATAAAACCTCCAGGGACTAAGTTGGAAATAAAAAGTAAGCAGTAAAATATAGCACGCAGCTCGGCCGTACAAACAGAACTGTAGTCCGGGAGGCGGTATTGATGTGTCTCACCGTTATAGACGAAACTACATCCCATAGCACCACCCAACTGGGAACCATCGGTAAATACCGGAGTGTAAGTCCGGTAACGTCCCAGTAGTTCGGTGAAAAGTTGACGAAACACCGACTGGGGGGTGGTCACTTTAGCACAGCCGGAAAGCACAAGGTCAAACCGGGTTCGACGAAGTTGCCAAGGGGGAGAGCGGGAGAAGGAAAAACGCTCTACAGCAGGCATTCGGAGCTCATGAGTGGCGAGTAGTTCGCGAAATCGAATGCCGCTTGGACGGGATATAGTCGTATTCCGAAGATAACGGTGGGTGAGTTCAGGGCGCAATGCAGATCTAAAGAAAGGGTGACCAGGGTGAGCTGCCAACCTGGCCACGTAGGAACTTAATAAAATCGAGCACCGAATAGGCAGTGGAGGTTCCCCGGAATCAACATACAGACACTCAACACGACTAGTACGAAAGGCTCCAGTAGCTAGACGGATACCAGAATGGTGGACAGTGTCTAAAAGGCGGAGTTTAGTGGCGGACGCCGCGCCATAGATAAAACTGCCGTAGTCCAGTTTGGACCGCGCGAGCGAGCGATAAAGCCTCAACATAACAGTGCGATCGCCACCCCAAGAGGCCCCAGATAAAATCCTGAGTACCCGAAGTGAACGATCGCAGGAAGCCCGAAGCTGACGAATATGGAACTCCCAAGTCAGCTTGCTGTCGAGGTGAAGGCCCAGAAACTTAACGTGCGGAACAAACGGCAGACGTGTACCATGCAAATAAAGATCAGGTGGAGGGTGTACACCACGGAGTCGATGGAAGTGGATACATTGCGCTTTCGTAGCGGAGAACTGAAACCCGGTGCGAAGGGCCCAGTCAGCGATGGAGGTTATTAACAGCTGCAGTTGACGCTCGAGGTGCTCAAGATTATAAGATCGGTAATATATCGCGAAGTCGTCAACATACAGTGACATCGGGATTTCGCTACGGACAACCCTGGCAATGCCGTTAATGGCCATGGCGAAAAGCGTTACACTGAGAATCGATCCCTGGGGTACACCATTCTCCTGGATCTTTTCTTGTGAGAGGGTATGGCCAATGCGTACACGAAAACGGCGAAGTTTTAAAAAGTTAAAAACGAAGGTCGCTAGATGAGCGCGTAAACCGTAGTCATGCAGATTACGGAGGATACCATAGCGCCATGTAGTGTCGTAGGCCTTCTGTAGGTCGAAGAAGACCCCCACGACGTGCTGCTTCATGATAAAGGCATTCTGAGTATAAGCCTCCATGCGTGTCAGGTTGTCGACACTGGAGCGATGGCGACGAAAACCGCACTGAACATTGCTCAGCAGGTTATTCGTCTCCAGCCACCACACTAAACGAGTGTTAATCATTCGCTGTAAGGTCTTACAAACGACACTCGTTAAGCAGATAGGGCGGTAGCTGCAGGGAAGTATGCGGTCTTTCCCAGGCCGAGGGACAGGGATGACAATACCCTCGTGCCGGGAAGATGGGAAAACCTGCTGAATCCAGATACGGTTGTACATGCCCAACATGAAGGAGAGAGCCTCAGGTGGGAGATAAAGCAGCATTTGTCGGTGGATCTCATCAGGACCCGGAGATGAGTCCTTTGCAATAGACAGAGCATGGGCCAGTTCCGCTTCCGTAAAAAGAGCGTTGTATTGTTCACTACAGTCAGTGTTAAAATTGAGGGCTATCCGCTCCGCAGATTCCTTGATGGGTAAAAAGTCGGTATTGTAACTTCGCGTTTGGCTATCGGCAATGAAAGAGTCGGCAAAGGCGTCGGCAACATCCTGCTCACTGATATAAGTGGAGCCCTGTACGGTAAGACCGGGAATTATCGTCCGGCGACACTTACCGTACATGCGCCGCACAGCAGTCCACACCTGTTGTGCAGAACTGCGACTGGAAAGGGAAGAAACATAAGACTCCCAGGAGCTCCGCTTTGCACTGCGAAGTACAAAACGCGCCCTTGCGCGACAGCGTTTAAAAGAAACAAAGTTTGCCTCCGTTGGATGCAAGTGGAAGACACGTAGAGCACGCTTGCGTGCTTTAATAGCCAAACGGCATTCCTCGGTCCACCAAGGTACAGGAGCACGTCGTGGGGTAGAGGAACCCCGAGGAATGCTGGAATCCGCTGCGAGCAAGATAGAACAGGTAAAATATTCCACCATTTCATCAATGGTGTCAAAATCATTGTCCCGAAGGTGAATGAGGGAACGAAATTTCCCCCAGTCAGCCTTGGAAATAATCCAGTGAGGAAAACGTGTTGGCAAAGAATGGTGGCCGGATAGGTGAATGTTAATGGGGTAATGATCACTGTCATACAGGGTTGCCAACTCGTACGATAATTACGGGGACATACGATAATTTTAATGTTTGTACGATGGTTGTGAACCCGTACGATAATTATGGGGGTGTACGATAATTTGAATGTATGATACTTCGATATCAACAAAATATCATTTTCACTGGTTTGTCACTCCAGCGAAATGAAACTAATTACAAATAACACCACTTTTGTCCTCATTGTCTGTCTCCACACCATAGCTACTAAGCCTGCTACCCTTTATCCTCTTATTGCCAGTGTGCACAGGTCTGATAATCTCAAAGAAGAAGGCACTGTTCAGAAAATTGACGATCAATGTAGAAAACTCGGAATACGTGCTATTCCGTGTGAAATAAAGAACATGCCTGAACATGACAGTTTCTGGAGTGCTGTTAAACATGTCACCTTGGTGGAAATACTGATTTCATAGAACTAGCGGCCTTTGCATTATCAGTGGTTTCCTTACCCTACAGAAGCACTTCTTGTGAAAGAGTTTTTTTTTTCTAAACTGGATATAATAATAACGAAAGTTAGAAACAGATTGGCACTAGATACGGTAAATGAACTCACTTTGTCGTCTCAACTTATGAAAGAGCGTTTTAGACCTTAAAATCTGCAAGTCACCGAGAAGTCACAACAAATTGGTGCAATGCTGCAACAGTTGAGGAAGCTGAACTTTCAGATGAATAGTGTGAGAAACATAAGTGCTAAAGTTGTAATTTTTGTTGAGGTCATCAATCTTGTAAGTGGATATAATAAACATCATTACTCTTATATTTTCATAAGTATTATACTGATATTTTTATTGTTGTAGCATTTACTTTATGTTGTACGATAATTTTGAATCCAAATCTATAATTTTGAGTGACTGGTACGATAATTTTACTTCTAAATGTTGGCAACCCTGCTGCCATATATGTCGGACATTACCGACCAGTCAAGTAGTGGTACCGGTGACGGAGTACTACAAGAAACGTCTAGAGCGGAGTGTGTACCATAGGCAGATGATAAGAAAGTAGGCACGCCAGTGTTTAATAGGACTAAGCCGGACATATCGCAAAGGTCTGCTACAAGACACCCTCGAGCATCGTCAGTGTCGGAGCCCGAGTGCTTGGCATTCAGATCGCCGAGAAAAAGGAGTGGTGGCGGAATCTGTGCCAAGAGAGCCCGAAGATCATTTTCGTGTACAACACTGACGGGTGGCAGATAGACATTACAAACAGAGAAACAGAAGCTCTGCAGCTGTACACGTATCGCTACGGCTTTCAGCGGCGTGTTAAGTGGTATGCTGATGGCAGAGATGTTATGCGCCACCAAAATAGCCACACCACCACATGCTCGCCCATCAGCTGCAGAGTCATGTCTATATGCCGAAAAACCACGAAGATGGAGAGCGTGGTTAGGGTGCAAATGGGTTGCTTGTAGACAGACGATTGATGGACAGCGTTGAGAAAGTAGATGCTGTATGTCCGGAACACGTGCCCGGTACCCATTAACATTCCACTGGATTATTTCCATAGTAAGAAAGGGATCAGTGGTTTGTCTTCATCTTTTTCTTTCTTACTTTGGCTGACTTTGGACCTACGATGTGAAAGTCGCCGTCCTCTGGAGATTCCTCAGATCTATGTGAGGAAGAAGATCCTCTACGGCTCGCGGAGCGAGAGCGGGACTTCAAAGAGAAAGAGCGACTACCGGCGCGAACAATAGGCGTGGAACGATGTTTTTCAACAGGCTGGCTACGGCTTGTGGACGCCTTAGGAGCTTTTGTCTGCACGGCTGAGGATGTAGTCGCCGATGCCGGTGTGGCACGATTCAGTGGAGGGGTACTTGCCAGTGGCTTGGTCTGGGTACAAGCGTCTGCAACAGGAACGTGCTGTATGACGACTGTGTTCACAGCAGCGCGTCTGGCAGCAGAGGCATAGTCCAAGGTGGTCGTGGGCTTGAGCTGCTCAAAGCGGCGACGCGCTTCTGGAAAGGTGAGGTGTTCTTTCACACGCAGTTCCTGAATACACTTCTCATCCAGAAACTTCGGACACTGTCGAGACCTCGATGGATGACTCCCTCCACAGTTAACACAGTTCGGGTCACGGGTGCACGCCGTGCCCTCATGTGTCGGTAGGCCACAACGCTCACATACAGCAGGATGGTTACATGATGTTTTGGTATGTCCGAACTTCTGACACAGGAAGCAGCGCATAGGGTTCGGAACATACTGCCGGACAGAGGCACGTTCGTAACCGCAAAATATATATTCCGGCAAGACAGTGCTCTTGAACGTGAGGAACACTGTCCGCAATGGTACGTCTTTGCCATCCTGCTTGCGCGTAAGCCGATACGCTTGACAGACTCGCTGATCAGACAGGCAACTGACTATCTCCTCATTACTGAGACTGTCGAGACTAGAAGTGGTGACGATTCCCCTGCACGTGTTGAGAGTTTTGTGGGGGGCTACCCGAATAGGGTAGGACCCCAACAAACTAGCCTTTAGAGTTTTCTGGCTTTATTCTGCATTACTGGTCTCTAACAGTAGCGTGCAGTCGCGTAGTCTGCTCGCATTCTTTACGGGTCCAAATATCCTGTCCAATTCGCGCTTAATGTAGAAAGGGTTCAGGTCCTTAATCGTTTTACCGTCGCATGCCAAGGTCACAACAAGAAATGGGTCAGTGAAAGGGGTTTTGCGCGGATGCATTATGGAATTGGACCCCCATCCGGAACCGTCGGCGTCAGCCTGCCATCCGGGGGTCAAAAGATAAAAGACACCAAAATCTCCACGGTCTGTGCCGCCATGGAGACCCCTCCATGACTGACCTCAAGGCGTACTTCAGAGGAGCTACCCTCCGGTCTCCACTGCTTGTCCGCATGGGTAAACCGTTCACCACGTGACACCCCGGCTTTATGCCCCCACCACAGGAATAACCGCCTGTGGCTCCCCGCTTTAGGCCACGCTGCCTCAACGGAGTCAGCGTGGATTCAGGTGACTTCGGGTTGATTACACCGGGGCTCCGTCAGCGGTAACACGTCCGGCCGGTGATACTAACCCGACGGCACGCGGCCGTCGGGAGATTAACACCGGCCGTGCTCTCAAGGAGCTACGTGGGTGTACATGATGTGTGGACGGGCTCCGCACCTAAGGCTACACATGGGGGCAGTGTGAAGGGTCCGCACAACCTTCGCGCCTGAGACCTCCGAAGAGCACACAAGTCGGGGGCCGCGCCGAAAACCGTGGGACAGGACCACGGAGATAGGAAAGATCCCTGCTGGTGAGACAGGAGTTATAAATCTAGGAACTTTCAAACTAATAATCAGAATAAACCTAGAAGAGGAAGAGGGTGATATAAAAAGCAACATAAAACGCTGCACGTGGCACAGTTGATGAATATGAAGGGGTGAAATGATGGTGAGCAGCTCGGGGCCCCGGGTGCGCTAAACCTGGACCTACAGTGGTAGGTTCCCCTGGGGGAGTTTGATTTCGGAGTCCTCTTCTCCTAGATGAGTCGTCGACCAAGACTACCGAGCCTCATCTACCCATTTGGAATGTTCTTAGCTTCCCCTCACCTCTTGCCTACCAGTGGTCACAAAGACACACTTAGTAGGCCGTCTGGATCGGGTACTGAGCCCCTCCGCCTCGGCAAGGCGACACTCCTTGTACATAATAAGAAATATATCTGCCAGTATTAGATATATATTTTTTCATTAATTGTACTGTAAAAATAACTATTGCTCTTTTAATACGGTGGTGGTGGTGGTAGTGATGATGGTGGTGGTGGCGGTGGTGGTGTTGGTGGTGGCGGCGGCAGCGGCCATCGCATTAGTAGTAATAGTGGTGTTAAGGTTTGTTTTATTATAATTAAAATTAAGTAATATAATTATTCAATTATCAATGTTTTAATTATACTTCAAATAGATTTATATTTTATTGAGAAAAAGAAATTAGTTTCTTTAAAAAAAATTCAGATGTGTTATATTCACATGACTTTCTCCACCCTTCTTCAGCAGACTATTCTCAAAAAGCTTATTCTTCTTCATATGTTAATTAAGAAATATTTCTACAAATGGTTTTATTATATATTTCTCTGTACATGGATAATAGAGTACGCTTAAGCAATAGTAAAATCTTTTAAGAGGAGGTTGCTATGTAATGGCTTTGCTGGTCTTTGCAACACCAGGAAGGGGGAAAAACGAGTAATGGCTTCCCATTTCAAATAAGTGTAAGCATTTGAAAATTCAAACCAATAACAAGGAATAACATGGAAATGGTTAACCCCCCAAAAATTATTTCTCATGAATTGTGTTCTTTAATTACATCTAAATATTATGTACAGTAAGATTTTGTTACTGTTTACCAACTATGCAAAAGTTATTCAGAATAAAGAGAACTTCACAAGCTATTCCCAGAAAATTCAAGATCTGCATTTCATTTGTCATGAAAATATCTTAAATATGTGCTATTTTAATCATAATTGTTAGAGCCTGTTTTGAGAGAGTCAGAATTTTAAAACAATTTTCCATGTAAAGGCAATTTGGGCTGGGGAGATTGTCTTGAAAAAATTTCATGTCATATCCTTGGAAGATGCTGAACTTAAACATAAAGTTTGGTATTAACTGAATTTTCATCTTCACGTACTCTACCATGTAGAGTAAGTAGGAAAGCATTGTATTTGACCCAAAATTTTGAGGTCGAGATTTTATCGGAAATATATGCTTTGAGGTCCTCTGAATCCAAAAGAAGCATTTGTGTGCATGTGTGTACAGACAAAAACAAAAAGTTGATTAAAAACCAAAGTTTAATATCTTTCAAATATATGACAAAAATGTTTAAGAAAATTCCTCCACCCTTAACTACCCTTTACGTGGAAAATGTTTTGAAAATTTTGATTCTCTCAAAAATGGCTCTAACGATTTTGATTAAAATGTCACATGTTTAAGATATTTTATGGCCAATGAAATGTATATTTTGAATTTTCTGGCTATAATCTATGAGGGTGGTCTGAAAAGTTTCCGACCTCAACATGAAGTTGGCAGCACTTGTAAATAAAAGCTAGTGAATTTCGTTGTTCATCTGTTGACAGTTACTCACCAAAGTTTCAGGACGCTCAGTTGTTATGTAATAGTCATTTGAGTGAGTTGATGTGAGTGTTTTTATAAAAATGGACAAAATCAAGTATCGAGCTGTCATTAAATATTTGTTTTTGAAAGGCTATATGCCTACGCAAATAAAAGATGAGTTGGATTCTGTGTATGGGGACTCTGCACCATCATTTACCACAGTGAAATTTTGGGCAGCTGAATTTAAACGTGGCTGTAAGAGCTTGGGAGACGATGAATGTTCGGGACGTTAAAAAACTGCAACTGACGACAAAAACATCGGTAAAGTTCGCCAAATGGTGCCAGATGACCGCCAAATTAAAGTGAGAGAGATAGCAGAGGCTACGAACATGTCAAAAGAACATGTTTGTCGCATATTAAACCAACATTTAGACATGAGAAAGCTGTCCACACATTGGATGCCGCATTTGCTCACGTTAGACCAAAAACGTGTTCGAATGAACATTTCCAACGATCTGTTGGCGCAGTTTAGGTGCACTAAATCTGAGTTTTGGCGCCAATTAATTACTGTATATGAAACTTGGATACACCATTATACGCTCGAAACAAAAATACAGTCCAAACAGCGGACTGCAAAGGGGGAACCGGCTCTAAAAAAAGCAAAAGGTGTTTTTTTGGCTGGGAGAGTGATGGCGAATGTTTTTTGGGATAATCATTGAGTTATTTTAATCGATTATCTTCAAAAAGGAAAAACCCATTACAGGAGCATACTACACAACATTACTTGACAAGCTAAAGGCAGAACTTGCGGAAAAACAGCCACATTTGCAGAAAAAGAAAATCCTGTCAGACCAAGACAACACACTCTCTCACACCTCAGCGGTTGCAATGGCGAAAATCCACGAATTACGGTTTGAACTGCTTGACCATCCACCTTACTCACCAGATCTAGCCCCAAGCGACTTCTTTTTGTTCCCTCATCTGAAAATTGCGCTCGGAGGACAGAGATTTTCGTCAAATGAAGAGGCAATCACCTTCATGAACAATTATTTTGCAGGGAAAAATGCAGAGTTATATTTGGATGGGTTACAGAGATGGGAGCATCACTGGGAGAAGTGTGTAGAGTTACAAGAAGACTATGTTGAAAAATAAAAAAAATTTCTGAAAAAAGTCTTGTATCTTTATTAGGTCAGAAACTTTTCAGACCACCCTCGTATGTAGTCCTGCTTACTTTTGATGACTTTTGCCTAACTGGCAAGCCGTAAGAGATAGACCAAATCTTACTACACAAAACATGTCGATCTTATTAAAACACACAAGTTATGTCCAAATTCATTTTTTTTTTTTTTTTTTTTTTTTTTTTTTTTGTGAAATGAACCATTTCGGAGATACTTCCTGTTACAGTGTGAGTTTTGCAACACTCAAACTTTTCTCAAATGGAAGGTCGTTATTCATTTTTTTTATCTTTTGGCCATGCAAAGAGAACAGAATTTCAAAGCCTTGATATAGCAACCAGCTTTAAAAGATTTGGCTATCACTCAAAGCATAGGCTGAATATGTATTCACATATTCGCCTTGCACCTACAAGAAAATTAGCAGCCAGATAATTCCCGCAAATGTTTATCTCGACTAACATGAACATCGAGGAATAAGAGTTCGTAAGAACAGAGAAAGTCATGTGAGTGCAACACATCAGATTTTTGAGTTGTGCCGTTCACACACATGCACTTATACAGAACATTTTCTAAATTTTTTTCTCTGCTTAGGGAGCATCAAAAGGTATATTTCCACTGAAATCTCGGAATCAAATTTTTGGGTACACTACAATACTATCTCTAGTTGCTATAACAGGTAAGCAGTAGATAAAGTAATATACAGACAGCGTAACGTTATCACAAACACAATTACTATTTGTATTCCTATTTTTGTGACCTAGCAATATCTGGAAAATCTTTTTCAGTGGTACCTGTATTCAGAGACATGAATGAAGGAAAAATAAAGATAAAACATAAAAGGTATGATGTGAAGCTTTCCTGGCGACGAACATATTCAAGATGTTCTTGGGCTTCGAGCCATCGACGATTCATCATCCTGATGATGGGAGAGATGCACACTCCCGAAATGTCAATGGCTCTTCATCACTACACCTGGCTCGAAGCCCAAGAACATCTTGAAGCATAAAAGGTATTTATTATTTATTTATGCAAACAAACTGTGGAGGGTCTGTGGTTCAAATCCGGGCTGTGGCATTTAGTTTTTCAGTTCCAATTTTACCTCTCATAAAAGGTATATTTGAAACCAATGATAAAACAAACAGAAAGACAGAAAGAACAAAAAGCACGGCAAATTTGAACAACTATGAAAGTTTTTACAAAATGTCAAAATGTTATCACATATTATGAAATATAAAGTTTATTTATATTCTAATTGCCTTCTGTATGCTTTACTTCTAAGCCTTTGTTCTTGTACAGTTAGCTGTAGTTTAGAATGGGAAATTTCAGAACTTCACATTTTGCTGGTACTTATTTATATACTATGGTTCTTTCAAATAAAGTATTAAATAGAAGAAGCCATTATCAATGGTTTTCTAGCAAAACAGTACACATACCTAGGAATACTGCTGCTATCAGTATTTTCATAATAGAAAAGCATATCCAAGTTTGCTGGACCTCTGTTGTCTGGTGCTCTCAGCCACATAGGAAAAGAATGAATTTGACCAGGAGAAAGCTGTCCTCCTGGAAGTGCTATCCGTGTTACATTAGAGACCTTTGCTGGCTCACCCAAGGAGTACAGTTCAGGATTTGGTGAAGCTACATATAATGATGTTAAAGGAGTGGTACCAGTATTACAGAATTCCAGTCCTATGTGTCGAATCTCACCACATAACATTTCTGAGCATAGGTCTCGAAATAATACCTGGAAAATATGACATTATGCATTAGCCAGTGTGAGAAAAGATGATGAATGGCATATGCATTAAGCTATATTTTAGATTGTACTTTGCATTAATGTAACATTTAAGCACTTAATTTTAAATTGTGCTTTTTTTCCTTTCTTTTCTTCAACTCAATTACAATCAGCATTCAGAATTCTGCCTTAGAATGCTTTTTTTATCTATAAAAATGAACCAAAACCTTGTTTGGAAACGTAAGATGATTTATAGAATAAGCTATGCACACATTCTTTAAAGTAGATGCCACTCTATAGTTAAAAGTTACCAACTCCAACCTTGGAGTGTTAAAGCCTGCACCACGTACTGAGAGAAAATCTCTTTGTTATCTAGGGCAATCTCAGAACCTACTCACATGATTTTAATAATTCTCTCACCATTAATGCATAGCATTTAATTTTTGCACATAAATACTTGATAGTGGTTTAAATTCTACATCTGCTTTCTTCTAATACACTGATAAGAGATAGACATTTAGACTGGCCTGTACTTTTATTTCTGCTGTGTAGAATAACACTCATGTCTTCATTTGTTAACAAATTTTAATCAAACAAAAACTGAATTAAAGAATTTTAAACCCAATAAGCATCAACTACTACTTTGGCTGTTTGTATTACTCAGTTTTAAGCATTTACTCAGTTTTTGTGAACAAACGTGTAAACATATGCTGAGTATTGTAAAAGCTACTTTTTAAGGAACCAAGTATTTGATGCAAATAACAAGCAAAACATTTGGTTACACTAAATGGGCAAAGTAAATACTAAACTTTTTCAAGTCTTCCAATAAGCATGCTCACTTTTTGCGTAATACTGACTAAAGAAATGTTTGTCATTTTGTAAAAGGAACTACAGACGAAATCATGCATGCAATTAATAACTGTGATTTGAAGAACAGACAATAAATTAATGGCAATAAAAAGAAAACCTTTGTCCAAACGCCTTTAGCAAATTCGGAAAAAATATATTAACAAGCTAAACAGTGCAGAGCAATTGTACAATGCAGGCCACTGTTTTGGCTTATTCTTGTTTTGTTATGTTTATTTTAATTTTACTTGTTTCATGGTTACTGAATGGGTATTATTCATTTTATTTTACAATTTAGTAAATTGATATATTTATTTTTATACTTAATTTTTGAGTTTAAGATGATCTCCCCCAGAGATCTGACCATGGCCGGGCTTTATCAGACAAGAATATTATGAAAAATGTTCCTGTTTTTGACAAGACTGAAAATGAATGGGATTTGGTTGGAAATATTTTAAAACAACCTGCTAAAGAAAGTCTAGCACAAAATGAAGATGGTTAAAACAGAATGACGTAAGACATTGGGATCTATTTTTTTGGGTAGTGCTTAAAGCCTGATTTTACTACTATGGCATCGCAGGAGGTGACACTGATGATACATGGAATGAAGATGAAGCACCGGTGGAATGAGATGGGCGGGGAAGCCACCTGGAAGAAAAAGGATGAAACTTTTTTGTAAAGAATTGTTGTGCGCTACTTTTCGATCCGCCCTCGTAATATTAAAAATTAAAACCAAGAAAGCTCCTGGAGAAGATGCAATAAATATAAAACTGTTTATATACAGCTCGACGGTACTACTTCGGCTAGAATAATATGGCTAATAGAGGCAAGTGTAAGAAACATAAAATGCCAAGTTTCACTTTGGTAGGCTTAATAGTTTTGTAAAAATTTAAGTTTTTCGGTAGTGTAAATGGCAACGCTGGGCTGTGTTCGTATGCGCCAGTGAGCTGTTTTGAACCAGAGCAGCGTGTGCTTCTAGGCCAGTAGTGCTTCAGATGTAAACAAAACACCTGACTGGTGCAAGCCTGGCGGCCAACACTGCTTCAGTTGTAAACAAAACATAACCTGCATATGCAAGCACGAAGACATCAACAAAACACTGACCCAGTGCGTTTACGTAACAGTGGAGCGGTCACAATCTTGGACGAATTGGCAAGAATCGATATGTCATGCCTGAAAAGTGTGAATATAACTGAAATGACACATTTGTTCAAGTAATACCAAATATGCAGTTTTCCATAGTTAAGACGGCAGAAGAATGAATAAATCAAAACCACGAAATTTTTGGTTGAACAATGCTGACATAAAGAGATACAGATTTTCCTAATAGTGGACATGCTTCTTGTCTTCTTGTTATTGTGATTGTTGTTGTTATGATTATTGTTCTTCTTCTTCCTCCTCTTCCTCTTCCTATTATTATTATTATTATTATTATTATTATTATTATTATTATTATTATTATTATTATTATCATTATCATCTTACGGTCGGGGGAGTCGGCGTGCTGACCCCCGCCACCCCCAACCTGCACTCCTCCGTGGCCTTTGCTGCGGCTGGAGGACGCAGCGGCCGGGCGATGAGGGTAACCTCTGAATGAGGGGAAGACGCCCTAGGGAAAATTATTATTATTTATTATTTTTATTATTCTTATTCTTATTATTATTATTCTCCATCACAAGCTAAAACAATAGTAATTGCCTTTAATACACAAGTAAACACATAAAAGTCTTCCCTACATTTTTACTTTCTCTTCTGGTAAGTAGGGGAAGTATTGTATTCCACCCAAAAATATGATGTCGAGATTTCACCAGAAATATATGTTTTGAGACCCCCTGAATCCAAAAAAAGCATTTTTAGAAAAAGGTCCATGTGTGTGTCTGTCAGTCTCTGGACAGCATAACTCAAAAATGAAAAGTCGGTTAATAACCAAAGTTGGTATTTAAATTTAATGTCTTTCAAGGATGCGACACAAAGATTTTGAAGAAAATGGCTCTAACGATTTTGATTAATATGTCATATGTTTGAGATAATTTTATGACAAATGAAATGTATATCTTGAATTTTCTGGCTATAGCCCCTGTAGTCATATTTACTCTGGATGACTTTTGAATAATTGGTAAACTGTCAGAGATAGATCAAGTCATACTATACAAAAAATGTAGATCTTGCTAAAATACAAAATTTATGTCTGAATAAATTTTCTTGTAGGGTGAACCATTTTGGAGATATTCCTTGTTATGTGTGTGAGTTTCGGAAAACTTAAAATTTTCGTGAAATGGAACATTGTTGTTCATTTGTTTTGCATGTTAAGTGTGCAAAGAGAAAGGAATCTCAAAGCTTTAAAAGATTTGACTATCGCTCAAAGCCTACTGTATTCTAATATTCCCCTTGCACCAACAAGGAAATAAGCCATAAAATAATTTTTAGAAATGTTTATCTTAACAGGAAGAAGATATAGGAATAAGAGTTTGTAAGAATGGTTAGTACAAGAGTAATGACAGTCACGTGAGTGCAACACATCAAATTTTTCTAAAATAATTGTGGTCTTCTGTAGAATATCGGGCTGAAATAAAACGAATGATTTCATCATAAATTACAGCTGTTATCACGAAGGCACCTAAACAAGCAGACAAGCAAAATGAAATTGATCTCTATACCTTGCCCCACTCTTAGATGACAGTATGGAGTTAAATGGGATATATCTGTCTCTATCTAGCGCATACGAGTTGCCATGAGCCTTGTCCTTTTCTACCCTTGCACTGTTGCCAGATTCCTAATAGCATGGTATAAATATTCAGTTGTTATAAATTTCAGGTTTGAACACATCCTACGCAGAATTTTTTTCTCTATCAGGTTATATCCTTTTTAGAGTTATTATACATTTCTAAAGGCCCTTGTTTCTTCAGAAAACGTTTTTTTTTCAATAGAAGTCCGATATGTGCTGTTTCTATACTCATCACGCACTAACAAACTAACTGCTAGAATACGTCTATATTTTTTTCTTAGCTAGAATAAACCATAGTACTACTACCTGCCCACTTTGAATTTTCTGTTTATTCAATTAAGGGTTATAATTTTTTAAATTAAATGTTTTCGGAAAATTTTATATCTGTGCACTGCAAAAGTTACGCAGTGTGAAACTTTTTTGTTATTGAGTTTACATCAGGGAACCAGCGAGAACAAATGTTGAGGAGGGTTGGAGAAAGTTTTTAAAATAAACTAAAAGGCTGTAACCTCTTTCTTTTATCCAATAAGGCAAACAAAAGGTATTCATCTATTCAGCGTATTCTCGTGCCAGGCCTGACACAGAAGACAGCATAAGGAGCAGCACTAGCATTAGTTCGAAAGAAGCCGTGTGTGTAACTGTGAGCTGTTATTGCGTTATTTGTTTAATATTTTCGTAAATATTTGTAGTTATGGAGGGGGAAGCTAGGAAGAGACGATATATTGGGAAATTAAGAAGTAAGGAACGCCAAATAATTATGAATGTGTTAGATTACTTTTGAAGTAAAATGCGTGTAAGTAAGGCAGTAAAAGAAACAGCTAAGGCTATTGGGTGTTCAGAAGCAGTAGTGTGTAGGATTAAAAAGGAAGTAATGAAAGGACCTCTAAGAACGCCATAAAAAAAGAAAGCAAAAAGGGTGGGACTACACAAAACGCTAGGTTAATGCAATATGATTGAATAGTGCAAAGTGGAGTGCGGCGAATTGTTCATTCTTTACAGTTTGCAAATATCCCACCCATGCTGAATATACTTTTGTCACGGGTCAACAGTGATGAGACCCTACCAAATTTCTCAAGGGCCACTCTTAGTCGGTTCTTACATGATTTGGGGTTCGAATATGAAAGAAGGGGTAACAAGTGCATATTAATAGAAAGAGACGATATTGATATCATCAGATGGCGACATAAATATCTAAAAGACGTAAAAAGGTTTAGGGACTAGGGGAAATCAATTGTTTATACAGACGAGTCATTTGTAAATTTAGGTCATACTGTGACAAAGGCGTGCAGGGATACCAAAGTTAAAAGTGCCCGTCAAGCAGCAATTGAAGGACTAAGTACAGGACACTGGCCACCTCAGAGTCGCTCGCGGAGAAAGATTCTCAACTCATGTTGCAAAACTGCGCTCCATTTAACGTGTACTGTCATCTGAGGGTGGAATGCGCTTTAGAAGTAAACATGACAGTGATACTATCCTTAAAGGAAGTATGCATAATATGAAGTTTCTCTAGACATATGACAAACCAAATCTGTACCTAATATGGGACTGAAGCACAGCTAATGCACTCCATAACATAATGCTACATTTGCAAGTAGTATTTAACATAGAACACAAATACCAGTCAGCATTTTGAAATAAATTCTATAATCCTGTCTAAATGCATTTATAAGCACTTTACAACAAGAAATACTGAAAATGCATGTTGTTTATGCCGATTATGTGGTGTTTATTTAGGTTTTATTATTACTTAAAGTTCTTAATATGAAGTGGCATTTCAGTTCACAAGAGACATTATTTTTATGCTGATTTTGTTCTTTCTTTAAGAGGAAAACAGATGGAGATTTGGAGGTAAAGAGTGGCTTACATTGCTAGATAGATGATGGGAATGGGAATATCTGCCTTTATTTACATGATCTCAATGTTATGTTTTTTATTTTATTTCATCTGTTTATTTCTGTTTTATTTATTTTTCATTCTTAAGGGGACTTTCCCCCTTAAATTAGTAGCATCACGTATAAGTACTCCCTTGATGCGAACCGATTCATGATCACAAGGTAAACTCCTTCGTATTGCAGACAATTGTACCTTAACCTTCCCTTCACCTCCAACCTTCACACCAAACGCCAAGCGGTACCTCCCCCACCCTTGGGCACTCGAACTTACTTTGCATGACACTTTAACATTAAATTGTGGCTAAATTAATTCAAATTGTTGATGAAAAGGCATTACAGTGTTGTTCACACAATGTGTGCATGACAGTTAGTGAAATAATAAACAATTTATATCCATTCGTGAAGAAGCTAGATGGCTCCAAATGTTTGACACAAATTTTTTTTTTTCGGCAAAATGGTTCTTTATTGACAAAAATTGTATTGGACATATGTGTTACATTCATCATGTAGAATCCCTGGTTAACGTGTGGCCGAAGCAGTACCTTCCATCCTGTACATCAACCCTCTATTTTTAGACCAATTTCTTAACTTTTTGAATGCATTATGGAATGGGAAAGGCATCCCAGAGTGCTGGACAAAATGGACAAAATCTATTGAAATACCAATATTTAAAAAAGGATACAAGAAACATTGTAAGAATTACAGAGGCATTAGTTTATTAAATATTGGATACAAAATTTGTGCTAACATAATTAAGAACAAAGTAAGCATCTAAATAACCTTTTTGGTGAAGAACAGAATAGCTTTTGCCACTTTGCCAAGGTAGATCCTGTTGCGATTTATACTTTTCAATTAAATTTTTAATAGAAAAACAGAGAATTTCACATGAAAACATATCTTGCTTTTGCAGATTTCAAAAAGGCCTTTGATAGAGCCAATAGGAATAAATTATTTATTAGACATTTTGGCTAACAATAATCTACAACATATTTTAAATATATACAATATCTACAAAACAAATTTGTTGTTTGTAGATAGAACCAACAAAAAATAAACCGAATGGATCAATATAAACAATGGAGTAAGATGAGGATGTCGTTTCTCCCCCTCATTGTTTCTAGTATAAATGGATAAGTTACAGTAGGCACAGCTTATTAAGATACCCCAAAAAACAACCTTGACGTTTTTCCCCCATTATGGTGCAGTCTGGTTATTTTTGGTGATATTCCATCAGTTAGGTTGCATTAGTGTCGCCAACTGTTAGTAACGTATACCCATGGTAAAGCTACGGCCATAGCTGGTGTTATTGCATCTGTTATGTTGCCACAGAAGTCGTTTATGAAGGCGGTGCAGACAGGCCAAACGATAGATTTTAAAACAAGATTCCGTTTAGACGCTGTATTAATTAATCTGTAGACGTACTGCTCGTGTTTGCATGGTTTTGTCTTGAATTCTTTTAGAACAATATATGCAGTTATAGTTACTGTTGTTATTTTTGTGTTTGCTACACAGTAATGCATTAAATATATATGAAGTAAGGAATACTTATGAGAAATCAAAACAAAACATTACTAAAACGTTTAGGCAATTAAAAGAAAGTAATTTGGAAAATTTAGTAAGTCTGTTAAAACGGGAAAGCTGGGATGAGGTTTATAATTCTGTCAACATAGATGATAAATGGGATGTATTTTATAAAGTATTTAAAATGCATTATGATATGGCATGTCCTGTTGTAACCAAGAATGGAATTATTAAACTTAATGTTCCTAGTTATATTACTGAGCTAAGGGAAAAAGCTAAGGATTGTTATGTATTATACAAATCTACTTCTTTTGAAGTATTTAAAAAGAAGTATAGTAAATATAGGAAGGAGTATTTAAATCAGTTAAAACTCATTAGACAGAAATATTATAGACATACTATTCAAAACTCTAAAAATACATCTAAAACATTGTGGGAAATTGTAAACCAAAGTAAGAGTAAAAATACTGAAGTAGAAAATTTCCAACTAGAAATAAATGGGAACATTGAGAAAGACCCTGAAAAAATTTGTGAGTATATAAACAATTTTTATTTAAACTTAACACAACAAAGTTCAGGGAAAAGCAACAACATTATTAGAAATGTTGTAAAATCAACAATGTATGTAAAACCAACATACATGTAAAAACAACAATGTATGTAAAAAAAAAAGATGTACATGAAATTATCAAAATAATTGGGCTTCTGCATAGTAAAAGTACTTCAGGCTGGGATGAAATTAGTCCAATGATACTAAAATACTGCAAGAATGAAATAGCAAAACCATTGGAACATCTTATCAATTTTTCTATACAGAAGGGAATATTTCCAGATTGTTTAAAGACGAGTATTGTAAGGCCTATCTATAAGAAAGGGGAGAAATTAGATATAAATAATTACAGGCCAATAACTCTAACCTCAGAGATTGGGAAAATATATGAGCGGGTTCTTTTAGTCAGGATGCTAGAATTTTTAAATAAGGAAAATGTATTTTGCCTATTTCAGCATGGATTTAGAAAGGGGTTTTCAACTACAACTGCTGTTATTGACTATGTCCATCAGGTCATAAGTTTATTAGAACAGAATAAAAAGGTAGGCACATTATTTTTTGACCTCTCGAAGGCTTTTGATAGCGTAAAGCATGATCTGCTACTTGATAAATTGGAAACTTATGGAATAAGAGGAAAAGCCTATGAAATTTGTAAATCTTACTTGTTAGGTAGAAAACAGATAACTGAAATTCATGTTAAAAATGATACGCGTCTGTCAAAGGTGAAGTCAAAACAGGGAATAGTAAGATATGGGGTACCTCAAGGGTCAGTTTTGGGTCCCTTAATGTTTCTATTATATGTTAATGATATTAATCATCCAAAAAATGCCATTATAACATTGTATGCGGATGACACCACAGTAAATTTTTGGGGGGCTTGTAATTTATCTTTAATGAAAACAATAGCTTTGGGTACCAATGAAATATTAAACTACTTTAGAATGAATAATCTCATATGCAACATGGATAAAACAAAATTTATGAAATATGATCTCTCAAAATGAGAACAATTGGAACAATCACTTGCGATTGAGAATAAAAATTGTGACAAAATAGATGTGCATAAGTTCTTAGGAATATGGATAGACAGTGGGCTTACATGGGCACAACACATAGATGCTATAGGTACCAAAATTAGCAAATCTATTTATCTTTTAAGGTTTTTTAAACATACATTAGGCAGTGAAGAATTAAAAATGATTTATTACGGTGTAATATATCCACATCTACATTATGGGATTGAGGTATGGGGAAGTGCAGCAAAGATGCATATGGATAAGTTATTGATCTTACAGAAGATATGCATCAGAATTATTAGTAATTTAAAATTTAGGGAATCTTGTAGGAATGCATTTAAACAACACAAAATATTAACGGTTTACTCTCTATATGTGTATAGGACTATACTATATATACAAAATAAGAGTCCAACAAAAAATAACGATATTCATGGATATAGTACAAGAAGTAGCATAAATTACCATAGATATACGTGTAGTAAGAAAATTGTATTTAAAGATATAAGTGTAATAGGAACAATTTTGTACAACAAATTACATCTAGAGATTAAAACTATAAGAAAATGTAACTTTAAAGCTTGTTTAAAAAATTGTTGAATTATTATTATTATTATTATTATTATTATTATTATTATTATTATTATTATTATTATTATTATTATTATTATTATTATTATTATTATTATTATTATCATCATCATTATTGTTTTTGTTGTTGTTATTATTATTGTTATTGCTATTTTTATTGCTATTTTTATTGTTGTTGTGGTTGTGGTTGTTGTGGTTATTATTGTTATTGTTATTATTGTTATTATTATTATTGTTGTTGTTATTGTTATTATTATTATTATTATTATTAATTATTACTACTACTACTACTACTACTATTATTATTATTATTATTATTATTATTATTATTATTATTATTATTATTATTATTATTATTATTATTATTATTATTATTATTATTATTATATTACGATATTTAACGCTCGGAAGTGATCTCATCCAAAAGTGTTATTGCAGAACAAGATTTGCCGAAGGTTAATATGTTCTTTGTTATGTGGTAACAATGTTCAAGCATTATTATCGTTTGATAGTATGTTACTGTAACACCGTGATATTTGAGGTTAGAAATGCCTTTATGCATCATGCTTTTTGGAATTCTTTCGTCATCTGTTTAGTATAATGTTGGCCATCTTGAACTCTTGGGGACTGCCGATAAACTGTGTCCACTATATTATTCATGAATGATGACAAATGAAACATGGTTATTTTCAAATAAACAGAAAATTATAACTAGTCTCCCTGATTTTTGCAGATGATTTGGTAATAATAGCATCCACAGAAATGGATTTTCAATGTTCTATACCAGGGGAAGACAGGTATCGCTGCTGTGATGTCAGCTCACTCCGCTCACATGCTCATGACGACGGCCAGTTGAACGTGTGACGTCACAGTGGGCAAGAGGAAAGGCGTGCGGGACATTGCAATTTTAATGCTCACTGTTTCAATTACGGAATAGTCACAGAAAATAAATAATTACATTTCCGCTTTATGCCATATATATAAGTTCTAGTTTATGTGAACAGTTATGTTATAACACCAATAGAACAGAAATTATAACTATTTTGCCTGAGCTAGAGGAGAGCTATACAGAACAATTAGGTGGACATTTTCCGACATTTGCGTTTCGCTTTTGTTTAACTAGTTTGTCACTGTCAGGGCGTAATGTACGGCACATTTGTAACCGAAAACTGCATGTACGATCATGATCTGACAATATGCTTCGGGATTTGACTTAGAAAGTTTCATAACAGAAAAGAATTGTTCACACACATACGTAGAACCAAACATACATAATATCCGTGCTACAAGGACATACAACCTCAGAAATCTGGTCTGAGGAACATTCTTATAAAAATCAGCCAAGTCTTCCTTGTGTTTATATTTGTCCTTCAGCAAATCCTCGCACTGTAAATTTATCGATTTAATTTGCTACCTGCTACAAATATTGTTAACATCCAATGAATATGGGGTCGCAAAGACCTGAAACGTAGTTGACAATGTTTCTACATCTTGAAGCCTGGTCTCAAACTGGTGTGAAACACGGGGAACTGAACACAAACACAAAACTACTACACGTCAACAAAAACACAAAATAAAAACAAAATTTGCACTAACACTGTTAAGATCCCTCATACAACAAATAAAAACCTTCAGACTAGGCTGAAGAGGGTTCTCCCTAAACTGCCTGGACATGTTGTAAACATGCCCTAATAACATTTTTCATATTCATTCAGTTTCGTGCAAGTAGCACCGCTGATCTAGGCAGCATAGCAATACACCGCTCTCGCCTGACATCACACGAACGCACAAGCTGGCTCTTCATTTAAATGCGTCACACTGGCCCAAAGTTGTCTTCCCTGTTCTATACACAATTTAAATATAATCAGAAGAAGACACAACAGAGAAACCAATAAAAATAAAATCAAAGTGATGGTCTTTTGTGGAAATTATCCTGTACCTAGCAAAACCGTTTTAGACAATCATATTTTAGAAAGGGTAAATGAATTTAAATTTTGGGTTATAATTTGACCTTTGAGGATGTAGCTGATATAGCAAACAAAATTACAACATTTATGAAAACGAGGATAATTAATAGAATTGTGACTTTGGGTTGTTCAACAATATACGTTTGAGAGGAGGGGCAGTATGACCTTGGATGCAGGGAGTGGTTGTGTGTTTAGATGACTGTAATAATGGAGGTAAAACAAAGGTCTGAGGCTACAGGGCAACTAGTGACTGTGTGTATGTGATCGAACAGTGCAATAACACCAGTAGTAAAGCTACGTAAGCTTTCACGGCCGGCGTCTAAATTGTAGAATGAAGTATCTTCCGGGCTGTTAGGCCGTGGTCTGCGGGAGATCTGTCTTCCAGACGTTTCGTTTACAACTGCGGTAAACATCCTCAGTGGCATTGTCGAAGTCCCCTCGTAGAAGGTATCACTGCGACTGATGCGTCGAGTTTGTAAGGAAGGATGTGAAAGAGCTCGGTGGAAAGATGGAGGACCTCGGCCAACGCGTTGACGCCCTGGAGAATGTCGGGGAACGGCTTAGCGTTCTCGAAGACAGGGTCGACGGTAGCGCCAAGGAGCTAAATGCAATGGTGGAAGGGATGCTTAGTGAAAAGCTCAAGAACTACAAGACCGAGGCTCCAGCACGCGACACAACATCGACGCGCGTCAAACCACCGAAGTACGATGGCACGTCAACTTGCAACATTCAGTACCATGACATACTAAGTGATATTTATTGTATTCATGTAGTATGCAAAACAGAGACTTTCTTACATTTCATTATATTTACAAAATAATGTATGTACATGTGGAAGTTACCTACAGTTTGTTTTATTTTGTGAAATGAATTTATGAATTCATTTGTTATTTTAGTGACTGGAGCTCTAAATTTCGCCAACGTTGACATTGCAAATAGACAGACTCAGACCCTGCAAGTGGACACGCACCGCTACAGCTTGCAGCGGCGTGTTTAGCGGAATGCTTGTGGCAGAGATGGTATGCGCCACCAGAGTAGCAACACCACCACTTGCTCGTCGATCAGCTGCGGAGTCATGTCTAAATGCCGAAAAACAACGAAGATGTAAGGCGTGGTTAGGCTTCAGATGAGTTTCTTGTAGACAGACGATTGAAGGCGAATGATGCGAAGCTAAATGTTGTATGTCCGGAGCACGGGCCCGGTACCCATTAACATTCCACTGAATTATTTCCATAATAAAAAGGTTAAGGCATAGCCTTTATCATTTTCTTTATCTTAACCTTGGCGCACTTGGGACCAATGATGGGCTTTTCACCGTCCTCAGGCGACTCCTCGGAACTTCGGGAGTCAGAAGATCCCCGGCGGCTGGCGGAGCGGGACTTCATGGAGGTACGACTACTCGCCCGATGTTTAGGTCGCGAGCGGTTTGTGGGAACAGGCAATACGGTGTAGCCTGTGCTTGTGGACAGCTGGTGAGCCTGTGTCTGCACAGTGGAAGATGTAGTTGCTGGTGCAGTTTTATCACGAGGCGGTGGAGAGGTGCTCGCCGGTAAATTTGTGTGTCGAAGCATCTGCGACGGGTACATGCTGTATAGCAACAGTGTTCACAGGAGGGCGACGAACTGCGGATGCAAAACCTACCACAGGTTGAAGTTGTTGAAAGCGACGACGCGCTTCAACAAACGTCAGGCGTTCCTTCACTCGCAGCTCCTGGATACACTTTTCCTCGAGAAACTTCGGACACTGTCGCGAGCTGGATGGATGACTCCCTCCACAGTTAACGCAGTAAGGGTCACGGGTACAAGCCGTGCCCTCATGGTATGGTAGTCCACAACGCTCACAAGTTGCAGGATGGGTGCACGAAGGCTTAGTATGACCGAACTTCTGACACTGAAAACAGCGCATAGGGTTCGGTACATACTGCCGAATTGCGGCACGCTCGTAGCCGCAGAAGATGTACTCGGGTAACTGAGTACCCTTGAATGTCAAAAACACAGTGCGTAAATCGATCACTTTTCCATCCTGTTTTTGAGTGAGCCTGACACACCCGTTGATCTGAAAGGCAGGTGACTATCTCTTCATTGGACAGACCATCAAGACTGGAGGTGGTGACAACTCCTCTGCAAGTATTCAGTGTTTTATGTGGGACCACCCGGATAGGGTAGGAGCCCAACAAACTCGCTTTCAGCAGTTTCTGCGACTGGTCTGCAATAATAACCTCTATCAAGAGCGTACCGTCTCGTACTCTGGTCGCATTTTTTACAGGGCCACAGATTCGGTCAACTTCCCGTTTAATATAGAAGGGGCTAAGGTCCTTTACCGTTTTCCCGTCACAAGCCAAAGTCAAAACCAAAAACGTGTCAAATGAGGAGGGTTTGCGCGGATGCATATTGAAATGGGACCCCCATCCGTAACCGTCGGCGTCAGCCTGTCATCCGGGGGTCAAAGAAAAGAAAGACGCCAAAATCTCCACGGTCTGTGCCGCCATGGAGATCCCTCCATGACCGACCTCAAAGCGTACTTCAGAGGGACTACCCTCCGATCACCACTGCTTGTCCGCATGGGTAAACCGTCCACCACGTGACACCCCGGCTTTATGCCCCCACCACAGGAATAACCGCCTGTGGCTCCCCGCTTTAGGCCACGCTGCCTCAACTGAGTCAGCGTGGATTCAGGGGGCTTCGGGTTGATTACACCGGGGCTCCGTCAGCGGTAACATGTCCGGCCGGTAGTACTAACCCGACGGCACGCGGCCGTCGAGAAATTAACACCGGCCGTGCCCTCAAGGAGCTACGTGGGTGTACATGATGTGTGGACGGGCTCCGCACCTAAGGCTACACATGGGGGCAGTAGGGAGGGTCCGCCCAACCTTCGCGCCTGAGACCTCCGAAGAGCACACAAGACGGGGGCCGCGCTGAAAACCGTGGGACAGGACCACGGAGATAGGAAAGATCCCTGCTGGTGAGACAGGAGTTATAAAACCAAGGCCTCACTAATTAATAATCATAATAAATTTAGAAGGGCAAGAAGGTGATGAAAATTAGCAACAGAAGTGGCTATTACGTGGCGCAGTTGATGAAGGTGGAGGGGATGAAATGATTGAGTGGCTCGGGGCCCCGGGTGCGCCAAACCCTGACCTGCCGAAGTAGGTTCTCCTGGGGGAGTTTGATTTCGGAGTCCTCTTCTCCTAGATGAGTCGTCGACCAAGACTACCAAGCCTCATCTACCCGTTTGGAATGTTCTTAGCTTCCCCTCACCTCTTGCCTACCACTGGTCAAAAGAGACTTAGTAGGCCGTCTGGTTCGGCTAATGAGCTCCTCTGCCACAAGGCGACACTCCTTCGGAGGGGTGAATATTAGCTGCACCCTTATAACTCAGGGGGAAAAAATTGACTTGCAAATAAGCCTCATCTGAAATGAGGCAAGAAAAATTAAATATAAAAGTTTATTTTCTCGTACTTACATGTACAAAAAACATTTTACTAGCATGTAGTCTGTTGGTGGTTGTGTTGGTATAATGCACAACTGCAAGTTTGAATGGTAATTACGCTGAATACCTAGGCTTGATGATGCTTTCTGCACTAAATTATCAGTCATTACAGCTAAAAAGAAGCAAGCTTTCTTACCACTGTCCAGCTTCTCTACAAAATTATATTAAACTAAGTACAAGCTAATAAAAGCACATAGGTACAAAATATTGATGCCAAAACACTGTTAAAAGATTGCATTGCTGTGTAATAAAATACCAGCAGTTTCGATTCCAGGTGCTAAATTATTTAAGAGGTTGAATCAGAAACTGAAAAATTCAATGCCGTAGCCGGGATTTGAACCACGGATCTTCCAATTATCGAGCGGCTGCTTTAACCAGAGATAAATACCCCAAGGGCGACTTATAGTTGTAAGTACTTCATGGCCTGGGTTTAAGTAACCTTTGTAATGTAAACCCCGCGCGACAGCCCACGAAGGGCCAAGGCCTACCGCCCAGCCGCTGCGTCCCCCACCTCTGCCCACTACAGGCGTCATTGGTGAGGTGCAGTACTGGAGGGTGGGACGTGGTCAGCGCCCCGAGCCCTCCCGGCCAGTTATGCGGTCTTCTCGACCTGGGACCGCTACTTCTCCATCAAGTAGCTCCTCAATTGGTCCCCCCGGGACCTAACGAGGCTGAGTGCACCCCGTGCCAGACCTCCCAGAGGGGATAAAATCCCCATGCTGGTACCGGGGATCGAACCCGGGTCCTCCGCGCCACAGGCAAGCGCGCTGCCAGCTGCGCTACGGAGGCGGCCTTAAGTAACCTTTAGATGGTAATTATTATTTATTTATGCCAACAAGCTTACTGCTGGTGTTTTTAAACACACAAGCATGGCATTGAATTTTTCAGTTTCTGATTCAACCTCTTCAACATTGCCCACACATGGCTTGTGTGTTTAAAAACACCAGCAGTAAGCTTGTTGGCATAAATAAATAATAATTACCAGCTAAATTTATTGTTAGGAATCAACATAGGTTTTAACAGCAAAGATATGTAAAAAGCTAAGGTAGAGAATATAAGCTACAACCCGATCTTCTCCCACTGAAATTTGAAACAAAAGTACAGTTAATTTTTGGGTAACTGGTGAGTAGATGTAACGGTATTAAGAGTAATACCGTTGGATATAAGAAATTATTATAGACTTGGGAACAGCCAGAAGAGGTATATCCTGAAAGTGGAACGGTTAGTGTTCACGTAAACAGTGGAGTTGAACAGAAGAGGACGTGGAAAATGGAACTGTCTGAATATGTCAATCTCCATTATGCATTTCCAGTAGGATTTGTATTAATATGTGCCGTTCTTGTATTTGCGTTTGGATTCAAATCTGCGGAACAGACTGCATTTGCCCAGCTCACGTATACAGGCAATGATCGGAAACCAACTGACAAGAAAAATTAAAGATAAGCAAAAGTCACATGCTGGGCAAGGAAATACATCAAGTGATGAAGAAGCAGATATAAAAGGGACCGCTAAAAAGATGCTGAAAAAGAGCAATCCATAAAAACTGTTTCTAAACAAAAAAGGCAAGAAGCTTAATCTGTAAAGGAACAGAAAAATACAAACAAGGATGTTACCAAAGTAATTATTGGTAAACAGCAAAAGACAGTAACAAACTAGGAGCTAAACAGACAAAAGGAAAATCTAATGAAAGTAAAGGAGAAGAAATTAAGAACAGCAAGCTGAAAGGAACCAGAGACGTACTCCTGATGGAATTCTACCAAGATAAGGAATCAAAGATAATGTAATTCCATTTTCCGTCATGATATAGGAGCATTCAGGGTTTTTGTGTTATATACTGTAGGTCAAGTTTAAATGTTTATTTAGTGTAGGTCAAGTTTATTGTAAAAAAAAAAAAAAAAAAAAAAAAAAAAAAAAAAAAAAAGAAGAAGAAGAAGAGTCTTTGTGTTTTTGAAGTTTGGTGTAGTTAGGATAAGTTTTAAAAGGATTTAAAAATGAATTGTGTATATGATTTGTTGTTTTCTCGTATTCTTAATTTCACGAGATACTATGTAATGTTAGAAAGGTTTTACTTAGCATATAGATATTGTTTAAAACTTTTAAGTTATTTCAATAAATTGTTAGTTATGCACATGTTGTTTGATGTGAACTTGCGCTATCCTGAAGATTCGGCAGATAGGAATTAATCAAAGGAGAGTGATATTTAGAAGGGTAATTTGATAGCTTATAGCAGAGTGGCGCAATGTTAAGTACTCATATTGTTCCATTTTCCAAATTACTGGCAGGTTATGTTGAGTGGACCCACTAACCCCATTCTTGGTTGCTGATGTTTTGAAATTTAGTGCAGGTTTACTGAAAGCTTGAGGCTTGAGTTTGTTTGGTGTATTAGGTCATGTTTATTTATTACTACTATTATTACTATTGTTAGTGTTAGTGTTATTGTTATTGTTATTATTATTATTATTATTATTATTATTATTATTATTATTATTATTATTATTATTATTATTATTATTATTATTATTATTATTACTATTATTATTATTACTATTATTATTACTATTATTATTATTATTATTATTATTATTATTATTATTATTATTATTATTATTATTATTATTATTATTATTATTATTATTATTATTATTATTATTATTATTATTATTATTATTCATTGCAGCCAAACTGGCCATTTAAGTACAGGATTTTATATGTTTAGTTGCCTTGTCATATACCAATGTGAAACCTTTTTTTTTCCAGGTAGTTCATAACTTGTTTTTTGTAAAAAAATATTCGTACAGCAGTTCAGGTCCCCTGTAAGAATTATCAGGAATGTGCATTGCTGTTGTTTTGAGGCCTTCAATATTCCAGTTTAGTGTCTTTATTCTGCGTTTATTATTATTATAACTGGGTCGTTTCAGGCTTCTTGCTCCAAAAATGTACTGTCTTACCAACAGTCCTGTTGGCCACCAGTCTGACTTCAGGGCTTGTTCACAGCACTCGAGTGGTATACAGAGTCTAAAGGCCTTTAGACAGCGCTCTGTTTCCAGTTTGTCACATTCAATCCCTCTTGTTATACGCCATCTGTGGAGGTGTAGAATGATTCTCCCCTTTGTGGTATCTCGATGTATTTTACCTACATATGGCCCTGCGAATCTCTCTCCTGCCTATAACGCTGTTCTGGTTGGGTGTATTGTGCCTATCATGAAGGGTCCTGCGATGTTCCACGCTTTATGATAGACCGCTTGGAATTCACCTGCGCTCTCTATTGCGGTGGGTTCCAAGGGAAGCTTGGTACCTACAATTGTTGGTGTCAGAATGGGTTGTGGTCTATGGCCACGCCTCTTGTTTATGGTTTCAGTCCACGCTACCTCATTGTTTTGTTTCCCAGCAGTTATGTATTGATCAGGGGATGTTGGTTCTTCTTTCCCGTCCCTATTTTCCCTGTGAGCATCTTCTTTCCGAACATTAACTTCATCTTCAATTAGTTTTTCCTCACTTTTTCTTGCCTGCCCTGTTGTATTTTTAGTTATTTCTTCTTTTTTTTTTCGTTAGACTGAGGTTGCTTGAAAGTTTTTCCATTATCTCTTGTAGTGGCTGGCTAAACTTCTGTGATATTTTTTCTTCCAGTGTCGTGTTCTTAGTGATGAAAGAGTGAGGGTCTTGCTCCTGAGTTATCTTCTGGTCTAGGCAGTTTTCTCCATCGTCACAGGACTCTGCAGGTAAGAGCTGTCTCATTGATTTGAGGTTTGGGCTGGTATATGGCGCCACTCGTTTCAAACTGCTGTCATCTTCCACCTGAGTGACATCAATGCAAGCTTCCTTAACTTATTTATGGGTCATAATGTTTTCTCTAATTATGTTCTCATAGGTATTTTTCATGGTAATAAAACATTTTCTAATACAGCTCACCGCTTCCTGTATGTCTTCTTTAGCTTCCCTCTTTAGGTATCCTCCTAGTTCTGCAATACTTACCAGTTTCTTGAGAGCTGTCTCAAGATGGACATCCACCCCGTCTGCCTTCTAGGTTTGAGCTTCATTATCCATACAATAGCTTTCTTTGGATTCAGGAGGTCTCAAAACATATATTTCCTGTGAAATCTCAACATCAAATTTTTGGGTGGAATATAATACTTCCCTTACTTACCAGTAGAGAAAGTAATACATAGAAGGATTAATAAAGTTAGATTTTTAAAAGTTTGTGTGGACTGTTTACAGACTGTTTACAATTCTGCTATGGGTCCGGCAGTTTGTTTTTGTAATCTAAATGTTCTATTAACATTGCTTGTAGCAGATCTTTGAGATAAGACCCGAACTCACTAGCCGACTGATGAGAGACCCAGACAGCTTCACCAAAATCTGACCGCTTCGCAACTCTTAGACTTTACTTAATTGATGTAGAGGATTTTGTAACCTGTGAAGGATCACTAAAATTTCACCATCAAAATTTGTAGAATTTACACTCAATCTTCTACAGAAAGAGAAGAGTGAGGATACTGCACCATCACCAGTACCACCATTATTTGGTAAGCTGGAACAGTAATGTAAATAAATGCAAAATTTGGATATATGGCCCGGCATAGCAGCCTAGATACTGGGGTACGATATTCAAATTTGATTTAATTTAATTTAAGTACTTAAGATTGCTGTTTAGTTTCAGGTGTATGGTAATAGGCCAATGTTTCACCATTTGCTACAAATCAATGCATAAAGGCAATGGGATCTATCTGACAATGAGCCAAACTGTTCAGAGATTTGCTTTTGATCTGGAGTCAGTAGTTATGGCACCTATCGTGCAATCCTTTCATGTCCACTTCTTCTCTTAAAATGTAAAATACTAGTTCCCTATCACCTCTTAACCCTAACATGCTGGCTTGTCATGCCATGTAATACGTCCTCTGGTAATCAGAGAATATGGTCGGGGAATTTTATTTTGATAATTCTCTCGGTCAGGTCTGTGGGACCTGTAAACCAACTACAGGTGTGGTCCTCCAGTCATTCTAGGGGTTGTGAGAGAGCAATGTAACCGCCAAAACATAAAAATATGGTGCTCTCTAAAAAGCGGTTGCTATTACTGCTAATTCTCTTCAGTATCAAATTATGACATATGACTCGAGGGGAAATATGTTCCGGAGTTAAAATAGTCCCCCATTCGGATCTCTGGGCAGGACTACTTCTCCAGAACTAAAACATTATATTAATAGAAGATCTAACATCAAAATTCTACAGAGTGCAAGTGGTCTCACTAGAATTGGGATATATTCTTCACCACTCTGTCCTCTATGTGATCTGCAAGAGGAAATGGACCTAGACCACCTTCAAATATGCCCGGCCACTTCTAGTGCCGCATCCATGAGTGAAAAATATTGGAGAGCAAGAGGATTATAATGACTTCATTGTCAGAAATCCAACATTAGCTACCAACATAATAGTGGTACAAATTAGCTATTGTGTTCAAAAACTATGGGCGTATTCTCCTATCTTATACCAACTAAAACATCTCATGATAACTCACACACAAAAAAACAGAAAGTTCTAAACTGTTGCTTCACCAAAGCTTAAGTCATGGCCCACTGTCCATACTGCCACCATGACTTTATATGCTAAACAGATACTTTTGTGGTTCCTTTGCAGCACATATGGAACCCCCACTCTTTGGATTGTGTTGAAGGATTCTATGAATGCTGCTACTCCTGTTCATGTTGTCACTGCACAATATGGTGTAACTAAGTTAATTTGCAATTTGAGAACCACTGTAACTCCTGCATCCATCTTTGCATATCAAGTGCCAGCTGTTTTAATGTTCACTTTGTTTGCCAAATTTGTAAATAAGGTGCATAAAAAAAATAGTGATGATAATGACGATAATAACCATAGTAACAATGGTGGTGGTGGCAGCAGCGGCGGCGGCAGTGGCAGTGGCGGTGACGGTGGCGGTGGTGATAATACATTTTATTGTCATTGAGCTTGTCAGCAATAGACAACGTCAAAAGGATACAATGAAATTACAAAGTAGTTTACATTTATATAATAGAGTATGTACAGAATTGAGAGTGCTAAATTATGTAAGTTAAAATTTACAGAAGTGTGTTGTACAGGTGCCCCAAGGTCCTACTATATACTTATGTTTCAAAGTATTCTTGCAGACAATAAAAAGGGTTCTCAACAAGACAGTTATGCAATTTATGCTTAAAAGTTGTTGTAGGACAATGTTTTAAGTTTAGAGGTAGCTTATTATACATTTTGGAACCTAGTGCTTCAAAACTCTTCTCAGTTGTAGTCAGTCTACAATATGGAACATCAATATGTTGGCATGACCTAGTATTGTAGGTATGTACATCTTGTCTATTTTGAAGTTCAGTGGAGCGACTTTTTATATAATATAACACGGTGTAAATATATAGATTTATTACTGTCATGCTTAGTTTAATAAAAAGGGGTTTACAATGTGCTAGCCTAGATTCGTCAGACATTATTTGAATGACCTTTTTCTACAGTAGAAGTATGCTGGACACACGTGAGCTGTTACCCCATATTAAGATACAGTACACTATAATACTGTGAAAAAAGTGCAAAATATGCGGATCGAATGTAGGCTTGTAGTGCATGCATTTTCAAATTTTGAATCAAGTGTATGGCTAGAGAGTTTAGACATTATATGATCTATATGTGGTGTCCAGGATAATTTATTGTCTATTACAATACCTAAGAAATTTACATTAACTGGATTATCAGCTTTAGAGGGATCCCTGCAATTAAAAAGTATGTGTTGTGTTTTGTGCTGATTAAGTAAAAAGCCATTAGCTCTCAACCATGTATCAGCTTGGGTCAGTGAATTTTCCATGGACGATTTAAGCAACTGAATGTCATGACTCATTAAAAAAGTAGTATCATCAGCATACAGAATAGAGTTGGAGGTCACAAAAGATGGAAGATCATTGATCATTACTAAGAATAGTAAAGGTCCAAGAATTAAACCCTGTGGGACCCCATGTTTAATCTCAGCTACTTTTGATCTTTCATTACCTATACATACCACTCGGTTTCGATTCACAAGATATTATTTAAGAAGTTCAATTGCAGGGTTTTTTATTCCATAGTAATTTAACTTACCACGTAGATATATATGGTTTACGCAATCAAATGCCTTACTGAGGTCACAGAAGGTAGCCTGTTAACAATTTTTCTTTTTGAAAGCTGCAAGGACTTTTTGTATTAGTGAGACTATGGCGTCTATGGTAGACTTTCCTTTTCTGAAACAAAACTGTAATTCTGTAATCATGTTGTTCGCCTCAAGATAATTATATAATTGGGTGTACGTGATTGACTCGAGCACTTCAGAAAATATGGGAACTAAGGATATTGGGCGATAGCTAGCTGTGAGATTTCTGTCTCCTTTTTTATAAACTGGAATAAATACTTTTAAAATAACTGGGAATATTCCCTCTACAAGGCATTTACTTATGCTGAAAAGGGGTCTAAAATGCAGCCTATAACGCTTTTTAGCATGTTGCTTGATAAACCATAAATATCAGTGCTATCCGATGGCTTCAATTTTCTCACTGTGCTTAGTACTGTTTGTGCCCCACAGTGAGCTGTGCTCTGAAAAGACAAACTCACAGCTATTATGTCTAATGTTATAATCCTTTAATATATCTATTGCAGATACATTAAGACTTTACTTTAATTACTTTAATTTCCTCAACTGATTTTATGAAGAATTCATTAAACTCGTCAGGAACAGTTTCTATGCGGCCATCTTTGTGATCTCTAGCCAAAGAGTTGATTAAACCCCATGCTTTCTTACATTTATTACTTGATGACTATGCTTCTAAGGTTATGAAGCCTTTTTGATTCATTTATAGCGATTTTATATTCGTTTTTGGCATTCACATAAAATAGCTTAGCGCAATCCGACTTTTCTTTACTTAAGTACATCAATGTTTTCTGTTTCATGTTAGTTGCAGGGTATACCAATCATGTGGTTCCTTTTTCTCTGTTTTCATATGATTAACATTAATGTTTGTCTTGTATTTAGAAAAATATGGTATGAAACAAAGAAATGAAATAAAACTCAATCTTTCAGATTGCTGCTCTGAAATTCAAGCAACAGTGAGGAACTTGTTTATCAGTGACTGTGGGTATGATGAGACAAAGATAGAATATTCAGGTCCTGTGCAAGAATGCAAAAGAATAAAATTAATGCAATTCAACTTGTGGAACTGAGAAGTATTTGTTTCTAACCTGCAGACAGGGAGCTGGCTTCACTATTGAGAGTTCCAATCTTCTGTCATGGAGCTCATGAGTTGTTCTACTCTTTGGAGGACGAAGTCTTGAGGCACGTATCTTGAAAACTTGTTTCCCAGGGACTGTATTTGTAGAATCATTTGGATTTGCAATATCATATGCTAATCCAAGTATGTCCAATTGTCCTACTTTCCTTGGCATCACTTTCAGGATCACCTAATCAAAAGAATAACAGTAATTTATAACTGCAGAAAAAGGTGCTGTTTAATATTATTCTATATAGCCTTATTTACTTGTAACTCATCACTCAAATTTAAAATTTGCATGAAACCACCTTTATGATCAAAACATTTCTTTTTTTTGATCAGATAGGTGGCAATCGCTCAAGCCATTTGTATCGCAACACCTGAAAATAATTACAATCTACTTACTTTACTTCTAGATATTTCTAGAAAGGACTTGTGCACTGATTGCCAGATAAACTATTAGACAAGTATAATAAATGTACCTATCTGGAAGATAAATCATCTGCTCCGGCACTGCCAACAGATTATAGCTAACTAGTATCAATAGCAGGCAACATTTCTATGTTGGTGATAATTCACACCAAATATAGTAACTTGGAGTTTGAAAAGTAGATATGACACCACATATTTGTTTCCTTCTCATCTTTTCAGTGTTAGATTAATATTCTTACAGTGCTTTTAACCATAGGTTATTTGGGACTGAACTTTACATCCCTCTAATTATTTCTAGAAAAACAGCATTTACAATTATTATAAGAAGAATGTTAATATGCTGTAACCTGAAATTTAGAGCTCCAGTCACTAAAATAACAAATGAATCCATAAATTCATTTCACAAAATAAAACAAACTGTAGGTAACTTCCACATGTACATACATTATTTTGTAAATATAATGAAATGTAAGAAAGTCTCTGTTTTGCATACTACATGAATACAATAAATATCACTTAGTATGTCATGGTACTGAATGTTGCAAGTTTCTTCAAAACCATGAGAATAGTCAGTAGCAGGCATGATATTTCTGCCTATACTACAGGCAGAAATCAGATCTCTCTATGCGCATTTCGCACTCGGTTTTTGGCAAATTTATTTATGAGTTCATTTGAAATGCACTTAAAAAAAATCTGATGTGTTGCACCCATGTCACCTTCTCTACTACTGTACTAACTATTCTTACAAACTCTTATTCCTCTACTTCATATTAATCAAGACAAACATTTGCAGAAATTATCTTATTGCTTATTTCCTTGTAGGTGCAAGGGGAATATGGGAATACAGTAGGCTTTAAGCAATAGTCAAATCTTTTAAAGCTGGTTGCTATGTGATAGCCTTGAAATTTCTTTCCCTTTGCCTGGCTAAATGATTAAAAACTGAATAACAAGTTCCCATTTGAGAAAAGTGTAAATATTGAAACATTTAGACAAATAACAAGGAATATCTCGAAAATGGTTCACTCCACAAACAAAATTTGACATAAATTGCGTACTTTAACTATCTACATTTTTGTGCAGTAAAATATAAATTTCACTTGCCATGAAATAATCTTACACATATGGTATCTTAATCAAAACCATTAAAGCCATTTTTTTCAAATCAAAATTTCAAAAATGTTCCGTGTAAAAGATAGTCTGGGATAGGGGGGTTTTCTTCAAAATCATGTTGCATCCTTGGAAGATATTAAACTGAAATATCAAGTTTGGTATTTGCTGACATTTTGAGTTATGTTGTTCATAGACACACACACACGCGCGCGCACACACACACACACACACACACACACACAAATGCATGGAAACACGAACCTTTTTCTAAACCTGCTTATTTTAAATTCAGGGAGTTCCAAAACCTGTGTTTCCAGTGACATCCCTGTATCAAATTTTAGGGTGACATACAATGCTTTCCTTACTAATATGTAGTAGAGGAAGTAAAAAGGCATTTTCATTGACCTTAAAGGCTTGGTACTGCGATGTTGATATCTTTGCAATAGTTCCAAACAAATATTTAGAGGATGCCACAAAACTACTCAATCTACAAGGGAAAAAAACAAAACATAAAATTCATTATGGAAAAAGAAACCAATGGGCAACTCTCTTTTTTAGAACTAGAATTCATTAGATATGATGAAAAGATAAATTTTGAAATTTGGGGGAAGCAAGCTCAATCTGAAAATTACATTAAAAATGACAGCTATAATCTAATACCCTATGAAAATACAGTAATAAATTCTGTTCACACAGACTGATTAGTATACCCATGGCCAAAGCTGAATTCAACAAAGAACTAAGAACCATCATCTACATTGTAGGAGAAAATGGATACAGCTAAACTCTTGATATAAGAAGAAAAATAAGGCAAAGGAAAAGAAAGCCATAGAAGAAATAAGCATCCTCAACACGAAAAACATAGCACAGTTAATTGATTTGGTTGGATGGCTTGGTTTAAGGGCCCTTAAAAGATTCATGGCAATAGCCAGGTATAAATTTCACTCAAAAATAAAAATGCTAGTAACTAGGAAAATATACACAAAAAGGTAAAAAAGCAATGGCAATAGCCAGATATGAAACAAGGTGATAAATATGTCAAAAAGCATTAAAAGAGTAAAATTTTAAATCCTCAAATAGAGGCTACGCGCCGCCAAATACTTAAAAACTCTATCAACCGCTGTTTTGTCATCTGCCAAGACCTCTGCAAGTCAGGCAAGGAGCTGCAGAGAATCTTGAAGGTGCGCTAGAGAGGAACACTCTAGCAGAATGTGATGGACAGTCAAAAGGTTGTCACACAGCAGACATAGAGGGGCACGGTCCCTTTTAAATAGGTAACCATGCGAAAAATTGCAGTACCCTATTCTTATTAGAGCGAAACTAACCTCCTAGTGGCGAGATATGCGACAGGAAGTTACCCAGTTTATCGGAAGTTCTTTCACTTCTCTAAGCTATTACCGCGGAGAGCTGACCACTCTTCATGCCAGGACGACAGCACCGCTCTCCGCACTTCAAGCCTAAAGTCTTCCGAAGTAACACATGAGATGGTAATACTGGGTTCTGCAGTTGCCGTCTTTGCTGCCAAATCTGCCATTTCATTTCCCAGCACACCTACGTGACCAGGAATCCATGCACACACAACGTCAATGCCAGAAGCCATTAAAACATGGAGGGCATCCTGGATATGTTGTACAATAGGGTGTGGGTTGTACAGCTCACAAACGTTCTGAAGTGTACTAAGGGAATTGCTCAAAATCAGGCAGTCACCTAATTTATGATGGCGCACATACAAAACGCCTCGGTAAATTGCATAAAGCTCTGCAGTAAAAATGGAAGTGCTATTTGGAAAAGCGAATGCATGTGGTTTGGTTCCATAAACATAAACACATTCAACACCGTTCTTTGACCCATCGGTGTAAATACATCGACAGTCAGTGTAGCCTGACAAAAATTATAAAAATCACGTGTGGATACTTGAAATAGGCATCGTGGGCTTCCGGTGTACGGTCATCCCAACATCTACATGGGGCGTGGCAGATAGCCAAGGGGGTAAAGCTTCTGGCTGTTAGCGAACATCCTAGGCAGTTCCACTTAAAACTACCCTAGAAGATCTTGGAAACAAATCCCACAGGCTTAGGACTAAGGGTGCTATTCTTATACCGTTCTCTTAGCGTAGTTGTGAAAAAAGAAGGGAACGCTGAGCGCTTAGGCATATATCTAAGCACACAACCATAACTTGCCAAGAGAATTTCATGCCGACATTGCAGAGGAGGTTCTGCAGACTCTGCGTAAAGGCTCACCACTGGGCTTGTTGGAAAAGCTCCTAATCCAATGCGGATGCCCCTACTGTAAACCACGTCTAATCTTCTCAGCACAGATGGTCGTGCTGACGAATAAACAATACATCCACAGCCTAGTTCGGATTGGATAAGTGCGCGATACATTCGCAACAAAATTGTCCAATCTTCTCCCCAAGATTTGCCATTTAGGACTCGCATGATACTTTGGAAACGGTCACATTGTGCTCTTAGCTGTGCAATATGCGACGACCAACAAAGCTTTCTGTACAAGATCAAACCCTGGAAGCGCGTCTCATCTGCAAAGGGAAGGAAATATGGACCGAAACGGAGCGAAGGTGGTAATTGTTTTCTATAATGCCAGAAATTAACGCAGATTGACTTCTCAGTTGAGAAATGGAACCTGGTTTTGGAGCTCCATTCTCTAAGGTTGTCCAAACATTGCTGCAGGCACCGTTGTAAGAATGCCGTGCACTGAGGAGGGCAATAGACAGCAAAGTCGTCTACGAATAGGCATGACGAAACTCCATGTGGAACACATTTCCAGATAGAGTTAATTGCTATAGCAAAGAGCATGGCACTTAGTACCGAACCCTGAGGTACCCCTTCCTCCTGAACAAAAGAATTAGAAAAAACCAAGCCGACCCTTACTCGGAAAAAGCGGCCTTTCATAAACTCCTGAATGAACAGCAGTAGGCGTCCACATATGTTCCAGGTATACAGGGAACGTAGAATCCCTGCTCGCCAGCATGTATCTTAAGCCTTCTCGAGGTCGAAAAATATGCCATTGGTTTGACAGTTCTTCATAAAGCCATCTATTATCTGTGTCAATATTGACACAAGATGGTCTACAGTTGAACGGCATCGTCGAAAACCACACTGGATGTTAGTAGGTTACGACTTCCTAACCACCATACCAATCATCCATTGATCATGCGTTCCATAACCTTGCAAACGCAACTGGTGAGGGAAATAGGACAATAGCTGGAGGAAAGATGACGGTCCTTTCCAGCCTTCAAGATGGGAATAACAGTGGCCTCCCGCCAATTTTCTGAGAGTATACTGTCAACCCAAAGACGAATATAGACCTCGAGCAGGAATGCCTTACCTTCAGGAGAGAGCTGGTGTTACATTTGTACATGAATACCGTCCGGTCCTGGTGCTGATAATCGCGAAGATTTAAGAGAATGTCCTAGCTCCGACATGGTGAAAAGGCGATTATAATCTTCTACGTTTCTAGACCAAAACGCGAAGCCTTGGGATTCCATCTGAGTTTTAATAGGAACTCAGTGGAGTAGTTTTCCGAACTAGACACTTGAGCGAAAGCAGTGCCAAACGTGTTGGCCACTTCAAATGAATCAACAACAGCTCCTGTGGCTGTTTTCAGTCCCGCAATTGGTATATGAGTTGATCAGCCAGCAACACGCCTTAACCTATCCCACAAAACCGAGGAAGGTGTGTGTTGGTTAAATGAAGCTACAAATTTGCTCCATGATGACTTTTTACTATCCTTAATGACTTGTCTGGACCTGGCGCGCATTTTCTTGTATTGCATTAGGTTATCCAAAGTAGGGTGACGTTGGAAAACTGTAAGAGCACGCCTTCAAGCACGAATGGCATTCCGACATTCCTCCGTCCACCAGGGGATGGAAAATCGATGTGGGTGTGAAGTCGACTACAGAATTGATTGTTCAGTAGCAGAGAGAATCGTCTCCGTGAGATGCTGCACCAAATCATTCACTGAGTCGTGCTCGTTGTATGCAAACACAGCCAACTGGGTGTAAAGGTTCCAGTTGGCATGGTTCAACCGCCATTTGGGCATACGTGTGGAACATGCATCTTGCGTTAAGAGACTAATAAGACATGGAAGGTGGTCACTAGAGTGTAAATCAGAGATGACATTCGATTGTAAGGAGACTGCCAGCTGAGGTGAACAAACTGCTAGATCAAGGTGCAAGAAACTATTGAAAGAGTGAGAAATGAATGTAGTGTTGAGGAGAGCTAGGTTGTAACTGTTGGAAGTCAGCGAGGAGTTCGCCTCTCGCACAAGCGTGACTTGAGCCCAAAAGTGGGGAAGTCTCCCACCAACAGAAATGGTGTTGGTAACTGGGAAACTAGATCTTCTAAAGCAATGTGCGAGAAGTCATGGGACGGAGGCAAATATACATTGCAAATGTTGAAACCGATGTCTGACAGTAGGATCCTTATTGCAACTGATTGGATATCAGACCATAATGGTACAGATTGCATATATATGTCATCTCTGACAATTATCATAGCACCACCATGTGCCGCAACACCGTCTTCTGGTGTAACATCACACCATACTGCAGTGTATCGCCTTAGATGGAAAGCGTCTTGAGGACAGCGGAGTCTTTTGCAAACATGCGACCAAGGGTTCGTTCTCTTTGAGCAGAAGCTCCAGTTCTGGTCATTGTGTTCTAATAACACGTATGTTCCATTGTAGGATGGTCATATTAATATCTGTGTGGGATAAGCATTCCAAGGTAACTGTACATTACCTTGTAGTAGATGGCGGTCAATTCAATTTAGCCCTTTTGTTATCTTTTGGGCTTACACTCTTTTCAGCTTTATCCTGCTTCTTTTTCACTGGGTTTCTCCCAGCACAGGCAGCTTCTTTTTGCATCTCCTCTACTGAGGAGGTGTGTTTCCTGATAGCAAACTCGGTTTGAGAGCCTCGAACCGATTGCTAATGAATATTGGCGAAGATGAAAGCCGCTGGTCTGTGTCCATCCCAGAGGAATCCTCAGAAGAGGATCTTCGAGGGGATGGACGTTGGCTCTTCTTTCCTTTTGGTTTACTGGGAACAGACAGGTTTTCTTCTTTGAGGAAGTCAGATCTTACATACTGTTTCTTGAATTTCTTCGGTGAAGCAACATTAATAACGGGCTCATTCTTGCCATTGTTGTAGACTGGCAATTTGGGTGATGACCATGTGGAGGTATTCTTTTACTCCTGTTCTTGCTATGAGAATTTTTTGTGAAATTGTGGCCCCGATTTGATCATTGGTTTGTGTAGCGATTTCCCGCTCCAGTACTGGCCTAGCTGCAACTGAGCTATAGGTACCGGACTTTGGAAGGGGGGGCTGTTGGATACGCAGGAGTTTCCGAGCTTCTGAGAGGGACATCTTCTCTTTGACTCGGATTTCCTGGATCGCCCTTTCCTCTATAAAATGGGGACATTCTCAAGAATTAGCTGGATGTTAGCCACTGCAGTTCACACAACTGGAAGACAATGAACATGGAGTGTCGTGAACGACGCCTCCACATTTGACGCAGTTAGCTGCTGTGTTGCACAGTTCGCTTGTGTGTCCAAAGTGGTTACACTTAAAGCACCTGATCGGGTTGGGGATGTATGGCCTTACTTCTATTGTTTCATATCCAACCTTAATCCTTTGAGGGAGAACTACCACTCAATCAAAGGTCAGGAACAGGGTACGAGTAGGCTTCAATTCACCGCTTTCTTTGCGATGAACCTGATAAACACAGGTAACATCTTGTTCCTGTAGGTTTTCCTTAACCTCCTCAACGCTTAATCCGTCTAATGCGCGGGTATTACCCACACCGCGTGACGAGTTCAATGTCTTGTAAAGGTCAACATGTACTGGATAGCTGGCTAACAGCTTTGCTTTTTGTATTTTAGCTGCCTGGTCTGCTGAATGCGCTTCAACTAGGAGTGTGCCATTATGGGATCTAGTGTATGACTTCACTGGACCAGCTATCTTATCCAGGCCTTTCTGGATTACAAATGGGCTCACCGATAAAAACTTTTTACCTTCCTCAGTTCTAGAAACAACCAAGTAGCGAGGACCACAACACTCGACTACTTCCTTTACTCTTACTTTGCTGTTTTTGTTGTTTTGAGTTTTTGTACTCATGGTGATGATATCCTCCACCATTGCAAATGTCTCCGATGGCATGCTCACATCCTGGACGCCACCCCGGCTTAGGCGAGAGTCCTGGCTTGGACCTTGCTCATTCTAGGGTCTCACCTCCCAATGTATAGACAGAGGGACCCAATCGCCTTCAGGGGTGCATCAGCTCATGCAATGGCCTCTCCCCGGGACTGACCTTCATCAGCGGATACAAACACTAATACTACATGATAACCAGGGCTGGGACTTACGTGGTTACCCAGTCACCTCTTGCGTCTCCCCATCCACCTACAACTCGCGCGTAGGTTATCCATCAGACTGTGTACAGCAGGAGAAGACAACTTCGGGCCGTGTGATGTATTTAAACGAAGAGCCAGCTTGTACGTTCGTGTGACGTCAGGCGAAAACGGTGTATTGCTATGCTGCCTAGATCAGTGGCGCTACTTGCACGAAACTGAATGAACATGAAAAATGTTATTTGGGCATGTTTGCAATATGCCTGGGGTGTTTAGGGAGAACCCTCTTCAGCCTAATCTGAGGTTTTTTATTTGTTGTGTGAGGGATTAACGGCATTAATGTGAATTTTGTGATTTTGTTGACGTGTGTAGTGGTTTTGCGTTTGTGTTCAGTTCCCCGTGTTTCACACCAGTTTGAGACCAGGCTTCAAGATGTAGAAACATTGTCAACTATGCTTCAAATCTTTGCAACCCTGTATTCATTGGGTGTTAACAATGTTTCTAGCAGGTAGCAAATTGAATTGTTAAATTTACAGTGCGGTGATTTGCTGAAGGACAAATATAAACACAAGAAAGACTTGGCTGATTTTTATAAGAATGTTCCTCAAACCAGATTTCTGAGTCTGTATGCCCTTGTTCTCGCCTACCACCTAGGCGGCCCGGGTTCGATCCCAGGGACCCACATGTGGTATTTGTGGTGGACGAAGGGGCGTCAGGGCAGGTTTTCTCCGGGTGCTCCGGTTTCCCCCGCCATCTCATTCCACCGGTGCTCCATCTTCATTCCATGTATCATCAGTGTCACCGCCTGCGGTGCCGTAGTAGTAAAAGCGGGCGTTAAATACAACAACAACAACAACAAATGCCCTTGTTGCATGGATATTATGTATGTTTGGTTCTACGTATGTGTGTGAACAATTCTTTTCTGTTATGAACCTTTCTAAGTCAAAATCCCGAAGCATATTGTCAGATCACAATCTAACATGCAGTCTTCGGTTACAAATGTGCTGTACCTTACGCCCTAACATTGACAAACTAGTTAAAGAAAAGTGAAATGGCAAATTTCGGAAAATGTCCACCTAATTGTTCTGTATAGCTCTCCTCTAGCTCAGACAAAATATCTTTGACTATTCCGTAACTGAAACAGTCAGCATTAAAATTCCGATGTCCCGTATACCATTTCCTCTTCCCTGCTGTGACCTCACACGTTCAACTGGCCTTCGATGGGAGCATGAGAGCTCAGTGAGCTGACGTCACAGCATTGATACTTGTCTTCCCCTGGTGTACAGGGAGGTATCAGGCGCGAGGTCAAACACACAAGTGGACCAAAGTTGCTTAGGCATTTGGCAGGTGCCCTCTCACCCCTTAGAGGAACCCAATTGAGAGTATGGCTCGGGGCACCGGGTACGCCAAACCCATACCTACCATAGTAGGACCCCCTGAGAGTGTGTGATTTCAGAGTTCTCTTCTCCTAGATGAGTGTCGACCAAGACTACCAAGCCTCATCTACCTGTTATGGAATGTTCTTTGCTTCCCCTCACCTCTCGCCTACTAGTAGTCAAAAATGACTCACTTAGTAGACCGTCTGGATAATTGGGTACTGAGCCCCTCCGCCACGTCAAGGCGACATTCCTTTGGAAGGGACAGCTAATTGAGGATATTCTCTTTTCACCCAAAAGTATTTACAAAATTCAAAAAGATTTTTACCAAATAAAATATCATGTTGTCTTCTATAAACAGATACTGCATTAGAAACATGCTATATTTTAAAACAAAAATTCAGATTCCACCAGACAAAAGATCCAGAATATAACAAATTAACTGTATGGATTTTGAAGTTTTACATAGGAAAGAACAAAAGGAGTCTAAAAGCACAACCAAAGAACACTTCAAAAATGTTAATTTAAAACAAGAAGACAAATCAGTCATGGCATCCCACTTCTGAAATAAAAACTATAACCTAGACCCATATCCAAAATTACTAAAAAGCATGACAAGCCACAACAAACTCACAACATGGTGGTGCAGTTTTTTAAAATGATTCTTGTTTATTATTTGGGCATCTGATCTTGCCCCACTGTGAGACCATCATTCCTTGGTGATCAGTGGTGAGCAATAAGAACTCTAAGTTTTACCTCAGGTCATAGTTACGGAATAAAGCATTCACTGAAATCCACTTAAATTTGTGAAGTTATTTATTTGCACACATAAAATATCACAATTATTAATTTCTTCACTATTTTGTACTGCTTGGCACATCCAAAATTATATATTTTCCAATTTCTTGGAGTATTGCAGAAAAATGGCATCTATCTTGTATGAACACGTTGATCTAAGAGTATTTGGAAAATTATCTTATATGTTACCATGTCAATATCGCTTGGCTATTGTTTTTCTTAACAATACATATTTATAATGTTGTCTTGATGATGTCATACATCGCATACAATACTTGATTTTATAACTATTTCGGATGCGCCAGGAAAATTACGTCAATTTACATTTTAAAACCCTTAACATATGACACAAAATAATCATTAATTGTATAAACATAATTAAAATGTTGAAGTTGACAGTAATCATCATCTCAATAAAATGATAATATAACAAAAGAAGAACACCAAATTAACAAAATCAAGCTGATCGCTTGGTTTAAATATTTCTTGGGATATATAATAACCGTTGCAACAGGAAAACATTTTAATATGGAAGTGCAAAGAAGCTCTTAAAACTTCTGAAATCCCCCTGGTTAACATCTTAGGGAAGAAGTTCATCCCATGAGAGAGAAGGCAGCAGGAAACTACAACCAGCTATGACAGTCAGACACCCAAGGTTGAAAACAGAAGCAACACCACACATAAAAATATGATTTAGATGACAGTGTTATTAATAAATTCCTTTAAACATAAATTCATGCTGAGGATTCTTTCCTGTGTCCCTATACAGGGTGGAAGGTACTGCTTCGTCCAGAATAACTCGGCTGATAGATACAGGTCTAAGAAATTTAAAATGATAAGTTTTGTTTTGGTAGGTTTAATTGTTCAGTAAAAATGTGATTTTTTCGTCAATGTAATAGCAACACTGTGCTGTCCACACACATGTCAGCGACCTGTGTTGTACCTGACCATTATGTGCTTCCAGGCCAGTTGTAAACAAAACACCTGACTGGTGTGTGCCTCTTGGCAAACACTGTCTCAGTTGTAAACAAAACACCTGCCCGGCATGTGCTTTGATGTAAACAAAACAGTTGCACCATGCATTTAGCATACCACTTGAACAGGCCAATCTAGGGAGATTGACACGAATCTAAATGTTATGCTGGAAAGGTGCGAATGTAAATGTAACTGAAATTATGCATTCATTCAAGTAATAATGAAGGTGCAGTTTTCCATAGTTAAAAAAAAAGAAAAAAAGAAAAGAAACAACTGAAATCGCGTATTTCAGGGTTCAAACAATGCTGATATAAAGGGATACAGATTTTTCTAATAATGGCCCCAACTTTTTCTCTTTTTTGTCGCCATCGCAATCACCGCCACTGCCACCACCACCACCACCGCCGCCACCACCATGCTTCGGTTCCGGTTGCAAATGACGTCAGGTTGAGAGATACTTTACTGTACCTGTTTCCACTTCATGTTTCTTGACAGTAAAGGCGGTAGGGAGACATACCTACAGTAACCTGTTTGTAAAGCAACGCCACTATACCGCCGCTAACCATTCTACTCCGTTACGTAGGGTCGTTAGATAACCTCCCTGCAAACATAACTTAAATGCTGACAACATGCAACTGGCGCCAAAGCCTAATTATTACTGTTATTAATTACCACCGCCATTCTTCATCTTCATCACCGCCACCGCCACCGCCACCTTCTTCTCCTTCTCCTCCTGCTTCTTCTACTTCTACTTCTAATAGGGAAAATAACAGTGGATAACATAGTTTGTCTTATGTTGCATAGCAATAGCAACTGGAAAGATATTACTACATTTATAAAAGAAGTTTTAAAGGAGAAACATAGTTACGACAGCAAAATAACGATCAACTTAAACAGAGATAATTAAAAAATTGATCAATTGAAACAGGTAAAAAGGACCATCAGTGTCACAGTCTCCTGAAGTAATGCCACCAGCAGTTCCAGGAGACAAAGTCCTATGTGACTGGAAGTAGGGGTTTTTAGTTGGTAGAAGCCCAACTCCCACACAGAGTGGTGTCCTTTGAGGATTTTCCCCTACTTAAAAAAAACCTTCTTCTTCTTCTCCTCCTTCTTCTTCTTATTATTATTACTATTATCACTATTATTACTATTATAATTATTGTTATCATTATCATCATTATCATTATTACTACTACTATTATTACTATCACCGTCGTCGTCATTGTCATCATCATCATCATCATCATCCGTTGCAAGCTAAAATAACAGTAATTGCTGCATTTTTTTAAAAAAAATGTGCTCTTATATGTATCACAAGGTTGAAATAAAACTATTAACACTGAACAACAGCAAAAAATTTTTGAGCATGAAATTGGGTGTTTTTTATGTGGATTTTAGCGCTGAATTCAATGGTGCAAACAGTTTTTCTGTGGCACCCAGAATTTAAAAAATAAAGTCTGTTTTCTGAATCAGCACTGGCTGTAAATGCTTAAATTTCTGTTATAGTGATTGACATAGTAAACAAGATCTAATAGTGATAATAGCATTTATTTTTTATTATTTTACTACTTTAGTTAGTAAGAACCGTGGTGTTATGATAATTTTGCCTTTGACAATTTATTTCCTGTTTTTGTGTTTCCTAATAGTGAATAAATTATTATACTTCCAAATGTCTCATCTGTTTATTTTTGAATCCCTACACTAAGGGTTATCTTATCTTCTGTTTACTTGAAGGAGTTTTATCCATAGCAGATTCATGTTTATTTTTCAACCTCTGTATATAGGGTTATCTTATGTTTACTTGAAGGTGAGTACCAGTTTCATCCAAAGCAGAATTAGTCATTTGTAAGTTTTATTAGTGAAAAGTTGTGTGTGATTCATATAAAATACTAATATAGCAGCAAATATGTCACGAATGTGTATTAATCATCTCAATAATTTCTGTTAGTGTGCTGTGCACATACAACTAAATCTAATAGACAGAAAATAATACCACTAATAGAAAAGGCTTATGAATTATATTTTGATCTTAAACTTGGTGATCAAAACCGCAGTTGGGCTCCCCATGTGGTTTGTAGAAATTGTGTCAGCCAGTTAAGAGGGTGGTTAAAGAATAAACAGAAAGTTTCTATGCCTTTTGCAAATACGATGGTATGGAGGGAACCAATGAATCATACTGATGATTGCTATTTTTGTATGACTAAAATTACAGGACTTAAGAGAAAAGACAAAAAGACAACTGAATATCCAAACATTCCATCAGCTATTAGACCTGCTGCTCATAGTGATGAGATACCCATTTCTGTTCCTCCTGAATCCTGGACATTAGAAGACGAGTCTGAAAAAAGTGATAACCCAGAGTTCAATCAAGCTCAGGGTCAGAATTTGAACACCCAGATCCCAACATGCATCATGAGGTAACTCAGGGAGAGCTAAATGATTTGGTCTGAGACTTAAATCTTTCCAAAGCCCAAGCAGAGCTTTTAGGTTCTAGGCTAAAGGAATGGAATTTCTTACACGAGATACATCCATCTAAATTTTTCGACGAGAACAGCACCTGATTAAATATTTCAGAATGGAAGAGAATTTGAGTTATTGTTGTGATATTGATGGTTTGATGAATGCTATTAGTGAAATTCACAACCCAGATGAATGGAGGCTCTTCATAGATGCTTCAAACTTAAGTTTGAAAGCTGTGCTTTTACATAATGGTTATACACAACCATCAGTACTCATTGGTCATGCAGTACAAATGAAAGGAAGTTACAAAAATATGCAGCTAATATTACAAAAGTGCATTATGACAAGTACAACTGGTCCATCTGTGGCGATTTCAAAATGATTGGAATACTGTTAGGAGTGCAAAGCGGATATACAAAATATTGCTGCTTTTTGTGCAAATGGGATAGCCATGATAGATCCAAACATTACGGAACTAAAATATGGCCTCCCTGGAAGAATTTTGTCCCTGGAGAAAAGAGTATCTCAGCTGAACCATTGGTTGATAGATCAAACATTTTATTGCCTCCACTTCATATAAAATTAGGCCTAATGAAGAATTTTGTCAAGGTAGTAGATAAATCTGGAGCAGGTTTCAAATACCTAGAAGAAAACTTTCCAAGAATCAGTGCTTCTAAGTTGAAGGAAGGCATTTTTGTTGGGCCTCAGATTCAAGAAATAGTAAAACATCGGCTGTTTGAAAGTAAATTGAATCATGTGTCACTTGAAGTATGGATATCATTCAAGACCATTTGCGAACAGTTCTTAGGTAATACTAGAGCACAAAATTACAAACAATTAATTGAGAAATTACTAGGAGCCTACAGAAATCTAGGTTGCAACATGTCTCTCAAAATGCACTTCCTGCATTCCCATTTGAACTTTTTCCCTGCAAATCTAGGACAAGTTAGTGATGAACATGGAGAAAGATTCAAAAGTAAGAACAAATTAGAAACTAAAAACTTCACTTATCTTAGTAAGTTGGTGTTCTTTTTGCTGACCCTGGGTTTCAAGTTGTCTCCAACTCATTCTCAAAGCCATATAAACAAATTCGTTATCAAAGCTACAATCTTTTATTTTTTTCTGAAAAACAAATACTGATATTCAATTTTTATTTACCAATCTCTGAAAACAAAAATTTATAAATACAATCTATAGATGGTAATTCGAAGTTCATAACATGGTTCCTGTTTTTTAAAATAAATTTTTTTTCCCAAACCATTAAATCTATAGGACTATTATATTATATATTGTTTTAATAATTTAACTTCTGGATTAATTTCATGATTAAATGACCAAAAATGATCTGCTACAGCTGATTTATCAGTTTGTTTATATTTAATATTTCTATCATTTATCTGTTTCTTAGGGACAACAGCAAAAATGTCATCCACATATCCATACCATATTTTAAAAATTAGAGGGAATGATTTTGTAATTTGAGTTTCAAAAAAACTCATGAGACGATTAGCAAGAAATGGCGAAAATGGACTACCCATTGCCAAGCCAGAAGTTTGTTGAAAAAAATTACCATATAGATATGTGGATGACATTTTTGCTGTTGTCCCTAAAAAACAGATAAATGATGCTTTAAAACTTTTAAATTTACAAGATAAAGCTATACAATTCACTTTGGAAACTGAGAATAATGGATTTCTTTCATTTCTGGACTTAAAAATTAAAAGACATAACAATAAATTGAAATTTGGTATTTACAGAAAATCTACTCACTGATAATTACATAAAATATAAAAGTTTTAATCCTTTTGCACATAAATTTGCTGTTTTTAATAGTTTAATTTATAGGTTAATAAATATACCCCTTAATAACGATGAATTTGACATAGAATATAAACACATTAACACTGCAGTAATTAATGGTTTTAATACAGATTTTATACATAAAAAGAGAAAAATTTAAGTATCAAAAAGCTGTTAAAGAAGTCTCAACCCTTAAAAAAATAAAAGATAATTGTATTTTTAAAAAGTTTACTTACCATCCATGGGCCAATAAAAAATTTACAAAGATTTTTAAAGAATATGGAATAAATTTGGTCCCTCAAAATAAATTTAATATACAAAATTTAGTTAATTTTTCTAAAAAAGATAAAATGCCAAATTATAAAAAATCTGGCATTTATCAATTTAGCTGTTTAGATTGTGATAAGGTTTATATTGGTAAAACTAAACGTCATTTAGAAACCAGAATAAAAGAACATTTTAGAAATATTAAATATAAACAAACTGATAAATCAGCTGTAGCAGATCATTTTTGGTCATTTAATCATGAAATTAATCCAGAAGTTAAATTATTAAAACAATTAAGTAGTCCTATAGATTTAATGGGTTGGGAAAAAATTTTATTTTAAAAAACAGGAACCTTGTTATGAACTTCGAATTAACATCTATAGATTGTATTTATAAATTTTTGTTTTCAGAGATTGGTAAATAAAAATTGAATATCAGTATTTGTTTTTCAGAAAAAAATAAAAGATTGTAGCTTTGGTAACAAATTTGTTTATATGGGCTTTGAGAATGAGTTGCAGACAACTTGGAACCCAGAGTCAGCAAAAAGAACAACATTACTAAAGATAAGTGAAGTTTTTAGTTTCTAATTTGTTCTTACTTTAGAGTCTTGTTGCTTCACTGTTAATAGCTTCAATTTTTCCTTATGGAGAAAGATATTTGCCAAATGGAGAAAAGGTATCAAGGAAGATAGAATCCCAGTATGCTTGCAGATTACTGCTGGAACCTTATAACAGAAACCATAGGAAAGTACAGAAGAATCTGCAAATGGCAGAAATTGAACTGACAGCAGTAGAGGATGGAGTTGAAAACGAGTTGGCAATGTTTCCAGGGATGTTAATTGGTTACTTTTACAAAATTAGATGTAATTTTATTATGCAGGATTCTTCTACATATTACCAGTTTTTGATATTATGGTGACTTTATGTTTTATTTATAAATGACTAGCAGTGTAAGTACACGATTTACTAAAAAACTGAGGGTGCTAGACAAAAACAAAGCCCATATATATATTTTTTTTTTAAATTTGCCTTTATTATCGATCAGCGCTGCAGCGCTATACAGATAAGTGAGAATTACAGGGAAATAAACTGAATACAAAAACACACACACAAAAAAAAAAAAACTTACTAAATAAGAACATGAATCTGAACAAGAATGAGGTCGACCTCCCTCAGGGACAAGCACATGGTGAGAATGTTGTAGATCTCAATCCTCTTCTGCGGTGTCTGGCAGGTTGTCAGGTGGTAGCAGCAGATCTTGTGGCAGACGACTGCGGATGCGGTTTGGAGGCTGCGACCTATGGCCCAAGGAGAACAAAACTGCACCTGGGACCTGGTGAAGACGACTGTAGAAGTGATGAGCCTGATGGCGGATGAAGTCCACTATGGAGGAAATTCCAAGTTCACGGTGTAGCTGAGTATTGCGAACAAACCAGGGAGCATGAAGAGCGAGGCGTTAAACTTTATTCTGAAAGGACTGCATGGCTGCAATTTTACTAGAAGCTGCGCCACCCCACACAGCACAAGCATACGTGAGAAGAGGACAAAGTAAAGAGGTGTAAAGTAAAAGCACTGTAGCACTTTTCAGAGAAGATTTACGGTTAATCAGAGGATAAAGCTTGGAGAGTCGGGAATAAGCCAAGTTGAGTTTACTGTTGATAAGAGCCTTCCAAGTAAGTCGGCGGTCAAACAGTACTCCCAGATATCTTACTGTTTCGTCCTTGCACTTCCAGGATATGTGGATGTTATCTATCAAAACAGGTGCAGGAGTCATGGGCCGGCGGAGAGTGAAAAGCATCATTTCACATTTGCTGTGGTTGAGGGTGATGCGCCATGAGTTTAGCCATAGAGATAAAGAATCCAGGGCAGTTTGAAGATGACTGCCAGCTGTGTGAATATCTTCGTGGGGGGTAAACAAAGCGGTGTCGTCGGTGTACATGGACACATTGATAAACTGCAGGGGAGGAAGGTCTGAAATGTAGATGTTGAAGAGGGTAGGTCCTAAGACGGAATCTTGAGGAACACCAGCGAGGACGGGCCGAGAGGAGGAACGGTCTGAACCTAAAGTGACGGAGAAAGTGCGATCCAGTAGGAAACTGTGAATTAATTGATACAGGTAATCAGGAAGACCAATATTACGAATTTTAAAGAGCAGACCACGGTGCCAGAATTGTCAAAAGCTTGACTGAAATCTAAGAAAGCAGCTAAGCAATGCTGTTTCCTTTCGAAGGCTTGAGCGATGTGTTCAGTTACGCAGAGAAGCTGGTGCACCGGAGAATGCCTTTGGCAAAAGTCAAATTGAAAGGGTGGTATCACTGAGGAGGCGGATACAAATTTGCAAATGCGGAAATTAACAAGCTTTTCAAAATTTTGGACAGGGCTGGTAGAAGACTTATTGGGCGATAACTGGAAGGCTGATGTGCTGGTTTTCCGGGCTTGTGCAGAACTATAACATTTGCATGCTTCCAGCAGGTAGGAAAATAACCTAAGCGGAGTAGAGCATTGAAGAGAGAGGCAAGAAAAGCGCGGCCTTTGCGAGAAAGATTTTTAAGAGCAATATTGGGAATATGATCATGACCAGCAGCCTTTTTGGATATCAGTATGTGCAATAGGCGGCGAACCTCGCTCGGTGAAGTAAACTTGATGGGCACGGGAACACTCGGAGGAAAAAGAGGCTGGTCCTCTATGGTGGTGTTATGAACAGCATCAGCGACTGGGTTGGGTGTAAAGACTGTCTCAAAGTAGTCAGCAAATAGCTCACACTTTTCGCTGTCACTGGAGTAGTGCCGACCTGCAGAACGAAGAGGTGGTATCATAGGTGATTCCCGTAGAATGCGGCGGGTTTCCTTTGAGAGACTGCTATCTAGTGGGGAAATATTGGAAAGATGGCGCTGATACGAAGAATAGCGGTACTCATCCAGCGCTCTTTTAACGTACCGCGTCAACTGGTTTAATCTATGACGCTGATGAGGTTGACGGTGCAGTTGCCAGCAACGACGGATTCGATGCTTCTCTCTCAGTAGCTGAACAATCGTCTGAGGCAGTGTTTCATGAAATGGTGGATAGTGGCCGGCTCACCGGGGAACAGTGGTAGCCGATCGAATAGACACAATCACAGTATTGGTGAAATGAGTTATAGCCACGTCAACATCTTGCTTTTGTGTCAAAGGAAGGTGCGGGTAGAGCTGCTGGTCGAGGTGATGCCGAAACTGGTCCCAGTCTATGTGCCCCTGTATCAAGGGAGGAACGTAGGTAGAGTAGGTTCTGTCCAACTGAAAGGTTGCAAGAACGGGACAATGATCGGAGTCCATTTCAGGCAGAAGATGCAGGAGGAGGGGTTGTGGAAAGTTCTGTATGAGAGCGACATCAAGAATATCTGGTTGGTGTCTGACGTTATTAGAGTAAAAAGTAGGTGTGTCAGGGGCAACGACGTGGAAACCAATGGTATCAGCAGCTCGCTGAAGACGACGACCGTTAGTTGTGCTCACTCGGCAGCCTCAGAGGACATTTTTGCTGTTGAGGTCTCCTAGAAGAATCGTAGGGGCAGTGGTAGAAAATAAAATCCGTAAATCCTGAATAGCCAGAGTGGTAGAGGGTGGTTTGTAGGCTGCCAAAACGGTGAGCAGTTGGCCATTAGCAGTGGCTACTTGGATGGCGCAGGCTTCGAAGCTACGAAGTCGTGGCAGAAAGAGAGAGTGGTGCTTGATACGACGTTTAATTATAATGGCAACTCCTCCGGATGCTACGGCAGCGTCACGATCCTCCCGGTAAATTCTATAGCCAGGAATAGTAAACTTCTCAGGAGGGGTTAGGTGTGTTTCAGAAACACAGCAACGTCGACGTTGTGCCGAGAAAGAAACGTAAGGAAACTTTGGCATTTGGATTTGAGTCCATTAGCGTTCCAATTTAGGAAGGTGGGAGTAGAGAAGTCCGGGGTTAAGTCAAGGGGCATGGTTGAAAAGGTCTGCTAAGAACTTGGAAAACAAGGAGCGTAAGTGTGGAAGATAGGATTGCAAAAGGGAGAGGAAGGAGTTGAAGAGGGATGAGATGAGAGAATCCGAAGCAGAAGTCGAGGAACACCTGGGTGGTGTATCTTTGGCAGATGACTGTTGAGGTCTAGAAAACCATTGTGGCGTAGAAGAGTTGGAAGCTTGACCAGGCATGGCCAGGAAATGACAGTCATTGAAGGGTGGGGGCGGTGGCGGTTCACGCTCTTGCGGAATGGTAGTGTTAGCAGAATCATTATGGAGCTGTTTGTGTTTGGGTCGGAGATAATAAGAACATCCTTTATAGTTTGCCGTGTGGGTTTCCCCACAGTTTACACAGCAAGGAGGTGTATGACGAGCTTTAGTACAGGTAGAAAAATGATGGTTGCCGGGGCATTTAACACAACGTGCAGGAAGATGGCAGAAATTCTTGGTATGTCCGTAATGTTGGCAGTTGGTGCACTGAGGGATGGTAGGAGATTTACGGCGATACTCAACGGAAACAACAGCATGCTGAATATGCTTCAACTCGAAGATACGTTTGGCATCCTCAGAGTGGTCCAATTCGACTGCACAAAGGGGCATCGGTTGTTTATTGCGAAAGAAGAGACGAACCACTTTGTTGACAGGCAACTTTTCCGTTTGGAGTTCATGTAGAACCTCTTGGTCCGTTAAAGAGTAGGGAACCCCATGTATGACAACTTCAAGTTTCTGAGAATGTGGATCTTGAAAAGTGTGAAATTGTAGCTGTTCTTGCTCAAAAAACTTGGTGACTGAGCGGTAGTCTGCAATGGTGGTGGTGCTAATCTTTAGCACAGATCCACGTTGTTGAGTTGTGAAATCAGAAGAGGCATGAGAACGCAGGTCCGCTAAAACCTGCTGGTAATTGTTGATGTCGTGCAGGAAAATGGGTGGAATTTTTATGCTGGATGCGTCGGTGGATGCAGTTTCTGCTTCGGAGTCCTCCATGGTTTCCAAAACGGCGAATCTGTTATGCACAGAGGGTAGATCTACCATATATTTCTGGGGAAGAGAAGAAGCAGCGGCAGTTTTTCGCTTATTAGGTATACAGAAGGCACCTTCGGATGGAAACTGCAAAGCGGCGTAGTTGCGTTTGGTTGCTCCAGTCAAATGGGGCTGGCCAGTTGTGGTGGCACGCTGCGATGACGGCATGTTGGAACAAGCCTCAGGAACAGAAAAAGCAGAAGCAGTAGAAGAATATGTTTGGCAGTTGCTCATTGAAGGTTGTTGAAGTGAGGGATGAGTTAACGTTGGTGCAGATAATGGCACAGTGTCATAAGCAATGTTTAAAGAGGAACGTACTAAGTAGCCAGTTCCATCTGGAAAGAATTATAATATCTCACGAGAAACTCGCTAACACAGCACTGTAAGCACAGCAAACAGCTGAAACGCACAGGTGAATGAACTACGGAAATCACTAAGATACAACACAATTAACACGTGCAGTGACTACCGACACATATCCGTCTCAGGTGACAGATGCGGGAGCACTGAAAGCCCATATTTGGCATGTTAAAATACATCAGAAATGACATGTTTTGTGTAAAAAAAATTCTTGAAGGTCAGTTTTGTTGTTTTGTGTTATCTCATCATAAATGACAGCTGTGGTAACAAAGGTGCCTCTATAAGTAAACATGACAGTGATGCTATCCTTAAAAGAAAGTATACATAATATGGCATTTCTCTATACATATGACAAACCAAATTCATATTTAATAGGCAATGAGGCACAGTTAACGTACTCTAAAGGTTATAGCTATGTTTACAAGTACTATTTAACAAAGGAGACAAGTACCAGTCAGCATTTCAAAATGAATTAAATAATCCTGTCTAAATACATTTATAAGGTCTTTACAACAAGAAATACTGAAAATGTATGTCATTCATGCTGATTATGTGGTGTTTATTTAGGTTTTATTATTACTTAATTAATGCTCTTAACATTTGAGTTGCATATCAGTTCACAAGAGACGATATTCTTTATATTTAGTTTTTATTTTCTTGAATTTGTTTATTATTATTTTTCATTTAATTTTATTTTTGGAAAGCGGAGAAACACAAGAAGCGTTGGAGATAAAGAGTGGCTTATTTCGCTAGATAAGGGACGAAGAAGTGTTTAGAGAGCAAGGTCATCTGTAGATGACATGAGTTGGGATCGTTTCACCGAAATTTAATTACCTACATTTAGAAACTTTGTACTTCACCTGAAAGTTTGAAACAGATAATGTATTAACTTGTTTACATTAAAATATAGATAATTAATTTAGATTCTTGCAAACACACCATTGCATCCCACACTTGTTTTCTTGGTGCCACAATTAATATCACTGTGTTTTCACTAACTATTTCTCTTGATAAGCACTTATACTAACATGCAAGTATAAGGAAATACAATTAACAACTTAGTCATCACGTCTGTTTTCACAACTGAGTCAATTGTTGAGGAATTGCATGGGGAAGAAATATCCCAAAACCAGTGAAGTCTGCTGAATTTCACCAATGCAAAGATATTTAGGTGTCTTCATGGAACAATTAAAGGAAAGAAAACTTTATAGAAGCATGAGGATATGGCTGTTTTTGAATGGAAACAAATCTATGCAATGGTATGGAATGGCCTCTAACAATTTTTATTAATATATACACCAGATCACCATATACACCATCCTATCCGTCTTTGGCCTATGTAGATATCCCTTTGTATGTTAAAACAGTTGCAGAATGCAACAGTGCAATTCCTATGAAGCAGGCGCCAGTGGTGTGAGCGAACTTTGTTCTGCTTGTGAGAGAAGATGGGCGATGAGAAGCACTTCCTAGGTTTGAACTATCATGTGTGGCCTGTGATTAGACAATAACAGTCTTAGAATATTTTCCACTTTACTTACAGGGACTTTATTTTCCAGGGAATAAACTCACTGCTGTATATGCTGCTATTGTCTAACATTACAGATTCTAGATTGTAAATTGCTGTAACAAAACCCATGCAAACATGCAGGAACATAATGTTTCAATGGCATTTGTTCATTTCTTATTATGTTGTATTCTATTATTAATATCATTATTACACCCATTATTTTTATTATTATATTTATCATCATTATGTTTATTATCACTACTGCTACAACTACTACTATTATTATTATCCCCACTATTATTTTTATTAGTTCTATTATCACTGTTAGTTACTGTTATTATTTTTGTAGCTATTACTATTATCATCATATTCAATATCATTAGTGCCATAATTATTAGTTTTGTTTTAATTAGTATTATCATTGTCATGATATAAATATTAATATTTTTGTTATTGTTATGGTTTATTATTATGTTGTTATTTTCATCATCAAACGGTGGCGGCGCCGTGGCCGAGCGGTTAGCGTGCTCGCCTACCACCTAGGCGGCCCGGGTTCAACCCCAGGGACCCGCATGTGGTATTCGTGGTGGACGAAGCGGCGTCAGGGCGGGTTTTCTCCGGGTGCTCCGGTTTCCCCCGCCATCTCACTCCACCGGTGCTCCATCTTCATTCCATGTATCATCAGTGTCACCGCCTGCGGTGCCGTAGTAGTAAAAGCGGGCGTTAAACACAACAACACACATCATCAAACAGTAGTTATGCTGACTTCAGTCATAGAATAGATGTTCAAAATGGTGCCCCTGTTGATTGATACAATGTTCCAATCATGTTGTTGTATCCATATAGACATTTGGGCAATATGCAGATGTGAATTGAAAGCTTATCTTGATTAATAATAAGTAGAAGAATAAGCTTCTGTAAGAATAGCTGAGAGAAGAATCAGTTGAAAAAGTAATGTGAACACAGCACATCAGATCTTTTATCCTGTGAATTGCTGTATTTGAATCAAACCAGTTACAAATTTTGATTGCTGCCTATCTAAAGCTACCAAAGCTATTAAAACTTCAATTTTAATTTTTTGTGAAAATAACCAAGTTTCCTTACAACCTTCCGATTTTATTAATGTAAAGGACTGAGGATTAGATGACTTATGAAGGTGATTTCATGCAAAATTGTCACAACACAAATGAATATCTAATGAGCACTGGTAAAAGCAAGTAGGTTAAAAAGCCAATGTGACAAACAGTGATTTGTTATTCTTTTATCACTATCTGCCAGATTGCCTGTTATATGTGGCTTGATCTTCCAATTAATCTCTGGATATTCTGCCAGATTGTGCATATATGAACAGGTTTTCAATGTAACTTTAAGAAATGTTTAAAACATAGTGATTTGGAAATTGAAACACTTTTACCCTCCACGGTTTTTGATCAGAACATGTTTCAAGAACATTTGCTGGTGACAAGAGTTCTTTCTTTGGTTACATGCTGCTATCTGTCTTCATAAATGTAAGTCTGATAAAGTCATGCAGTCGCAGGATATAAGTTCATAATTTTGTCTCAATTTTTTATGATGAATATCCTTACCCACATATTGAGTGTTAGTGTTTATTTTATTTTCTCTCTTTGAGGATATGACATCTTTAGACTTACGAATATTATGACAGATAACAGCACATCACCAAAAATGGAGCTGTCAACTACATTAGCAATGAAGCAGTTGATGACCAACTGATGGAGGGAATATGCCTGAAAAACATTTAGAACTATTGATATACTAAGTGAAGGATGTGTATCCACATGTTAAAACAGCAATTTTATGGCCAAGAATGGATTTGTGAATACAACATTGTTATCTGAATACCTCTGTCATTAGATGTCCTGCATTTATTCTCTGAACATGAAAACTATGGAGTTATAAGTACAGTTTCCATTAGTGATGGGACGGTAACACTATTTCTCCATACTTGATACTGATATTGATTTTTAAACACCAATACTCAATACTTATAAAAAGCTGTTGCAGCTAAATAAAGAAATTGAAGTTATTAATAGTGAAGCAACAAGATTCTAAAGTAAGAACAAATTAGAAACTAAAACCTTCACTTATCTTAGTAATATTGCAAGTTCTTGGTGCAAAGCTGACTAAAGTTTCGAGTTGACTCCAACTCATTCTCAAAGCTATAAAAAACAAATTTGTTACTTGCAATATTATTAAGATAAGTGAAGTTTTTAGTTTCTAATTTGTTCTTACTTTAGAAGCTGTTGCAGTGCTTATTTTTTAAAGGGGTGATCCAGCATAGGCTCAGATACGTCAGTCTTACTATTTGATTTCTGTCCTAATTCTGCACATAGTTCAATTCCCAGAGCCACTAATTATTTTGATGTGTTATCTTCAAAAATAAGAGTAATGAGTCTTATTATATCTACAGGGAATGGTAACAGTTAAGGCAAGTTTCAAATTAGTAATTCCAATTTCAGTTAATCATGAATTTTATTTTAAATAATTAGTTAAGACAGAGATATAGAACGTGTCAATAAGAGATGGATTTTGAATAATTTACTGTATGCCCAGAACTTTTGTTTTATTCTTAGGTGACAAGCAGAGAGCTCTGGATATGTGACTGACCTAAACAGATGTTGAAACCATAATTTATAAACATTTTTCTCTTCTACTAGTTACATCCACATGGTGATGGGAAACAAACATTCTTGGCTATATCTCTTTGTAGTTTTAAATGAATAAAGAAAGCTTTTAGATTAATGGCTATTATAATTGGTCATGTAAATTCCATACTTTGATATTCTTGTAAGTTTGAATATTGTTCCAGATATATGCCTAAAAATACATAAATATATCTATAAACAAATAAGCAACCATAATAATCACATTAATTGTGCAACACAAATAAATATAAAATACTCAGACGACAGTTCAACCAATACATGTATAAAGGTTGTCAATATTAACTGTCACATTGTAAAGGTGATAATCTGTTCCCTGAATTATGTTCTTATTAGTAACCTTTTTGTATAAACGGATGCAACCAATTTTGTATTGTATGCTAATTTTGAAATTGTTTCCATTTGACAATCTCTAATTGGCAGTAAGTTTTTTATCTTGATAATGTCACAGATTAAGTTCTACTATGTTTCTGGTGGATTTTGGTCACTGGAGTAGGTCAATGTAGTGGATGAGAGTGAGTTGCCAAGCCAGGCTATTGCAGAAACATGATTTAGTTCCTCAGCTAAATCAGCTTCATTTACAACTCAGATAACACTGCACGTTACACGAGTGACACTACTCCTTTCCCCATTATTTTCTACATTTTTATTTAGACCAGAGTCTATGGAATGTTGCATGTATGCCTTCATTCACTCGGAGGAAATGCAGTCAAGGTCTATCAAGAACCATAGTCCAGCAACTTCTTTAGGAACACGGGCGAGGCAATAATGTGAAGCCTTAACTTCTTTGATTTCTTTTCTAGCATAAAATTTAATGTAACGACTTTCAATACTGCAAAACTAAAAAATGTAAAATTATAAAAAATGCAACGGTTTATCTCAAAGTATTATGCGTACTTCGATACCACCAAGTATTGAGAGAATCTATGGCATCAATGTCCCATCCTTAGGTTAAATTTAAGTGTAAATATGTATATCAGGGATTGGCAATATTTAGGTAATACAGTGCTAAAGTAATTTTAAAAAATCACTTGAACGCCAAGACAACCTAAAATTCCAATATGTTTATTGCAACTACAACTGAAAAAATCTGATGTGTTACACTCACATATCTTTCTCTACTCTTGTACTAACTATTTTTATAAACTCTTATTCCTCTTATCTTGTTCATGTTAACTGAGATAAACATTTGCAGAAATTATCTTATTGCTTATTTGCTTCTAGGTGCAAGGGGAATATGGGAATACACCAGACTTTGAGCGAGTCATATCTTTTAAAGCTGGTCACTATAGGAAGGCTTTGAAATTTCGTTCTCTTTGCACAGTCAAGAAATAAAAATGACCTTCCATTTGAGAAAAGTTTAACTACTGCAAAACTCACACAAATAACAAGGAATATCTCCAAAATGGTTAACTCCATAAAAAATGTGTTTGGACACAGCTTGCATGTTTTAACATGAACTACCCCTTCAGGGGTCCCCATCTAGGGGATATGTGGATGGCGACCACAAGGTATCCAAACTGAGCAGAACATTACTTCCACTTATTGGTGTTTTGCTCCTCACTGTAGCTTTCCTATCTGACCTTATCTTGGTCATCTCTTGTTCTCTTCCGACCCCGATGCTATTAGGGTACCCGAGGGCTAGGGAGTCTTTATTTTTCCAATCTTTCCACTTCTCTAACCTCTTAACCCCTAACATGCTGATCTGTCATGGCATGTAATCCGTCCTCTGAGTGGTAACCAGAGGATATGGTCGGTGAATTTATTTTGATAATTCTCCCAGTCAGGTCAGTGAGACCCTTAAACCGATGACAGGTGTGATCCTCCAGACATTCTGGGGGTTGTGAGAGAGCAATGTGACCACCAAAACTTAAAAATATGGTGGTCTCTAAACAGCAGCTACTTTTACTGCTAATTCTTTCCAATGTAAATAATGAAACATGACTCAAGGGGTAAAATATTCCAGAGTTAAAATAGTCCCCCATTCGGATCTCCAGGCGGGGACTACTTCTCAAGAACTCAAAGATTATATTAATAGGAGATCTAACATCAGAATTCTTCAATGGAATGCAGGTGATCTCGCTCTGAGTGGTAAAGACAAAGCTGATTTTCTTGCAGAAAAAGGGTACCAGCAGTGTACAGAAATCTATAGTTAATCTACCATTTTATGCAGCTAAAAGATTAGTAAACTCTAAATTCAAAAAAATTATTGCAAAATATTACTATGAAAAATCAGAAAAATAAAAGATGGGAACTACCAAACATTTAAACAGTAATTCCTGAGTATCCTTGAAAAACGGCAGTTGCAAACTTCAGATTGATTACGGGATATGACTGTCTGGCAAAACATTTGAACAAAATTGGGATATATTCTTCACCACTCTGTCCTCTATGTGATCTGCAAGAGAAAATGGACCAAGACCACCTTCAAATATGCCCGGCCACTTCTAGCAACCCATCTATCAGTGAAAAATATTGGAGAGCAAGAGGACTAACAACTTCATTGTTAAAAATCCGGCATTAGCCAACTACATTTTTTGTATATTAAGATATGATCTATCTCTTACGGTTTAGCAGCTCTGCAAAAGTCATCAAGAGTAAACAGGACTACATAGCCTAAAGCCAGACAGTTCAAAATATACATTCCATTTGCCACAAAAATATCTTAAACATATGGCATTTTAATTAAAGTCGTTAGAGCCATTTTTGAGAAAATCAAAATTTTCAAAAAAATGTCCATGTAATTTAGGGTGGAGGAATTTTCTAACACACATATGTACCTTTTTCTAGAAATCCTTTTTTTGGATTCAAGGGGCCTTAAAAGATATATTTCTGATGAAATCTCAACATCAAAATTTTGGGTCAAATACAATAGTTTCCCTACTTACGTGTAGTAGAGAAAGTAAACATATTTAAGAGGTAGAATCGGAAGTGAAAACTCAATGCCACAGCCCGCTTGTGTGTTTAAAAATACCAACAGTGTGCTTGTTGGCATAAGTATGTTAAGTTACCCTGTTTGCAGCCAACATTACAGCATGATTAGTAATAAATAGAGATATTATGTTTTGAACATGATAAGCTAGAAAAATATTATTTTGAAATAATACTACAAAATTGATACAATGGGAATACTAAGTCCCAGAATAACCACGCAAGTCAAAACTCACAATCCTATTCACTAGAAGAGGAAAGTTTTCTAAACAAAAGAGGTTAATCACAACAATTCAATTATTATACATCCTATTATTTGCAAGACTGCCCCTGTAGTGCAGTTGGTAGCGTGCTTGCCTCTGGCGTGGAGGACCCGGGTCGATCCCCGGTAGCAGCATGGGGATTTTATCCCCTCTGGGAGGTCTGGCATGGGGTGAATTCAGCCTCGTTAGTCCCAGGGGGACCAATTGAGGAGCTACTTGATGGAAAAGTAGCGGTCCCAGGTCATGAAGACTGGATAACTGGCCGGGAGGGATTGGGATGCTGACCACGTACCACCCTCCAGTACTGCACCCACCAATGACGCTTGTAGTGAGCCGAGGTGGGGGATGCGGTGGCTGGGCGGTAAGGCTTGGCTCCTCATGGGCTGTTGTGCCGGGGCTTATTATTTGCAAGGTAACATCCATGCTCCGGACAAAAAAGTAGAAGTGACCATTGACCCTCTGGTCAGTAACTGACCTATTTAATTTTTCCCTCCATTTCCAAAATAATATTGTGCCCCAGGACATTTGATTCATTTGAGTATCCTGGTACTTCTAGATGAAAAGTATAACAGTTTGAACAATAAAACATGTTATTTAAGGTTTAATGGGCAATAACTGATCACCTCAATGTCCTTAATGAAGCCATAAGTGCTATTCTTCACTTTGCCTCAGTAAGACATTAAAAATCATTTCAAACATCATGATTAGCACATGCACTATAGGTTGTTAACAACCGATATGTTTAGTTATAACAGAAGTTTCAGAGATGTAATTTACATACCTCCCTTGTGCTATGTGGATTCAGTAGCAAGGATTCAAGGCACTGAATTTCTATTGGGCTACTTGCAGGTTCCGCTGTTTCATTGCTGATTGTGTCTTGTTTTTCATGTTCAGCAAACCTCCAAAGTAGCCTGAGGTTGCCAAGAGGCAATGGCATATGTAATGGATTTTGCAGCATTATACTGAGTGTCACAGGCTCTACAAAACAAAGCAATATTTTAGTTTTAGGTTTGTATTTAAAATGCAACTTAAAATCATCTTTTGGTATTAACATTTATAACTAGAAGAAAGAAAAGAAATATTTTGGCATAAACCAAAGCTTAGGATAATTTCAACAGAAACTCAATGAGCACATTTAAGTCTCCTTCACTTCTCTGAAGTGACACTGGTAACTATGTTCAATGTACCGGGAGAGCAAAAGACCTCCAAATGGGCTGCGCACTGTTTTGCCTGTCTGCTTCCTTGGCGCTCTTTGCTGTCTGCCACTATCATAGAAAGGTGCAGATGAAACCATACAACATTTTTAAAACTGCTTTCAAAGGCTTTACTTACCAACTTCATGATAGGAGATGCTGAAACTGGTCACTGCTGTTGTCCATACATTTTTGGCACTTCTTTAGAAAACTATCCATTACTAGCCGTAGTTCACGTTGAGAAATGCTGTCAATTTTCTGGCAAATATTTTGTTTTAATTCTTCCTGGGGGTGTGGGTTTGTCTTGTGCACTTTATGTTTTAAGTTATCCCATAGAAAGAAATTGCCAAGGATTAGGTTGGGTATCGAGGAGGCCACAAATCTCTACTAATAATTCTGTCCTCAAACACACTTTCAATCATTCCTATTGAAAGATTGGCCGTATGAGCTGTTGCAAATGAAAAAAGGCGAAATCACACTCTGTCTGTTAATTCTCTAAAAAAAATAGGAGGCAAAATTGTATTCATGTTATGTACAGGTGTCATGATGAAAAATTTGGTGCATGGTGCACCATTAGCGGAGAAAGGTTTCTAAGAGCTCCAATAAGTGATTTCTATCTCTGGGGTAACTTAAAACATAAAGTGTACAAGACAAACGCACACAACCCGGAAGAATTAAAACAAAATATCCACCAGGAAATTGCCAGCATTTCTCAACCTGTACTATGGTGAGTGATGGATAGTTTTCTAAAGAGGTGCCAAAAATGTATGTAGAGACGATGGCAACCTGTTTCAGCATCTTCTTTCATAAAGCTGCTCAGTAAAGCCTTTAAAAGTAGTTTTAAAAATGTTGTATGGTTTCAACTGCACCTTTCTGTGATAGCGGCAGACGGCAATGAGCGCCGAGGATGCTGACAGGCAAAACACCGCAGAGTCAGTTTGTAAGTTCGTGTTCTCTCAGTATTATACATACATGCTCAATATTTTATACTCCATTTCATGCTTCTGTTTTAATTACAGTTTATTTTGGCAGACACTTGAATTGTAAAAACTGGCTCCCAAGATCTGGGGTCCTCTTATATGACAGACACAAAAAAAATTAGACTGAAATTTATATAAACTAAAACCATTATAAAATAAAACAAATCACTTGCCAATGGTTTAAAGTCCTGCAAAACCCTCACATTTATGGTCTTCTCCAGTACATCCTCACATGGGTTACATCATATGGGTTACAATTTGTAACTGGCAAGTCGATTTCCACTTTGTCATCAGTATCCCATAACAAATTGTCCTCAATACCATCCCTTGCATTTGAAATCCCACATTTTTGAAGGATTTGATCATTATTTCCACTTTCATTTTTTCCCATGACTTGATCACAAAATCACAAAGTGATGCAAGTGATGCAGTCAGCATGGTTCTACCTTTCATATATGACTTTTGGCACTCTTCCAGTTATTCCATTATTCATGCATCTGATCTTTGAATGGTTTATTCACTGAGATGTCTAAAGGTTGTAGCATCGAAGTTAAATTACCTGGTATAACAGCAATCTTAATATTGCAACATGTTAAGCAATTTTTGATGTTCTCAGTTATGTGACTGCTGTATCTCACATTAACAATGTGGATTTTGCAGAGCACCTGTCCACTTTTCATTCAGAAATTTACACCAATCTCATCCATCCAATCCTTTTCATAAAAATGTACAGACATTTCTGGCAGAAATCTTATCTTAGAAGTACTTTTCCTCTTGAAAATGACCATGCATTTTAAGTTTGTTCCCCTGCCATGCATGTTAATATTAATGTAAACCTGGTCTTTTCATGGCCTGTACTTCTCTAACTTGAACAGTTTTTACACTTTTTGTTTCCATAGTTCTGTTGTTTATCGTGTCAAAGATTATCAGTGTTTCATTCATATGAGGCAAGTGTATTTTTGACTGATACCAATAAAAAAACTTGTGAAAACTCTTGACTTTATGGACAAGATCTTGTGGTAATTTTTATGCAAGTTTTGTTTTCTGTCGTATCACCAGATTTTTCTGTTCCTGAAACCAATTGCACTAGCCTGTTGCTTTAAATTCGTTGCCTTGTTCTGGATTGACCTGTGCCCACTTCATATTTCTTGTCGCAACATAACAATTCTACCTCTGTTTTCCTACCCATTCTGCAACGTTATTTTCTAATCTGGCCAACAAGCTATTCCTCTTCTCATTAAACATTTTTTCTTTGGCATTTTTAAAATAGCATTCTGATTCTTTCTCCAGTCTCTTACCAACTTCTCTGTCGTATTGAAAGCCCTTGTCGCAGCACGGTTGTTTGATTCTTTAGCCATAGGACTTTTAACTTGAAGCTTGTTTCATATTTCCTTCTTTTTGTTGGTTCCATGTTTAGGCCCACACTTTACAAATTTTACTCTGTTACTGAGTTTGTAATTTGACACTTGCTTTCATAGGCAAAACTGTAACAATGCTGAAGGCTTTTCCTTATGTGTGCAACTGTAATTATTTACCGCACTTTTGTGATTGTTCAACAATTGCAAGGTAGTGCTGCCAGATGTACATAAATAAAATGTGTGCATTTGAAAAATTACAAGTCGAATACAATTATGGATATACTACACAGTATTGTAACTTTTTGGTGTGGGTGTAAAGTAAAGAAGACAGATGTAGTCGAGATAAACACTTTTATTTCCGTAAACAGTAACTTCGTACACTCATTGCAACAACAAGAAAGTCTTTTCCGATTCTCCAACAGCACGGCTCCGAACTCGTAACACAAAGAACTGTTCCTTCTCACGCTTTACCGCTATTTATATCTCCCAAGCACTATTCTGGAAACTTCGGGAAAGCTCAGTTATTTTGCGCTGAAATACAAAGCAGACATTTCTAGAGGCCTCTATCACTTTCTCTCTTTCGGCAAGCGCCCAACAATGCGGCCATTCTCTGTCTCTTTCCTTCGACTCCTTTGTGGTAGCGCCGACAATAATGCGCTGGGCGACACTGCTTCCTCCTCAAGGCTGGTCGTCCCGAACAGCACCATCGTAACGGGCCAGATGATCCAGGTGTACCACTAACATCTTCCCTCGGGGCACCTTCTGGATGCGGTAGACTACGTCGTTAATCCTCTTTACCACTCGGTACGGTCCTTGCCACGGTTGAAGTTTTGGGCAGCGTCCCTTGGTCCGGGTAGGGCGGTACAACCAGACTATGTCACCTTGCTGGAATCCTCGGCTGTTGACTTGCCTGTCGTACCGGGTCTTCATGCGGTCGCTCGCCATCTGGATGTTCTGACGAGCCATCTCGTGCATGTCGTGGAGATGGTCTACTAGACTCTCCACATACTCGGTTGCCGGCCGTTTCGCTTCCGGGGGGCTACCAAGTCACACCAGGTCACTCGGCCGAACATTAGGCTTGCTGGTGTCATCCCGGTAGTGTCGTGTAGGCCAGCAAGAACAGTGGTACCTTGAGGTCCCAGTCTCTCTGATGGCTGGCCACGACCTTCCTCAGGTGCTCCTCTAGGGTCTTGATGTATCTCTCGACCATGCCTTCCGACTGTGGATGTAGGGGTGATGTGCGGGTCTTGTTCACCCCAAGTCTTTCCAATGCCTCCTTCATTAGGTGCGACTCAAAATTGGTGCCCTGGTCGCTGTGGAGCTCTAACGGGACCCCAAAACGGCAAAACAGCTGTTCCACGAGGCAGTCTGTAATTGTCTTCGCCTCTTGGTTGGGGATGGCATACACCTCCGGCCACTTGGTGAAGTAGTCCACAGCTACCATCAGGTACTTGTTGCCTCGATCGGACACTGGGAATGGTCCAGCTACGTCGACGGCGATGCGTTCGAAGGGCGCTCCGACGTTGTACTGCCGCATGCGACCCCGGCTCCTAGCCTGGGGGCCGCGACTCGCCGCGCACACGTGACATTGACGGCACCAGTTCTCAGCGTCTGCTCGGAGCCTCAGCCAGTAGTAGCGCTGTCGGAGTTTGTCGATCGTCCGGTTTGTTCCTAGGTGTCCACCCGAGGTACCGGCGTGCACTTCCTCCAAGACTTCCGGGACCCTACTTCGGGGAAGTACCAACTGCTCTTTCTAGGTCTTCCCATCAGGTGATTCCCATACCCGGAACAGCACGCCCTCTTTGGTCTTCAACGAGTCCCATTGGGCCAAGTACGACTTGTATGTAGCACTTCTGGGTGCGATGTCCTCCCAGGTTGGTCTCGTCCCTGCCTGCACTTCTCTCAAGAGTGGCCCCAAGTCGGCGTCCGCCAGCTGCTCCCTCCTCAGGCCCGCGCTATCCCATCCGTCCGCAGGCACTGCCGTGACCACTCTGACAGCTGCGGTACGCTCCTTCTCTTCCACTCTTGCGCATTGGCCGCACTCTTCTGAGCAGGGTCTTCGGGACATGGCGTCTGCGTTGCCGTGGCTCTTCCCTCTGCGATGTTCGGAGGTGAAGTCGTACTCCTGCAACCTTTGGACCCAACGGGCTGTCTGGCCCTCCAGGTTTCTACAGCTAAGTAGCCAGGTTAGGGCGGAGTGGTCTGTCCTCAGGTGGAATGGCTGACCGTACAGGTACTTATGGAAGTGCTCCAAGGTCTTCACTACCGCCAGTAGCTCTCGTCGGGTGACACAGTAGTTCTTCTCTGCCTTGGACAACGTCTTGCTGTAGTAGGCTATCACACGCTCGTGGCCGTTCTGGACTTGTGATAGGACGCCTCCAATGCAATGGTCGCTGGCGTCGGTGTCCACAATGAAGGCGTCGCCTGGTTGTGGGAATCCCAGAATAGGAGCACTGCAGAGCGTCCTCTTGAGCTGCCGGAAAGCGCCTTCGGCGTCCTCCGTCCACACATAAGGTCGATGTTCTTCCGTCAAGCGAGTGAGGGGTTTGGCGATGCTGGAGAAACCCTTTATGAAGCGGCGGTAATAACTGCACAATCCAAGGAAACTGCGCAGTTCTCGCCTATCCTTTGGGCGAGGCCAATCTCTCACGGCCTGTGTCTTCTCCGGATCCGTGGCCACTCCGGTTGGTGAGACTATGTGGCCCAAGTAGTTGACTTCCCTGCGGAAGAGCTGGCACTTCTTGGCGTTCAGCTTCAAGCCGGTCGCCTGCAGTCTCTGCAGCACCTTGCTCAGGTTGTCAAGATGGTCTTCGAATGTCTTGCCGACGATGATGATGTCGTCCAGGTATAACAGGCAGGCGTCATAAGTCAATCCTCTCATTACTGACTCCATGAGGCGTTGGAAGGTAGCGGGTGCGTTGCAGAGACCAAAGGGCATAACTGTGAACTGCCAAAGCCCTTGGCCTGTCGAGAATGCGGTCTTCTCCTTGTCTCTCGGGTCTAGAGCCACCTGCCAGTAACCCGATTTCAAGTCCAGGGTTGAGAACCACTGCGCACCAGCAAGCGTGTCCAGGGTGTCGTCAATCCGGGGTAAGGGGAAGCAGTCCTTCCTGGTGACAGCGTTCAGCTTCCTGTAATCTACGCAGAAGCGTAGCTCGCCATTCTTCTTCTTCACCAGAACTACAGGGGAACACCAAGGACTGTCAGACTCCTCGATCACTCCCTTGGTTCTCATGTCCTCCAGCATGTCTCGTACCGCCGCTTGTTTAGCCAACGGAACGCGTCTAGGTGGTTGCCGAATAGGCCGGGCGTCTCCGGTGTCGATGTTGTGAAGCACTCGGTCCGTGCAGCCGTAATCGCTGCTGCCTTGGCTGAAGACGCGCTGATATCGTCTCAGCAGTTGTTGGACTTTCTCTCTCTGTTCAGCGGTCAGGTGGTCGGCCGCCCTCTCCAGTAATTCTTCCAGCCGGGGCCCCAGGTGTTGCGTCGGCACCGGCTCCTGGGTCTTGTCTATTGGTGTTACGCTGACCACGGGCTCGCACGTCCCCAACTCCGTCCCGGCCTGAACGTCGTGATCGGTGTCTGTTGGGTTGAGCAGTCTCACCGGCACCTCCTCTCGGCACGGCAACAATGTCCCGGCTACACAGAGCCCGTGCACATGCGTCTTCCGGTCCAGCAGCATGTTCTTCTTGCGCTGGCCTTCCAGTCGCGCCGTCACTACCATCTCGCTTCTCGTGGGGACAACTACGTCTTCCCTGAGAATGACCCTGCAGATTCCAAGGCGTTCTTCGGGGTGCCGGAGCATTACTTCCTCTCCCTTAAGCCGCAGAACCTTCTTGCCGATGTCGACCGTCGCCTCGTGGCTCCTGAGGGCATCCAGTCCCAGTATCACCTCCTCAGCCACCTCCGCGACGAACACCCACAAACGCAAGACACTTCGCCCCAATGTCAACCGCAGCAGGGCCTCCCTCTCCACAGGCAAGGTGTCACCCGATGCCGTCACTAGTTGGTACGGTCGGCTCGGCTTTCTCGACGGCAAGCCCCTGGCTACGTCAGGTCTGACGACAGTCACGGCTGCTCCAGTGTCAACAAGCACGCGGCACGGCTTCCCTCTCACCCAACCGTCCGCGATGAGGCTGTCATCCATCCGTCGGTTGACGGCGCGCAGTGTCACTCGAGGGGATGATGGTGACGGCGCCGACGTGCCCCTCGCCACGCCGGTCATTACTCGTTTTCCGGCTGCTCTTCTTGGTGCCGGCAGTCTCAGGTGTCCCGGCTGGCCACACTCCCAACACACGCCACCTGGTCTTCGTCGGCGTCCCTGGACTGGTCTGCGGTCTTCATCGTAGCGGACACTCCTTGTCTTCGAGGTCGGGGTAGCCGTCACTTTGGCCGCTTCCATCCTTAATGCGGCCGTTAGTGCCTCGTGGATGGTCTTGTAGTCGCCGAGCATCAGGCGTTGACGTATCTCGGCATCGCGTACCCCGTCGACGAAGGTATAGGCGGCTTCTCGGGATACGAATTCGGAGGGGAGGTCGACCAAGGCTTTGCTGGCCAGCTGTTCGATTGCCAGGGCGAACTCCTGCAGCGTCTCCACTGGCAGTTGCATCCTAGATTTCAGTTGGCTGCGGTAGGCTGCGGCTAAGCGGTGGTTTCCGAATCGGTTCTCCAGGGCCTCCCAGATGTCCTTGGGCGCCGTCGCTGTCTGAACTGCGTTCAGGACCTCTGCGGCTCGTCCCTGGAGGCTGGCTATCAGCTGCGTGGCCTCTTCTTCTGGCGACCATTTGTTGTGCTTGGCCACTGTGTCGAATTGACGGCGGAAGACCTCAAACGTTGACGTGCCATCGTACTTCGGTGGTTTGACGCGCGTCAATGTTGTGTCGCGTGCTGGAGCCTCGGCCTTGTAGTTCTTCAGCTTTTCACTAAGCATCCCTTCCACCATTGCATTTAGCTCCTTGGCGCTACCGTCGACCCTGTCTTCGAGAACGCTAAGCCGTTCCCCGACATTCTCCAGGGCGTCAACGCGTTGGCCGAGGTCCTCCATCTTTCCACCGAGCTCTTTCACATCCTTCCTCACGCCAGCCAGTTGCTCGTCAATTTTCGCCGATAGCTCCGTCTTCATCTCTTTCAGCTCGGCAGCGAGGTTGTTGTTTGACGTTTCCATTTTGGCAGCGAGGTTGTCGTTTGCCGTCTTCATCTCTTTCAGCTCGGCAACGAGGTTGTCGTTTCTCGTTTCCATTTTGGCAAATAATTCTTTCATCATTGCCATCATCCTGGTTTCCGAATCTCCCTTCATCTTGGTTCTAACGTTGCAACTTCTAACGACGATGTAACGAAACTAGAAGTAATTCGACGAATCCCACTTCTGGCACCAGTGTAACTTTTTGGTGTGGGTGTAAAGTAAAGAAGACAGATGTAGTCGAGATAAACACTTTTATTTCTGTAAACAGTAACTTTGTACACTCGTTGCAACAACAAGAAAGTCTTTACCGATTCTCCAACAGCACGGCTCCGAACTCGTAACACAAAGAACTGTTCCTTCTCACACTTTACCGCTATTTATATCTCCCAAGCACTATTCTGGAAACTTCGGGAAAGCTCAGTTATTTTGCGGTGAAATACAAAGCAGACATTTCTAGAGGCCTCTATCACTTTCTCTCTCTCGGCAAGCGCCCAACAATGCGGCCATTCTCTGTCTCTTTCCTTCGACTCCTTTGCGGTAGCGCCGACAATAATGCGCTGGGCGACAGTATTATTATCCAGATGACCACTGATCTAGATAAACTAAATTCACAGGCCATTAACAGGTTGGGGGTCATGGGTCATCTTATAGGACAGATACATGCTACAACTACGAGCGTTGCCCAGAAAGTAATGCACCACATTTTTTTTTCTCAGTCAAGAACAATTTTGCAAATTTGGAACTTCAGGTATGCATTATTGGAAGTTTTCGCAGAGTACACATACATTCTCCATCTCCTCCGACAGATAGTGTAGTTGCAGCAGTGTTTCAAAACGGTATCTGTAAGTGATGTACATTATAAGCAGTGTGTCATCATTGAATTTCTCACTGTGGAGAAGAAAACTTTTGGGAATATTTGCAAACACTTGTGTAAAGTCTACTGCAGTTGACTGAAGCACAAGTAGTTGCTGGATACAGAGGGTAAGGGCATTATAAGGCAACTGCTTCCACGAGTAAGGTGGAAGGTATTTTAGGACTGTGAGGGTGCCATGCTCATTGATAAGATGCCAAGGAGCAGCACCTTAATTCTGAAGCATATGTCAACACATTAACCAAACTCAAGAGGCGCTTCCAGTGATTTCAGCAGCAGAATAACCCAGATGATTGCTTAATTTAATGTGATAATGCTCTGCCTCACACAAGTTTGAGGGCTTTAACTAAACAGGGTTGGACAGTGATACACCATCCACCCTACAGCCCTGACTTAGCTCCCTCAGACTCATCTGTTTTGGGCATTAAGGGATGCCATTCGTGGAAGAAATTTTGAGGATGACGAACAGGGATATGCACAATGAAAAATGGCTTTGTGACCACAACAAGAAGTGGTACCAACAGTGCATACACGCCCTTGTTTCTCCCCAGGAGATGGTCATAGAACGGGAAGGAGAGTGCGTGGAAAAATTAGGTTTGTAGTAGAAGCATCATTCTTTGTGTGTAATTTTCACTGTGTGGAATAAATAATTTTTGAACAAAAAATATGTGGTGGATTACTTTCTGGGTGACCCTCCTATATAACTTTGACAAAAATTTACACCTCTTCTTAACTGCCGAAATATGCGGTAATCATGTGTTTAAAAGCATCACCTAAAAATTACATTTTTGCTCATGTTTAAATAAAGTCATTGTAGATTTTCTAACTCCTCTTCCACCTATAAGTAACTCTGGTATTAATATGGTGCAAGCGCTCAAATGTATTTGTCTTTTATTTGCAGCAATTTAGAATACCCAAGTTCAATACTTTCATTCTTAATTGCTCTGTATGTATGAAATTAGAAAAGCAAAGATGAGAAAGCGTGGAAACATCCACATTCTTGGTGCATAAAAAGAGGGTTTAACTATATTGTTGTATCTTTCAATTAAACGACTACTTCCACAGTAGAATCAGAAAAGGTAAGTAACTAAGACTGAAAAGCAGTGCTATAGATATGTACCTACATCTGCATTATACACGTCTACTGAAATTCTATGATCAAACATAATTAACATTGTAATTTTATTTGTATTTTTAAAGTCAGACTATGCAAAGAAAAATGTTGTAAATTAGGATGATGTGCAAATTGTGCTGGTGTATTTTGCTTTGAAAGTATTAAAACAGGACGTTTACTTCCATTAGCACATTAGAAGAGAGAGAATTCACTAGGTGCTTACACACAGAAGAGGAATTAGAGCAGAAGAGAGCAGTTCAAACAAACCAATCAAGGAGTTCTGAAGCCACAACGGACTAAACATGTATATAAAATGACCTGAGGAGCAGTTTAGAAATTGAGACTTTGTGGGATGATTTCCTCAGTGTTGTGTCATAGCTTTCAGGAATCACCATACCAGTAGAAGATTAATTAGAAGAGAGTTCAGTCATTAACAGGATGATTTAGAGAAAAATCAAATTTTAGCAGTTTAGATTTGCAAGAAAAGATAAAATCCTTGGGTACCATGGAATAGCAGCATTATCCGAAAAAATGAAAAAAATGGAGAAACTGTGCAGGTTCTAAATTTAGCCAATGTGATAGTTTTCATAGCCACTTAGCAAGCGAGAAATGACTTTGATCTGAATTAATTTTATTTCAAGGGTAAAGTGGCATTGAGAGAACATAAATAATTGGAGATATAAGAGTTTTCAAGAAAAAATTTATACAAAGGTGGAGTTTGTATATACGTTAGAAATGATTTCACATACAAAGTTTTAGACTTATCCAAATTTGGTAGTGAACAAGAGCTCAAACTCTTTGCAGTTCGGTTAAATCAAATTAAAGTAATCATAGTAGCCCTTTATTGATCTCCCTTAGACAACTTTGAAATTTTCAGAAAGCAACTCAAATGTGTCCTAAACTGCTTGTTTCAACCAAAAAGGGAATTAGTCATGTGTGGTGATATAAATGTTGACTGTTTGAAATCTAGTCCTCAAAGGGAACAACTCAGCTCTTTATTTGCAACATACCACTTGACACATGCGGTAAACTTTCCAACAAGAATCCAAAATAATTCTTCCACTGCTATAGACAATATGTTTGTAAATTCAGAAAGAATTAAGTTTTGCACTGTGTCATTGAAAACTAATGATCTCTCAGTTCATGATGCTCAAGCTCTATGCGTTAACAAGGTAAATTTAAATCTCAAAGTTAAATATACATATTGAAAATATAGGGAAATAAATGAACATACTCTGAATGAATTTAGTATACAGCTTAAACTTGAATTGTGGAACCAAACTTAACTGAACAAATGGAACCAACAATAAATATAATAGCTTTCTCCAATGTTTCAAAACCCACTTTGAATCTTGCTTCCCAGTCAAGATTAGAGATATGAACAAGTAAGAATTGGTAACAACATAGAATTAAAACACTATGTCAAAAAATATTGCAAAACTCTAAAAAGTGTAATGAAAGTAGCAAGGATATTGCATTACAATAAACTAATCCAGCACTCCGACAACAAAATAAAAACTACTTGGAATATAGTAAAAAGAGAAGCAAGTACATACTCATTACAAAACAACTCAATAACACTAAACGTGGACAATCAAGAAATTAACAAACCCCAGGAAGTTGCAGAAATTTTTAACAAATTCTTTTGAGATGTAACAAGCAATCTAAATATTAACTTTGGAAGTAAAGAGGCAGCACTAGAATTTCTAAGATCAAGTTTCACAGAAGTACTGCCTGAATTTAAACCTATTCTGACAACACTTGAGAAAATAATAAGATTAACTCATTTAACACAAAGAATTCCTCTAGTTATGACAAGATAACAATAAAAATCTTAACAGCATGCTCTTCCCAAATTAGCACTCCCCTGAGTTATTTGTGCAATGAATCACTAAAGACTGGAATTTTCCCTGACAGGATGAAATTCTCAATCGTTAAACCCCTTTTTAAAAAAGGTAAACACAACAATGCTTCAAACTATAGACAATTTCACTCTTACCAGTTTTTACAAAAGTTCTTGAACAAATAATGTTCATTGGAATTGGATATAACAAGACATTTGTGAAGGATCCGTTTGGGTTCAGAAAAGGAATTTCAACAAATAGTGCAACTTTTAAACTTACACAGGAAGTAATTATTATTTATTTATGCCAACAAACTTTACACAGGAAGTGTTAACGGCTCTAAACAATAAAATGCATATAGGTGGTATTTTCTGTGACCTAGCAAAGGCATTTGACTGTGTAAATCATGACATCCTTATAGAAAAATTGGAATTCTATGTACTTAAAAATAAAAATTTAAGTAAAACCTTAAATGAAAGAAAACAGAGCATTGAAGTAAACAGTGATTCTGATTATGAAAAACAAACATCAAATTGCAAAACAGTAACACACAGAGTACCCCAAGATTCAGTATTAGGGCCTCTATTATTCCTGATCTATATAAATGACCTATGGCGTTACATAAAGGATATAGCAAGTACTGTTCTGTTTGCTGATGATACTAGTTTGCTGGTTACTAGTAAAAACATAAATGAATGTTTAATTAAATTGAATTATGTTCTGAACTGCATGTCTTACTGGTTTAAAGCAAACAAATTATCTGCAAACCTAGATAAAACAAAACTGTTAAATTTATAACTCATTGATTGACATTGGGATTAATAAGATGTTACTAGAGCAAATAGACAACATCAAATTTCTGGACCTTCAAGTAGACAAATATTTAGACTGGAAAGCTCACATTAAATATATCTCACCCAAACTCAGCTCTGCCTATCATGCTATCCAAGCACTAGTAAATGTGAGTTCTATAGACTCACTTAAATTAGTATATTATGCAAATTTTAAATCTATCATGGAACATGGAATTTTATTTTGGGGCAAATCAGTAGAGAGTAAACTCATACAAAAGAGGGTTATAAGAATTATCTCCAACACCCATAGCAGACACTCATACAAAAATATTTTTAGAAGACCAAAGATATTAACCTTACCCTGCATGCATATTTTCTTGATCCTAAAATTCTTCATATGCACATCGATCCATATTTATAACAAATAATGAAATTCATGCAAAACAAAAGAGCAACAAACATCATCCCACTACAAAACCTTCTTGCTTCCAGAAAGGTGTATGCTATGAAACCATAAAAATATTTAATGCTCTTCCTAATGATTAGGACTCGGATTTTTAGGTGCTAAAACCTTGGAAAATATTTATTTTTTATGTGCTAAAAATGTCAAAATATGTGCTAAAAAGTAAAAAATAAGTGCTAAAACAAATAAAATATTTTTAAGATCTGAATGGCTGAACTACCTAATATAAATGTACCTATCATTCACCAGACATTTTTCTTGGAAGGGATCACCAAATACTGTAGAATTACAATATAGACCAGATGATTCCTCAAATGTTCCATCCCGAAATATTTGATGATTGTCACGAAAAATTGTCTTGAATTTCAAAAACGATCATTCCACGTCACAAGAAATCAGCCTAGCATCATTATAACATGCTATGTCACTCACACTAGCATCAATAATTTCTTCATGTTGCCCATCCAACACATTTGAAATTTTATACTGTTAAATCCACTATTATTTTTCAACATTTTCTTTTTAGGGTTTGTGCTTCAGGATCAAAAAGAACCTTAAGTGTTTTTACCACATCCTGTACTACTTGAACTGCTTCTCCCAAGACATTCCTACTGATTCCAGTTTCTTTATGGAATCACAGAGGAAACTAAGATTTGCAGAAAAGTTTGCGAAGTCATTTCTTAACACATTGTGTTAAATTTTGTGGCAAAAGCACTACTTTTCACTCCAGACATCTTTAATCCACTGTGAACTCAAAACTGTCCATATGTAATTCCCAACACTACACAACTAGAATACGGTATAATGTCTGTGGATTCACAAAGTACTAAATTTGACTATACAGTTTCAGTGTATGTACTAACTGGATTGTGAAGCGATAACAGGTGCAGTGGAAGAATTCCCCATTCTTATCTTGCAGGCTCATGCAGCTAGAGTAATCAGGATGTTTATGTTTTCTTCCAACTAAAGGGATACTATAGCTGACATATCAGTTTTTCCAATTATGAGTATTGTGACATCCAGCCTGCATAATTGAGCATTAAAGAAATGAATGGTGACTTGTTAAAAATAATTTGCTGCTGCTTTTATGTGATTTATGTGAAAATTATTTTAAAATTGCTTCCTTTATGTGGTTTTAGTGTAATTTATGTGAATATCCGAAAATATTTATTTACATAAAAAAACCACAAAATGTGCATTTTTATGTGCAATAAAACTTAAAATATTTGCTCTGTTGTAAGATCCAGAATATTAAACTAACTTTCAAGTTCATACTAGAACGCAAACAAAATGTGTATTTACCTAAAAATCCAAGCCCTACTAATGATCTTAAGGAAAAAGTTGACAATTTCAATGCTTTTAAAATTGCTGCTATGGAGTAGCTATGGTCAAAATCATTTTATTCTGTACAAGATTATCTGAATGACAAATTATCCTGTTAATGCTTATGTAGCTTTGTAAGTAGTTTCTAGCTGCTTTAATGACAAATCAGTCAATTACATTTGATACCTGCTCAAAAGCTACTTAGCGTATTGAATGACTGACAAAAGATGCCATTCATTGCTAATTATATAACTAAATAATGTGACATGGCAGAAAAAAGCCAGTGAAAGTTTAAAACAAAGTTCAACTTGTATTTGTAAATACACATTATGTTAGCCTTATAACTACAGGGAAGATTTAATTTTGTTTGTCACTTATCCCTGCTTTGTTTTTTATGCCTGTATATAATGTGTTTTTTATGCTATACTGTAAATTTTCATTGACATGTTCAATGTTCATGGGCCTCTATGTCTACTTGTTAACTCGCTGAACGCAATGCAATCTAAGCTAATCTAATCTAAGAATCCAGATGCTGAGTGGGTGTATTGTATTGAGAGTTTCAAGGGTAAAGTTCTGGTTTGAACAGAATTAACACAATTTTTATTAATTTTTCTTTTTAAGGTGAAGTTGATAACCAAAATTTTATTAATGGCATTATAATAAGATGAAACATTTTCTGTTTCAGATGGATAGTGTTTTAGATTCTTGATTGTATAAATCCAATTGGAGTTTTCATATTATGTATAGAATTTTGGTAGCTATGCCATTTCTTATAATTGGTAGTCTTATTAATTTCTCATAAGATAAAAGGGCTTGAATTTGGAGATCTATCCTGATGGGTTTGTTGAATGTAGAATCAAGTAAAGACATAATGGTAAACTAAATACTAAACAATTAAGAAAAATCATAAAGCAAAACTAAACAGTGTGCTAGAAAAATAAGGTATTAGAGCTAAAACATAAACAGGGCTAATAGCTCCATAAGTGCAGTAGTTGTTGTTGTAGTGTTTAACACCCGCTTTTACTACTACAGCACCGCAGGCGGTGACACTGATGATACATGGAATGAAGATGGAGCACCGGTGGAATGATATGGCGGGGGAAACCGGAGCACCCGGAGAAAACCCGCCCTGACGCCGCTTCGTCCACCACGAATACCACATGCGGGTCCCTGGGATCGAACCCGGGCCGCCTAGGTGGTAGGCGAGCGCGCTAACTGCTCGGCCACGGCGCCGCCAGTGCAGTAGTTGAGCCTCAGATTCAGAGATTCAGATTTTCTATTAGCTGTAAGAATTATTGGGTAATGCAGGAATTTAGTATAGTGATTTATAAATTAAATGCTTGTATTACAGTAAATTCAGAATTATTTATCTTTACTAATTGCTTAAGTAAATATTCATCACTTCAATTGGTCTGAATTCAAATGCAGCAAATATAATGGCTAGTGTTAAAATATATTCACAAGAGAATATCTTGGTCTCCAATAATATGCATTTATTATACCACAAAATAAGGAACAAGATCATAATTGTGCATAACGTACTTGATTTTTGTCATAAGTAAACAATAAACTTGGATTTGACAAGTGGAAAAACCAAGGGTACAATGCAAATTCAACTTCAGGCACTACACAAAACAAAACTATGATGTTGTATCTGATCATTGTGACTTATATCTTTTGTATTTCTGTATTCTATACAAATGTTCAAATTGGGCATTTAACATAATTTGTAGAACACAATGTTGTGTGTTATGATGTTGTATCTGATCATTGTGACATATCTTTTGTATTTCTGTATTCTATACAAATGTTCAAATTGAGCATTTAACATAATTTGTAGAACACAATGTTGTGTGCATTTATATTTCAATGCACTGACTATTTCCATCTAATTTTAAAGCTAGTGAGCTTGAAGCGCTCTAGTAATTTTGTTGATATTTGTATAACAATGGGCATTCTTAATTTTTCCATATTCTCCTACATTAAAAAAAAAGCATGTTACATAGTTTCTCACAAAAACAAACCAAAAATAATATGGGGCATTAATTATTCATTTCCTTCTATTTCATGTAAGCATAAGCATGACAAAAATTTAGAAAGAAATTCTTACCCATCACTATTCCCACAGGCTTGGAGGTGTTATTTGTTTCATTGGTATATAGCTGAACAGTTGGTTTAAAAATCATTGGCAATGATCCCTGTGCTTCTAATATTAGAAGTTCCTCCAACTTTCCCCACCTTAAGGAAAAAACAATGAATTTAAATTATTAACTAATAATGCAACTTTTCACACATTTTAAAGAGCTTTCCTGGGTAATCATTTCAGTACATAGTCACAAGTCACAGTAGCATTACTTACTATAAGAAACAAAGATTCAGACAGTGAATTAAAGCCTGAAAATAAAATGCAAATGCAAATGAGCTGGAAGACTAAATACCTACATATACCTGATATTGATAGGACAAATTCATGATATGTTATATTAAGTCTTGGGTATGGGACATTTTTCTACTCAATTGGTATCACCAAAGGTATGATTTTTTGGTGGTAACTATTTGGAAAATTTGCATTGATAATTTAACTTAGTGGTGTTTTCTGTTGAATATTATACTAAAAATTTGCATTAACTTCGCGCAAATTTTCGGGTCAAATTAATAGACACAGACATTATTGAAATTAAGATTAACAGGTAAGTAATGCTACTGTAACATTATTGTTCAAAATATGGCAAATTAAAACATTTATTTTATTATTATCATGACATGAATCACTACATATATCATGCATCAGATATTAGGGCCATTGCCCATCAATCAGTATCACCAATTGCAACATGAGTGGTGACACTTTCATTTTCCGTAGTTGCCCTTCTGTCTGTTACAACCAAGTTATATGTAGAAAAACATCTCTCGTTGGCATATGATACTGGTAACCAAAAGCATTGAAGGGACTTTTCACAGAAAAAGTGGTAACATTCACCTTTTGCTTTGACTAGTAAGAGTACTGTTACTATATCAAATTTGTTACTACGGTCCAGCTGTTCAACAATGGCACAAAGTTCTTTGTGGTTTAAGTTTATTACAGCAGCTTTGATAACATGGAAATGTGACCTTGTGAGATAACCTTTCATTGTAGCCTCACTGATTGCATTGTCTCTTTGCCTCTGCCAATAATATTTATTTTGTAGTATTGTCACAAGTTGATCTCAAAAAGAAGTCAGGTTATTGAATTTATAAGAATTAGACGTAAATTCTTTCATTGTTATTAAAACCAAAACTTAAACACCAGTGACAATGAGTAAAAAAGCTTATTTTTCTAAGCAAAATTTAAAAAAAGTAGATATTTCTCGTTTATTGCAAAAAAAAAAAAAAAAAAAAAAAATCCCATATATCGCTTCTAAACTATGTTAAATGCATGCAAACCAATTTGTTTTGTAATTAAACAACTTTCCCATTTATCGTTAAAAAGAAAAACTCTTGCCTCTGAAAATCACATTTGTCATCAATGGACCAAACGGGTCTGAATATATCTAAAGAGTGTTTAGGCTTATTGTAAGCAGAGGGTGATGGGGTATTTTGGGTATAAGAATCTTTAGCATGATTTCCTTCAAAAAGGAAGTGAAGCCAGCTCTCCTGTGATGTACATTTATGGCACATAAAAGAATCTCAAGCCTAATAAACAGGCCTCTGACCAAAATTAAGTGATCTTTCACACCCAATGTACATTATGGTGCTGAGAACTACAGCAGTTAAGGAGTGACCATAAATAAAAGCTCGATTTCTAATTACGCCACAGAGGAAGGAGCAGTACAAAAATATGGGTGGCAAAGGACGAAAATGCATCTAAGAAATATCAAAAAATGATTCTATTTGCAAGAACAGTCATGGCAACTGTTTTCTGGAATTCTCAAGGTGTGGTACTCATAGACTACCTCCAGAAGGGCAGAGCAATCCATCGTGTATGAGTGTTATACTTTACTACTGGACCAATTCATGTTATTCAGGTTAAACAACCACATTGTGCACAAAAGAAAGTTCTCTTTCATTACAATAATGTGCCTTCACATATGAGTTTATTACTGCTAAACTGCATGATCTTTGCTTCCAAGTGCTTCCACATCCTCCATGTTTACCAAATTTATCTCCCAGTAACCACTTCTTCCAAACTTGAAGAGAAAGCTCGGTGGATGACAATTCACATCAAATGATGAGGTTAAAGCTGAGACACACACACTTATTATGTATAATTAAACAAATCTTATTTCACTAAGGATAAAAGTTCAAAAGTTTCTAAATCTTTTTTGGGAAACACATTGTGAAGTTATTTTGGCTTTTACATGCAAAAATCGACATGTTCATTACTCTAATTTTCTTTTCTTTAAAAAAAATTGTGATACCTAGCTACTCAACTACTCCCAGGATATGGAATACCATAGATTCACACAGTGGGCAATTAAATGCATTCAATTATCAATACCACAGAATCGCCTACACACAATCTGACAAATTGGTTAATCACAAAACTTCACAATCTCCCCCAACGAAAAAGACAGAGCATAAGGAACACCAATAGCCTCTAAAATAAATTCCCTTGTCGGAAGGAGTAAGTAATAAGTGATGTAGTGTCAATAAATCCAATTCACTTTATTATCTAGATACCTATGGCCTCATTGAGAAAATTAAAGAGACAATAGAGGAAAACAACCTACTTGTTTCTTTTGACGTATCACTGTTTCTCAGCATATCAAAAGTTAAACTAGAAGAGGCATTGATAAAATGGCTACACTCCACAGACATTGATAAAAAAGCAATAGAGGAATATTGCATACTGACCAAACTGTACATAAAGCTGAATTACTTTACATTCAGGAATAAACTATACTCCCACCTGAATAGTTCAGCAATAGGTAATCCATTTTCTCCATTTCTGGCAAACTTATATATGGATATACACGTAATAGAAGCATTCCTGCATACATGCATGCACATATAATTACATTAAAAATATCAAGCCACAACCAAGGGAATACAAATATGCAGCCTAACCTTCAGATCAGTAAATGTTCCTAAGAACACAAAAGAGCAAACAAAAAGTACAAAAAGATACTGGAAACTGTACTTTGGCTTCACCAAAGAAACCGTAAACAAGAAGATAACGAAGTCTGAAAAGAATACATCAAGAAAGGAAATCATAACAGCAAGCAACATAAAAGAAACCATTAAGTTAAAAAAAGTCCACATTCCATCCATGGGCCTTTCAGAAATTCATGAAAATATTCAAAGAATATGGTATAACTCCAGCCCCCAGTTAAGAAGTATAGATTAAAAACATACTCAAGTCTAAAACAAAAGACAAAATTCCAGTGAGAAAGACTTCTGGTACTTATGAAATTGGCAGTGAAGATGGCAAAATGTATACACAGGGAAGACAAAGAGGAACATTGATATAAAATTCAAAGAACACATGAGAAAAATAAAATATTAACAACTGATAAATCAGCAGTTGTTGGGCAGTTTTAGTCCACAGATCATCACCTGAAAGAGAAACTCAAGCTTTTAAAGGCCCTCAGTAAGCCAGCAGGACTCTCCTTTTGGGAAAAATTATTCATACACAAATACAAACACAATTTATTAAACTTTGATGTTCCATATGAAAAGGATCTCATCATGCAGTACATCCAGCCAAAACGGTGTAAGTCACAGAAGGAAGTGCAGCAATGAACCTAGGCTGACAATGGAGAAAATAGTCCTGCAACATCTCTCAGTAAAACAAGCAGAAAAGAAAAAATTATTAAAAGAAACTACAACTCTCACAGCAGCAAAAACAAAAATGATATTAAAAAAATTCACATATCATCCATGGGTCTTTGATAAATTTAAAAAGGTGTTCAAGGAATACAACATTCAGCTAGCAGCAGTAAACCATTACTCCATAAAAAACCTACTACTTTCAAACATCAAAGATGCTATTCCACCTAACAAAAAATCTGGCATATACCAAATTGAATGCAGTGATTGTAATGAAATATACATAGGAAAAACCAAAAGAAATTTAGAAATTAGATCCAAGGAACACGTTAGAAACATTAAGAGTAAACAATTAGAAAAATCAGCGGTTGCATTTCACTTTTGGACAAAAAATCATGACATAAAGCTAGAACCGAAACTTCTCAAACACATAACTGGAAAACAAGAACTGTCCACATGGGAACAAATCTTTATTTTAAAAAATAGAAACCGAGTATTTAATTTCGACATTCCTCAGAGAGACATTTTCAGTAAGTTCATTGAACCGCCACCAGAAGAAACACCAGAAGAAGCATCACCATCTGCACCATGAAACACCATGGAAACCCAGTTATTGTCCGGTTGATAATGGAGGAAAGTTAACCTTCGAAACGCGTCCCGGAAAAATATGTTGTAAGTGTTGTTCAGTGTTATTAATTAACTCACCTTTTAAATTAAATCTCTCAGTAAGTTTCAGTGTAGAAAGTGAAGAGTAATAAACATGGCAATTTTTGCATATAAAAGCTGGAAAGTTGTGGAACTGAATGTGTTGATTTATAAGGTGGAATGAAAAAAAGAAAGAAAAAGACACATTTCTCATAAATCTGAGTTTCCTTTGTCATATTGAGAACATTTAGTACTCTTCATATTTCTTAGTAAAAGAATATATACAATTATTATTTATTTATGCCAACAAGCTTACTGCTGGTGATTTTAACCTCTTCAGGGATATGGACGTGAAATCACGTCCATTTAAAATGACGGACGAGCGATATGGACGTGTATACACGTCCTGTGCGTTTGTGCATTTAACCCTTATTTATCCTCAATCTAACTCAACTTATTTTAATTTTCCCCCATTATGAAACATTTAATTAAATTCTATATGCTTTACTGGCTTACCTTTATATGTTCCTTCTGCAGTGATATGCCTCAAAACAGGGATAAACACACAAGGGCACATCTCCACATTCGCCACAGATCATCCCAGTTTCCTTACGGATTCCCTTCTTGCGGCACACGAAACACCTTCGAGATGGGCGGGACTTCTTTGCTGTTGACGGTATCCTTTTAGGATAATGTTTTCCTTGAAGTCTGAGGGGTGCAGGGGTTTTGGATTTTCTACCCCCAGTATGAAGAGGCCTCTCAACCTGGTATTGTTCAATTAGGCTGCGAGCTATTAATAGTCGAAAGTCCAGGTAGGTCATTGTCTTGTGTGGGTTTAGAGCTCTCCAAATTACCAAACAATTGTATATGGTTATATCCAGCTGGTGCAAAAATACCTTTTTATACCATTTCACTGTTTTTCGTAAAGAGGGATATGCTTGCAATACCTGATCTACTAGATCGACACCGCCCATGTGCATATTGTATTCCTGGATAACGTCAGGCTTGAAAATGCACATTTTGGTATGGGCATCTGTTTTTCCAGTGTCAATCATCAAAATCTTAGAGCTGCAATTGGATAATGCCGTAACTACCCTCCTGTCCTGCCAGGCAAGGTAGGTCAAAGGTGGGAGCTGACGCACCTCCATTTCCCCTCTCCTTAGAGCCTTCGTATTCACATCTTTTGGCAAACCAATACGATTTGAACGTACTGTTCCAATTGCATTAGTCTTTCTTTTGTGTAAGGCCATGAATAATTTAGAAGAGCTGTACCAGTTATCTAAGTACACAGTCCTACCCTGATCAAGCACAGGTTCCATTAGGTGCATTACTATGGAGCCAGATAAGCCCAAATCTTTGTCTCCAGTATTGTCAGTCCCTTGACCAGTGTAAATGCAGCTATTGTAAAGATATCCCGTTTTACTTTCACAAACATCAAAACTCTTTATGCCAAATCTAGCCCTTTTTGTTTTGATGTATTGCTTCCAACCTAAGCAGCCCTTCCAAAGCATTAGGCTTTCATCAACAGTGACCTTTTCACCAGGCACATAATTTTCTTTAAATTTTGAAATAATATAATCGAAAACAGGCCTAATTTTGTGGAGTTTGTCATTTACATTCTCTGTGCAGGTGAAATGAAGGAACCGCAAAATTGACGTAAATCTGTTATTTGACATGCATTTTCCAAAAAAAGGAGTAGCTAGCATGTCATCTGTGGACCAATACATGTATAATGCAGGTTTACGAATAACACCCATAAGTATAATTAGACCAATTAGCCTGTAAATCTCATTGAGTGTTACTTCTGTCCACCTTTGAATTCTGCTCTTAGGCCCTAATTTACCTTTAGAGAGCAGGTCTTCCTTCACCTTACTCGCATATACATTTGTTTCTGAAACAATGAGAGACACTAAGTCGGTAGTAAAAAATTTTGTAAAAATGTCAATTGGTTGGCTGTCAGAAGTCAGCTGAGCCTGGGATTGAACACCAGACCCTGTGCTCGTGAAGATGTGCCTGTTTGTATTGGAATTGTTTTCAGCACTCCACAATGCTGACTCTTCACGAACACCTGAAGGAAGTTGGTCACGTTCTTCCTCACTGCTACTTGTACCTATATCCTCCACACCCCCCTCAAATTCGGAAAATTCGCCATCGATATCCAAATCGCTGTCACACAGCAAGAAGTCCTCCACATTATCGTGTGTAATTTCAGAAGCCCTTACACTTCCACCACTCGCTAACCTTTGTGCAACACTGCTTGTTGATGCCATGTTTTAGCTCTGAGATGTAACACTCAATAGCTTCTCACTTCAGCTACAAGCAGGAAAGTATACGTATGCATTTCAAGAAAGAAACAAACGGAGCCTGTAAGCTATATCCAAGTTACGAAACACGTGTAAGGAAAAATTGCAAACCTGCTTTATTCTGATGACTCATAAACCACGCATACAGTAGCGTTCTATTTCACATTGTGCTGTGACTTGCTGACGCATAGCTAACACATACAATGGGTCCACTACTGTTTCTTTCCGAGATGCGTTCGACAAAGCAAAGTTAACTTTTTACCACAGTGAAACAAATAGTGCCATTTCAACGATTTGTAAATGCAACTCAACATTGCTGATGATGTACATGTATACTGCATATAATGAGTTTTATACCAGTTTTTGTTTCATTAAAATAACTTAAAATTTACGCAAAATACAGCTGTGTAGGAAGCACTTTTAGCGCATTTAACAATTTAAATGCCCTGCGCTGGATATTGGGTATCCGTTCTCGGCCTGCAGAGCTTTTAAATGGCTGTCGCTCAAGAGGTTAAAGACACAAGCCGTGTGTGGGCAATGTTTAAGAGGTTGAATCAGAAACTGAAAAATTCAATGCCATAGCCGAGATTTGAACCATGGATCTTCCGCTTATCGAGCGGCTGCTCTAACCATTAAGCTACCATGGCCAACTTGCCAGTACAACATTAAATTCCCCAGCTGATTTGTACTTTTTCCCGGTTAACCACAAGGGAATCTGACATCAGAGACAAATACCCCAAGGGCGACTGACAATTTTAAGTACTGTATGTCCAGGGTTTAAGTAACCTTTAGATCGTAATTATTATTTATTTATGCCAACAAGCTTACTGCTGGTGTTTTTAAACACACAAGCCGTGTGTGGACAATGTTTAAGAGGTTGAATCAAAAACTGAAAAATTCAATGCCATAGCCGGGATTTGAGCCACGGATCTTCCGCTTATCGAGCAGCTACTCTAACCATTAAGCTACTATGGCCAACTTGCCAGTATGACATTAAATTCCCCAGCTGATTCTTACTTTTTCCCGGTTAATCACAAGGGAATCTGACATCAGAGATAAATACCCCAAGGCCGACATACACTAAGTTACTTAAACCCGGGACATAAAGTACTTACAATTGTAAGTCACCCTTGGGTTATTTATCTCTGATGTGAGATTCCTTTGTGGTTAACCCGGAAAAAGTAAGAATCAGCTGGGGAATTTAATTTACTGACAAGTTGGCCACGGTAGCTTAATGGTTAGAGCAGCCGCTCGATAAGCGGAAGATCCGTGGTTCAAATCCCGGCTATGGCATTGAATTTTTCAGTTTCTGATTCAACCTCTTAAACATTGCCCACACACGGCTTGTGTGTTTAAAAACACCAGCAGTAAGCTTGTTGGCATAAATAAATAATAATTACCATCTAAAGGTTACTTAAACCCGGGACATAAAGTACTTACAATTGTAAGTTGCCCTTGGGGTATTTATCTCTGATGTGAGATTCCCTTGTGGTTAACTGGGAAAAAGTACGAATCAGCTGGGGAATTTAATGTCATACTGACAAGTTGGCCATGATAGCTTAATGGTTAGAGCAGCCGCTCGATAAGCGGAAAATCCATGGTTCAAATGCCGGCTGTGGCATTGAATTTTTCAGTTTCTCATACAACCTCTTGAGTATATACAAGATGGCAGATTAAATTAAACTATGAAATTTGGATAAATTATAATTCTAAATACATATTATGTATATCTGTTATTGTATAATGTATAATTAAATTTTACTTGACAACTTTGTAGACTTTCGAAGAGACAAACATTACAGAAAGTGATGTCATGTCTGTGAATTAAAGAACGTATTACCTATTGTAATTTTATTTTTATTTGTATTTTGACAAGATACAGTTTACAAGCTTATGCTCAAACAGCAACTGCTACGTGTCAATAAAGTTTGATTTGATTTCAGGGTTAATATAAAACCCGTACTAATTTCCCATATATCACAAAGAATTTCCATTTTTTCACCTAGTTCTTAAAATTCTTAAAATAATTACCTAGAATCTGTGTCCAATGTTGAGTCTTTAGCAAATGAAATTCCAGTGGCAGGTACTACAGGAGAAGGTCCATCAGAGTATGGATGAAAAGGAAGGTCACCCATGAGCACCTTGATACTGTCTCCATCAATTAGGGGCAATGGTAAAACTGGAAGCGAGCTATGACCCTCTTCCATAATAAGTTGCTGCTCAAACAAAGAGATGTATTTCAATCAGTGAATCAAATTAGAGGGGAGAAACCTTAGTGCACACCATATAGCAAAACCAATTACAAAACAAGAAAAAGTATGTTTTCTTAAAACTGCAGAGATTCTACAAACCCTTCATAATCACCATATATTCAAAAGTAATTTTTGATCACTCTTGCTTCACTTCTAGATCAAAACTTAGTGGAACATGTTTTGGAGGTTGTATCCATCATCAGCTAGAAATACAGCCTTGCTTCCTTCTACGACTTGCAGATTGTTTCCTGGCTGATGTACTATATGACAAGATCATTTTACATGGAGGATCAAAATTTAGCACACAGCTTTGCCTGTGTAGATCTACTGTGCTTTTCAAATGGGAAGGAGTTTGTCCTTGAGCACCTCCATGCCAGCAACCAATCGGAGTCCTGCTGTGTTGTCATATTACGCCAGGTAGACTTGCATGAACTAGGACAGTGTGTGATAGAGAGAGGGAAATAAAAAGAGTGGGGGTAATGAGCTTGCAACGCTGTGCACGTAAAACGTATCTCACTGGGTGCAGATCAGAACTCTTCCCATTTGAAAAGCACAGTAGAGCCTACTGCACATCCATTTTCATCTGCAGATTATTCTCAATACATATTGTTGAAATATCCATTGATATTATCATCTATTGAAATATTGGAGTTATTTTTTGATAACAATAAAACATCTAGTAACAGGAAGCCAATGTTACACACATTTTATGAATGCAAGTGACCCTCAAATAATAGCATCAGAATTGTGGTGTTTTATAGCAGCTTTAATTCTAAGTGGGTGCAACCTTTTACTGTTAACAAGAATGTATTGCAATATGTATGATTAGGGTAAAAATGTTCTTGCAATGAGGAGGAATAGATTTCTTTAAATTCCACAATTTCTGCAGGCTGACAATAATACTAAGTTACACGATTCTGATAAGGCTTGGAAAACACACCCTCTAATGGACAAAATCAAATCAAAATGCCTTCATAATTTTATACTCCAACGGTTTATACACACAGATTAATTCTGAGAATATTTGTTGGATAGTTGTCTGAATGTGTTATACTTATTTGTGAGTGAGTGAGTGATTGGTGTTTAAGGGCCTGTCGACGGCTAGGTCACTTGGGCCCCAAGTTGAAAGATAGCTACGACAGGAAAGGGAAGGGACGTAGGAATCCCAGGATCAACGTTTTTGCATAGTGAAGCACTAAATGCACCCTTGCATGTGAACAGTTAAAACATAAAACTGATCATAAATGGTCAGCTGTAAAAACCATTAAAAATAAAAAGATAACACATCCCAAAAGTCCAAACAAGCTATGAAATAAAATACAAGTTAAACTTGCTTACCAAAGCCAATTTGGGCAACAAAGCGCAGCAGTGGCTTGACAGTTACCGTTACCCAAAATTGACTGCAGAGTAAAACCCAGGCCATGGGACTGGTGCTCGTGAGTATATCGCAGACAATTGAGACAGAATATTAGAAGACCCCAAAAGAAAATCGTTTATGTGAATATTTGTTAAGAGTGTAATTTGTTTTTTGATGTTGGTATGAGTTGGTTAAATGACGAAAATGTGTTACTAATGTTCATTGTTACAAACGATTAAGTTTGTTTAAAGACGTCATAAATATTACCATATTTAATTTTAATATATATGTATAAATATTAGAATTCTATGTGTTCAATATTAAAAGCGAAATCAGGATAGCTAAAGATCGCTTCCCTAACAATACGGGAACTATTTGATGGACGCATGTGCGGATGTACACGTGGCAGTCGGAATGATAGACTCGCAACTAAAAGAATCGGGACAGGACGTGTTTTGGTAGCGTGTGAACATTGTAGAACATTTACCAGACTTTCATCAAGCTTTTGTTCCACTTTTTGAAAAAGTGGAAAGACTTAAATAATCTAAAATGGTGCTAAGAGGATTTATTTAAATGTAAAATAGAGAAAAAATGTTAATAAAATAATACATTGTGGTGAAGAAACATCGTATGATTATTCATTCCATCCGTTACCACGCCCTGAGAGAAATAAGAGCCACATCGCTCAAGCGTGAAGCTTCTCTTTTATAATAACAGCACCACAATCATGAAGGATATGTGGAGATAAACGTTGCACATAACATAGATGGGCACTGGTTCACCATGCAAAAGGTGCCCATGGGTGGTTCATGTGGCTTATCCTCAAGCAGGTTAGCATCACCTCTTCCTGCCTGGAATCCCTGCAAGAGGCCTGCCAGGGTTGTATGGTGTCCTTGATTGTCTGCAATTGAGTACCAGCTAACGCTTCCCTAGACTGCTGCCACACTGCAAATAGATGGCAACAGAAGTAATACTGCACCTCTACATACAGCAGCGTATGGGTGGAAAACTCCAGGAGGTGACACGCAGCCTTAGCAGCTGCATCTGCCTCCTTGTTGCCAGGAATACCCACATGGCCTGGGGTCCAGGTAAAAATGAACTGGTATCCGCGAGATAGCAACTGATTGTGAGACACGAGCCTCTGCATTTTAAGAATCAATGCCAAGTTGCCAACAAACTGTTGCAGTGCTTGAATAGAGCTCAGAGTCACAACAGATAATAAAATGTACAGGAACTGAACTGGATAAGATAAGATAAGATAAGATGCTTTATTGTCACAAACGCTTACATACAAATGAGCAAACCTCTGTAAACAGGTGACTCGTCAGATTGGTAAAACAAAAATTGTTACACGTAATTACAATAAGATTATAAAACTAGGTTCAGTTAAACAGTAGAAATTAAGGTACTTATATTTAGGTTACATACTATCACACATATATTCGGCTACTGAATAATACGCCCTATCTAATAGTAAGTTCTTCAATTTCTTATTAAATAATCCTTCATTCTTTATGGTTTTCAGTTGGGTTGGCAGTCTGTTATAGGCCTTTATTCCTGCGTAGAGTGGAGTTTTTTCGTATAATGTTAACCTATGCATAGGTGGTTTTAGATTACTTTTTGTTCTGGTTCCATGACAGTGCTGATACTGTGAGTCATACAATTTATTGTGATTTAGGTGGATATATTTAAGTAACTCATAAAGATATTGTGCCGGTAATGTTAGAATTTTAAGCTTTTTAAATAGGTTCCTACACGATTCTTTTGGTCCTTTGGAGATAAAAAGTAAAAAATAAAAGATGGCAAGCAGCTCGGCAATAAAAACTGAACTGCTGTCCGGAGGTTGGTACTTGTGAACCTCACCGTTGTATATAAAACTACATCCTGTAGTACCCCCCACCTGAGATCTGTCAGTAAATAACAGAGTGTAATCCCAGTAACAGCCCATAAGTATGGTGAAAAGTTGGCGCAACATCGAGGGAGAGGTACCTTCTTCCGCACGGCCTGATAGCTCCTGGTCAAGCTGTGCACACTGGAGTAGCCAGGGAGGATAGTGGCTAAAGAGTATCGCTGTATGTCAGACAGGTTGAGGGCATGTGTGGTGAGCAGTTTGTGAAATCTTATACCACTTGGATGGGATATACTCTGCAGATAACGGTGGGTGAGGTCTGAACGCAAAACAGATGTAAAAGAAGGATGACCTGGGTGAGCAGTCAACTGTGTCACGTAGGAGCAAAGCAAGTAAGAGCATCGAACAGACAGTGGAGGTTCACCAGAATCGGCATACAGACATTCGACTCTACTGGTGCAGAACACTCCAGTAGCAAGATGGATACCAGTGTGATGAACAGTGTCTAAAAGTCAAAGTTTAGAGGCAGACGCTGCGCCATAGATAGTGAATGATCGCAGGAAGTACGAAGGTGACAAATATGGTGCTTCTAGATTAGTTTGCCATCAAGGTGAAACTCCAAGAACTTCATGTGAGGAAATAATGGCAGAGGTGTGCCATGTAAATGAAGATCAGGAGGAGGATGTACACCACGAAGTCGATGAAAGTGTTTTCTGTGATTACTGTGTTTTCATAGGGGAAAAGTAAAAGCCACTGCAAAGCGCCCACTCGGCAATGGATGTTATGGTCAGCTATGGTTGACGCTCAATGTGCTCAAGATTATAAGAACCTCTAGCGCAACAGCCCTGAAGGACCATGGCTTGCCGGCCAGCCGCTGCATCCCCCACCTCTGCCCACTACAGGCGTCATTGGTAGGGTGCAGTACTGGAGGGTGGAACGTGGTCAGCATCCCGAGCCCTCTCGGCCAGTTATGAGGCCTTCGCGACCTGGGGCCGCTACTTCTCCATCAATTAGCTCCTCAATTGGTACCCCCGGAACCTAACGAGACCGAAAAAAAAAAAAAAAATAACGAGACCTAGTGCACCCCGTGCCAGACCTCCCAGCGGGGTAAAATTCCCCATGCTGGTACCGGGGATCAAACCCGAGTCCTCCGCGCCAGAGGCAAACGTACTACCAACTGCGCTATGGAGGCGGTCAAGATTATAAGAGTGGTAGTAAATCGTAAAGCTGTCAACATACAGTGACATGGAGATTCCGCTATGAACAACGCTAGTGAGGCTGTTAATGGCAACGGCGAAAACCATTCTCAGAATCAACCACTGGGACACACCATTCTACTGGATCCTCTCGTGTGATAGCGTGTTTCCAATACACACACGAAAGCGTCGAAGTTGTAAAAAAATTACAAAGGAAGATCGCTAAATGACCACATACATAAACCGTAGCTGTGCAGAGTACGGAGAATTCCATAGCGCCATGTAGTGTCATGGGCCTTTTCCTAGTCAAAGAAGACACCTAGACATGCTGCTTCAGGAGAAAGGCATTTTGGATGTAAGCCTTCATGCATGTCAGATTGCCGACACTGGAACGAGGGCGACGAAAACCGCATTGAACATTCCTCTGTAGGGTATTCGTCTCTAGCCATCACACTAAGCGAGTGTTGATCATGCGTTCGAAAGTCCTACAACCGACACTCGTTAGGCAAATAGAGCGGTAGCCAGAGGGAAGAGTACGGTCCTTTCCGGGCTGAGGGATGGGGATAATATCCGCACACCAGGAAGATGGGAAAACCTGCTCACACCAGATACGGTTGTAAATGCCCAGCAGGAAGGAGAAAGCCGCAGGTGGATGATGAAGCAGCATTTGCCGGTGGATGTCATCGGGACCAGGAGAGGAGTCCTTGGCGAGAGACAAGAGTGCGATAGCTTTGCTGCGGTACAAGGGCGTTGTACGCTCACCAAAGTCACTATTAAAACCGAGAGCTATCCGCTCCACAGATTCCTTAAGAGGTAGGAATGGTCTATCATAGCTTTGGGTTTGGCTAGTAGCAGTAAACGAATCGGCAAGGGCGTGGGCGATATCCTGCTCTTTGGTGTAATGGGAGGCTTATATGGCAAGACTGAGAATTATTGTCCGGCGACACTTGTCGTACATACGCTGAACAGCAGTCCACACCAGTTGTGCACAACCACGACGGGAAAGGGAGGAGACGTAGGATTCCCAGGATGAACGTTTTCCACAGCGAAGCACAAAATGCGGCCTTGCATGAGAATGTTTGAAAGACAAAAATTTTTCCTCCGTTGGATGTAAATGGAAAACATTCACAACACACTTGCGTGCTTTAATAGCCAAACGGCATTCCTCGGTCCACCAAGATACAGAAACGTGTCGTGCAGCAGAGGAACCTCGGGGAATGCTGGAATCGGCTGTGAGGACAGAGCAAGTAAAATACTCCACCATGTCATCGATGGTGGCAAAAACATCATCTCACCGATGATGAATGAGGGGACGAAATTTGGAAATAATCCAGTGAGGATGCCGTGTTGGCACAGGAAGATCGGATCGGTGAATGTTAATGGAAGTCGGAAAATACCTACCTACCAACCAACCAAGACCTGGTACGAGTGACGGGCTACAAAAGGAAACGTCTAGGGTCGAGCGTGTATCATAGGCAGATGATAAGAAGTAGGGACATCAGTGTTTAACAAAAGTAAGCCGGAGATATCGCAAACGTCTGCTACAAGACACCCACAAGTATCGTCCGTGCCAGAAAACAAAGTGTTTTTGGCATTCAGATCACCAAGATGAGGGTGGCGGAATCTGTGCCGAAAGAGCCCAAAGATCGTTCTCGTGTACGACACTGACCGGTGGCAGTGGACAGACATTGCAAACAGACAGGCAGAGGCCCTGCAATTTTACACACACTGCTACAGTGGCGTGTTAAGCGGGATGCTGGTGGCAGAGATGTTATGCGCCACCAGAGTAGCAACACCGCCACTTGCTTGCCTATCAGCTGCAAGGTCACGTCTAAATGCTGAAGAATCACGAAGATGTAAAGCGTGATCGGGCTACAAATGGGTTTCTTGTAGACAGACGTTTGAAGGCAATTGCTGGGAAACGAGATGTTGAATGTTCAGGGCACGTGTCCGGAACCCGTTAACATTCCACTGGATTATTTCCATAGGAAAGAGATTAGTGCGTGGTTTTGATCTTCTTCTTCCTTCTCCTTACCTTTACTGACTTAAGGCCCACGATGTGAAAGTCGCCATCCTCTGGAGACTCCTCTGATGTTCGATAGTATGAAGATCCCCTGCGGATCGTGCAGCGGGACTTCATGGAGGATGTGCGGCTGCGGGCGCGAACACTAGGTCTGGAACGATGACTGTCGACAGGTTGCCTATGGCTAGTTGTCTCGTGAGCTGGCATGTGCATGGCCAAAGATGCAGTCGCCAGTGCAGGTGTGACGTTATACAGTGGAGGGGTACTCACGAAGAAGTCGGTCTGTGTCGAAGCATCGGCAACAAGAATGCGTTGTACGCCAACGGTGGTTATAGGAGCATGGCAAACTGGTGACGAATAACCAGCGATGGTAGGAGATTTGAGGTGTTCAAATTGCCGACGTGCTTCAGGAAAGGTAAGGCATTCCTTAACATGCAGCTCCTGTACGCACTTTTCGTCAAGATACATTGAACACTGTCGTGAATTGGATGGATGATTCCCTCCACAGTTAACACAATGAGGATCACGGCAACAAGCCGTGCCCTCATGGGGTGATAGGCCACAACGCTCACAAACGGCTGGATGGTTGAACAAGGTCTTAGTATGTCCAAACTTCTGACACTGAAAACATCGCATAGGGTTCGGGACATACTGAAGTACGGCGGCATGCTCGTAGCCGGAGATGATGTACTCTGGTAACTGAGTACCCTTAAAGGTGAGGAACATCATGTGCATATGGCACTCTTTATCATCCTACTTTCCTGTAAGATGGGTACGCTTGACACACATGCTGGGTGGAGAGGTAGGTGACTATTTCCTCATTCGACAGACAGTCCAAACTGGAGATGGTGACAACTCCTCGACATGAGTTGACTGATTAGTGTAGGGCTATCCGGATGGGGTAGGATCCCAACAAATTTGCTTTCAAAAGTTTCTGGGCCTAGTCTACAGTAATCACCTCAATTAAAGGTGTACTGTCTTGAACTCTAGTTGCATTTTTCACAGGGCCAGAAATCTTGTCAATGTCCCATTTTATATAAACGGGGCTAAGGTCCTTTAATGTTTTCCCATTACATGCCATGAACATAAACAAAAACGAGTCAAATGAAAGATTTTTGTGTGGAGACATTATGAGAAGAACCTCTCCTGGAACCATCGGCGTCAGCCTGCCATCTGGAAGTTAATGATAAAAGACACAAAATCTCCATGGTCTGTGCTGTCATGGAGACCCACTGACTTCAAAACGTACGTCAGAGGAGCTACCCTCTAATCTCCATGGCTGATCCACATGGGTAAACCGTTCAACACGCACATGCCAACTTTATACCCGTACCACAAGAATAACCACCTGAGGCTTCTCGCTTTAGGCCGTGCCTTTGTGCAAGAGAAAGACATGCATACAGGGGACTTCTGGTTTATTACACCGGGGTTCTATAGGCGGTAACACATCTGGCCAGTGCTACTAACCCAATGGCACCATCAGGGAATTAACACAGGCCGGGCCCTCAGAGAACTATGTGGGTGTACATGATGATGTGGATGGGCTCTGCACCTAAGGCTACACATGGGGTAATGGGAAGGGTCTGCCCGACCTTCATGCCTGAGACCTCTGCAGAGCACACATGTCGGGAGCCATGCTGAAACCATGGGACAGGACCATGGAGATAGAAAAGGTCTCTGCTGGTGAGACAGGAGTTAATAAAGGTATGACCTTACATACTAATAATCAGAATAAACCTAGAAGAGGAAGAGGGTGATCATGAGGTGCAGCAAGAGTGACTAATGTGGCATAGTTGATGCATATGAGAGGAGTGAGATGATGGTGAGTGGCTTGGGAACCCAGGTGCACCTATACCTACTCTAGTAGGCCCCTGGGGGGTATACTATTTGTTATATAATTAATGTAAATGTTATGCTTATATGTTTATGGATATGTCTATGTATTTTTATGTATAAGACCACAATAATTTTCAAGGTAACCAGAATATTAATATTACAGAACTTGCATGACCAACCATAACAGTTATTAATAGGGTTTGGATTTTTAAGTTCTAAAAACTTGGGAAATATTTATTTTTTATACACTAAAAGCTCAAAAATATGTACTAAAAGGTAAAAAATATGTGCCAAAACAATTAAAACATTTTGTTTAAGATCTATGGCTGAGTTAATATAAATGTAAATGGTACTCATCAGACATCATTTCTGGAAGGGATCACCAAATACTGTAGATTTACAGTGTATGAGCACATGCTTCCTCAAGTTTTCCATCCCAAAAGATGGATGATTGTCACAAAAAAGTGTCTTGAATTTCGAAAATGATCGTGCGCATCCAACACATTCGAAATCTTACACCTTATGTTAAATCCACTATTATTTTTCAACACTTCTTGCATTTTCATTTTAAGTTTTGTGCTGCAAGACCAGAAAGAGCATTCAGTTCTTTTTCCACATCCTGAAGTATTTGAACCACTTCTCTCAAAGGTATTCCTACCGATTCCAGTTTCTTTATGGAATCAAGGAAGAAACACAGATTTGCGGAAATATATGCTAAGTCATTTCTTAACACAGTGCCACAGTTGTTTAAGAATTTTAATTGAACTGGCACCTTTATAATTTAGTTCATTTATGACAGCAGCAAAACCATTCAGGGTTTCTGTGTAATACTGAACTGTGGCCAACCATGTTCCCCAGTGAGTCACCACAGGCACAGGAGGCAGCAGTGTTTAGATTTTTGTTCTGAAAAATTTCAATCCTTCTAGGTGACTTGAACACCTTCTTCCCATTAGAAATCAATTTGTCAATGTCAGGAAACATGGCCCTAATTTCCTCATATATTGTATACAATCCATGCACAACACATGTAACATGAATCATTTTAGCATAACTAACTGCAAGTCCCGCTGCTGCCTTTTTCATATACGGTGCAGCATCAGTCAAAAGTAAAAAAAAAACATTGTCATATCGTACACCATTTGACCGCAATATCTGCATTGCTTCATTAAATAATTTGGCAACAGTCATATTGTTTGCAGAAGGCATGTCTTGGCAGGTCAGCAGGAAAGATGACTTTGAAATTTCAGAATCATTCTTCAATACCCTTAGAACATTTCCAATTTTCTTACCAGTAGAATCTGGAGTTTCATTTATGCTCACACATACTTTTCACTAGCACAAATTTTGCATATATATGTCACAGTTCCTACGTAAAACCTGGGAAGGTAATGTTTTCGCAAAGTTGATTCATCGGGTGTGTCAATATTTGTATATTTTGTCTGCAATGTTTTAAACTGAGGTTGGTTCACTTTCGAGATGGGTATGCCTGCTGAAACTAATGCTCTGCACAAATCCTCACAATACACTGAAAATTTGGAAGGTTCTGCTGAAGTACTTGGCTCTGGATCATTAACAAAAGATTGCCTTTTTGTAAAACATGAAATAGCTAACTTATGTCTGTTACCACTCAAATGTTGTATCACTTGCAAACGTTGGTCTGTCATTATAGCTTCACCACTTAGCTGACAATACAGGATTTTACCATCAAAACTGAAAATATCCTTAAATTCCACAGCATATTGTTGCACACAGTAACTTGCACTACTTTTCACTCTGGGCATATTTAATTCACTGTGAACTCAAAACTGTTGATGTGTAACTTTCCAACACAATTAGAAGCTTGTATGAACTTTGTGGATTCACAAAAGACTAATTGACTATAGGGTTTAACAAGTATCAGTGTATATACTGTCTGTTCACCAGCTCATGGCCTTAGGGGAATTAAGGGTACAAGAGAGACATTCCAGTAGTATAATTAGAGTTTTGTAAACTTCTGAGCAAGTGTTGCTCTGCTGGTCACGTTGCCAACTTAACTCCAATGTTATTCACGCTGCTAATTCCTCTTTAATTTCAGTTGTAAAATCGTACTTGTCACAAATTTTATGCTGGAAGTAATTGGTAAAACTAATGCAGAAGCAGATAAACCTCTGCCTTACAGTGCTAGGAGTGCTGTCACATTTCTGTAACTATTCATTATACCTTGGCCCAAACTAGTTATATGGGATTGAGATCACATATGTATGGGGACATGTTTGTAGTGTTTAACGCCCGCTTTTACTACTACGGCACCGCAGGCGGTGACACTGATGATACATGGAATGAAGATGGAGCACCGGTGGAATGAGATGGCGGGGGAAACCGGAGTACCCGGAGAAAACCCGCCCTGACGCCGCTTCGTCCACCATGAATACCACATGCGGGTCCCTGGGATCGAACCCGGGCCGCCTAGGTGTAGGCGAGTGTGCTAACCGCTCGGCCACGGCGCCGCCATATGGGGACAAGCAACTGACAATGTGGCCCAATAAAACCTCAAATGCGTCCACTTTAAGAGTCTCTTTAAGTTTGTTTATCTCAATTACCCTATAAATATCTATTTTATGCTTTGAACTGTCACTCTGAAGCCCCTTATTCTACAAACACAATATCATAGCAGTTTTCACAGCACTCTTAGGTGAAGGGTTATCTGCTTCTACATTAGTTTTACCATTGCTTCCAACATAAAACAAGTGAGAAGTATGATTTTACAACTGAAATTAAGAGAATTAGCAGTGAGTAAACATAGTGTGAATAATATTGGACCTAAGTTGGCAACGTCACCAGCAGAACAATGTTTGTTCAGAAGTTTACAAAACTCAGGTTACACTACATGGAATGTCTCTTCCCTGCCCTTCATTCCCCTTAGACCATGAGCTGGAGAACAGACAGTAGCTAGAGAAAGCAGGATGTTTATATTTTCTTGAAACTGAAGGGATACTATAGTTGACATATCAATTCTTTCAATAATGAATAATAAATTGCGTCATCTGGCATATGTAACTGAGGATTAAAGAGGTGGATAGTGACTTGTTAAAAATAATTCTGCTGCTGCTTTTATATCATATGATGTAAATATGTGAAAATTATTTTAAAAAGGTTTGCTTTTAGCGATTTTTGTGTAATTTATATGAATATCTGAAAATATTTATTTGCATAAAAAAAGCAGAAACTATGCATTTTTATGTGCAATAAAACTTAAAATATTTGACCCAGTGTAAATATCCAGAACATTAAACTCAGTTTCAAGTTCATATTAGGTCGCAAACAAAATATGTATTTACCTAAAAATCCAAGTCCTAGTTATTATAATATAAAAAGTTTCCTTAACTCGCTTAAATCTCAGAGAAATGTAGCCAATTTGTTTCCCCATTACCATGTGAATCGTCACTGTGTAGAGAAGAATATTTTATATATTATAGTTTCAACTGCTGTTTCGGTTGGTCATACAGTCAAGGTTCATAGCATATTCCTACTTTTTAAGTTTCGGATATTCATAAATTATTCAAAATTCATCCACAAATCAATATGTTATATGCTCAATTCAAATAATTGCCTAAAGTAAAACACATAATTAACTGAAAGTTCAATTATTAATTTACAGCTTGCCTTAATTGTTGCCACCTCCTGCAGAAGTAACAAGACTCATCAGCCTTATTTGTAAAGAATGTACGAAAATAATTAGTGGTTCCAGGAATCGAACCAAGTACAGAATCCCGTCAGAGAGTAATTAGCTAGATTGGCAGATTTGCAGCCAAAACAAGGTATGTCTTTAAAAATAACTCACAGTGCCAACAGTACCATCACAATCCATGGCTTTTGATGAGTCAATGATACAATATTATGGTCAACACAGATGCAAGCAATGTGTTTGTGGCAAACCAATGACATTTTGGCTGTAAGATGTACCAAGGCAAAAGTTCTCAGTGTTAGTGAATATGACATTTGCTTTGGAAAAGCTATTTTGCCATTAGTTGTAATGGTGAATGACATGTCAATAAAAGACTTGCCTTATAATATGAATCTTAGACTTCATCCATTCTCTGTCTGGTGCTCCAATAATAATAGGATGTTAGTTGAGTTTACCTTATAATATACACATGGGCAATTTATTTACAGTATCAATTTATTTAGCTATCTTCATAACTTGGGCTACAATGATATAGGTACAGTTAAAGAACATTGTGTACCAAAATAATGTCCACTCACAGACAAAAATATGCTTTCTAAAGCAGAGAGAGGGGAAATTCAGTGTTCTGGAAAATGAGAACAATTTGCTTTTAGTCTGCTGGAAAAATATTTCTATTGTTACCACAGCTTCAAAAGGATTTAAGGGTTTTTGTTGGAAAGGAAAAAAAGAAGATAATGGTTGCTCATCTGACAAGGTACATTCGCCAAGTGCCTTGCTGGCATTGACCTCCTGTTTTGTGCATAGACATAATTGAGCCACTAGATGTTAGTAACGCACATTTTAGTTGCCCATACTAACTTATTCGTAACAGAACATCAGTTGCAGGTAATCCGTGCGTGTGGCAGAATAGTGCCTTGGCAGTGCAAGATAAGTATATTCTGACACTCGAGTATTTGTATGAGAGTGATAGAGTGAACTGTAAATGTACATTTTGTAATTTGTGTTTGTATTGTGCACAATGAGAACTGACGCAAACAAGGTGTTAGAGGTTTTACGCCAGATAGAATTACTGTCTGCATCACGTGAAGTACTAGTACATAAAGAGGAAAGAGACATTCCAAACACTATCTTCGGTTTGATCAAGAAACTTGAAGATGCTACTACCACTGAAATACTAGAGAATGAAGAATTGGTGCAAATGCCGTCCGAGGATATTACTGATGTCGAACCAATTTACGAGCATTTTTCTGTTGACCTAGCTAATGACTATGTACCTTTCGATTATGTCAAGAAAGTAATTGATGCATAAAATAAAGGCTGGCCATTGAAAACAATTATGCATCACTTCAGAAGGGTCAAGGTCAGGAGCTATCTATCTCATTCTATCTCATCAGAGATATTATGAACAACAAGGAACAAAATGTGGGAAGCTCAAAGTCATACTGGAGTACATTTGGTCTACTTTTCAAGACGCAAGGGCTAATTTAATGGCTGTGCATGATGTTGATATAAGGTGGTGGGCATGCACAAAAGCTAGAGCACTTGGAATGACTGATTTCAAAGCTGGATCTACCTGGGTGTGGAATTTTAAAGCAGTTCACAAGATTGTGAGCTGCAAAGTTACGCAGTTTCTAACATTCAAACATGCTCAAGCGCAAGAAGAGATAGAGAATTCTCCAATTGCATTTGGCATTGAATTCACGGACACTATCATTCCTAATTATTCAGCCGCTGAAATTCTAAATACCGACCAATCTGGATTTAATTATGACATTCATAGAGACAGCACACAATCGATCAGCGGTGAACGAGACACGATTGTTGAGGTAAAATCAGTATCTGGAATATCACATTCGTATACATTCAGCCAATTATTTCCATGGAAGGTAGACTTCTTTCTCCACTACTCATTGTCTTTCATGAACCAAGTGGTACATTTGGTCCCCTCATGAAAAGGAAAATGAACCAATCTCCAAATGTATACATAACGGTTTCAAAATCAGGCAAAGTGGACAAACGTATTCTTGAACAATGGCGAGATAATTGTCTCTCTCCCAACGTTGGAACAAAATGTCTGGTTATGGATTCATTTTCACTTCATCAACAGAATCTGTTCATAATTCCCGATAAACAAATAGTGGTATCAATCATTCCACCTGGTGCAACGTCCCTTGTTGAACCTTTGGATGTATATTTTTTTCGCCAGTGTTAAATGTTTTTGTGAGCGAGTATTACTCGACAAAATTGTTATTAAACTCCACAGTCATAACACTATCATCAATCTTCATGTACTTATCCATAATCAGTTCAGTGCACATATTTAACAACATGATCAAGCATGCCTGGAAGAAAGCTACATTTCCAGTTGAATGTGATACTTTTGACAATGTTATCCGGAAGACAGAAGATACAAATTGCTCAAATCCCAACTGCACAATTTATCCAATGCACATACTGTCGTTTAAATTTGTGTTTAACAGATTTATACACCAAGAACCATAAACATTCTTAATAAACGGTACATACAGCAAAATGGAATGGAATAAACTTTATTTTATAACTGTGTTTCCTGTTCTATTCATTATGACACCTTTATCTATAAAGCTTGCCAACATTTATAATTACCACTATGGGCAGCTAAAATTGGAGCAGTAAATATTTATTACACCTGACATTTCCATCATCATTAATTTTATTTCAATATCAGTGAGGGACTAAGAGAATGTACCTTGTGAGATGTATAGTGTAATCTTATATATTTAAACAAGCAATTCTTGTATATGGGTCAATCCACGTCAAATTGAAAAACTGTAAAACACGACTTTTTCGTAGGAGGTTCAAATTTTTTTTATGAATAATAGGCATCAAATAAGGAGACCTGTATTGTTTTATTTCCGTATTTTTAAATTACTTGCTTAGTTATGGCTATTAGAAACTAAGCAATTTCTGTGCGCACCGTAATATGAAATCACTTATTACTCCAAGTTCATATAGAGTTGACAGTTGGGGTTTGGCGCACTGGAAAGGTTAAATATAACACTTTTAGCAACTTTCGATCAATCATTATTACACATAAATTTTGGACTGTTTTTTTGATGGTATATTTTGTAAAACCAAAAATAGAATTTAAATCAATGTGTTAAAATCTAAAAAAAATATAAACATATTCCCTAACATTTTATCTATAAAATAAGATGTTGAAAACTATGGAGCTGGCATTAGTGTATTTGCTACAATTTTTTTTCTGGAGGATTGCAAGCACACACGGGCGAGTAACAAGCCTGTAGACTGTAGACAGCCTGCGAATTGCTGCATCAGCTACGCTAGTCGGATAACTTCTTACTAACTACTTCTTACAGTAGATCTCCACGATACTCCTGTGGCATCTGATACGTGCTTTTGAACTTTTGAATTTTTTTGAAAAAATCTTCTGATGAAAACAGTTCTTTGCTTTTAGCTTCTTCCTTCATGTAGGACGTCCATACATTTGAAATAATTTCTCTACTCTGACTGTGTAATGTTTTGGTCCCTAATTTAGAACGTACATGTGGCATAATTGATTTACGCTATGATTAATGTCTCACAAAAATGTACTATATTCGCTCTTTATCGCAAAGGTCTATGTCTTCAACTGCATGCTGCACTAAAAAGCACCTTTGAATTAGCAATACTGTCTCAGATCATGCAGACATCACTACCTTCCCCCTCCCTCCCCATGTGCATGGTTTCATTTGCAGAATTATACAATATGAGCTGATGAAACAGACAAAAGCTATGGGTTCGCCAACAGCTGTGCTTTAAAATTACACTCCTTCATTCCTTTGTCAAAAACTGAAGCTTTAGTGAAACAACTTTCTTTCGAAGAAGGAGGTAAAGCTGTGTGTTGTATGGAAACATTAGTTTAAAATGCATATTTTAAAAACATTTTGAAGATGCTAATAGTGTACATATAAAAGTGTCAGTTAGCAGTGTTCTCCTTACTGTACTGTTGAAACTTTCATGGAACCTCAAGCCATGAACAGTCGCCGCAATGGAAGGTGGCAATTGTGTGAGGTTACTGTAGCCGCCACCGCTGCCACGCGAATTCGCTGCGCTGATTTGCAAACTTAATTACAACTGAACTATTAGAGACTCCATTCTGATTTTTTCTGAGAATATTGAATAAACTTCATTGTATTTTTAGTTTTTTTTCCAGATTTTTAAATAGTTGAGTTTATGTTATTATCTAACTTTAAAACTTTAATCGTATAAAATATAATATTAATAATAATTAATAAAATTTTCTAATAAATACCTCACAAAATACTGCGATTTATCTTTAATTTGAGCCAAAGATCAAGTAATTTGCTTCATTATAATCGGAGGTAAGATTGATCGAAGAGTGAGGAGCGCGCGATTTTTGGGACATTTCAAAAATTAATATCTGCCAAAATAAATTTTTTTTATACGAAACGAAGAAACACGGGTCAAATATATTTTGTTCCAAAATACCCCCAAAAAATTTCAAGAAAATCTGAGATATCAAGGTCATTTTTTGCCATATTTTGTTCGATTTGACATGGAATGACTCATATATATATCTATTCCATGTAACTTGGAAATGGCTCTAACGATTTCCATCAAATTTTGTATTCAGATAGGGTTTTGCTTTTTAAGTTCATCTATATAGGTGTAATTCCCAAAAAAACGCAATTTTACATAAAAAATAACATTTTTTATTCCCTGTTCTACAGTGCAATTCTTGTATATATATTCCCGGTATTTCAGAAACAGCTCTAAAGATTTGGTTAAATTTTGTATACATGCATGTTATATTCACAGTGTTTTCTCTACTCACTTTTAGGTAACACGTTCACATCTCTTTCTCTACACACTCTTCTATAAACAATTTTCCATAAAAAGCATGATTTTACAACAAAAAAAAAAAAATTTATGCGCTGTTTTAAAATGTCATACCATGTTCTGTATGTTTGAAATAGAAATTCTATTTCATTCACACTGTTTTCTCCTCTCACTTTTAGGTAACACATTCACATCTCTTTCTCTACGCACTCTTCTACCAATAAGTCATACAATTTTCTGTATATTTGAAATAGAGATGCTGCATATTACATTCACAGTGGTTTCTCTACTTAAGTAGTTAGGTGACACATTCACATCGATTTCTCTACTCACTCTATTAAAAACAATTTTCCATAAAATACATGATTTTACACCAAAAATCATTTTTATCCCCACTTTTAAAATAAGTCGTACCATGTTCTGTATATTTGAAATAGAAATGCTGCATATTACATTCACAGTGTTTTCTCTACTTACTTTTAGGTAACTCATTCGGATCTCTTTCTACTCACTCTTCTGCAAATAAGTCATACAATTTTGTGCATGTTTGAAATAGAAATGCTACGTATTACATTCACACTGTTTTCTCTACTTACTTTTGGGTAACACATTCATAACTGTTTCTCTACTCACTCTTCTAGAAATAAGTCATGCAATTTTCTGTATGTTTGAAATAGAAATGCTGCATATTGCATTCATAGTGTTTTCTCTACTTAAGTACTTTTAGGTAACACATTCACATCTCTCTACTCACTCTTCTATGAACAACTTTCCATAAAAACATGATTTTACAGAAAAAACAAAACAAAAAGAAAACCATTTTTATCCTCACTTTTAAAATAAGTCATACCATGTTCTGTACGTTTTAAATAGAAATGCTGCATATTACATTCATAGTGGATATATATATATATATATATATATATATATATATATATATATATATATATATATATATATATATATATATACACACATTGGATGTTATTATATATGTAACTGTTAATCTCTAAAACCGCTTCATCGATCACTGCAAAATTCGGCGCGTATATGTATTTTTTCATGGAGAAAGTTTTTATGTTAACAATTTTACCACACAATATATTGCTTTCAAATGGTTTTCTACTCGCTTTTTTTTTTTTACGTAGCACATTCATGTATCCTCTGTTTGCCCTTCAACATACAATTCATATAATTTTCTATGATTGAAATATAAATGCAACATATTACATTCACACGATTTCCTCTACTAATTCTTCCTGTAGGAGACATGATCAGTCTTCTTTCACTACTCGCCCTTCAACATACAATTCATAGATTTTGCTATATGTTTGAAAAAGAAATACAACATATTACATTCATACTATTTTCTCTACTCACTTTTGTTTTAGGTAACAATTCACATGTTATTCCTATCGTTTATCAGCTTCATACATACCAACGCCTATACATATCGTATGTTGATGAGTGAGTAAACTCCAAAGTCGGTAGACCGATCGCCATGAAAATTGACATATCTAAGTGCTTTCATGTCGAAGGTTGTTATGGAATCCATTTTACCGCGCAACGTATTACGTTCACATGGTTTTCTCTACTCCATTTGCTTTTACCTAACATACTACTCCCTCTTCTACAAACAGTCTATACATTTTTCCATACAGTTGAAATATAAGTGCAACGTATAACATTCATACAGTTTCCTACTCATTTTTCTTTAGTAAAACACAATGACATTTCTTTCATTACTCCTGCTTCCACGAACAATTACGAACAATTCATACAATTTTCTATATGATTGGAACAGAAATGCGCAGTACATTCACATGACTTTATCAACCAGCTTTTCTTCCTGTGGTCTTTATTCTTCAACAGTGCTTTTGCTTAGTGTCGCTCCAGTGTTTTAATAAAAAATAAAGAAATAGTTAAAAAAGTAAAGTAATCACAATTGGTGTCAGCAGTGTGACAAAAAGCACGATATGGAACAGTTGATGAAACAAATGTTAGCCAAGATGGACATAATGGGGAATGAAATGAATTCCGGAATGCGGCAGAGGAAACCAATATGAAATGGAAAAATGTAAACTGCGGAATAGAAAATATGGGAACAAAAATGGGCAAAATGGAAACAAAAATGGAAGCCAAATTGAAAATATAAACTCTGAAATGGAAAAGATGAAGACGGGAATGTCCAATATGAAGATAGGTCTATCGGAGAATACTAACGAGCGACTGGCCGGGGTTAAGGAAGCCATGGAAGAACTCAACGGAAATATGAAGGACCTTGGCCAACATGTTAACGCCCTGGAGTCAATCGCAGCACCAAAGAACTGAACCCCATAATGACACAAATGCTCGACGAAAACCTCAAACTAGGTGGATATCTATGTGGCACGCCTGCATTCAGCAGTAGACGTTTTTCAGCTGAAATGATGGGTTTTATTAAATATTTATATGTATATTTGTATGTTGTATCTCGGAAATGAGTCTTAACAATTGCGACAGAAATTATTATTTACTTAACGTTTTGCCTTTCAGGTTTATCTAAGTATATCTCTCTCTCTCTCTCTCACACACACACACACACACACGCACACGTGCACGCACGCACGCACACACACAACACACACACACCCACCCCCACCCACCCACACAACACACACACCCACACCCACCCCCACACCCACACACACACACCCACCCACAGACACAGACACACACACACACACACAAAAAAGAAAGGCTTTCACAAAAACAGAGGCAAAAAACACTGAGCGAAGGTCGCTCGCCCAGGTACTACTATACTAACATGAGAAATACAGATCTGATGGATCAGGGTACAGTTCAATAGCACATTAGTATTCATGCCAAGAAATGGTACTGACCTATCATTAGATTGCTGTTTGACATCATAATAATGAATGCAAAACAACAAGGATATTACACAGCTAGGATTCCGTAGGGAAGTCCTTCACATTGATACATTAGGGCACTGCATCAAAGCATGCTGGTAGGATAAATCTGTCACAACATACTGCCAGACTTGAGATTTGACAGATTAGAGCATCTGGCTGTTCCACGTAACAGAAGATAATATGCTGGTGTTGAGATCATTTGGATGAACAAAGTGCCATAAATCCAATTAAAGATGTACAGTGTTTAGCAACTTATCATACAAGATAATTATTGTTTTAGCAATGAGTGTAGACTGAAGCAAAATTGCCTTATTTAGCAAAAAAATATGAAATTTCAGCAATTTTTAATACAAAAATTAGTTTTCACTTTCTTTTAAGTTCATTCCTGTAGACTGTTAAATTACAAAAACAGAATAAAGTAAAACTCTCAGTTACAAAAATATTGAAGTAATGGCTGATGATTAAGGACAGTTTCACATATTTGGAAGTTGACCATTCTGTCATTAGTGAAGTGATGGTCTGGATAGATTAGCATTCTTGGCAACTGACCCTTTTTTTTTTTACCTTACCATAGTGAGCTTGAAGAGATGGCCCTGAGTTGGGAAGTAGAAAAGGGTAGGGAATTTTGGAAAACTAAACACTTTGTACTTAGGCTTTTCATTGTTTCCTTTAAATATTACTTCTTAAGAGTACCATAGTACCAATAAGAAATAAAATTAAAGTAACATTACTATTTTGTAGTTATTGTAGTTTCCATAGCACACAATACCTTTCATTCTGAAGTGTAATATGTTAAAATGTATATTAAATACATTTAAAATCATCAAAAAACAAACATAGCTATATATATACATATATATAGTACCTGGGCGACCGAGCTTCGCTCGGCATTTTTCGCCTCTGTTTTTCTGAAATCTTGTTTTTTGTGGGAGAAGATACTTATTTAGATAAACTGAAAGTCAAAACATTAACTAAATAACAATTTTACTCGCAATTGTGAAGTCATTTCCGAGATACAAATATTTCATAAACACCACCATTTCAGCTGTAAAACATCTCCTGCTGAACACAGACCTCCCCCATAGATATCCACCCAGTTTGACGTTTTCATTGAGCATTTGTTCCATTATGAAGTTCAGTTCCTTGCTGCTGCGACTGACTCCAGGGCATTGACACATTCGCCAAGGTCCTTTGTCTTTCCGTCGAGATCTTCCATGGCTTCCTTTACCCTGGCCAATCGCTTGTTAGTATTCTCCGATAGATCTATCTTCATATTAGACATTCCCGTCTTCATCTTTTGTGTTTTGGAGTTTACATTTTCAATTTGCCTTCCATTTTTTGTTTCCATTTTGTCCATTTTTATTCCTATATTTTCTATTCCGTAGTTTACATTTTTCCAATTCAGTTTTCATGTTTGTTTCCTCTGTCGCATTTCGGAATTCATTTCATTTCCCATTATGTCCATGTTGGCTGACATTTGTTTCATCAACTGTTCCATATCGTGCTTTTCGGCGCACTCCTGACATCAACTGGGATTACTTTACTCTTTCTAACTATTTCTTTATTTTTTATTTAAACACCGGAGCAACACTAAGCAAAACCACTGTTGAACAATAACAAATACTACAGGAAGAAAAGCTGATTGATAAAGTCATGTGAATGTACTATGCATTTCTGTTTCAATCATATAGAAAATTGTATGAATTGTTCGTAATTGTCCGCCGAAGCGGGAGTAGTGAAAGAAATGTGATTGTGTTTCGTAAAACAAAAATGAGTAGAAAAACGTGTGAACGTTATACGTTGCACTTATATTTCAAGTGAATGGAAAAATGTATGGATTGTTTGTAGAAGAGGGAGTAGTATGTTAGGTAAAAGAAAAGGGAGTAGAGAAAAACATGTGGATGTAATACGTTGGGTGGTAAAATGGATTGCATAAAAACCTTCGCCATGAAAACAATTAGATATATCACTTTTCATGGCGATCGGTCAACCTGTTTTAGAATTTACCCACTCTTCAACATACGATATGTATAGGCGTTGGTATGTATGAAGTTGATAAAAGATAGGGAATAACATGTGAATTGTTAGTAAAACAAAAGTGAGTAGAGAAAATAGTATGAATGTAATATGTTGTATTTCTTTTTCAAACATATCAAATTGTATGAATTATATGTTGAAGGGCGAATAGCAAAAGAAGACTGATGGTGCCTCGTAAAGGAAGAATTAGTAGAGGAAGTTGTGTGAATGTAATACGTTTCATTTATATTTCAATCATAGAATATTATATTAATTGTATGTTGAAGGGCAAACAGAGGATAAATGAATGTGCTATGTAAAAGAAATGCGAGTAGAAAGCCATTTGAAAGTAATATATTGTGTAGTAAAATTGTTGCCATAAAAATTTCCCCCTAAAACATACATATACGTGCCAAATTTTGCGGCGGTTGGTTAAGCGGTTTTTGAGCTTAACAGTTGGATATATATAAAAAACCAAGCTGTATAGATGATATGAAATGTTTGTAGAAGAGTGAGTGGAGAAAGAGATGTGAATGTGTTACCTAAAAGTGAGTATAGTAAACAGTGTGAATGTAATATGCAACATTTCTATTTCAAACATGCACAAAACTGTATGACTTATTTCTAGAAGAGTGAGCAGAGAAACAATTATGAATGTGTCTCCCAAAAGCAAGTAGAGAAAACTGTGCATGTAATACGTAGCATTTCTATTTCAAACATGCACGAAATTGTATGACTTATTTGTAGAAGAGTGAGTAGAGAGAGATGTGAATATCTTACCTAAAAGTGAGTAGAGAAAACAGTATGAATATAATAGAGAAAGAGATGTGAATGTGATAGCTAAAAGTAAGTAGAGAAACCACTGTGAATGTAATATGTAGTATCTCTATTTCAAACATACAGAAAATTGCATGACTTATTTGTACAAGAGTGAGTAGAGAAAGAGATGTGAATGTGTTACCCAAAAGTGAGAGGAAAAAACAGTGTAAATGTAATAGCATTTCTATTTCAAACATACAGTACATGGTATGACTTATTTTAAATGTGGGGATAAAAGTGTCTTTTGGTGCAAAATCACGCTTTTTATGGAAAATTGTTTATAGAAAAGTAGAGAAAGAAATGTGAATGTGTTACCTAAAAGTAAGTAGAGATAACACTGTGAATGTAATATGCAGCATCTCTATTTTAAACATACAGAAAATTGTGTATTTATTTCTAGAAGAGTGAGTAGAGAAAGAGATATGAATGTGTTACCTCAAAGTGAGAGGAGAAAACAGTGTGAATGTAATAGCATTTATATTTCAAACATATAGACCATGGTATGACTTATTCTAAAAGTGCGAATAAAACTGTTTTTTGGTGCAAAATCACGTTTTCTATGGAAAATTTTTTATAGAAGAGTGAGTAGAGAAAGAGATGTGAATGTGTTACCTAAAAGTGAGTAGAGAAAACACTGTGAAGGTAATATGCATGTATACAAAAATTTAATCAAATCTTTAGAGTCGTTTCTGAAATACCAAGAATATATATACAAGAATTGCGCAGTAGAAGCGGGAATAAAAAATGTAATTTTTTATGCAAAATCACATTTTTTCGGGAATTACACCTACATAGTTGAACTTAAAAAGGAAAACCCTATCTGAATACAAAATTTGACTGAAACCGTTAGAGCTTGAGAGGTAGAACTGGAACTTAAAAATTCAATGCCACAACTGGGATTTGAACCACAGACCTTCCGCTTACCGGGCGGCTGCTCTACCACTGAGCTATTGTGACAAACTGTCAGAATGGCATTAAATTCTCAAACCAGTTCGTATTTCTCCTGGTAAACCACAAAGGCGGTAAGCGGAAGGTCTGTGGTTCAAATCCCAGTTGTGGCATTGAATTTTTAAGTACCAATTCTACCTCTCAAACTTTGCCCACACACGGCTTGTGTGTTTAAAAACACCAACAGTAAGTTTGTTGGCATTAATAAATAATAATTACCATCTGAAGGTTATTTAATCCTGGGATATAAAGTACTTACAATAGTAAGTCACCATTGGGGTAATTTGTCTCTGATGTGAGACTGCCTTTGTGGTTTACCAGGAGAAATACGAACTGGTTTGAGAATTTAATGCCATTCTGGCAGTTTGTCACAATAGCTCAGTGGTAGAGCAGCCGCCCGGTAAGCGGAAGGTCTGCGGTTCAAATCCCAGTTGTGGCATTGAATTTTTAAGTTCCAGTTCTACCTCTCAAACTTTGCCCACACACAGCTTGTGTGTTTAAAAACACCAACAGTAAGTTTGTTGGCATAAATAAATAATAATCGTTAGAGCTGTTTCCAAGTTGCCCGGAATAAATAAATATATATATAAATAAATAAATAAATAAATAAATATATATATATATATATATATATATATATATATATATATATATATATATATATATATATATATATATATATATATAAGAATTGCTCATTTAAATATAAGATATATATAATACACGTCATATACTGCAAAAAAATGAAAACAAGTTCATTTCCCACAATTTGAAAAAAATGAATGAGAGAAAACATCTTAGCTGCTGTGGTATGTCATTCATTCTTATGATGTAAATATCACATGCACTTTGAGTTTATGTACAACAGTTTTATTCACAAAGAAACAAATTGAGAGTACCTCACCAATACTCCAGAATTAGAACCACGCTGGCGTAGGGCTGAGCGCTAGCATATATAAATGGGTATGTGAGGGGATTGCGGAGGTGAGAGGGACAGGCAGGAGATAGCTGAGGGGTTTGTGAGGAAGCTTTCCTAGCCATATCCCATGCAGGCAGTGAAATGCTGATTCATCTCAGCGTACGCCACTGTTTTAGAACAGAAAGGACTGAGTTGTAAATTTTTTGCTTGCTATTTTAGCAACAGTATGAACTGCGAAAAAATCTGTGCTCAATGATTGTATAAAATAATTGTCCTGCGTTAAAACTATTATTAAACAAAATAAATATGTTGTTGTTGTTTTCTAGTGCCTTGCATCTGGCAATGAAGCCATTAGCATTCGTGCTTTCCAATACTTTGAACTGTAGTTTCTTCTGATCTTAATGCTTCACAGGTCTTCAAGTGGTCTTCGTTCATTTCTGCTGGATCGTTACACAGGACACATATTGGTGAGGCTGAGATACCTATTCTGTAGAGATGACTTGCCAAGCAATGAAATTTGCCTAAAGATGTCCCCACCCGGAGATCCGATTGGGGGACAGTTTTAACTCCGGAATACAAAATACAAAATAAAAAATAAAAATAAATACAAAATAAATATAAAACAATTAAACACAGAAAAATAGGGGGAACGCTCAGCATACTAGTGTCCCCCAAAGCTACACCCCTGGGTGTTACTACCCAATACAATCATATGGTACTAGTCAATTATTCAAAAGTGGACTAAATGTTTTTGAAGAAAAAGAAATCATATTTTCCTTTGTTATGGAACAAAATAATACTTAAAATCAGATAAAAAGCACTGGATGCTAATGGGTTAATCATTTTGTTTTAACATAATGTACTAATTTTAAAAACGGCTTTCATGATCGATGCTGCAAAGTGAGGAAAATGTGTGGAAGCTGATGTGTGGAAAGGACTGCTTAATTTGTAGATTAGAATTGGTTGTGGGGACAAAGTCTACAAGAAGGGTATGGTACCTCTTTTGCACTTCCTCTTCCAAATTGTTTCAACTCCATTGTACGTATGCCACTGCTTTGAGAAACTTAACCTCGGTGATGCTCATGACGCAAGCAGTGAACAGGAGTGTTGTGAAGTCGGTACATATCACTCAAATAATTTTATAGTTATTTTCCACAGTTAAAAAACACTTCTTATAATTGTAGATATCTAATTCTTCATAAAAAGCTATTGCAAACCAAAATATGTACATGTTTAAGTTTAAAGCATAAATATTCAAGTCAGTTTCAATACATGTATGTACTTTATGGCTGCCCACTAGAAAGTGATGTTTTCATTACAAACCAGGGAAGAATTTTGGTGAATAATAGATCATCCATCAAACATGAAGTCATCACTTCATCAGTATCAAGTGTCTAATATCTTTCCTTTCTCTGTGCTATGGATGCTTAGCATTTATTTATCTGATTTATGATCTACACTGCCTACATTAAATTGTTAAAATTATATTAATATTATTATAATACACTTTATCTAAAATTTACATCAACATGTAAATTAAATATGGTAACAATAATTCAGATTAAATAGAAAAAATATATTTTTGCAGTCACTTTAAGTACATGAAAATTTAGGAATTTCTGAATAATGTTATTCTCGTCTTTTAATATATATTTATATGGTATTTAACTATTTCTGCTTCATTAGTTACATAATGTGCAAATATTCAAACAAAAATGAAGGTTACAAGTAATATCTTTGCAATTCAAACAGTCTAGCTAAATTCAACAACTCTATTAAAGGAAATATGCTTCTAAAATTTAAAACCAAAGCTAGTTTTCAGCTATTGGCCTTAAGCTCACTGATCGTTAAGAAGCATACTAGGATTTGACAAATCAAAAATGTTGTAATTGAAACCAAATAATAGCATCTTATTGTGTTTCTGAATACATCCAAAGGTTTATATACCTAGAAATAGAATGAGATCCACTTGAAATAACATAGGTATCCCTTTGTATAAATTACCTGAATGATTATCTGAAAACTTCTTTTCCTTTCCTTGATAGTTATGGTGCAGTTTAAATATTAAGTAAAAAGTTTTGGCATATTTTCTCGCCACACATTGTGGAGCCATTTGGCGCAGTTTAAAAGCACGTTGGGTGACAAGTGATAGAACTCTTCTCTTGATCTCGGGTCACAGTGATGGAATAAAGTATATACAGAACTTCTCCAATTAAAGTTATGGAGTTATTATTGCACATTTTTTATTAGCACAATCATTATGCTCTTATGATATTATAACACTTTCTTGAACATTTCCTGCTAATTGGCATGTTCAAAATCTTATAATTCACAATTTTTCACAAGACTGTCAAAAAATGGCTATTGTCTTACGCGAATGCATTGACTAAGAAGTATTTGGAAAAAAATTCTATACGTAACCAAGGCAATATCGCTCACTCATCTTCCTCAACAATAACCACTCCTACTTCATCAGAACCATCCCATTGACATATGCCGCATATATTGTACGACTTAATGGTTGTTTCGGTCACGCCAGGAAAATAACATCAATTTTTATTTCAAAACTCCTAACATGATATAATACAAAATAATTATTAATTATGTAAACATAATTGAAATATCGAACATGGTTAACAACAATTTTCATCTAAACTAAGAACAAATTAGAAACTAAAAGCTCCACTGTACTCAATTTATTATAGTGAAGTGTGAGTCTCTAATTACTTTGCGTTATTTGTGGATCAATTTACTTCACTGTTAATAGCTTCAGGTGTGTATATTTCCACTTATCTTATTAATATTGCAGTTGTTGCATTTAGTTTCTAATTTGTTCTTATTTTAGATTCTGTTGCTTCACTGTTCATAGCTTCAATTTTCCTTAAATAACTGTCATTTTCACAAAATGAGAATAGATCAGATAAGAAAAGAAAAATATTAAATTAACAAAATCAAGTTGACAATAATCATTTGGTTTAAAGATTCCTTGAAATATATAATATATGCTTCAGTTATATGAAACTTTCAATTTGAAAGCAGAGGCCATATTACTTTCATTTGATGTGAAAGCTTTAATTCCATGAATTCCCACAGATAAGCTTTCACTACTATTTACTCAGAAAAGGTTAAACAGAAAAAGAACTCAGAGAACTACCACTTCTTCATCAAACTATGCATCCAACTATGTTTTTTTCTGTTCAACCTGGAGTTTTATAAACCAACTTCAGGTTTGGCCATGAAAAATTCTGTTGCCTTTCCTGACAGATTCATTTATGAGCTATTTTGTAAAACAATAAGGCATTTTTATGGCTAATCAAAGCATAGCTCAGATATGTTGATATATTTGCTATAATACCATCCAAATCACAGATGATGCTTTGAAGCCCTTATATTTGCAAGACACATCCACACAATTCACTACTGAAACAGAAAAGGATGGACTTTTACCTCTCTTGAATTTAAAAATCATAAGAAACGATTAAGAAACTTCTGGCAACTATTGGAAACACAACAAGAACCACAACTGTAATCCAAAACCACATCCACGTGCCATTTTTAATAGCTTAATACATAGACTGATTAATTTCCCTCTCAATAAAGAACATGTACCAGAATACTGCCACATTCATTGGATGGCAACCCTCAGCAGCATTGACACCATCTTTTGATAGAAAAACAGCCAAATTCAACAGAAAAACGTACCCAAGGTATGTCACAGACTTATTAAATATCAACATTATAGTGCTACACTAAATAGTGAGTGAGTGAGTGAGTGAGTGAGTGAGTGAGTGAGTGAGTGAGTGAGTGAGTGAGTGAGTGAGTGAGTGAGTGAGTGAGTGAGTGAGTGAGTGAGTGAGTGAGTGAGTGAGTGAGTGAGTGAGTGAGTGAGTGAGTGAGTGAGTGAGTGAGTGAGTGAGTGAGTGAGTGAGTGATGTTTAAGGGCCCATCGACAACTTGGTCATTTGGGCCCCAAGTCAGAACGTAAAAGTAACAATGGCTACAAGTTTAAAAATTTAAGGATAAAACAGAAGGTTAAAAAGATGAATGTTAAAAAGTGTAAAGCATTAAAAATGAAAGTTGAAAATGTAAAACATAAAGGCATGAAATTTAAAACAATTAAAAGGGAAAATGGTAAAATCAGGATAGTGCTAAAACGCATCATCACCAAAGACTAAAATATCCAAAAGCTAAAACAAGTTAAACTTGCTGCACGGACCCTATGTCTGTGACGAACCGCAGTGCATTATCTACAGCAACTGGGTCGTTGCCCAAAACAGAATGCAGCATAACATCCAGACCAAGGGATTGGCATTCTTGAGCATAATGCAGACAATCTAGGAAGACGTGCAACACAGAGAGTTGAATGTCGCATGCTGGACACATTGGGGCCGGGTCGCCACGTAACAGATATCCATCAGTGGCACGACTGTGACCTATTCTTAAGCGTGTCAAAAGAACTTCTGACCTCCGAGAGTCCCTACAAGATGTCAGCCAGGGATCTAGTGTCTTGGATGGTCTGCAGTTGTGTGCCAGTGAATGCCTCCCAAGATTTCTGCCAAACCGAAAAAAGATGGCAACGAAAGTACCGCTGCACATCTCTAGGAGACAGTGTTTTTTGGATAACTCCGGCAAATGACATGCAGACTTAGCAGCTGCATCCATCTGCTTATTGCCGATAATACCCACATGTTCTGAGGTCCATGCAAAAACAAACTGGTATCCGCATGACTGTAACTGAGAAACGAGTGTCTGAATCTTTAGAATTAAAACTGAGGTGCCCAGAAACTGCTGTAGAGCCTGATTAGCGCTCAGAGAATCAGAGTAAATTATAAAATTTCCAGGAACTGAGCTAGAGATAAAAAGTAAGAAATGAAATATGGCAAAAAGCTCGGCAGTAAAAGCAGAAGTGAAGTCCAGCAGGCGGTACTTGTGTGCCTCACTGTTATATACAAAGCTACATTCCGTAGCTCCCCACAACTGGGAACCATCGTTAAATACCGGAGTGTAAGTCCAGTAATGGGCCCAGAAGTTCGGCGAAAAGTTGGTGAAGCACTGACTGAGGGGTAGCCACCTTAGCACAGCCAGAAAGCGCAAGATCGAACCGGGCACATTGGAGTTGCCAAGGAGGATAGTATGCCACTATACAGCAGGCATCCCGAGGTCATGAGCTGCAAGCAATTTGCAAAACCAAATACCACTTGGATGGGATGTAGTGCTATTTCTCAAATAACGGTGAGCGAGTTCCGGGCACAATACGGATTTAAAAGAAGGGTGACCGGGGTTAGCTGCTAACCTGGCCACATAAGAACATAATAAAAACGAGTGCCGAAGAGAGAGTGGAGGTTCGCCGTATTCAACACGACTAGTACGGAAAGCTCCGGTAGCTAGACGGATACCAGCATGATGGATTGTGTCTAAAAAACGGAGTTTAGAGGCGGACGCTGCCCCGTAGATAAAACTGCCATAGTCCAGTTTGGACCGCACCAGGGAACGATATAACCTCAACATGACTGTCCGATCGACGCCCCAAGATACTCCAGATAAAACTCGGAGAACTCGAAGCGAACGATAGCATGAAGCACGAAGCTGGCGTATGTGGTGCTCCCATGTAAGCTTACTCTCAAGGTGAAGACCCAAAAACATGGGGTGCGAACAAACGGCAGAGGTGTGCCACGCAAAGGAGATCAGGAGGGTGTACACCGCGAAGTCGATGAAAACGGATATACTGTGTTTTCGTAGCGGAGAACTGAAAGTCGGTCCGAAGCGCCCACTGGGCGATGGATGTTACGGTCAACTGCCGTTGACGCTCGTGGTGCTCAACTGTAAGAGCGACAGCAGAACGCAAAGTCGTCAACATAGTGACATAGGCATTCCGCTACGACCAACACCAGCGATGCCGTTAATAGCTACGGCGAAAGGCGTGACACTGAGAATCGACCCTTGGGGTACACCATTCTCTTGGATCATCTCTTTTGAGAGGGTGTTTCCAATGCGGACACGAAAACGGCGAAGGTGTAAAAAATTTAAAACGAATGCGGCTAAGTGACCTGTAAACCGAACCGTGAAAGGTGCGGAGGATACCATATCGCCAAGAAGTGTCGTAGGCCTTCTCCAGGTCGAAGAACACACCCAAGATATGCTGCTTCAGCAGAAAGGCATTTTATACGTAAGACTCCATGCGTGTCAGATTGTCGACACTAGAGCGATAGCGACGAAAACCGCACTGAACATTGCTCAGCAGGTTGTTCGTCTCTAGCCACCACACTAAACGAGTGTTAATCATACATTCTAAGGTCTTACAAATGACAATCGTTTGTGAAATAGGGCGGTAGCTAGATGGAAGTGTCCGGTCTTTTCCTGGGCGAGGGATAGGGATAACTATACCCAGTCGCCAAGAGGACGGAAAAACCTGCTCACGCCAGATATGGTTATAAATGCTCAGGAGGAAGGACAAAGCCGCAGGTGGAAGAAGAAGCAGCATTTGTCGATGTATGTCATCTGGACCTGGAGAAGAATCCTTTGGGATGGAAAAGGAATGCGTCAGCTCCGCTTCAGTAAAAGGGACATTGTACGGTTCACTACAGCCACTGTTAAAACCAAGAACTACCCACTCTGCAGATTCCTTGAGAGGTATAAAAGCTCTATCATAACTATCCGTTTGGCTAGTAGAAGCGAACGAGGTAACCAGAGCGTCGAAAAAAAACTATTTTGTTGTTTAACGACGCTGTCAATTGCCAGGATCACATCAGCGTCGCCGGTGTGCCGGAATTTCGTCCCGCAGGAGTTCTTTTACATGCCAGTAAATCTACTGACATGGAGCTGTCGTTTTTAAGCACACTTAAAAACCATCGACCTGGGCCGGGTTTGAACCCGCGACCTTGGGATCAGTTGGCCAGCGTCTAACCAACTGAGCCACCCAAACCGACAGAGCGTCGGCGATACCCTTTGGAGGTATAAGTGGTGCCGTGCACAGCAAGACCGGGAATGATCGTCCGGCGATACTTGCCGTACATACGGCGAATAGTTGTCCACCCTTTGTGCCGAAGCGCGACGGGTAAGGAAAGAGACGTAGGTTTCCCAGGATGTACGTTTTGCACTAGAAATACAAGACGTGCTCTTGCACGAGAACGTTTGAAAGCAATGAAGTTCTCCGTAGGATGTGAACTGAAAACACGCAGAACTCTTTTGCGTGCATTGATAGCCAAACGGCATTCCTCGGTCCACCAAGGCACAGGAACGTGAGGAGGTGTAGTGTAGCCACGAGAATTGCTGGAATCCGCTGCAAGCAGGATAGAATACGTAAAATACTCCATGCCATCAATGGTGGTGAAAACATCATCGGTAAAATGAATGAGGGAACTAAATTTCCCCCAGTCAGTCTTGGGAAATAATCCAGTGAGGATGGGGTGTCGGCACGGGATTGTGACCAGATAGGTGATTAATGGGGAAGTGATCACTGCCAAATACTTCGGAAAGTACCGAACAACCAAGGAGTGGTACCAGTGACAGGCTACAGAAGCTAACGTCAGAAGCTACAGAAGCAGAGTACTACCGTAGGCAGATAATAAAAAGGGACACCAGTGTTTAACAAAAGTAGCATCGTCAGTATCGGAGCCCCATAAGGTGTTTTTGGCATTTAGATCGCTAGAAAGAGGAGCGGTGGCGGAATCTGTGTCAAAAGAGCCCGAAGGTCGTTCTCATGTACGACACTGACCGGTGGCAGATAGACATTGCAAATAAAGAAACAGAGGCTCTGCAGCTGTACATGTACCTCTACAGCTTGCAACGGCGTGTTAAGTGGTATGCTGGTGGCAGAGATGTTATGTGCCACCAGAATGGCAACACCACTGCTGGCCCGCCGATCAGCTGCAGTCATGTCTAAATCTACGAAGATGCAGTGGGTGATGAGGCTGCAAATGGGTTTCTTGTAAACAGACGATTGATGGACAGCGTTGAGAAATTACATGCTGTATGTCCGGAACACATGCCCGGAACTCATTAACATTCCACTGGATTATTTCCATGGTAAAAATAAAAAAGGTTAAAGCTTAGTCTTCAGCTTTTTCAGTCTCACCTTGTCCGATTTGGGGCCTAGTATGTGAGATTCGCCATCTTCTGGCGACTCCTTGGATGTCCGGGAGGCAGAAGTTTCTCTACGGCTCACGGAGCAGGAGCAGGATTTCAATGAGGATGTGCGGCTGCTGGCGCGAACAGTAGTCCTGAAACGAGGTCTGTCGGCAGGTAGGGTACGACTTTTGGACGACTTGCGAGCTGCTGTCGGCACGGCGGAAAATGTAGTTGCCGGTGCAGGTGTGGCACGATGTAGTGGAGGTACTTGATGGAAAGTCAGTCTGGGTTGAAGCCTCGGCTGTGGGGACATGCTGTAAGCCCACAGACTGTACAGGAGTGCAGTGGACTGAGGTCGAATATCCTGCGGTGTTCGCAGGTTTCAATAACTCGAAGCGCCGGCGTGCTTCCAAAAAGGTGAGGCACTCCTTGACACACAACTCTGGATGCACTTCTCGTCCAAAAACTTTGGACACTGACGCGAGCTGGACGAATGACCTCCTCCGCAGTTGACACAGCAGGGGTCCCGAACACAGGCCGTATCCTCGTGTACATCTGAATCACAACGCTCGCAGACTGCAGGATCGTTGCATGAGGTTCTTGTATGTACGAACCGATGGCACTGGAAACAGCGCATCGGGTTAGGGACATACGGGCGAACTGCAGCACGCTCGTATCCGCAGAAGATATACTCCGGCAACACAGTGCCCTGGAACGTAAATACCGTACGCATAGGGTTCTCTACGCCATCCTGCTTACGGGTGCGACGGTACGCCTAACATACTCTCTGATCTGACAGGGAGGCGGCAATTTCTTCGTTTGTCAGACCATCCAGGCTGGAGGTGGTAACAACTCTCCGACAAGTGTTTAGCGACTTGTGTGGGGCTACCCGGATGGGCGCCTTCAGCAGCTTGTTGGACTGATCTGCATTCGCCGTCTCAATTAAAAGTGTGCCGTCTTGCATCCGCGTCGCATTTGTTACAGTGCCACAGATCCTATCACGTTCACACTTGATGTATCATGGACTAAGCTCTTTCGTCGCTTGCCAGAGTCATTACCATAAAGCTGTCAGTGGGAGACGGTTTGCGCCGATACATGACAATTTGGACACCCTTCCGGAACCGTCGGCGTCAGCCTGCCATCGGGGGGGGGTCAAAGATAAAAGACACCAAAATCTCCACAGTCTGTGCCGCCATGGAGACCCCTCCATGACCGACTTCAAGGCGTACTTCAGAGGGACTACCCTCCAATCTCCACTGCTTGTCCACATGGGTAAACCGTTCACCACACACACCCTAGCTTTATGCCCTTACCACAGGAATAACCACTTGTGGCTCCCTAATTTAGGCAACACTGCCTCAACGGAGTCAACATGGATTTAGGGGACTTGTGGTTGATTACACCGGGATTCCGTCAGCGGTAACATGCCCGGCCGGTGATACTAACCCGATGGCACATGGTCATCGGGGAATTAACACAGGCTGGGCCCTCAGAGAGCTACAAGGGTGTACATGATGGTGTAGACTGGCTCCGCACCTAAGGCTACACATGGGGGCAGTATGAAGGGTACGCCCACCTTTGTGCCTGAGACCTCCGAAGAGCACAAAAGTCGGGGGCCACACTGAAACCGTGGGACAGGACCACGGAGATAGGAAACATCCCTGCTGGTGAGACAGGAGTTATAAAACTAATACCTTACAACCTAATAATCCTAATAAACCTTTAAGGGGAAGTGGTTGATGAAGAGTAGCAAAGCAGCTACACATGGCAACAATTAATGGTGGAGGAAGGGGTGAAATGGGGGTGAGTGGCTCGGGACCCTGGGTGCACCTAACCCGTACCTACCGTAGTAGGCCCCTGGGGGTCTAAATAGGGAAAATATAGGAAACTAAACAAAATTATCTCCTAGCATTCAAATACGCTCACTATTAGGGTCAAAGGACACGAAGGTTTAGTGAAGGAAAACTGGAGAGAAATGTTTAAAAAGGATACCTGAGATAAGGGAAGGAAGAAATACCACCTCAGGTTCAGCAGAGCTATTTGGAGTGGTGAGTGACTCCTCCCTTTAGTTCATCACATGACTACAAACAGAAATTGGATACTTCAGCCATGGTTGCTTCTTTAAGCTTTGAAATTTCATATGGAATTACAAGGTCTCCTCACTGTCATTAACAACATTTTCTCAGGGATTGTATGCTAGGCTTCTATACAGGTCATTTCCTTCAGGTCTTCTAATTTAAGAAGGAATTAAAGAACCTCACCCCCTATTTATAACAGTAGCCTTACTGCAGCTTTATTGTTATGTGGTAAATTGAAACACAAATGCCTGAAATATATTAATATAAACTGTATTCTTTTGCCACGGTTCTCTCAGTCTTGTACCATATATTTAGATTTTTAAGTGCAGATTATTTAACAGAAGTAAAGCTCTACATCACATAATCTACAATAGAATATAAACAAAAATGTAAAGTTCTCTTACATATATCCTGCACAGGCACAAATACATGCACATTCCTTTCTTTTTTTTTTCTGAAATGCTTTTTTGGGTTCAGGGGATATCAAACAACTAATACCTATACCACAATTTTAGATGGATTACAGTATTTCCCCCATTTATATAGGCAGATAAGCAGCAGAGGAAGTAAAAATAGGGCTTAAAATGTACAATTTGTGTCAATTTTGTTCATAAATTAGCTATTTCTGAAACAATGCTTATTGAATGCTTCCATTCTTTCTATTAGGAAACATGAAAGTGTTTCTTTCTTAAAGACATCCTTAACCTGTAAATAACATTACATCATCTTTTAAAATTCACAGACAAATGACTGTGTTTATAATTTTTATTGAATCCTGCACAGTTGCATTATTACTTCAACTACTTACAAGGGTGGCGGAATAAGTACTCTGTTTCAAAATAGATGGTGTTGCTAAGGCAAGTTGGTGTTACCATCGTGTATTATCATTAGTTATGTGTTGCCAAAACAGATTTGGTACTGATCCATAGGTGAGTTTGGATTTGGCAGGCATTACGGTTGTCATTCAATGTGTTTTCACTAAAATGGAGAAAGTGCAGTATCATTAAGTGACTTGCGTTTTTACTTTTGGATGGGAAAACTTGCGAGGAGATAGAAATGAAATTGAGTGCTCCTTAAGGGGACCTTTCACCATCTATGACATCAGTTAGTTATTGATTCAACAACTTTAAATGTGATCGAAAATCCATTTTTGACGAGGAGTGCCCAGGATGCCAGAGATGTGGTTACCGAGGAAGTCATTGAAAAAGTCCACAATATGACTCTCACTAATGGTCAATTGAAAATTTGTAAAGTGACAGAGGCCATAGATGTGTTGATGAGAACACAAATTCATAATTTGCATGATAAGTTGGAGATGAAAAAATTGTCAGCCCTATGGATGCTACAATTATTTGCATTGGACAATGGTGGATGCAGCTTGCAACTTCAAAGCTGATTTTGGAGCTACCTAAGCAAAATCCCAAGGACCTTTTATAACTAGTTGTCAACACTGATGAGACTTGGATTCATCATTATACCCCAGAAACCATGCAACAATTAAAACAATGGGTTGCTTTGAGTAATGTGCTCCAAAGAAGGCAAAGACAGTCCCAATGGCTGGAAAAGTGATGGCAATGACTTTTTGAGATACGAAGGGCATCATACTCATTGGTTTTTTTGGAAAAAGGAAACCAATTTCAGGACAATACTACAATGAGCTATTGGCCCAATTCAACAAGAAGTAAAAGGAGATGCAGCCTATTTGGCAAAGTAGAAAGTACTATTTCACCACAACAATGCACCAGTACATTCATCTGGCATTGTTGCTGCAAAACTGCATGAATTGGGTTAAGAACTGCTGCTGTATCCCCTCATATTTGCTCAACCTGGCTCCCTGTGGTATCTTCTTGTTTCCAAACATGAAGAAATGGCCTGTGAGAAAAAAACTTTAGATCAAATGAGGTCATAATCACCGGAGAGGCATATTTTGTAGAGCTTGACAATTCCTATGTTTTAGAGGATTTAAAAAGGCAGAAGGAAAGTTGAGAGAAATGTATAACCTTGAAAGGGGACTATGTTGAGAAATAAATAATTTGCGTTTGAAAAAATTGGCATCTTCATTCCTAACATGAGTACTTAATGAATGCTCTCATACTTCTAGAAAGCATAGGAAGTATTGCATTCCACCCAAAAATTTGATATGGAGATTCATATGAAAATACGCATTTTGAAGTCCCCCAATTAAAAAAAACAGAATTTTTAGAAAAATGTTCAGCTATGTGTGTGTGCACGTGTGCATACAAGTATCAGTATGTGTATCAGTGTGTATCAGTCCTTTGCATTATTAAATTAAAGTATATTTGCCATGTATACACCAAGTGGTGGTGATGACTGATGGATAATGACGATGATGAAAATAGGTAAGTGCATGTTTGAACCTAAACTTAACCCCTGGCACAATAGCCCATCCAGGCCAAGGTCTACCACCCGACTGCTGCATTCCCCACTTCTGCCCACCACAGTCATCATTAGTGGGGTGCAATACTGGAGGTGGATGTGTCCAGCGCCCCAATCCTTCCGGCTGATTATAAGGTCTTCTCAACCAGGGGCCACCACTTTTCAATCAAGTAGCTCCTCAATTGACCCCTCAGGGACCTAATGAGGCTGAGTGCACTCTGGACTAGGACTCCCAGCAGGAGAAAATCTCCAAGCCAGTACCAGGAATCGAACCCAGGTCCCTGCTTGATATCCAGTGCTACCACCACACTAAGGAGATGACCTAAGGGTATGTTTACTATATACCATTTCATAATCAATAACGTCAAAATTATCCATTCTTAAATCTACCTAAACATGCTACATTTCTGCACACTATGAAAACAGACAAAATATTTTTATTTAATTAAATAAAAGACTACCTGTTGCGTTACAAGAAACTCCCTCAGAAATGCTGCCTGCTGTGTGGCCGACTGCCGACTTGCTGGAGTTAACAGTTTTGCAAATGCCTGTGCTGCTTCAGATATTTGTTTCAGATTAGCAGCCTGCCTTCCTATGGTAAAATGAATGTGATCCTCTGCCAAGCTCCAATTTTTGTTTTCATAAACCTGCAAAATTCCATTTATCCCTAAAACAAGTTTGCCTTGCTGTAAGTCCAAGCAAATAAACTGAACTTTTTGCCACTAATATCTTAATATGCTCTTACTTATGAGAATCTTGTTTGATAAAACACAGAAATCAGTTTCATCTATTGAGTTAAACAAATATATTAATGGGTCTCTCTTGGTAGCAGGTAAACTTGTGACAACATAATTTTAGTTGCACGTATCTCAGCCTTACTGCAGCTGTTTCATACATCATTAATGTTTACAAAACCTGCTATAGCCTTGTTTTATTTTTCATAATTCCTCTATACACTACATTCATGTTGAAAACAAGAACCTTACAGAGAAATAAGATAAATTTTAATGGAATTTCCAGGCATACCTGCTCATAAAGATATACTATATACACATACATAATAAATTTAAAATTATTAGATTTCTTAATTAACAAAACCATGGGTACAAGGGCATGTGCTCCTAAAAGAGATGAGAGACCAGACTAAATTGCAGAGTAAATCAGCCTGCATTAAATGAGCTGATATGAGTGCATCAGTTTTCTAAAAAGAAGCTAAAAATTTAAAGATGTGGAAGGGCAAAATTTCTAACATTGGTCATTAAATACATGCATATTTTCACTGTGATAGCAGTCTCAATTATAAGAATTTGAACAAACTATGCATACACATATTATATCTGAATCATTAGTCATTATCATTCTGCCTGTAGATCCATTAGCTGTTTTGAAACAGGCAGCACCATGAAAAAGACTCAATACATTTTGACTAAAAAGCTGCTTAAGGTTCAGGTATTAGGAATGCATCAAGAAATACTGCCTCATTCATAAAATAAAAGGATACTCCAATATCAGAACATTCTGCGTTTGAAACTTTTTTTATTTCCATCTATGTCTTTCTAGCAATTTTTGGTTCAAACAGCACATGTTAAAAAACAGAAAGATCACAATAGTTAGTACAGAAAATTTCAATGTTTCAAGTACTTCAAATAATGTACCTAAATACAAGGTTCTTCATTTAAAACCTATCGGGCACACAGCATTTTGCCTTTGCATGATTGGGTGTGCCACAGCCAGCTTTGATCCTACATAAACTCTGCACCTAAAGCATGTATAACACTCTTGCCTTATACCTTATGTGTGTAAAAGTTATTATAAATGGGAATTACCAAACCAGGTTCCCACAGTGTATATTCAAATGTTCCCTGGTGAAGTGTCTTACAATTTACAATATTGTAAAGAAATTAAAAACCACTGGTTCTGTGGCAAACAAAAAACTAAAGTTGTTGTTGTTGATGATCTAATGTGCAGGATTTTGATCCATCAATTTTTCCCTAGACAGGCAATATAAATTATGTATCTTCCCATTTGGTACAGCTTTCCTCAATTTGGGGCATTCCAGTAGGTGTTCTCCATTTAAAATATTGTCCGCATTGCAGATCTTACGTGCGTTGTCACTTATAAAACCAAACCTATGCTGATGTTCCGCCAAACAGTCATGTCCAGTGGCTAATCTGAAGTGAGCAACTGCTTCTTTCCTTGGGAAATTTTTTTATTTTTTGTACTATTTCTTTTATGTTAGAATAATTTTTATTAGAAATTTCCTTTTGAATATTATGTTGGTATTTTTGTTCTATACTAATTTTGACAGTTTTTAGTTTCACATCTAATCCACAGCACTATAGGTTTTGAGTGTAACACTGCACCTTTATTGGCTAGAAAGTCTGCAGTCTCGTTACCAATCACTCCCACATGTGCTGGTATCCACTGTAGTATTATCTGCTAAAATTTCGTTTGGAGTAATTTACTGGGCGAGTAAAAAGTATGGAACAATGCCTGTAACCCCACTGTTGCAACTCTATGAAGTGATATTTTTTAGAAAAACTGTAAGATATCAACTTGCCCTAACATTACTATGGTTACAAATAAAGAGAGTGTGTTTTTGTTGTTGTTGTTAAATGGCAACATCTCTTTTTTCTGCACTACTCCAGTCCCCAAGTCTCAGAACGTACAAGCAAATGCCCTTTCAAACCACAATTTAAATTTATTAGGGCCTTACTGCATGTGTACTGGGCAAAGGAAAACACACCATTACTTCAAACTGAGTAGGTTTTGAATTAAACAATACAGTAGGCTACTTAAATATGTGGCTTTGAATTAAATACAGACAAAAGCTAAGCTAATACGGACAACAATGCTTACTTCATTGCAAAATCTTCCTGAAAGTAATCAGTCCTGGCACAACTTACTGAAAGACAACGAATTGAAATACTAATGATGATCAGATATGGTGATAGAAGGACCCAAGAAGAGGTTTGTGTTTTAATGAAATGCATCCAGAACGAAGGACTACTCATTCTATGGTAAGCAAAATTTTGAAAAAATTCAATGAAACTGGAAGTGTTAAAAATAAGGCAAAGCCTGGAAGGCCAAAACAAGTTACAGATGGTGATAAAGCTCTTGATGTTTTATTATCAGTGGAAGAAAACACACATTTATTTACTCACCAGCTTGCAATGGTCTACAATGTCAATCGAAAGTCCATATGCAACTTAATGAAGGCAGACAAATGGCACCCATACAAGGTACAGCTGCTGCAAGAACTCAGTGCAGATGACTTTGACAGACATACTCAGTTTGCTGAAACCTTGAATGACATGCTCCATCAGAACCCTAACATCGTGAATAGAATTTTCTCTGATGAAGCTACTTTCTGCCTAAATGGGAATGTAAATCGTCACAACTGACACTGTTAAAGAGAATCCCCATTGTATGATTGAATAACATACACAACGTCCAAAACAGTATATGTGTGGGCTGATATAATTAATGGCAGAATTGATAGGCCCATTTTACATTGATGGCAACCTAAATTCTGAAGTATATTTATGCCTTCTACAAAATGAAATAATTCCTGCTTGTGCTATTTATTCACTGGAGAATGAGGAGAAATTCAAAATGATACCATATTCCAGCAAGATGGTGCCACTGACCATTATGGAAGGTAGGTGGTGAATGACCTAAATCATGAATTTCCAGGAAGATGGATTGGCAGCAACGGAAGTATTGAATGGCTGCCAAGATCTCCTGACCTGAACCCCTTAGACCTTTTCTTGTGGGGATATTTGAAGTGCAGGATTTACAAGGACCGACCAAGAGATCTTGAAGAGTTAAAGCGAAGAATTGGGCAAGACATACAGCTGATCAGGTGAAGTGAATTCATCATGTGTTACAACACAGCACCACTAATTTTGTTATGAATGTGTTTTCTTGGTTCAAATTTAATCTGCTGTAATACGTCCTAATAAATTTAAATTACAGTGCAGAAAAGTGGCTGGCCCCAAAGCGCAGTTGGTATAGCACCTGCCTGCTGTGCAAGGGGTCCTGGGTTCGATTTCCGGCAGGGGGTTAGGAATTTTGCTCTAGCCAGGATTATTCCTCATCCTTCCCTGAGTATGCAAGTATAATGGTGGCGCCGTGGCTGAGTGGTTAGACCGCTCGCCTACCACCTAGGCAGGACCTGCATGTGGTATTCGTAGTGGATGAAGCGTTATCTGGGCAGGTTTTCTCCAGGTTCTCCAGTTTCCCCCACCACTCATTCCACAAATTGCTCCATTATCACCTTTCCAATCATCCACTTCACCTGCATTTCATATCATCCCCTTCCTCACAATCATACCTGGTGCTTGGCTGACCACCTGCTTCCAGGTCTTCACTCTGTCTGCTCCAGAGGTCCCTCTGCTCCCTGACAGGCGTCTGACCCTAGGCACTGGCTTGTAAGTCCTAGGGGGTGTAAGTTCTACATAAGGGAGGGTAATCAGTGAAAGAAAGAAGTTCAAAAAAGCATCTACCTGTATGTTCCGAGACCTGAGGACAAAAATGTTGCCATTAAAAAAATGTCACGCCCTATTCACAATCATAGTAATATGAAAACATGTTGATATCTTACAGCTTTTCTAAAAGATATCACTTCACAAAACTATAACAACAAATAAGAGAGCGATAACAACAAAGTTACAAGCATTGTTCAATACTTTTTACTCACCCTGTATAATAAGATCTTACATCCTTAATATTATAAGATTTGTATGGACTGTCATATCATTCAATTGCTTGAATGGCAGAAACTGAGTCGATGAGCACTACTTTATTTCCTTTTACATCAGTCCTATAGTATATCTGTTCTAATGCTCATGTTGCAACCACTTCACCTTCAAAATTTGTGGATAGTCTAGGCAATGTAAAATAATGTTAAAAGTATTTAAAATATATACCACCTCCCACATTATTTCTCAATTTATCTGCAGAACCACCTGCGTAAATTCTGAGCCACTCTTTTTCAGGGAATTGATTATGTAGATGTCTAATTATAGCAATTCTGCATAATTCTGGCGAGTCTTCTAGTTTATTTACTTGATCTGTCAACTCTTTGTTACTATCTTAATAAAACCTATTGGATTAGTTCTAGGAGGATGAGGAGTGCATTTTTCTGATATATTTAGGTAATTATAATTCTTCTCTAAAACAGATTTGTTTGTGATCTGTGTTTTTAGCTTATATTCTCTAGATAGTTGTTGAAACCAATGATGTTTACTTTGGGTTTGTTTTCAATTTTACACATAGTTGTGCGGCTTGTGTTTCAATGTTGGCTTTCATTGGGTCATTGTTTGTTCCAGTGCGAAACGCACTAACTGGTGTTGTTTTCACAGTTTTATTGAAGGAAAAGTTAGGTGAAATAGGTGCATATTTTGAACATTCACCAACCAAATCCATCCCAAAATTAGCACAACAGGTGGGAATTTCAGTCCTTGGCACATAGAGCAGCTAAATTCTTAAAACTAAAACTGTATAGGTGTACGAGTGTTCATGCTTTAAAACAAGGTGACCCAGTATCACAAATGCATTATTGTGAATGGTTTCTTTCATCAGTGAATGATGGTTTAATTGCTACAGAGCTTCTGTTCTTTTCCAATGAGGTGTGGTTCCATCTAAATGGTCGTTGTTGTTGTAGTGTTTAACGCCCGCTTTTACTACTGCGGCACCGCAGGCGGTGACACTGATGATACATGAGATGGAGCACCGGCGGAATGAGATGGCGGGGGAAACCAGAGTACCCGGAGAAAACCCGCCCTGACGCCGCTTCGTCCACCACGAATACCACATGCGGGTCCCTGGGATCGAACCCGGGCCGCCTAGGTGGTAGGCGAGCGCGCTAACCGCTCGGCCACGGCGCCGCCCTAAATGGTCGTGCCAACACTCATAACACATGGTACTGGGCCTCTGAAAATCCACATCACATTCAAGAAATTCCTCATTATGATCGGAGAGTTGGAGTTTGGTGTGCTCTTAGTGCTAGATGCATAATTGGTCTGATATTCTATGAGCAGACTGTAAATGCAGAGAGGTACCGAAATGACATTTTGACCACATTTTATCATGAACTGACAGAAGAAGAGAAATCATATGGGTGGTTTCAACAAGATTTTGCTACTGTCCATACAGCAGAGGAATCCATGAATAAAATTAGGGAAGTGTTTGAAGATAGTGACTAGTTCTGGTGTACAGCCCTCTTGCTCCCCCAATCTAACACTGTGTGATTTTTACTTGTGGGGTAACCTGAAAGACAAAGTTTATGAGACAAATCCTCATACATTGGAAGAACTAAAACAAAATATTAGAAATGAAATCGGACACATTACAAGGGCCCAACTTAATCGTGTGAATCAGAATGTGTTCTCCCAATATAATGCTTGTTTAGCTGAGGGTGGATATTTCCAGCATCTTCTATAAGGTAAGACTGTTATACATGCTTTACGTACTGAGTTTATGTAGGACCAAGGCTGGCTGTGGCACACCCAATCGCACACAAACAAAATACTGTACACCCGTTAGGTTTTGAATGAAGAACCCTGTATTTAAAATTTTATTCAAAAAGTTTAAAGAGTAAATGTTTTGAAGGTTCCTGTTTTTGTACTTAATATTCTACAATATTTATTAATGAGAATATTTACTTCTATTAAATGCTGAATGTTACAAAACTGTTCTTTTGTGCATAATTTTAAAGATATACAAGATATATATTATACACATGTATATAGGATGCCAGCCTTCAGAAATGATGCAGTCTTTACAAAGATTTTTCATGATTGGCTTAAATAGCTTGTTCAAGAATAAAAATGCATAATTATTTAATACAAAGCTTTCAACAAAAAATTTCTTGCAAGCTTAAAATATGTACTTTTGAATACCTACTTGAGATTCTGACCCCTACTTCACTAAGGAATTAAGAATACCAAATAGGAATGACTCTAAACCACTTGATAGTACTGGTTTCTGAAATGCTTCAGATATTTGAGAGGTAGAACTGGAACTTAAAAATTCATTGCCACAACTGGGATTTGAACCACAGACCTTCTGCTTACCGGGCGGCTGCTCTACCACTGAGCTATTGTGACAAACTGCCAGAATGGCATTAAATTCTCAAACCAGTTCGTATTTCTCTTGGTAAACCACAAAGGCAGTCTCACATCAGAGACAAATTACCCCAATGGAGACTTACTATTGTAAGTACTTTATATCCCAGGATTAAATAACCTTCAGATGGTAATTATTATTTATTTATGCCAACAAACTTACTGTTGGTGTTTTTAAACACACAAGCCGTGTGTGGGCAAAGTTTGAGAGGCAGAACTGGAACTTAAAAATTCAATGCCACAACTGGGATTTGAACCACAGACCTTCCGCTTACCGGGTGGCTGCTCTACCACTGAGCTATTGTGACAAACTGCCAGAATGGCATTAAATTCTCAAACCAGTTCGTATTTCTCCTGGTAAACCACAAAGGCAGTCTCACATCAGAGACAAATTACCCCAATGGTGACTTACTATTGTAAGTACCTTATATCCCAGGATTAAATAACCTTCAGATGGTAATTCTGGCAGTTTGTCACAATAGCTCAGTGGTAGAGCAGCCGCCCGGTAAGCGGCATTGAATTTTTAAGCTCCAGTTCTACCTCTCAAACTTTGCCCACACACGGCTTGTGTGTTTAAAAACACCAGCACTAAGTTTGTTGGCATAAATAAATAATAATTACCATCTGAAGGTTATTTAATCCTGGGATTAAAATATACAATAGTAAGTCACCATTGGGGTAATTTGTCTCTGATGTGAGACTGCCTTTGTGGTTTACCAGGAGAAATACGAACTGGTTTGAGAATTTAATGCCATTCTGGCAGTTTGTCACAATAGCTCAGTGGTAGAGCAGCTGCCCGGTAAGCGGAAGGTCTGTGGTTCAAATCCCAGTTGTGGCATTGAATTTTTAAGTTCCAGTTCTACCTCTCAAACTTTGCCCACACATGGCTTGTGTGTTTAAAAACACCAACAGTAAGTTTGTTGGCATAAATAAATAACAATTGCTTCAGATATTGTTTTTAAATATTGTTACATAATGACACCTACAGAGGGATAGATAAACCACTCTGTGCATGCAAGTAGGTTGCAAGAATGCCAATAGCTTGTTGCAGTTACAATTCTATTTTTTTGTTATAAAATAATTTGGTTTACAGATAATTATCTTCCACCATTTTATCCCTCTGCTACCTTACTTCTCTGTAGTAAAGGACGTAAAAACTTAAGAGAGTCAAGGGGATGCATCTCGCCAAACGGCCACAACAAAGAGGATCACATGTTGTAGAATCTTTTAAGATTCCTCAAAATATATGTTAAATAATAAATAGTTAATATGTTAATTAATGAATAGTTGTTATATAATATCAATCAACAGCTGAGATCCTCTGAATAAATTATTTCATCGCATAATCATCGCACCTTGATTTATGGACAAGTAATTAGAACTTAAATATTTTACCATCTAATCGTTACATTAATATTCCAGGTGTTTATTATAGATGCATATTGAAAAATAACGTGCCACCACTACAACCTGTTAGGTTCATGGCAGAGAGTACAACTGGTCTAATGTTTGGCTGCTTGACAAAAACCAAGATCACTTCATGCTTCCAAACTTAGCCAAAGTTGCAGGCAGGCTTCTGCAAGTGTTAATGCATTGTACTGATCTGTGATTGTGAATAGTATTGGTGTCATGAATCAATCTTCAACGACACAATCCTTTCCACAACTAAAACAGAAATAGTTTCAACTTTCTTGATTAAAACCACAAGTGTGAATAAGTGCTGGGCTTGCACATTTTAAATGGAATGTTGTTATGGACTGTTTTCCCTGTATTAAAGCATATTGAAAACAACAGGGTCAAGTCATCGTCTCAATGTGTCTGAGCAGTTCTAGGGTTTGAAACCTGGATTATAGATATTGGATTGCATCACACACACAATCTTTACTTTTTTACTGTAATGTTTTCGTTGTTTGCATGACTAACAACTAAACAGAGAGTAAATTTTTAAATAAAAGAGGAAGTTTAAACCATTTTAGTTTTTAAATTAGTATTATTGCTGCCTCAAGACCTTTCCTCTTTGGTTTAAAATATTTATTTGCGCTTGAGACACATTTCAGTATTTATTAAAAATTAAAATAAATAAAAACAAAACAAAAATGAAACAAAAATAAATAAAAATACTTGACATCCAGTCCAATATCCCTTGTGTTTGAAGACCTTGTAAATTCTTCTCGGCATGGAGTCTATCAGTTGGTTAAAATAATGTGGTATTTCTGTGAGGGAATCCCAAACCAATGCTGAACCATTCTTGATTTATTGATGCTATGGTTATCCTGTAGGAGCAGGACCTTTCTCTGGCAGATAGGTCTAAAATGAACTGTAAAATGTTGCAATAGGTCCAACTGTCTACCCTTCCATGTATTCACTCAAGGTATCCAGGACCTTCAAACGAAATCCAGCCCCAACAATAGACACTTACACAACCACTGAAATGAAGAACCCCATAGTATGGTTTCTTAATAAGTGGTGGAAGGATATTATCATTGATAGGAACGGGAGTATATAGGTATAATTTAATTTAGTAGTATTTAAAATACACATTTGCTACATTATATTAAAAAAAAATATAGGATTAAAATGTAACATAAATGTGCAAGATTTGAACCTGCATGCTTTCTGTCACTACATTCTATTACCATCATCTTCATCACTAGGCCACAGCTCCAGCTATTCATAATACTGCTGTATGGAGCCCTAGTGTCTTCTTAATACATGTACTTTCACTCATTCTCTAAGATTCCTTATCATCTGTAGGGAACTTGAACCAAAATGGAACTTGGCCATAATCTGCCTTTCAACAGTGTGGCCATTCTTTTCTCAGTGATTGTACAGGATATGCAGTGTATTGTCAATGCCTTCAGTTTGCCAAGTGCCGAGATGGTGGCTACACCATCAGTGAATCTAGTTAGTTCAAATTGCCAAAGCATGGGAATCAGCATATGTGAATAGGTGATAATCAAATGGATTGACAAGGGATGTAAACCATTTGGTTAGCATGTGTCAAGTCAATAACCATCTTATTCTTCAATTATGTACGGCTGTTTGTTTCTATAATTATTGTAATGAGTGATTACGTATACCAAATGTTCATACTTATCTACTACAATGATGACCATCACTTACTGTTTACCTATTTTAAACTTTCTCCATGCCAAATTACAGACTTGTTCAATAGTCCAATTATATTGACTCCAGTTGAAAAATACACATGATTCAACAGTATCGTAAATGTTTTGTAAATAAGTGATGAGCCTTAATTCAATAAATCCAAAGTCACATTTTTTTTCTTTTTTTAATTTAGTGAGTAGGCATTTGCATTGCGGTGTCAGTGTCACTTTTGTTTCCCCTCCTTCCTCTCTTCTTTCTTTTCAAGTACAAACAGCGTAATGTGACCATACTTCAGTATGCTCAGACTTGCTCTTACTCCCGTTATTGTACATATACTAATCACAGTCTTAAATAATTTCTTTGCATTATGGTCTCACTGAGTATTTTTACATTATGATGAAAGCATAAAAAGTGCAACAATTATGCAATGAAATATGACATGTTCTACAAAATGGGTATAACCTTTTGAAATAAATTATGTTATTATGGCTAAGATTACGCAGATGTCAAGAAATAAATTTGGTAAACAAATTCAAAGGATTCTTGCAACTTATTACACAAACAGTGACTCAGTGGTTCCTGCATGTTAATTTGGGGTCACTTCATTGGACAATCAAACATTACAATTTAAAAGCCTTAATCATAGAAGGGAACTCCTTACTAAATAAACATGTTTGATGGACAAATTACAAAACAACAAAAGGAAACATTGTAATTGCTGCAGACTTTAATGTCCAATTGCACAAAACTAATTTTACTATATATGAATAAATCAAAATCGTGGCGGCGACGGTGACGGCGGCGGTGGCAGTGGCAGTGGTGGTATTCAATATTCAATATTGTTCATTTGAAGAAAGGTATTCATCCAACTTGGATCTCAAGGTCGTCAGAAACATGCATAAACCACATACCATCAAATAAAATTTATGTATGGATGAAATGTCTTTTTCTGTAAACAGATCTTGATCAAAAAGTCCACATAAGATTACCAGCAAAAATGAAAATCAATCCTATAAGAATTTTATTACTATGCATATCTATAAACCAGGAAATAAGCAATTTTACAGAAAAATTAAGCACTGCAACTTGTGTTTCTAACCTCATATTCCACAGAAATGTGCTTTATAACAGCTTCCTTACTTATTTCTAAACTGTCATCATGAATGTTTTTTAAAAAAAACTGATGTGTTGCACTCACATGACTTTCTCTACTCTTGTACATTCTTACAATAATTCCTACATGTTCTTCGTGTTAGTTGAGATAAACATTTGCAGAAATTATCTTATTGTTTATCTTCTTGTAGGTACAAGGAGAATATGGAAATACAGTAGACTTTGAGTGATAGTCAAATCTTTTAAAACTTTCAAATTCCATTCTCTTTGCACAGTTAACATATAAAAAAATTGAATAACAATGTTCCACTTGACAGAAGTACAAGTTCTCCAAAAGTCACACAAATAACATCTACATTTTTATACAGTAAGGTTTGGTCTATCTCTTATGGTTTACAAGTTATGCAAAAGTCATACAGAGTAAATAGGACTACATGGGCTATGAAAATTCAAGCTATACATTTCAGTTGCCATAAAAATATCTCAAACATAAGGCATTTTAATAAAAATTGTTAGCCATTTACAAGAAAATCAAAGTTTTTGAAAAATTATCTACGTAAAGGGTAGTTTAGGGTAGAGCAACTTTCTTCAAAATCTTTGTGTCATATCCTTGAAAGACATTAAACTTGAACACCAACTTTGGTTTTTAACCGACTTTTCGTATGAGTTATGCTGTCCACAGAGACGTGCGCGCGTGCGCACACTCCCACAGATCTTTTTCTAAAAATGCTTTCTTTTTATTCAGGGAGCCTCAAAACATATATTTCCGGTGAAATCTCGACATCGAATTTTTGGGTGGAATACAATACTTCCTCTACTTAATATGTGCATAATTAACTACCAAAATTATTAACCAGATTAATGTACTAAAGACATAGGAGCAACCAGCACATCTTTTTTTCCTTTTGTTTCAATTTACTATACTCAGTGGCATTATATAACATCACATGGAATGTGTTTATAGAGTCCAGCACATACCGGGTGGAAGGGAAGTCATTACATTTTTTTAAACCAGTGGTAGATCTCGGTATTTGGAACACATTTTTGTATCTTACGTTTTAGTCTCTGACCATTTCCTACAGAGATATTTTAGTTTTATCGAAAACAAGCTGGGAACACTGCAGATAGTGTGGGTGGGACTTTCCCTAGCTCAGTACATAAACAAATGTCTTAACGGTGTGGCTTGAAAACATAAACACACACCCTGCCTTGTCCTGTGTTTACTGTGCATGTGTAAGCCAATTACAAGCATTAGCTTCCAAAGCACAAGGCGAAAGCGAAAGTGTTTACATCCACAAACCAGGTCAATTCCTGGACCAACCTCAATGCAACGTTGTCCACATGTTACATGTCTGAAAGAGCTGAACGTAGTATTCCTTCCCGTGTTTTAAGTGATTAATTATTTCGAAATCCTGTGTGATGGCTCATAATTACTACTCAAGGTATTTCAGAAAAAAGTTACTCTATGCATTTTACAAGTAACGAACTGTTATCTTTGTATATTCTTGTGGAATCACAATTTGGATAAAAAACCATTTATTCTTTCGAAATCGACTGACCAAAGAACAAAATGCCATTTGACTTTTTTGTTTGTAATGCTTCTATGAAGCACATATTAGAAGGAATGTAATGACTTCCCTTCACCCTGTATTAAAAGACCTTTTGTAAACTTTGTAAGTGTACAATTAAGAACGCAAAACTATTTGCTTTAGAGAAGTTTATTGAAATGCAGCAAATATAAGCATAGATATGTGAATGATATAAGGGAATTTAGAGTTGAATTACAGTATCAAAAGTGATAATATAGATACCACAGAGAGCAAAATGGTAGATTCATCAAACAAGTAATATCATGAGCAAAATCAGGCAAGCACCCCATCAACTGAAGATTCTAAAGCAAGACTCTACAAAAATAGGTGTGTCATATTAACACCTATATTTAGGAGCCTATTAAATTCAGTTTGTTCTTTTCTTCTTCTTTTTTTTTTTTTTTTTTTTTTGTGTGTGGAAAGGGGTGTTACATGTTTTTTTCCCAAAAATGGTGGTCAATCCTCTGAATGTAGGTAGTGTTAAACCTGCATTGTTCAGGAAGCTGTAAAATCCTTTTAGCATGAAAATATAGTAAATAGGTAACAATTAAATTTCTGTACACTTGAAGTTGTTACTAAACACAAATGCACACACATATGAGGTGTGTTCAAAAAGATACCCAACTTTTGCTTTATCAGCTTTACTGCTTATTGTACAACATTTTAAGCACGTCCTCTTGAAAATAGCCCCCTCCACTGGCAATACACAGTTCCCATCATTTCTTCCATTTTTGGAACGCCTCCTGGAACACATTCTGTGGGATGGCTCGCAGGTCCAACCTGAATCTCCTCTATTGTTTGGAAATGACGTTCTTTAAATGTGTTTTTCAGTTTGGGAAACAGGAAAAAGTGCTGGGGTTAGGTCCAGTGAATACGGTGGATGGGGCACAATGGGAATGTGGTATTTTGCCAGATAGCTGCAGACAAGGAGTGACGTGTGAGCTGGCGCATTGTCTTGATGCAACATCCAATTCTGGTTTTCACACAATTCAAGCCTTTTCCTGCACACAACATCCCTCATGTAGACTAGGATTCTCCTTGTTTACCATCTGACCACAAGGCACAAATTCATGATGGATAATGCCTTTATAGTCAAAAAAACACAACCAACATCACCTTGAGCTTTGACTGACTCATGCATGCTTTTTTTGTACGAGGTGACCCTTTGCCTACCCATTGCAATAACTACATCTTCATTTCAGCATCACAGCCGTACACCCACGTCTCATCACCTGTTATGATGTTCTTAAGACAGTTTTCATTCTCATTAGCAGCGGCAAGCAGTTCCTCGCATATTTCAACACAGGTTTGTTTCTGATCTTCAGCCAAGAAACGCAGTATGAATTTTGCGCTGACACAATACAACTGAAGTTTTGCACTAAAAATTCAATGGTATGATCGTACGCTGATGCCCACCTCATCAGTAACTTCCCAAACAGTTAAACAATGACTTCCATGAATCACAGCACGAACTCTATCCACATGGCCATCATCATGCATCATGAGATGTAACAAGTCTCATTGCTCTTACTTGTAAAGAATATAAGAAAATAATTAGGAGCTCTGGGAATATAACCAAGTACAGAATTCCATCAGAAGATAATTACCTAGATCGACACATTACGAGGCTGAACAAGAGGTGACTTTAAAAGTAATTGCCATGCTTCAAAATTAATTTTTTCCACAATTACAGATTTCTAGGTTACCAAAATCAGGAAAGAAACATGACATTTCCTCTCAAATGTGAAAATGTAATACTCCTCATAACGGAGAGAAGCATGACATAACAATGAAGTGTACCAGTATCACTGCAAATATCAAATGCTAAATATAATATACCAACCATATTTTCTTAGTTATCACTCTTGCTTATTAGCAATAATAGTAAATGGAGAATACACATAGAGAATGACATAGGCTAAGTTGAGGAACTTCATCATTTGACAGAATGGCATAATTATTGGTCACTCCAACTGTTTTGTTTAAAATATTTATGCCTTCTACGACATGATCACCAATACTGATTTTATTTGTACATGAATCAATTACTTTTTTTTGGTTTTTCATTTACAAACTTCAATAAACTAAAATACAGCAATTTAATCTGATGTGGAAGAAACAGTATACAGTGTGGGAGGTGAATAAGTGCAAATATGTTGTTGTTAGCTAATGCTGGATTTCTGACAATGAAGTCATTAATCCTCTTGCTCTCCAATATTTTTCACAATGATACTGAAGAGAGCAATAGCAGTAATAGTAACCGTTTTTTAGAGAGCACCATATTTTTATGTTTTGGCGGTCACATCGCTCTCTCACAACCCCCAGAATGTCTGGAATACCACACCTGTCGTTGGTTTACAGGTCTCACCGACCTGACCGGGAGGGTTATCAAAATAATTCACCGATAATTACCAATCAGAGGACGTATTACATGCCATGACTAGTCAGCATGTTGGGGTTAAGATTTTATAGAGAAATTAGAGAAATGGAGAGGTTGGAAAAATAAAGACTCCCTAGCCCTCGGGAACCCTAATAGCATCGGGGTCGGAAGAGAACAAGAGATGACCAAGGTAAGGTCAGATAGAAAAGTTACAGTGAGGAGCAAAACACCAGTAAGTGGAAGTAATGTTCTGCTCAGCTTGGGTACCTTGAGGTTGCTATTCACATATCCCCTAGACGGAGACCCCTGAGGCCAATGTTTTTTTATTGATGTTGGGTACTCATTGAAATGAAGTCTTTCTTATTTGAAATATTTAGAATTTAAAAACTGTTTCTTTTGTTAACACCCTCCAATGTAATGTCATATTGGAAGGTGAATGACAATGTGGGTGAAATGATGCGCAAATGAGCCCGAGGTCTATAGAGCTTTAAGTTACCCGACATTTGTCTTCTCACGATAAGGGAAAACCTTGAAAAAAACCTTATCCAGAAGTACCTTATTTTTGTGGAGTATATAATTTCTGAGATATTCCATGTGATTTGTCTGAATTTTCTAATGCTTAGATGTTTTTGAAATGAGAACTCGTTACTCATTTTATCTTTTGGCCATGTAAAGAGAATGGAATTTTAAAGGCATCACAAGTGCCCAGTTGTGCTCTCAAAATATTTGACTATCACTTAAAGCCTGCAATATTACCATATTTACCTTGCACTTACAAGAAAATTAGCAATAAGACAATTTCTGTAATGTTTATCTCAATTAACATGAAGTGGAAGAAAAGCATTTGTAAGAATAGTTTGTATAGGAGTAGAGAAACTCATGTGAATGCAACACATCAGATTTTACTAATATCTGACCAAGTTAGGCCTAGTCCATGCCTGAATGTTTGTGAACAGGCAAACAAATCCATAAAATATTTAAAATGAGTACACATCAGTTGCAAACATGTCTATGTGAAATAGCTGTGGACATTAGTGCTGCCTACATATATTTCATTCAAGAAAAAAACAGTAAAAAACACTGTTGAAGCATAAATTTTAAGGTCAGAATAATTATGCTGAATAAATAAAGTATTTGAAATTAAATTATGTTACTGGGTTTAAGAGTTTGGTAAGAATGATACTAACTGATTTTATGTATTTTGTATACATACTCGTAAATACAAATGCAAATGGCTTTTCAAGACATGGGCCATTTGAGTGTCTGATAGACAATAACTATGGTGAATAAAAATTAAGAATGTCTACATAAAAAGAAGGCTCAAAGCAGGATGAAAGCGGTGACATAAAATATCAAATGTTACTGTTATACTTTACATTTCAAATGTTACATGTTCTTTGAAATAACAAATAAGCATGGTTTCTAAATTCCCCACTGTTATATTGGTCCTTTTATCTGGCAAAATATTGTGCACTGAAAGAGCTCCTTCACAATCACCATTAGAAATTGAAATATAGGTACATAGACTGTGGTTCTCAGTGTCACATTTATTTTAGGCATGAAAAACTGCTTAATTTTGCTCATAGGCCTGTCTATCAAGCTTGAGGTTCTTTTGCATGCCATAAATTCATGACAAAGGACTTCCAGCTTTGCTTCCCTTCCCTTCCAAAGGAAGCCATGCTAAGAATTTTTACGCCCATAAATTTCATCGCCCTCCACCAACCTGCAACCTAGGGAACCAGAGGCTAGCTAGCAAGTTACCTCTAAACCATTGCAGATGACATTCGTTGCCATGGAAAATCTTTCAAGTGCATGTGTCCACTTAGCTGTCAGAATGGACTTGTTTTAATGTAACTGTACAATCGCACACCTGCAGTCCATCAACACACCAAACAAACTCAGCTTTAAACTCCCGCCATCTTTGGAATTAAACTTGTGCCGTCTGCTGTCTATCGTAGCCTTCCATAAAACACATGTGAACTTATCATTCAAGTCAAAGCTGTTTGCAGAGCGCAGAAAAACCAGTAGGGGGGAGAGGGGGTGTTGTCTCCGGTACTTTACTCTAGTGGTAGCGCTGTAGCATGAAAGGTATATTATTCTATACCTTCCCTGCCATTCTCATATACCTTTCCTGCTTATTGTAAACATAGTTGCATTTCTTACAGCCACACGGGGCTTGAACTCTTGACCTTGACCCCTCATCTGGCTTTCTTAGGTACAGAGCGGTGTAATATTTCCTTGTACTCTTCTTTAGTGATGTGCTTCTTGGTATAGTGTGGCTTCAGAGAAAGCTTAACCTCTTCCACAACTCGTTCTTGGCGATTCAGCTTCTTAAGGAACTTGCCCTTCACCTGCAGCATTGGTATCAGCATTTCAAGGCGATGTGATGAACCTGTAATGTACACTTTTTCCACTATTTCTGACAGTGACACTGGTGGGGAAAATGTTGCGATGTTTTTAGGATGGCTAGTATTCCCTCTGATATGCATCTGATTACGTGAGAGGTCACACTGCTGGCCTCGCTCTGCCCATTGTCGTGGCCGACCGTGATTTGTTTAAATTTATTTTATTTGCATTAAACACACCATTAACATCAACAGACATGTATTTGTTCTCCGGTTCCTTAAACTATGAACAACCTTACATTGCTCTTACAATGGTGAAGGATTAAATTTAAGCCATAACACAAAAACACCCCCCCCAAAAAAAGTATAACAACACAAAAACAGGTGTACAATATCCCGTACGGTTAAATAACAAATGAAAATGCCACTGTGTACGTCATATGATTTTAACTTCTTTATGGCTACAAGTGCTCAAAATGTCTACCATTAACTCTACAACAAGCTTTCATGCATCAACGCCATGATTGTCGCATCCTTTCTCACACATCAGCGTCAGCTCTCACACTTGCCACTGCGTCCCAGATTCGTTGCCTAAGAGATGCTTCATTATTAATTTCAACTGCGTAAACTAGGTCCTTGGGATACCCCCAGAAATAAAAGTTCAAAGGATTAAAATTGGGGGATCTTGGCGGCCAACACACACGACCGTATCCACCAATCCATTGATTTGGGAACTGATGATGTAGAAATTGGTGCACTTGTCTACTGATATGGGGAGGTGCACCATCGTGCATGAACCACATTTGTTGAGCAATGGCATCTCCTGGAGAATTTCTGGTAATTTTGTTTGCAAAAACTGTAGATAATGAACACCTTTTAGCATTCTAGGCAGTTCCATCAGCCCCAGTAGCTGATCTCCAAGGATCCCGGCCCAAAGATTTACCTCAAATCTCTGTTGAAAATTCCCACGGCGAACGGCATGCAGATTCTCTTCTGCCTAGATGTGAACATTTTGAAAATTAAATATGCCATCACGAGTAAACAATGCCTTGTCTGTAACCATTATGTTGCGAGGAAACTACATATCATTTTCACACTGCTGTAAGGACCAGTTACAAAACTCTGCTCTTCTTGCGTAATATGCTTCTTGAAGATGTTGGACCCTTTGGTAATGGTATGGATACAGCAGATGTTCATGCAATGTGTGGTGAGCACTCCAAGAACTTGTACCTATGTCCCTTGCCAAGCACCTTGTAATCACACCAGGCCTCTCTTCTACAATACCTTAGATTTCATCTTCACGTTGTAGTGCTTCAGCATTATGAGTTTGTCCTCTACCTTCATAATGGGGATGAAGAGAGCCTGTATCATGGAGTCTTTGATGCACTGCAGTGAACGTTTGTCTGTTAGGAAGATTACAATTTGGAAATCGTTGCCGATACAATTCCCTCGCAGCATTGCCATAAATTAAGTGAATGTCTGCTAATTCAGCATACGTAAAACCATTCATACTGTATACTTTCTGAAAGACATTCTGCTGCTGAATGTTGGCTCTTATCCTTTCGCTGTAAACCGCTTGAATGACGGCCGGCCTTGTGCGTGATGTAAACACAGGTGTCATGGTGTGCGTGCTCTGTGTAAACACAGAAAGCACACAACGCAGGGCCATTCAAAAAACATGGTATCCTTAACTATGTGAATAATTTGTGACATTGCTATTAGCAAGTGGACAAACCAAAATACACATATGTGATATACGCATTGTTCTGTACCACATATAAAATTATTTGCACTTATTCACCTCCCACCCAGTATATCATAGGATTGAAACACATTTGCCAACCCCCCCCCCCCCCTCCCCAGTACATTTGTAGCCCTAGAGATAAACCTCTTGAGCTATAATGATGTGCCTTGAAAAAAATCCCTTTTTCTTCTTCTTGAGTAGAACACACTATTTCACCATTCTATTTTCACTTTTTTACTGTGAGTTTATGGAACATGTTTTGGGTGATTGATGTCTGTATCATCTACCTAGAATAAGTGCCATATGCTGGGAGAGTCAATGAACTAAGAACCAGCTGTGCTGTGTTTCTCCTGTCCACATCATCAGTTTTCATTGTTGTTTGCTGCTATCATAGAATGACACACATGCAACCTCACAACATTTTTAAAACTAGTGTTAAAGGCTTTACTCACCAACTTTATGAAAGGAGTTGTTTAAACCGGACACCACCATTATCCATACATTTTTGGCACTTCTTTAGGAAACTATCTACCACTCATTGTAATTAACATTGAGAAATGCTAGCAATTTGCTGGTGGATATTTTGTTTTAATTCTTTCAGGGTGTGTGGGGTTTGTCTAGCATACTTAATGTTTTAGGTTACCCCAGAGATGGAAATAGCACGGGGTTAGAACGGGAGGCCGAGAGACTCAAAAATCTCTACTAATGATTCTGTCCTCACACATACTTTCACTTGTTCTCATCAAAATATTCATATTAACGCATGTACGGGTGTCAACTGTTGAATTAATAAAAAAGAAAGGCCCTATAATTCTTTCTCCATTCATGAGCCATCAAACACCAATTTCTTTGTCATACAGGGGCACTTCATGAACAATATGAGGGTTGTCAGAGCTCCAACAATGATTATTTTATGTACACGCATCTCCATGAAGGTGGAACCAAGCCTTGTCCACGACAAATATTAAATATGGGTCTATTTTGCCACTGTATACACTATTGAGACTCCACTCACAAAATGTGTGTCTCTATAGGATCGCCTGGTTGAAGAGCATGTACCACAGTTATTTTCCATGATTTTAACTTCAGCAATTCAGTGGCTCTTTGCACAGAGCCATAAGAAATGTCTGCCTGTTGTGAAAGATGCCTCAGTGTTTTTTGGGCAGTAGTCTCCAAATAATGACAGATGTTGTTTAATGCTTCTGCGGTAAGAAACCTATGCTGCCTTTTAGGTTTCTTAGCCTGAACACTTCTTCTGGCCAAAATTTACTATAAAATTTATGGATTGTTGTATGGCCTGAAACCTTTACACCTAGAAACCTTTCTGCAAATTGTATTTTCACTTGTGTAAGATTTGAAGCTTTCACGGCGAACGTTAGTGATCAGAGCTTCACGGCTGATCAGCCGTGAAGCTCTGATCACTGTATTTTCACTTGACGAGCTGACAGATTTAACACATATGAATCATAAATAAATAGATAAATAAATTAAACAAATTAATTAATTAATTAAATAAATAAAATAAATAATAAATAAATATACCTGTGCAGTACAAAACATATAGTGAACCATAATATACTTTGCAACTAAGTGCAGGACAAAATAATAAATAACTTGTAATAACTAAACTACACCATATCATTATCAACTCAATGCTGCACTTCCAGAGCAGAGCAAACCACGTCAGAAGCGCAATGTTATTTACAGCAGCCGTGCAGAGTCATGTGTCGACACACCCAGTGAGAAACCCTGTGCAGATGGTTTTTAGTTCATTGACTCTCCCGTTACTTATTTTTGTGCTTGCTGACTGGACTTAGTGTGTGATGTCAAATGGGACATCAAACTTTAATAAATTGATATTTTCATGTACAAATAGGTCTTTCCAAGCAGAGAGTTCAATAGATTTCCAAATAGCTTTTAAATACCTTGGTATTTCTTAGCTTGGTGATTTTCTTTATTTGTTCTTTCTTTTTAAATTTCTTAATCATCCTGTAAATGTCTTACAACTACAGTGAAGGACCCTTAGCCGGCTTTCTGTACCTTGGGCCAAGCATATCCTTCAGTGCCAGTGGTTGGAGAAAGGGAGAAGTGCTTTCGGCTTTCAAACTCTTATTGGGATGCTAGCAGAAGTTTTCAGACCTCACCTGCTCCCAGCCTATACCAAACCTTTTCAAGAGTTTGTGCAAGTTTAAAGGAAGTTTGATGTTGTGAGGTTCAGTCAAAGGCGTCTGCTATGTACTCACTGAGTTCTATCTGCACAAGACTAGAAGAGTGTTTGATGTGTCAATGAGTGATCAGAAGAAAGACTAGAAGGGGAGTCCTCTGTTTGATCCATGAGTGACCAGAAGAAAGAGGAGGCTGATTTGTGTGCTGTAGATTGAAGCACTACATGCAAGGAAAAACCAAAAAGTGACTGGAGGAAAAGATGACAGTCACATTATTGACTCTTATGAGATCAGGTGCTATATTTACCAATCTGAGAATAACCCCAGAGCACAAATATGCAGTGATAAACAGCCCATTTTCAGATTGGTAAATGGTGGACAGGAAAGAAAAGGATTTACGAGAGGCGTCTCAAAAGCAAGTTGTACTGTTTTTTTTTAAAAAGAATAACAAAATGTTTAAATATTTTAAAAAGGGTATATTTTGAAAGCTACATTCAGTACCTATTTTTCCACATAACGTCCTTGAACCTCAATACATTTTTGATACCATGGTAACAGTTTTTTTAACCCAATGTCAAACCACTCTCCCACCAAACTGGATGGCCATCTTTCCACTTCTTGTCTCAGTTCCTTGTCATTTACGAAGTGCCTTCCTCCAAGATGTTGCTGCAGCTCCAGAAAAAGGTGGTAATTACTCGGTGCAAGGTCAGGTGAATAAGGTGGATAACTGCAAACATCCCATCGAAACTGCTCAAACAGGGCTTGAGTTTCACGAGCAGTGTGCAGGTGGGCGTTAACGTGGAACAGAAGAACTGTTTTGCTCAACTTTCCCCTCCTTTTGCTTTCTATGGCTCTTCTGAGTTTTCTCAGCACCTCACAATAGTGACAGCTATCATCGTGGTCCCACGGGGCAGGTAATCGATTAACAGTACTCCCTTCGAATCCCAGAATATCGTTGCCATGACCTTGCCAGCCGATGCAACAACTTTCGCCTTTATTTGGTGTTGCCTCATCCTTTCGTTTCCACACCATACCCTGTCTTTTGGATTCAGGTGTCCAGTGATGGATCCATGTTTCATCCTTGGTCACTATTCTGTTGAATAAGCCATCTCCCTCATCCTCAAAAAATTCCAAAAATTGCAATGCGGCGTCAACTCTCTGCTCCTTGTGTTTTTCTGAGAGCACGCAAGGAACCCATCTTGCACACACTTTCGATAGACAGATCCTCGGAAATAATTCTGTGAAGCGATGCACGGCTTACTTCAATATAAGGAGGAAGTTCAAACAAAATTGCATCTAGTGTAAGTCACTGATCTGTGTTTACGACTGCTCGAACCTCGTCAACAATATCCAGAGCGCGGGAAGTGGAGGGTCGGCCACTTCGTTGCTCATTGTGTAATGTTGTTCTCCCTTCAATGAACAACTGGTGCCAACGAGAAACCATTTGTCTTGACATAACATCTTTTCCATAAACACTGCATAACTCGCAATGAATTTCAGTTGCACATTTATTTTTTCCCATCAAAAAACGGATTACAGCTCAAACTTCGCAATCGGCGGTAGGAGCAAGTGGAGTCTCCATTATTACTGCCGTTTTAATGTCCAAGCAATAAACTTAGGTGCCTAGGAATTTTACAGTGCTACTACTACACCCATACCTATATTCCCTGGGACTTTCAGACTTTTCCCACCTATCGCGCAGATTTAAAAATATAGTGCAACTTACTTTTGAGACGCCTCTCGTATAAGGAAGAAACAAACAAAATCATGATACTGGACAAAACCATGGCATTTATTGGATATGATGATTGTGGGAAAGAAATACACAAGGAAGACAAAAAGGAGCTTTGACAATGCTTAAAGACTACATGAGAAATATATCAGCAGTAGCACAGCATTTCTCATCCATAAACCATAAGCCGAAAGAAGCAATAAAGCTTTTAAAAGCCATCCAGAAACACGTTGAACTCTCGCTTTAGGAAAAAACGGTTCATATATACAAATACACATAATTGTTTTGAATGTTGAAGTCAAATATGGAAAGATCTAACCATACATCTAGCAAATGCCATCTACAAGTTACAGGAGAAAGCATAGTGTCATTCCAGCCTAATGTTGGGGACAAGTTTCCAAAATATGTTCCATATATTCAAAACAAAAGCATGAAGCTAGAGTAATAAAAATTAGTTTTGAAATATTTCTGTTTTCCCAAGAAGAAAAATTTAACACTGCTCGTTATGAACTGGCTACATACCGACTAAGACACTTGTTTCAGGCTGCCAGGTACTGCAAGACAAAACAGCAAAATTGCCAAGAATTACATCTTGACTAGATGCTGTACATAGTCCATTTTGTGCATGCACATCCTATTCTAGTTTTCATTCATTTAAATGTAGTGTGAGAACTGCTGGTGAACTGTCCAATTTATAAGTGCAAGAATGGAGAATTTAGGTAACTAGAGGGAATTGCATTTTGTGAAATTTTAACAAGATTTTTACTGGGATACTAGCATATGGACTGAATAAGGGGTCTGAAAAATTAATTAATATTGCCATATCAGAGTAATTTTAAGTGAGATCAAAAGTCAATTGATAACATATTAATTGTCGGATCTCCGGGTGGGGACATCTTTAGGCAAATTTCATCACAACAATTCCAATACTTTAAGAATTCTACAATGGAATGCAGGAGGCATGTCCCAGCCTAAAAAACAAGGGCTAATGAAAATATTAAAAGACCAAGATATAGATGTCTTCACAGTACAAGAAGCCAATATATCACAAGAACAGGAAATATACTTTGAAATGGATCAGTACACTACACATATACTTCCAAAGGCTCGTCAAATAGCAAGTGGTATTCTTACAGGAATTAAAAGAAATATGAAAGCTATTATCCAAATCCAAAAAACAATGGAAGAACAAGATAAATCAGAAATAGTTAAAATTGAAGTATGGAAAAGTAACTACCACTATAGAATTTACAGTATCTACAATCCTCCAGACAATACACTAGATCTAAATTCTATTCCCATAGAACCCAAAAGTATTTTAATAGGTGATTTGAATGCACACTCCCCTAGGTGGGGCTACAGAGATATAAATTCAGCAGGAAGAGTCATAGAAGACCTATTAAACTCGTCAACAATGGAATTAATATTTAATCCAAATGATCCACCCACTTACCTTCATTATAATGGTTCGGGTACAAATCCTGACCTTCTGATGCTGTCATCTGACATAATTGACAATACAAAAAGAGAAATAATAGAAGACCCAGGTTCAGGCCACAGAATCACCATAAACTCCATAAGAGGTCTAATAAATAAAAGTAACAAACCAAAAGTTAAAACTTCTTGGAATTTTAAAAAAGCAGATTGGTCCAGTTTCCAAAATGAGATAGAAGGGAAGTGTAATATACTGTTAGAATCAGAGTTCAAGTCAACAGATGAAATGAATAAAAAAAATTTGTGAAATATTATTGACAGCAGCCAAAACACATATCCCCAAAGGAAAGTTAAAGAAATATAGCTACTTTTGGTCTCCATCTTTATCTAAGTTAAAACACGAAAGAAATATAGCAAGAGTCAAAGCCGAAAGAACCAAGTGTCCAGAAGATGTACAAAACTGGAGAAGAAAAGCAGCCATTTTTAAGAAAGAATTAATTACAGCAAAAAGGGCCAGTTTCACAAATTTTGTAGAACATATGGACTATAGGAAAGATGGAAATAAAATATACAAATTCCTTAATAAAACAAAATTATCAAAAAATACAACTGAACCATTAAAATATAATAACAAAAGCTTAACTACAGATAGGGAAATAGCAAGATCCACCCAGAGTTTATTAAACACCTTGGCAGGAAAGGAAAAGAAATCCTACTTAAACTGTATAACACGTGTTGGAGAATGACTGTATCTTCCGACTGGAAAAAAGCCATTATCATCCCGATTTTAAAGAAAAACAAACCCTCAAACAATATTAATAGTTTCAGACCAATATCTTTGACCAGTGTTATTGCAAAAGTGATGGAAAGAATGGTGGCATCTAGACTTAACTGGTTTCTAGAATATTACAACTTAATTAATAGTTCACAGACCGGCTTCAGACAGAATCATAGTACAAGTGAAAATGTACTCCTACTAAGCCAAGACATCAAGGAAGCTTTCAATAGAAAGGAGGATACCTTGGCAGTATTCATTGATTTTAAATCAGCATATGACTCAGTCTGGAGAAATAAATTAGTTGAGAAGTTGCAATCAATAGGTGTGAAAAGTAACATGCTTAAGTGGATAACTCAGTTTATTTCACAAAGATTTTGTGCCACAAAATATAATACATACATTTCCAAATATAAACAAACACACCGAGGACTTCCACAAGGTGCTGTTCTGAGCACAACACTCTTTAACATATATATAAATGACCTTCCATCAATAATAAAAACTTTAGAAACCAAAATTGCTTTATTTGCTGACGATGTAGTCATTTGGACTTCAGGCTCTTCAAAAAAACCTGAATTAATTAAAGACAGAATAGAAACAGCCCTAAACAAAGTACATGAATGGAGCTCCAAAAACCTCATGACTATCAATGTGGAAAAAACAAATTATGAATTATTTACACTAAAATACAAACCAGTTAATGTTAGCATAAATTATAATGGTAAACCACTCAAAGCAGTTGATGATGCCAAATACTTAGGCATCACTTTCGACAGAAAGCTAAGTTGAAAAAACATATAACAAACATCTCAGAAAAGGTTGAAAAGAAATTGCAAATCCTGAAAAGGTTAGCTGGTGCTAAATGGGGCTGCTCAAGGAGAGTCCTTAACACAACATACAAAATGTATATTAAACCAAACCTCTTGTACTGTTCTGAAGCTTTAATAACAGCAGCAAATGCTAACATCAATAAACTTGAACAAATACAAAATCAGGCTCTTCGCCTAATCACTGGAGCAGTTAAATCCACACCTATTGATGCCATGCTTGCCTTAACACGGACCCCATCAATAACAACAAAAATAGAAGAACAAGCATTGCTCCAACACGAGAAAATGTTACGACTGCCAAACTCTAAATGGACAGAAGAGAACCTCCCCCATTCAATCCTTAAAACTCATAGTAGTTTCCTAGAAAAGGTAACACAGATTAAATCCAAATTGAACATTCCTAACACCAGAGAAAATCTACTTATAAGAGAAAATCCATTGGAATTATTGCAACCTACCTTCAATTTGGAATTAATAGAGGAAATAAGTAAATCAGACACACCAAAAGAAATACAAAACCTTCTAGCTCTGGAAACAATCAATACTAGGTATCCCACAGAAGAATGCCTGCACATATATACTGATGGATCCTCGAAGGAAAACCTTACTGGAGCTGGAGTTACATGTTCACATTTTTCCTTTTATCATTCTGTTGGCAGAGACACAACAAATTATGATGGAGAAATAGAGGCTATATACATTGCTCTCCGACAATTATTAAATCTTCCCTTAAATAAATTTAACAAGGCAGTAATTCTTTCAGATTCTAAAGCTGCAATTCAGGGAATATGTTCAAATACTACAAAGAAGTCAACAAAAATTAGAGAATGCTACAAAATGTTAACACAACTCCAAAAAGTTAATAAGACTGTTCATCTCCAATGGATTCCAGCACACTGTGGAGTCATGGGGAACGAAGCTGCAGACTCACTTGCAAAGAAAGGCACAACAATAAAACAAAAGTCTAAATTCAATTTCTCATATTCCTCAATAAAACGCTTGATCATAAAAAATTTTTGTCATTCATATCTACAAGAAATAGGAACAAATGCCAAAGATAAAAAATGGATTACACTACTTTCCAATCCAGATTTAATCCCCCAGAGACCAAGGAAAACAGCTGTTGCAGCCTTCCGGCTACTGACAAATCACGACTGCTTAGCAAGTCATCTCTACAGAATAGGTATCTCAGCCTCACCAATATGTGTCCTGTGTAACGATCCAGCAGAAATGAACGAAGACCACTTGAAGACCTGTGAAGCATTAAGATCAGAAGAAACTACAGTTCAAAAGTATTGGAAAGCACGAATGCTAATGGCTTCATTGCCAGATGCAAGGCACTAGAAAACAACAACAACATATTAATTGTTATGAAAACTAATACATGAATACCTGCCAAAGAAACCTGTTAGATTATATGTAGAGTTCACGAAAGCCTATGGAGGATGAACACCTTTATGATATAAGCTGCAGAGTAAGTGAATAAATATGGACAATATATTTTGAGTCAGATGTACGGAAGGTGAGGTGTCTAATGGAGCTGCACAGGAGAAGGGTTTGAGGCAAGGGTGCAAATTAGAAGTCCTATGCTCTTTAATTTGCTTATTAACAGCGTATTTGTAGGGTCACAGAAAATTACGAAGTGCAAGCCGATAATAAATAACCAAGAGATTCCTGGGATACTACTGCAGATGATGTAATAGTATCATCTTTTTCAACTGGTTGCACTCCCAGTTCTTGCTTTCAAGTGCTTGGAAATGTCATAATGAAGCAACAGTTCTGATAATGCAGATTCAGACATACTGAAAGAAACAAAACTACCAAGGAGAATATTATGGTCCAGATTTGGCTCCCTACGAATTTATTTCAAACTGTAAAGAGAACTAAAAGACTAGCAGTATTGGAACCTGGGAGAGGTAATTGTGTTCTATAAATAGGAGAGTGATCCTCTCCATGACCTGCCTACTTCTATCATTGATTGCAGAAGATGCCACTTTGTACTTAAAACGTGACAGACCACACAAAAAAGAAATAAGAGTTGATGAGTCATGGCTATCTACTAGATCTAGAAAATTAATAATTCCCAAATTAGAAACTAAAAGCTCCACTTATCATCATCATGATCATCATGATCATCATGATCATCATGATCATCATGATCATCATCATCATCATCATCATTATTATTATTATTGTAAGTTGTTGTACTGCTGACTAGTTTCAAGTTTCATCCAACTTATTCTCAAAGCTATCTTAGTTACCATAGTTACCGGTGCTCAACTTAAAAGATCTATTTGTCGCCAATCTCTGTTAATAGCTTCAATTTTTGCTTAGTTAATAATTCCTAATCATGCAACAAAGCAAGTTATCAAAATATAATGCAGCATGAAAGCGGAACTTGACTGCTGATGATTGTTGGACCAGTTCCAGAGACATAAAAGATTTTTAGAGTTAAAAACATAATGAAGAGTTTTTAATTATTTATTTTTGGAGTATAAAAGTTTTTTTCAGAGTCAAATACATAACTAAGCAGTGATTATCATGGTAACAGTAACCACAACTGTTAGGAATACTAATTTCAGTACTTGTATTTTATTTTACCTTACCTGGTATGCCTGTCTATAACATCTTAATGAATGCTTACGCTGACTAGCTTTGGAAAAGCGATGGCCAGCCAACACGATATGAAAAGCATATTTGCGCAGCATGCGTGGTCTTGTGGCTTTGAGAAAGCAGTATGATGCTTGTTCCAGCAGCAATGCGCTACGCAAATCCGAATCTTCACTGGTCATGCGGATGAACTGCTTCGCTGCTTCTCCATATAAACTACGTCCTTTCAAGCATTCTGTGCTTAAAAGGGTGGCTCTTGTTGCAAACTGCTGCATCCTGCACAAAAGCAAATGACTGTAAGCTGCAAAGTAAAGCAGGACAGCAAACTATAAGACCAGGTTTAATTCTTCTGAAAAAAGCACATACACATGCAAGCACACAGGTGTGCCTGCACTCTAACTTTCCCTACTGCTTACCTATGATAAGCAGAGAAAGTATTGTATACCACATGAAAATTGCATATTGAGATTTCAGCAAAAAGAGGTATTTTGGGATCCCCAACACACACCCCCTCCCCTAAAGAAGAACATTTGAAAAAAGGTGAGAGAGCAAACATGAAATTTAGATATCCACCAAACTTTGTTTTGAAGCTCAGCATCCCTAAAGAATGCAAGGGGAAGATTTTCAATAAATTCCCCCTGCCCAAAACAACCCTTTACCTGAGGCTTTTATTTTCTCACAAGAACTGCAATCATGTTGATTACTTTCATCATATGTCTTGAGATATCAGCATGAAGAAAGCACTTCTCTTTCACCCTCTCTCTTTCTTTCCATGAGCTTACAATAGGCAAAAGGTGGAAGGTGACTTGACATACAGAGCTGACTGCTGTTTCCACAACTTGCAAACTACGTCTGTACTACCTAATTTGAAAGTATTTTGAGGCAAACATTTTCATAGTGATTAAGATAAAATGGATAGATGTTTGCTAATGCTCTGGATCTTGGACTTCATCCTTCTCTATCTGGGGTCCCAATATTTTAGTTTGAAAATCTCCTCAGGTTTTAGATACTGCTTGACACAATAGTAAATCATCTTTGTCCATAACAGTGTCCTGCTTCCTTGCACAGGATGCACTGTGAAGGGTTGCAGATATTTAGCCTACGTGTGGCCAGGCAGTCATTCCCAATGGATAGTATCGATAGAAGAATTACTTTGTATCTTTTTACTTCTTAAATTGACCCATTGTGTAGTCTTCATGAAGAGACAGACCAGTGTCATCTGAAGCAATACACAGCACCCCCCCCCCCAACCCTCATCAAAATCTACTCTGTGTATATATATAAATCAGGAAGCATATTAGTATAATTTTTAATTAAGAACTGATATCTTATAAACCCCAAAACAAAAACTGATATCACAGGCATGCAATCATGCATGGTAAGAATAACATTGTTTAAATTAAAATGAAGGAAGATTTTGTTCATTGTTACATTCATCCTTTGGACTTTACAGTAAAAGTTCAAAGCTTAAAATTGCATTGGGTGCAATCCAAGGTGCAGAACTTCCCTGTACTATCTTTCATAAAAGTTGTTGTTGTTAGCTAATGCTGGATTTCTGACAATGAACTCATTCATCCTCTTGCTCTCCAATATTTTTCACTGATGGATGGGGCGCTAGAAGTGGCCGGGCATATTTGAAGGTGGTCTAAATCCATTTCCTCTTGCAGATCACATAGAGGACAGAGTGGTGAAGAATATATCCCAATTCTGTTTAAATGTTTTGCCAGACAATCATGTCCTGTAATCAACCTGAAGGTTGCAACTGCTGCTTTTCGAGGATACTCAGGAATTACTGTTTGAATGTTTGGTAGTTCCCATCTTTTATTTTTTGATTTTTCATAGTAATATTTTTCAATAATTTTTTTGAATTCAGAGTTGACTAATCTTTTAGCTGCATAAAATGGTAGATTAACTATAGATTTTTGTACACCGCTGGTACCCTTTTGTGCAAGAAAATCAGCTTCCTCATTACCACTCAGTCCACAGTGAGCTGGTATCCATTGGAAGACTAGGTGTTTTTGAAGTGCTGTTAGATGGGTAAGGATTTTCCAACATTCTATAATTGTTTGGTTTTTTGGTGACAACTTGGAAGTAATTGCTATAATTGCTGCCCTGGAGTCTGAGAGAATAACTGCTTGCTGAAAATGTGAAATTCTATACAAAAGATTTTGTAGGGCCATTCGAATTGCTTCAATTTCTCCATCAAAGTTAGTAGTTCCATAACTTAAAGATTTGTAATAGGAAAAGAGGTGACATGTGACTCCAGCACCTGCTCTATCTTGGTTTGATATTAATGATCCATCAGTATAAATATGGAGCCATTCATGTTCTGGAAATCTAGTATGGATTGTCTCTAATGCCAATAATTTGAGAACACTAGTTGGAGTATCACTTTTCTTAACTTCTTCTGTCAGGTGTAAATAATATGTTATGTCTAATGTATGTGTTGGATTGACTTCAGATATGAAGTTTTCCTTTGAATTAGGAAAGTGTACATTTTTCTTGATGTCTTGAATTTTGGAAAGAAAGCTCTCCTGAGTCTTCAGTGTATGTGTAAAATTTCTCTTGTGCCATGTATTGAATGGGAGTCTGATCAACTTTTCGTGTTGAATAAGAGCCGCTTTTTCTATTTCATATTCAATGGGGTATTGGATGGTTAGTATTTCCATAGCTGCTATTGGTGTGGTTTTGATAGCACCTGTAATTAATCTCAGACTTTGGTTTTGAAAGATTTGAAATTTTTTTTGTGTTTGCTGTTACAAGAACTTCGCTGCAGTAAGTAAATAATGGCTTTATATATACATTGTATGTTGTGTTAAGAGTTGCTCTGGAACATCCCCACTTCATTCCTGTTAGATGTTTCAACAGCGAAAGGCGCCTCTCTGCTCTTTGTATTACATTTTCTATTTGTTCGGTCCATGTAAGTTTGGTATCAAATGTAACTCCTAAATACTGTGCTTCCTTTGTTTCTGGTAATTGTTGACCCTCAAAATTTAGTTTTTTCCTTGCTGAAAAGATTTGGTAGTTTGGTTTTGTTGTATTAACAGTCATTCAATTTTCTTTGGTCCACCTTTGTAGGTTAGTTAAGGATTGTTGCATGGTTTTTTATAGTTCTGCACTTTTGCTTTTTGGTTTTGAAGTCCATATTACTAAGTCATCAGCAAATAGTGCACACTTCACACCGGATTCTGGTATTTGTTGTGGCAGATCGTTGATAAATATATTAAAAACTGTTGTCCTGAGCACTGTGCCTTGTGGTAAGCCACGGTGTACTTGTTTGTATTTAGATATATTTCTTCCATATCTGGTTGTGTTAGGAAATGACATAGCCATGAAAACATTGGACCTTGTATCCCTATTTTTTTTTTACTTTCTTTAGTAGTTTTGTTCTGCATATAGAATCATATGCATTTTGGAAATCAATAAAAACTGATAAATTATCTTCTTTTCTATTGAAGGAGTCTTTGATTTCTTGACTGAGAAGTAAGACTTGTTCATTTGTAGAGTGAAACTCTCTGAATCCAGCTTGACATGGGGATATTAAATTTTGTGATTCTAGAAACCAATTTGACCTGTTTGACACCATTCTTTCCATTACTTTTGCTATTATGCTAGTAAGAGCTACTGGTCTATAATTTATTTCTGATGCTGTTCTGTCTTTCTTCAAGAGTGGGACAATTATTGCTTTTTGCCATTCAGTAGGTACAGTGGTTTTCCAGGATAGATTGTAGAGTTTCAGTAGTTGTTGTTTTGCTGTTTTTCCAAGGTTTTTTACGAACTCTGGATGTATGTGATCTGGTCCAGGACACTTTTTGTTTTTCAGATTATTTATTGCAATGTTCAGTTCTTGCATATTAAAATTTTGAGTGTTAGGATCACATTCTCTTTCTTGTTTCAAATCTTTCTTAAATTCTTTACGTTCCTTTTTATTATTTCTTGTTACTTTATGTGAATTAGCATAATATTTATTGAATGTTTCGGCTAAGATTGCATCATTTACTAATATTTTATTGTTGTGTATGATAGGTGTGCTGTTGTTTTCTTTCCTGTCCTTGACATTTTTTATGAACTTACGAGCTTTGTTACCACCTGTCCTATAATCCATTTTTTCTAAGAAATTATTAAAGTGATTCCTTTTAGCAGTATTAATTTTTTTTTTTTAGTGAGGCACATTTCTTCTGCCATATTTGTGTATCTGATATGTTTTTTGTTTGTTCAGCTGTATTTCTAGCTATATCCCTTTGCTTTTTCAGTTCTTCTAAGTGGGGGTTCCCAAAGGGTTTGAAATGTTTAATTCTTCCACGAGAAATATGTTTTTTTGCAGTTTCTAGGATGACTTTACAGAATTCTTTGTTCATATGATCTGGTTGGTCATGCAGCTGTGAGTTTGTTTGTTCGTTAAATTTATGTTCTAATTCAGTTTTATATTTGTTCCACTCTGCTTTTTTGAAGTTCCAATACAGATTCTTAAGACCTTGACTGTTATTAATATTCTCTAGTTTTATATCAGTAATTACTGCTCTGTGACCAGAACTTGGATCTTCTATAACTTGTTTATTAATTTTTGAAACAATATCTATTGTAGCTAACAAGAGGTCTGGGTTACTGCCTGCTCCAGAGTAATGTATGAAGGTTGTGAGATCTGTTGTTGTTGTTGTTTTCTAGTGCCTTGCATCTGGCAATGAAGCCATTAGCATTCGTGCTTTCCAATACTTTTGAACTGTAGTTTCTTCTGATCTTAATGCTTCACAGGTCTTCAAGTGTTCTTCATTCATTTCTGCTGGATCGTTACACAGGACACATATTGGTGAGGCTGAGATACCTATTCTGTAGAGATGACTTGCCAAGCAGTCATGATTTGTCAATAGTCGGAAGGCTGCAACAGCTGTTTTCCTTGGTCTCTGGGGGATTATATCTGGATTGGAAAGTAGTGTAATCTATTTTTTATCTTTGGCATTTGTTTCTATTTCTTGTAGGTATGAATGACAAAAATTTTTAATGATCAAGCGTTTTATTGAGGAATATGAGAAATTGAATTTAGACTTTTGTTTTATTGTTGTGCCTTTCTTTGCAAGTGAGTCTGCAGCTTCGTTCCCCATGACTCCACAGTGTGCTGGAATCCATTGGAGATGAACAGTCTTATTAACTTTTTGGAGTTGTGTTAACATTTTGTAGCATTCTCTAATTTTTTGTCGACTTCTTTGTAGTATTTGAACATATTCCCTGAATTGCAGCTTTAGAATCCGAAAGAATTACTGCCTTGTTAAATTTATTTAAGGGAAGATTTAATAATTGTCGGAGAGCAATGTATATAGCCTCTATTTCTCCATCATAATTTGTTGTGTCTCTGCCAACAGAATGATAAAAGGAAAAATGTGAACATGTAACTCCAGCTCCAGTAAGGTTTTCCTTCGAGGATCCATCAGTATATATGTGCAGCCATGGTTGTGAGATCTTCTTTACTATAAATCAGTTCAAAAGTTGTGGTATTCAAAAATTCTTCCACTATCTTCCCTGTAGAATCCACTTTTTCATAACCCCATTTTTGGAATGGGCATTGAAATCCTCAATTATGATTGTTTTATTTAATTGGTCAATAAGTGAGAGATCTGGTTCATTCCTGGGAGGATTGTAAATCCTGTGTAAATGTAGATGTGTTTAGTTATCCCAAAAATGTAGCTTTATTAATTCACTTTTATCTGTGTTATCCATTTCTTTAACAATTTCAAAGGAGGATTTAATATCCTTTTTGACTCAAACTAATATTCCACTACTTATCTGTCTATTTTTGGATAGTAAGTGTAGTAAAAATCCAGTAAAATTGAAGTATTTAAGTTGAACATTTGTTAGATTTGCTTCTTGTATTACAAATATATCTATGTTATTGTCAAATACAATTTTATTCAGTTCTACTCTTTTTGTTTGTGTGAGACCACCCGCATTCTATGGTAGAAGTCTGATGTTAGATTTTCTATTAATACAATGTTTTTGTTCTCGAGAAGTAGTCCCCACCCGGAGATCCGAATGGGGGACTATTTAACTCCGGAACATTTTACCCCTCGAGTCATATTTCATAAATATTGAAGAGACTTAGCAGTAAATGTAACCGCTTTTTAGAGAGCAGCATATTTTTATGTTTTGGCGGTCACATCGCTCTTTCACAACCCCCAGAATGTCTGGAGGACCACACCTGTCGTTGGTTTACGGGTCTCACTGACCTGACCGGGAGAGTTATAAAAGTAAATACACCGACCATATCCTCTGATTATCAATCAGAGGACGTATTACATGCCATGACAGGTCAACATGTTAGGGGTTAAGGTTTTATAGAGAAATGGAGAGGTTGGAAAAATAAAGACTCCCTAGCCCTCAGGAACCCTAATAGCATCGGGGTCGGAAGAGAACAAGAGATGACCAAGGTAAGGTCAGATAGAAAAGTTACAGTGAGGAGTAAAACACCAGTAAGTGGAAGTAATGTTCTGCTCAGCTTGGGTACCTTGTGGTTGCCATTCACATATCCCCTAGACGGAGACCCCTGAGTAAATTATTAAAACAATTAAGTGGACCTACAGATTTAATGGTTCGGGAAAAGTTAATTATTTTAAAAAACACAAAAGTAAATACCCACCTTCAGTGAGACCTGCCTGCAGGGTCACCTAATTCTCAGGCGTACCTAAACAGATGGTATGAGAATGAAATCAGTCATATATGTATGCTTCCCTTGCTGTTCAGAGGGGATGGCAGTCATTGCCTCACCTCGTAACTTTGAAAAGCGATATTTCAGCAATCACTCTAAATTAAAATGTAAATATTGTAAATTCAACGTTACTATGTCTGCAGAATATATGTTACTATAGGGTTCTGACTAAACAGTGGAGTTGTAGTAGTGTTTAACGCCCGCTTTTACTACTACGGCACCGCAGGCGGTGACACTGATGATACATGAAGATGGAGCACCGGTGGAATGAGATGGCGGGGGAAACCGGAGTACCCGGAGAAAACCCGCCCAGACGCCGCTTCGTCCACCACGAATACCACATGCGGGTCCCTGGGATCGAACCCGGGCCGCCTAGGTGGTAGGCGAGCACGCTAAACAGTGGACCAGAACTTAAAAACTAAGTCAGTGTTGAACTCTCTTTGCTTACCGAAGTAAGCTTAATAATCCATACTCGAATCCTCGTTCAGTGTTAGCAGAGAGGGTTAAAACACTTTAACACGTACCCAGAGTGGCCATGTGAACATAGATCGAATCCTGCCACCACAAAATTTTTTCTCCCCTTCCTTTCTTGTTTAACGGGAACATCGTTATTTATATAACCTGAGCCAAATATATAATTATACAATATCATATTGCTGAAATACTATTGAAATTTTAGAACTGAAAGCTTTAGAAGATATGGATTACAATCGCTGTAGACAACACAGGGAATACGCCTACTTCAACTATCAATCATTTTTCTACAAATTAATATCTATTTTCCTTTAAATAACCCACATTCAAAGGCATTTTTCTATAAATGTCCACAGATACTAAAATATTAAAGCATTTACTTCCGTTGTGTACTGTCAGTGCTTTGTTAGCTTACAATGGATATAAGAAACCACCCTATCTTGTTCATGTTAAAAATTACACAAAAAATAAAATGTTTCAGCCACAATAAAATAAAATAATTTTAGAAAATTAAATTCCTTGGCATGATTACATTAATTTATACTTGTTATGCAGTAATACGACACAAGTATCATACCATGTAAGATTTACACTCAAAACATCAAAGGAAAACGAATTTAGTGTATCACATACCATACGAAAGAAAATGGAGTATCACTGATAACAAAAATCGATAGTTAAAAGAACTTGATGCCAGTGATTAAATAGTTAATGATTTATTAGACAGAACGCAATTCAGTTGTAGATTACCTCAGCCTGAAGTAACCTTTGGACCTGACAGCATTGTCATTTTGCTTATTTCTAAGAACTATACAATGTTGCCATGTACCCATTCACTCAATTTCTAGACGTGTACCTTTATCCTGATTCTGCATTCCTGATAAAAAGCTCTGGAGAACTGAAGTCACTTGTTAATTTTCCATTTCAGAAAATAAGTGTGCAGGAGGTGAGGTTTGAACCACCAACACTCAGTACTTTCAATCGCTGCGCACAACCATGCAACGACTTCAGCCATTTCTGAATTGGCTAGTTTCCTCTCTATCCCTGTTATATTAAGTCACATTCTCTCATTAAGTTGACAACAAATTTCCTTGGAAGGCGGAAAGTTCATAGCACTATTAACAAAAGCTTAAATATTTAGCTTTTGTTTCTGGATGTTCGTTTACACTTATTTAGAAAAAGAAGAACATTGTCTAGAACAAACATGGGTATCACAGTGTTCAGTGTGGATGGTAAGATCCTTAAGTTGTTTTTATTAACGACAAACAAAGATGAAACGATTAAAGTTATATAATAATTTTAAAAAAAAAAGTAACTTCCTCCAACATATTCCCATATCTAACGGTGGATTGATTTAGTGATGTAATACATTTAAAATATGATATGCCTAACAGATATTATAGTTCAATGATACCAACTTCATAGTCAAACCTTCCATCTTGTGTTGCAGTAGATGCCTGCTCCGCAAACTTTATGTTAGAATCAAATCTGTTTGCAACTTTGGTTTTGATTAAATAGTGGATCAGAAGTAAAAAAGGACGTCAGTGTTGAGCTCTTTGCTTACCAGAGTAAGCCTAATAAACCACACTGAATTCCTGTACTCAGTGGTAGTCGAGAGCATTAAAACGCACTAAAACGGACCCAGGGTAGCTGCGTGAATGTGGATCGAATCCCGCCCATAGCATAATTTTTACCCTTTCCTTTCTACCTTAATGGGAAGATCATTATTTATATAACACCATTATACAATATTATTATATTCCTGCAATACAATTGAAATTTTAGAACTGAAAGCTTTAGAAGGTACTGATTACAATTGCTGTAGACAGTACAGGGAATATGCCTACTTCATCTGTCAATCATTCTTCCAGAAGTCAATTCCTAATATTCTCCTTTGAATACCCGCATTCAAAGGCATCTCTCTATAAATATTGAAGATTATTTCCATGTTAAAGAGTTGTCTTCCGTCATGCACTGGCAATGCTTAGTTAGCTTACAATGGATATAAAAAAGCATTATATCTTGTTTTAGTTAGAAAATATCAACATGCACGAAAGTTAAAAGGTTTCAGGCACAAGAAAATAAATATTATTCTAGAAAATTTAATCACTCAGCACGATTACACTCATTGTTACTTAATTATGCAGTAATACCGCACAAATACCATGATATGTATGAATAAAGCTCAAAATGTCTAAATAAAATGAATTTAATATATTGTGTTTAATTCTATGTGGTATAATTGTTCATAAAATATATTATTACAAGAAGTGAGTGTCACTGAATAAAGTAATGATATACTAAACGTAACATGAAACAGTTGAGGGTTACTTGAAAGTGAAGTAGATGCTTGCAAATCACACCTTGCTATTTTGTTACTTTCGACTCATTAACTCAGATTCTGAACTGTGATCTTTATTCAAGTTCTTTCCAATAAAAAACCTGTAGACTAATTAAACATATTTGTTAATTTTTCATTTCAGAAGAAAAAAAGAAATTTTGGATGGCAGGAGTAGAAACAGCAACTCAATTGAGTCATAACAGTAACAACGCACCAATTTAAGCTATTCCTCTGTAAGTGATTTATGCACCCTGAAAGAAAGATAAAATTAAAGAGTTGTAAACAGATTCGATTCTAACCTCAAGTTTGTAGAGCAGGTGTCTACTGCAACACAAGGTGGAGGGTTTGATTATGAGTTACTATCATTGAACTATAATACCTATCATATTTTAAAAGTATTACATCACTAAATCAATCCTCCATCGTGTATGGATGTGAATTTGAAGAGCAGTATTTTCAAATGTTTATCAACAAGAACGTATATCCGTATTATATAACTTTTGTGAAAGACAGTACCATGCATCTTGGCAACTCAGTCAAAACTGGCTCAACTTGGGTGCTGCAGAGCGAGGAAGTCTATGTTGATAAGATGACTTGCTTATCAGTAAAATAAATATGTGGAATACGAAGGGAACAACCTGCTCCAAAGAAAGCACAGAATGATGAAAGTTTATTTAAATCAAAGTGGGAACTATTTTTTTTTAAAGCTGTGACCATACAGCCAAATACCTCATCTGCAGTACAATAATTACATGTGTGAGAAAATCATCTGTTGAAAGACTATAACAGAGTACACATATGGTGAAATCATAGGGGATGACAGGAACAATAATAGAAGTTGCTACATCTTGGAGAAGGGCATTCTTTATCCAAAACTGACGTTTGAATCAGTGCTTTCTAAATCACTAAAACAAAAGAATATATTTGGTATTAAAAACCAAATTAACCAGTTTAACACTATGCGCCACACACAAACATTACACAGTGAGGACGAAACGGTGCTGAAAGTGAGGAGAAACAAGACAACAAAGCGAGCGAGAGAGAGAACCATAAGGATAAAGTGAGAGGAAGTTTACACCAAGATTAACTTTTTGTAGTTGCATTTTACACCTTGCAATGCACCGGTGCATACACCCTGAGAGGCACTTTAGTAAAACAACACAACCTTTTATAAAAATAGCATAACTCTACAAGGATTTGGGAACTGGAAAGGGAAGTAGTGGATTTTATTACAAATAATACACTGATTACATTGCTGAAAACAGAATGCTTCTATCCCATCAGGGAAAAAGGTTATAGCTGTTAACATTTTTCACTGCATGGTAATCTCGCCCCATCAGCATACGTACCCTGTAAGCTTATCTGGTCAGAACTGCTGACCTTATGTGAAACAGATGACTGGAGCTGTGTTTATAGAACGTTTTTTGAAATAGGAATCAAAATGTATTACCATATTTTAAGCAAGGTGGTCCACTCTGTGTTTGTTGGGATGTGATCGGCTTGATGTCAAAACTAAACATTGTGTACAATATTGAAGGCTGGCCTTTATTCATAGATTCTTCCAAAATTAGTTTAAAGGCTGTATTACTTCACAATGGCAATGAACTATCATGTCCCTGTGGCCCATGCAGTTGCTATAAAAGACACACACGAAAATGTGTTACTGATTCTAGAATCGTTAAATACAAGGAAAATAACTGGTATATTTGTGGTGATTTAAAAGCTATTGGACTTCTCCAAGGATTACAGAGTGGATTCACAAAATTCTGTTGTTTCCTGTGCCTGTGGGATAGTCCAGCTATTGAACAACACTAAATAGCCAAAGAATGGCCCGAGAGAGATGAATTCAAACCAGGGAAGCAGAATAAAAAACACAAGGTATTGGTGGACCTTTTAATCTCGTGAGCGATGGCTATTTAAAACGTCCGCAAGCTGAGAACTGTTACTCAATATCCAGCGCAGGGCATTTAAAGTGCTTTGTATACACACAGCTGTATTTTGTGTAAATATTAAGTTATTTTAATGAAACAAAAACTGGTATAAAACTCGTTATATGCAGTATACATGTACGTCATCAGCAAAGTTGAGTTGCATTTACAAAACGTTGAAATGGCACTATTTTGTTTTACTGTGGTGAAAAGCTAACTTTGCTCTATCGAACGCATCTAATATAAGTTCTCTGAAAGAAACAGTAGTTGACCCATTGTATGTGTGACCTATGCATCAGCAAATCACCGCATAATGTGAAATAAAGCACTACTGTATGCGTGGTCTCTTGAGTCATCAGAATACAGCAGCATTGCAACTTTTGCTTGCGCGTGTTTCGTAACTTAGTAGACTCCGTTTCTTTCTTTGTTGAAATACATACATATACTTTCCTGCTTGTAGCTGAAGTGAGAAGTGGTATAAAAAGGTATTTTTACACCAACTGTATATAACCACATACAATTGTTTGGTAATTTGGAGAGCTCTAAACCCACACAGGACAATGACCTACCTTGACTTCCGACTATCAATAGCTCGCAGCCTAATTGAACAATACCATGTTGGGGGTAGAAAATCCAGAACCCCTGCACCCCTCAGACTTCAAGGAAAACATTATCCTAAAAGGATACCACCAACAGCAAAGAAGTCCCATCCATCTCGAAAGTGTTTCGTGTGCCACAAAAAGGGAATTCGCGAATGTGGAGATGTACCCTTGTGTGTTTATCCCTGTTTTGAGGTAAATCACTGCAGAACGAACATATTAAGGTAAGCCAGTAAAGTATATAGACTTTACTTAGATGTTTCATAAAGGGAAAATTAAAATAAGTCGAGTTAGATAAGGGATAAATAAGGGTTAAATGCACAAACGCACAGGACGTGTATACATGCCCATATTGCTGAAGAGGTTAAATGTGTATCTTCTGTCTTTATATATAAAAATGGGGCTCATGAAAAACTATGTAATGGGAAGGGACAAAATAGGGGAAGGTATCAAATACCTGAGAGAATGTTTCCCAGTATAAGTGCAGCAAAATAAAAGAAGGAATTTCCATAGGTCCACAGATAAGACAATTACTTAAGAATTCACAATTTGATGCTAAGCGGAATCCCGCTGTACTTGCTGCATGGTTGTCATTCAAAGAAGTGGTGAATAGGTTTCTAGGTAACAGAAAGGTACAAAAAGTACTTCTAAATGATCTTTTAAATAACTACAGAAACTTAGAATGTAGGAGGTCATTGAAAATGCATTTTCTACACTCACACTTAGACATCTTTCCTGAGAATTTGGCTGCTGTTAGCAATGAACAACGGGAACGTTTTCACCAAGTTATACTACAAACAGAACCTAGATATCAAGGTAGCTGGGATCTCTCTATGATAAGCGACTATTGTTGATTTCTTCAGCAGGAAGATCCATCTTCGCATAAAAGAAAATCCCATAGAAAAAGCTTCTCAACTGCTTTAGGATCCAGAATCTAAAGGTAATATACTACTATATTCTGCATGTCATATTTAATTTCTGTATGACAGATGAATAAAAACTTCAAATTTCCAAATTTTCTTGGAATTCTATAAGGTGAACCCAACCAAATGTAATGTATGTAATAAAATTAGGGAATTCATCAAGACCTGCCTCACGAGTTACTATTTCAAAATATACAAGATACAGAGATCTGATATTTTTAGGGATGTTTATGCATTCTTTCTAAGTCTACTATTTTGCTTTGATGATACAAATTTAATAAAATAAAGAAATATAATTTTCCTAATGAACCTCCAAAAGTTAAAAAATATGTTTACATAATCACTGTATTATCTGAATTGTATGATATAAATTTATGCACATAGGGCTAGTACTATCTGCACTAATATGGCATTAGTGTGACATGAATTGACATCCCTTAATAAGAAAGGGTATCATAACAAAAGAACTGAGGGTGATGGGAAAAAGTGGATAACAGATTTGAAATCAGCATAGCCAACTTACTGTAAACCAGGTACTTTCAAGACAGTTCCTCAAGATTTTTAAAAATTTGCACAGTTGTGCAATTAGCCATCATATGAGCATACTTGGAGAAGGAAGCCACTATTCTGTTGACGAGTAACATGATCAAGGCTAGCAATCCAAGGGGAGTAAGGGGCAAGACAATAGTAAGAATGTATCATTGCACTATGAAAACAGTACTGCAGTTGCATGTCTTGGCCTCACAAAATGCAACTTGGAACTGCAGATGTTTTGTTTGCCTGGCTGCGCTTTCAATGTCTCACCCACCTGTTCCGTAACTGTTTAGTTGTTCTTCGCACTGAGTACATACATATAATGGCTGGCTTATGATTGGCTAGATTGTTTGCATTTCCTTTTCCCCCGAAAATTGGCACAATCACCCCGTTTCCAATTCTGGGGAGCCTTCCCACTTTCTATTAATATCCATTGTTATTGTTGTTTACTAATGCTGAGCATTTGGCAATGGAGCTAATAGTTCTCTTGCTCTCCAGTATTTAACTAACATTTTGAGTATAGATGAAAGAGATGGGCATTTTTAAAGGTGGTTCTGATTCATCTCTTCTTGTAGAGGATACAAGGGACAAAGTGGGGAAAAAGTAATTCCAATTCTGTGCAGGAGTTTTGACTGACAATCATCATCTGTGGTTAATCTAAGAGATGAAACAGCACTCTTACTTGGATACTCAGCAATTTAAAATTAATTTGTGTTGTGTTGACATGCTCCTGTTCTTTATTTCTTGATGCTTTATTCAAATAATTTTTAAATATATTTTAAACTCTGAATTGATTAATCTTTTTGCTGTTAATAATAACAACATATCTGGTGAAGGTTTCAGTAGGATAATGCTTTCCTTTTTTGTCAAATAATCAGCACTTTCATTTCCAGATAGTCTGCTATGTGCTGGAACCCACTGAAGAACTGCCTTCTTTTCAAGTTTCAGTAAATGAAGTGTTATTTTCCAACAATCTATTATTATTATTATTATTCTCCATTTAGGTGATATTACAATTATTGCTGCTCTAGAATACAAAATATTATTACTCTTTGCATAGAAGAGATTTGATATAGTAGCTTTTGCCATGTTGAGTAGACAGCTTCAACTTTTCTATCAAAACTGGTTGTGCCTTTGGTGTTACAATTTATTTTGTGTGTCAGGGAAAGGGGTTTGGGCCCAATGGACCCACTCTATCAGGGTGACCTTGTCTCCACACATCAATTCTGGTCATGACAGCACTTGTGTGTCTTTTCACTTTAATAATCGCAGGATCTACAGGACCTGCACAATGCCACAGAACATGTATGGCCAAAAAGCTCAAGGGATTATATTAAGACCACAGGGCTCGCAATCCAAGAAGCTATTATCAACTACTGTCTTTTGGTTGAATCCATTTCTTTCCACAGAGTTGACTATTTGTGTACATTCTTTGTTGTACACATTGTCAGTTTTATTTAGTGGTGTGTTTACAATCTGCATTTGACACCACTGAATGCTGTTTCCTTGAGTAATTGAAATTGAGTTTTTCTTTATGGATGCTCTTTAACTACTGTGGTTCTCAGGACCCCATTCTGCTTTGGGTGTCAAAGACTGCTTAATTTGCCGAGACCTCTTTATCAGTCTTGAGGTTCTTTTACCTGCTGTAAATCTATGATACAGGACCAAAGGCTCTAGTTCCCTTTTGAAGGTAGCCAGCAAAGGACTTTTACACCCGAAAAAATCCATCACCCTCCACTGGGTTTGCACCTGCGGCGTTGGAAACCAGAGGCTAGCAAGTTACCTCTAGACCAGCTAAGGTGAGACTAGGGGATGAAAAGATAAAGTTCACCCACTCCACTTTTTGCTGATCAGGCTGTTGACCTCGAGAGGAAGTTGACATGCTCTGTGTCCATCTGCATCTAGAAGTATGCAAAACTAATGATGGCATGACACTGTACACAACTATAATACTAATTCAAAACTTAACATAAATTAAGTAGTTCTATTTACTAAGTTTAAATAAACCATACTCATAGCAGTGATATACGTGGAGTGTTACACTCTGGTTAGTTATGTATTGCAAAATGTCTGCATTGTTTTCTACTTACAAGATTGTCTATATTAGGTACAATACTGTTCATAAAGCTGACAGAAGATATCATCTGTGAGTGAGACAAGTATGCACAGTATTTTCAATCTGGTTAAATTTTGAAAAATAAGTAGATGCAAATATTGACATCATTTGTGCTGCAAAATCACATAACATGGGAAAGTTTTCATCAGGCAATGATTCATGTAGTTCAATACTGTTTATACATGTCATTTTAATTGAGTACTGTTTTGTAAGTGAATTAGCTCTAATGGCAGAGTATTGGGAGCTACAGTAGCCCTGAAAAACATGGGATTGGTGAATACACACATTTCATTCTCCATTGATAATATATCTGAAAACCTAATCTTAAATTGAGAGAGCGAAGGCTTTCACGGCCGGAGTCAGTATAACTAGGAGTTTTTTCCGGGCTGTTATGCCGTGGTCTGCTGGAGTTGAAGAACCCAGACGTTTCGTCCACATCTGCGGCGGACATCTTCAGTGGCGCGGTCGTAATCTCCTCGGAGAAGGTGTGGACTGTCGGAGCTGCGGTATTTATCCTTCTAGTGGCCTCCGCTGATTGGCTCGGGCGGCGCACGGCCGGTGGGAGGGGGCGGGCTTCGCTCAAGGTGTTGCCTCCTGATTGGATCGCAGAAACTGAAGCGATCCAATCAGGAGGCAACACCTTGAGCGAAGCCCGCCCCCTCCCACCGGCCGTGCGCCGCCCGAGCCAATCAGCGGAGGCCACTAGAAGGATAAATACCGCAGCTCCGACAGTCCACACCTCAGACGCTACGCTAACTTCTCCGAGGAGATTACGACCGCGCCACTGAAGATGTCCGCCGCAGATGTGGACGAAACGTCTGGGTTCTTCAACTCCAGCAGACCACGGCATAACAGCCCGGAAAAAACTCCTAGTTATACTAATCTTAAATTCTCCGAGAAGATTCTCCATAATATTAGAATAGCATTCATAAGTATCTAGTTTATAGTGCCTAATATATTTAATACCAATTGAGCAGATGAGGCAATAAACTTTGTCATTTCATAAAACAAAATATTCAAGCTCCCAAGCTTCCTGAAAATTACAGCATAACTTATTATGCTGCAACATGTTGACTTTGTACACGTCTAATGCTAAAAGCTACGTGTTCAGCTCTGTACTGTCACTACTCATAACACAACAAAAAACATGGAGGGAGTGAAGGGGTGGCAGAGACAACAGAGCCCATACGGGCACATAGTCCCCATGCCTAATCTAGACCATGGAGGACGATACTTCCCTGAGTGCCATAACACTATGGTCTGAACAAGCCTTACACATAAGATGCATTGATGTCATGGTACAGAACTTATCATGAATTCTGACATTTATATTTAACCATTTAGAAGCAAAGCAGGCAAAAAGGAATAGCTTAGCTTAGTAGTAAATCAGCATAAGTGCACCAACCTTTCAAGTGTCAAGAGTTTGTTTAATATATATACATACACAAGTTGTAAAACTACATGAATTAAGTCCCCAATGGATATAACCGATAGTCGACATGCTACCTTTTCCATTAGATATACAATTAACTTTAACTAAATATAGCAGAAAAAGTCTTCCTAATCAAATGCATTGCTTGGCAGTACTATTCTGTCCAAAATGGTGAAGAGTCAATGCTGTATTGCACCCTCCCTTTAGAGCAAGCAAATCAAGGAGCATTCTTAAAGTTCTTGGAGAGCCTCAGGGGTCATAAAGATGGCCAAATTATTTTGGTAATGATAAATATCCTTTAGATAGTGTGTTGAAAATATTCATATGTACAAGAGTAGTCACTTTCTGTGATGATCATGTAAACTATTGAAGTTATTTGTTTCTCTAAAATAGACAAAGCTGAAATATATGCTGTGATAAACTACTTCATTTTAGAGGGTTTAACCCCAACAGAAATATAAAAGCAGTTAGATTTGACATTAAAGGATTCTTGCCTTAATTCTTGATGACTAAAATGTGGGCTGCTGGATTAAAATATGGTTGTATAAGGGTGGTTTGATAAGTCTGGCTTTTTTAAAAGAAAATAATATTTTTTTCAAAAAATCAACCTTTTCTTTTCTCAATATAGTCTCCTTCCAACTCAACGTACCTTACCCTATGATTTTCCAAATTTTTTAATCCTTCCAAAAAATATGATTTTTAAAAGTCTCCAAAATACAAGTTTGTTTCTGCCAAGATGTCTTCATAGGGCATAAATTTCTTCCCACCGAGCCAATTTTTTAGGTTTGCGAAGAGGCAAAAGTCAGTGGCAACCAAATCTGCACAATAGGGTGGATGAGGTAGCAGTTCATAGTCCAATTCCACAATTTTTGCAATGGCAATGGCAGACGTGTGTATGGGTGCATTATCCTGATGGCAGAAAACCTCTTTCTTCACCAGATGGGATCTTTTCTTTAACAGTTCCTCATGAAATTGATGCAGTATTGTGGCATAATATGCACCTCTGACTAACTCTTTTGCAGATAGTGGATGAATATCGCACTTGGGAAATCCAAAAAGATGACTGCCATGATTTTTCCTGCTGATGAAACAGTTTTCATTTCCTTTGGAACATGTTTGCTGAAGGAAGTCCATTGTTTGGATTCCTGCTTTGATAGCAATGAATCCAGGTCTCATCAACCATGAGATATCGACCCAAAAACTCATTTGGATTATGCTGGAACATGTTCTAACATCCTTGTGAAATGGTCACACAATTCTGCTTGTTATCAACTGTGAGAAGTCTCAGTAACCATCTTGCTGACAGCTTTCTCATACCCAAATGTTCATGAAGAATATTATATGCCCATTACTTGAGATGTGTAGGGTCTAGACTATCTAGCCAATTTTCAATCAGCTGTCTTGCATCACAACATCCTGACCTTTACTCACCTTTCTTCTGTTGTGATTTAACCCTTTGCAGTCGTATGTCGATATATGATCGACACGACAGTAATGCCTGTAAGGTCGTATGTCGACATATGTTCGACAGCAAAGCTCTTCACGTTTTCTCATCTTAATTGCAAGAAGTAATGATTCTGGCAGCATGTTACAGGCATCATAATGTTCATGGAAGCTTTACCCAGCCTATACTGCCATCTGTTTGGAAATTATTTTAACTATTTCAACATACAGAGGAAATGTTTCTGTCTGGGATGCACCAGGCGCGGCTCCTCAGGGTAGGCAGGGTAGGCATTGCCTACCCTATCGTAATACATCAACAAATAATGTTTAACTATGATTCTGCATCATTTGAACCGTCATTTTCCCCTAAATTGCAGTTCAAGAAAAGTTTTCTCGGTTATAATGACCAGCGCATGGTCAAATCCTTTAATCTCAATTCCGATTCATCAAAACTGCGCTGCATGTTTGAAACGCGCGGCAGAAATGATATGCATGAAACCTGGGTAGTGGAGAGCCAGCTAGCTTAACCTCTGCCGGCCCGGCCCCATTTCCTCAGTACGAGGCCCTTGAACATGGATAAGGAAATATTCCGTCTGTATACACACTCCGAGCATGCGTAGACACGTCTGCCAGCACTCTGAACAATTGCCTGCCCAAATCTGAATTTATGCGACATTTTCCGAACAGCCATACTCCACGAACGAAGATCTCAGAGATCTGAATCGTGCCGTTATCACTCTGTGTAATACCAGTATGACCGATTTAATTAGTGAACTATTACAAATTCCGCTTTCGCAGCGCACTGACAATGAAAAGAGGAGTGTTTTAGCTATTTAACACAAAGCTGCAGTCAGACAATTTTTCAATTTCTTAATCCATTTTAGTCATGGGCGTCGCGAAATGGGGGCAAGGGGGGCCACGGATCCCCCTTGGAAGTTGGTGAACTTAATGTGCAGTCAATTGCTATTAAACTGTTATTTTAATTTTGATGTAAAGAACAATTTTTGTTTAGCACAAATTAATACGGTTATCTGCAACAAATACTATAAATTTTGACAGTAAAATAATGATTTAATATGATATGATTGCAAATTTCCAACATGTGCCCCCCCCCCTGGAAAAAAGTCTGCCGACACTCGTGATTTTAGTATTGGCGGTAATTCGTCCGGAAGTCACACTCATTCACTCTGCTCTTATTAAACAACCAAACAATATATTGTTTGCGTTATCCGCAATGACTTCGCCCCCTATATTTAGGATAAACAGGGTTTATTATTATTATTATTATTATTATTATTATTGTTGTTGTTGTTGTTGTTGTTGTTGCTGCTGCTGCTGCTGTTGTTGTTACACTTTGCCTACCCTAAATTTTGACTGTGAGCCGCCACTGGGATGCACAGTATTTTGCAATGTCTTCGAGTGCATTTAAACCAGGTCCTTCTGGAATTAGAAAACAAAAGTTTGATGTGTTGTGCAATGAAGATGTGGAAGAATTAAGGTTGATGATTCAATCTGAGTTGGATGCAGTGAGTGATGACGATGTGGACAATGAATTTGAAGAGGAGAATGATGTGGAGCTATCCGGTGCTGAGGAGTCCGTAAGTGAGAGTGAAAGCGACACAAGTGCTGTAAATGTTGCGTGTGCTGATACATGGAAATTCATAGGCAAAACTGACCAGAAACCTAAAGAATATACCTTTTCCAAGAATGTAGGTCCAAAACTGAATCTTGCCTTTGATGCTGAGCCAATTGAATATTTTAGTTTATTTTTTACTGATGAGCTAATATCTCAAATTGCTAAAGAAACAAATAGATATGCAAGAGAAAAAATTGCTGCATTACAATTGTCCCCACGTTCTATTTGGAAAACTTGGACTGATGTGTCTGTAGTAGAAATGAAAGGGTTTTTGGGGATAATAAACTCGTACATTTTGTACAAGGTTCAAAATTCCCAGGCAAGCACCCATCCTTTGTCACATGTAAAATACAGAAGGGCATTTGTCAAGAGTCTGGTGAAAGGCATAAGCAACCCAAGGCCAAGGTCACACCCCGGTACGGTTGAAAGAGAGGAAAGGCTAAACAATGCACTACATTTTATATACCACTTTGAGGGAAAAAAAAAAAAAAAACAGACTGTATTGCCTGCAGCAATCGAAAACTCTAGGGGGCGAGAAAAGAAACGTATTTCTACTGCAACACGTGTGCAAATAAATCGGCCATGGTGTATCGGCGAATGTTTTGAACACTATCACACGCTTGTCAATTATAAAAAGTAATTGTTCTGTCATAATGAGACGTGTGTGATGTGTATATGTGTACATAGTGTTCGTGTGTCCATTTACATTTTATATACATTACTATTTATGGCCGAACGCTTTTTCATTGCTATGTGTTTTTTATGACATGGATACTTTATCTCGGTCTAAAGTGCTTACAAACTTAATTAAAAAATCTCCATATTAGTGGACAATGTAAGCAGCAAAAACTGTTCCAGTGCATCAATAAATAATTCTCCGTTTAGCTCAGCTACATTTGATAATCATCTGCAGTGTAGGTAAGTATAGTAACATAGGCCACTTTTGCATGAAGTTTTGTTCCCATTTGCGTAGCTCTAGCAGCAAATTTAAAGCTCCGTCCTGGCTACGGAAATTTCTTCCCAGAACTACGCCCGCAAAGGGTTAAACCTGTCACTCTGAGCGCTTAGCATCTCTGGTGCTAGAATGGTGATATCCAAATTCTGTGAACCATGCAATGTAAGGGAGCAGGGTCCCCTTAATAAATTTTCAGCATTTCTTCCATTTCCTTTATCTTACAATGCAAAAAGTAGTGCTTTATGAGAACACAAAATTCACTTTCCTCCATTTCCCCATAGCAACACAAAACTAAAGCTTTTACAGGCTCCCAACAATGTTCTAAGAACCAGATGACTTAGAACTTCTATGATTATACACAGAATAGTTGTACCACTTTGGTGCCAACAAGAAACCCGTTGTTTGCATCCAATCTCTCTTCAAAGTCATGGTCTTATCAAACTGCCCTCATACACCCATTCAAGATGATGAACACTCAAGGCATCTTAAAACTACTGTAACAGACAAGATGTTGACAAAATTCACAATGCTCTACTCAACTATTGAAGGTATTCATTTGGCTAACACTACAAGGACCTTGACGGGCCATGCTCACTGTATTTTACATGAAGTTTTGGGTATGAGAAAAACTTTCTGCTCAATGGGTACTGTGTTCAACAATGGTCCAAAACTGTGTTCAAAATTACATCTTTTTAAGAGTATTTAAACTTTTGTAAGTACAATTCCAGTCAGTTTCTTGGACACTTCATTTCAGTTGATGAAGCATGGATACATCACTACATTCCAGAGAAGAAGGAGCGATCCAAACAGTGGGTGGCAACAGGTGATGGTGCACCGAAGGAAGCAAGAATGGTTACATCTGCAGAAAAAGTCATGGTTATGGTTTTCTGGGGTTTTCATGGTTGGTGCCCAGATTATTTTCATAATAGCAGAACCATCACCAGAGTATATTACACTGCATTACGGAGTCAAATGAAGGATGCTATTCAGGCTTAACATTCCATACCTTCTAAAAAGAATGTTCTCTTTCATCATGTTAATAAACCTTTACACACCACTAGGATTGCAGCCGTAAAACCTCCAACTCTGCGTCTAAGTACTTCCACATCTGCCATATTTAAGATTTGGCTCCCAACATCTAGTTTTTGTTCCTACACCTGAAGAATTGGCTGGGGAAGATACACATCAAATGATGAGCTTGAAACTGAGACAGCTGCTTATTTTGTTGCATAACTATTTTACTGAGGGTATACACTGGAAAGTTTTTGGACTAAATGTATTGATTTACAATGTGACTATGCTGGCAAGGGAGAAAAAAGAAAACTCTTAAATTTTGTGTTTTCTTGGTTAAGCTGAGAACTTCATAGCACCCCTCGCAGAAATATTATGCAGCAAATAATAAAAATAGTACATGCTATGTCACCAAGTTTCATGTCAAGTGATTAAGTTTGCCTTGAGTTATAATATAAAAATGAAGGAAATTGGCATATACAGGTTGTTAATGAACTATACCGAAATATTTTCAGAGCAAGTGGAGATCTCTGAAACAAGTAATTTGGGATAGGAGACTTACGGCCTGTTGGTTCAAATGTGGAAGTTATGACTATAAGTTTCTAAAGTGCCAGTACGCCACTGCTAATGATGATACTACTTAAGTGCACAACACACGAAAATGAAGAGACCATCGGAGCACTCCCTCTGGCGCAACAGTTATGACATTAGCTTTCAAGTGAAAGGTAAACGAGTTCGCATCTCCTTCACTTTATTTGTCTTTTTTTTCATTTTTGTTTTGTTTGTTTGGTTGTTTTTGTTTTAATATTTTGTCTAAGCTTTTAATTCTTGTACAATGCATTTTACAGAGTAATTTCACCTTGTGAGTGCAATTAATTACAACTCCTTCTAACAAAGGTTGAATCCTGCTTAATACTCACATGCTGTACGTCTAAATGGGAGGAAGTTTAAAGGGTGAATGAACTTACATAAAATGAAAAGTAAATGCAACTCTTTACGTCAGGTTTAAAGGAACTGCTCGAAATGGCAACCTGCATTTCCAATGCAAAGTTGACAGCGGTGAAGGAACGAGTGTCACACTTTGTACAAAATTCCGTGTGTGTGTCGAATAACTTCACATGCTGCTATTATTCGGGCGGTGAGGTCCTCTTCTGATGTAACAGGTGTTTCATACACCAGAGACTTGAGGTGACCCCAGAAAAAGAAATCAATTGGGTTCAGGTCGGGAGAGCGTGCTGGCCAAGCTACAGTTGGACTTCCCCTTCCGATCCATCGGGCAGCATAAACATGGTTTAAATGCTCTCAAACAGCAAGGGTGAAATGGGGCGGAGCTCCGTCATGTTGTAGCCACATTCGACGATGAATATGAAGGGGCACATCTTCTAAAAATACAGGTAATATGTTCTGTAACACATGAAGATAAGCATGTCCATTTAACCGAGGGGGGAACAGGTATGGGCCAATGACATGGTCTGAAATTATTCCAACCCATATGTTGACTGAAAAAGTCTGCTGGTGAATCTTCTCCACGACAGCATGTGGATTCACATAGTCCCACACATGGCTGTTTCTTGAATTAAGAATTAGGCCATCCCTGGTGAACAAGGCCTCATCAGTGAATAATACTGATGAAAAGATTTCAGGCTGCTGGAGTAAAGCCTAGTTGCAAAATTGTAGCTGATGGCCATAGTCTTCCAGCTTTAGTGCTTGCACCTTTTGTGGGTGAAATGGGTGAAGTTGGTCTTCATGTATGACTTGCCATACGCTAACATGGTTAGCGCCTAGTGCATGTGCAATAGCATGTGTGCTGGTAGATGGCTCTTCTGCAATGCTTCACAGTACATTCTTCTTGAACTGCACTATGCGTTGAGTTCGTGCAACGCCTGTATCACCCCTGTTGACCTGGAAGGTTCCTCTCTCTCGCAAACGTCTATCGATGGACTGGAAAGTTGAGTAATGTGGTTGGCACCTATTGGGATACCGTTCCCTGTGCAGCACTGCAGCAGCTAACCCATTACATCGTGATTCACCATAAATAAGGTGCATATCTGCTAGTTCAGAAACGCTGTACATGTTCTCCATGTTGTCCAACAGGCAATCCTCAGCACACTAACTGCAGTGTGCTGAAGAACAGAAATCATACTAGTGTTATTGTACTGGCCAGTTAGATTCACGTTCATAATTACGAATCATGCTATTTCTTCTTATTGTAATTTATAACAAAGAAAAAAAATTAACCACATGAAAGTAACCGAATCTCTGGAACAACAGTTTTCGGCGTTACGGATTGGGCAGAACAGTTACACAAACACTACTACAGTAGGCTATTGATGCAAGAAGGCAGTTAATCGCTGTTCAGTGTTGCACTGGCAGGTGATTAGTTTGAGATTTGAGATATCTTTGAGACATTAAATCTTGAAAATGCCAATAACGAGCAATTAAGTTTCGATATTTCTATACTCGGGAAGCAGTTTTACAGACATTCTAATCCAATAATCTCATCCACCTTGTTTAAACACCAACTTATCAGCATCTGATGCCAATTAGGTTTAACACAATTAACTGTGTTATGCTAAGCCGCACACCATGCATTGCCAGTCTCAACTTGCTTATATTAGTCACGTCTACAATTACTGAAATTATTTTGGTGTAGTTCATAACACCTTGTATATAAATGTCCATTGTGTGGAGCTATAGAAAATGACCTCCATTATATTTCAGAATGTGAAGTGACTAACTTGTGCATGGACCAATTGGTATCATCCAGTTGTTTACGGTATCACGAGAGATAAGATTTTTGAAAATCATAAACATAATGTAGATCAAAGTGGTTGGTGAATTACAGCACAAAACTGGAGAAAAATCAGAAGAAAATTTTCAAAATTATAAATTGCCAAGAATGCCTATATGAAAAATCTGATGTGTTGCACTCACATGACTTTCTCCACTCTTGTACTAACCATTCTTACAAACTCTTATTCTTATATCTTCGAGTTAGTTGAGATAAACATTTGTACAAATTATCTTATTGCTTATTTCCTTGTAGGTACAAGGAGAATATGGGAATACAGTAGGCTTTGAGCGATAGTCAAATCTTTTAAAGCTTTCAAATACATTCTCTTTGTATGCTTAACATATAAAAAAATGAACAACGATGTTCCATTTCATGAAAGTTTTAAGTTTTCTGAAACTGACACAAATAACAAGGAATATCTCTCAAATGGCTCACTCTACAAAAAAATTTATTTAGACATAAATTGTGCGTTTTAGCGAGATCTACATTTTTGTATTGTAAGATTTTGTGTATCTCCTACTGTTTACAAGTTATTCTAAAGTCATCCAGAGTAAACAGGACTACATAGGCTCAGTGGCAGCTATTTAAGTGAAGCAAGTGAGGAGGTTTTTACCTGAATATAGCAGTATTCCATTTTTGTTAATGTTGGCATTATTACTGGCATTCTAGCAGTTTAGTCATAAATTTCAACTGCTAGCAGCTGTAGCAGGGACAGTGACCAACCCTTCTTTTGTTTGGAACTTAGAGCCAGTCAGTCAGCAGGGAACAAATTGGGGGGGGGGGGGGTTGGCGGGCCTTCAGATCAAGTGAAGGCCAAGTAAAGCAGTGTGAATTGTGGAGGAAACTGCTGCACTGAACAGCTTGGTTGCCATGGCAACACAATGTCACAAAATGACGTCGGGAAATAGCATGTGCATGCACATGTTTCAGGCAAACAAGAAATATTTTCACTTGTGTAGAGGGGATGGTTCCTGTTTTCACACCTTAGAAGATAGTAGCTAGTAGGTGTTCTGTGATAGTAGTTGTTTACTTCGAGGAAGAGGTGGTGGTAAACTTAAACGTAGTGTGTTACATAACTGTGAACAGTATAATTTATGAATTTGCTAGACTCCAGTGTTTGTAATATTTAAATTACAGAATATAAGTGTTTTGTTATGAATCCAGTGAACAATATAGTTTGCAACTTGTTAGATACCCCATTTTCCAGGTGGGAAGATGAAGACAACAAAGATGTTTTAAACTTTGGATGGCCCACTAATATCATCAATTTACGCATTAAAAGAGAGGATAAGAAAGTAGGGAAGTCTTATAACATTAAATTCAAAAGCTCTTGGTTCGATAACTATTCTTGGTTATGCAGTAGCCAGAGTTTGCAATTGCTATTCTGTTGGCCTTGTTTACTTTTTAGCAACAAAAATAATGTATGGAACAAAGAGGGATTCACAGATTTCATTAATATAACCCGTTCCCTTCACAAGCACAATGATTTGGCGGAACATTTAAAATGTAAATTACAATTAAACACTTTTGAAAAAAAACAGAAACACAATAGCTGACACTCTTCTAGAAAGCGGCAGATGTTTCATGTGCGTGTCAATGAAAACGTGAGATAAAATAGGCTTTTCCTGCAGTTGATCATTAAAGCAACATTGTATTTAGGTAAACAAGAGCTTGCATTCAGAGATCATGATGAGAGTGCACTTTCGCTAAATCGGGGAAATTTCCAGGAGCTTGTGTCATTAATACCTGAAAGTCCATTAGAAATCCAAAACCACTATAATTAAATCAAAAGTGTATTTAGCGGTGATTCTAAATCTATACAAAATGAGCTGATTGGATGTATTTCAGAATACTTACAGGGCCATATTAGAGATGAAATTAATGTGTCAGATTTTTTTTCTGTTGAAGTTGACGACACTACGGATATTTGCCAAGTCTCAGTGCTCTATCATTGTAAGATACATGAATACAGAGAGCACATTGGTTGAACAATTTTTCGGATTTCATGATGTGAATGCTGACAGGTCCGCAGAAACATTGTTCCTTTTGCTGCATGGTGTTCTTGAAGAATTTAATTATGAACGTAAATTAGCTGCACAATGTTACAATGGAGCGAGTGTTATGTCGGGACATTTGAATGGACTTCAAAAAGGAATCAAGAATAATGCTCCTCAAGCAGTTTTTGCACATTGTTTGACTCACCGTTTAAATTTGTTTTGGAAAAGCTGTACAGCCATTTCTAAGTGTTGCATACTTTTTGCAAATGTTAGTGGTATTACATCATTTTTTCATTGTTTGGCAAAACGATCGTACGTGTAGGATTGTTTTGACCAAAAGAATACCAACATCAACAGAGACATGGTGGAGTTCCAACTCAAAGGTCATCCATGTAATGGTTCACAATTGGCAAAAGCTGAAACATGTGTTTGAAGTTTTAATAAACGATGTTGATTCAGATGACACAACAATCACATCTAGCGAAGGGTTTCCAAACAAAATGAACAATTTTAAATTTACCATTCTGGCAGTGGTATTCGATGATATTTTCAGTTTAACAGACATTTTGTTTGATATCCTATAGAAAAAGTCTCTCCACATTAACTGTGTTACGAAAATTCCAAATACCAGTGACTTAATAAAAAGCAGATGCAATGAAGAATATTTCAGAACACTGTTTAACAAAGCGTCACAGCTCACCAGGCTGGGTACTGCAAGAGAATCAGCTAACAATTCTTTCCAGAATTCTAAGCTCATTTACTTTGAAATTCTTGACAACATATTGATGCAAATAACCGCTCGGTTTCAAGATTGTGAGAAATTGCAGTTCCTGTGTCTTGTCGACTCATCAACATTTCAAAATCATTCCCTCAATTTTCCTTCAAATGCCCTCTGCCAGTTGCAATGGTGTTACCTGGCAATGCCTTAAAAATGAACTGTGCTTGTTTTACGCAGAACATTTGATCTATAAGGATTTTACCCTCCAAGAAGTGCTGTGCTCATTGCAGAAAACTCGAAAGGTGTTTGAGGAAACTTACAAACTTTTCTCCCTGGTTCTAACAATTCCCTCAACCAGTGCATCCGTTGAAAGAAGCTTTTCTTGTCTGAGGAGAATCAAGATTTGGTCAAGGAACACTACTTCACAAGAACGGCTTTCATCTTTGGCGATCATTTCCATTGAGGAGTTACTAGCTGATCTTATGGAACGTCATCCCTTTTATGACGACATTATTGACATTTTCTGCTCTAAAAAATAGGAGGATCGACTTAGTTTACAAGAAATAGATGAGTCGTGCACGCTTATTTTATGGTAGTCTAACGCTGGTGTCCCATGGTCCAACTTTTTGGTCCAAAGCATTGTGTACAACAAAAGTGCATCATGAGACATTGAGAGTTGGATACAATTTTGTTACATAAAATTTCTATCTTATTTTTTGTATCCAACCTGCTCATATACAATGCTATTAAGTTGCATCCAATTTTTCATCCAACAACTTGAAAATAGCCAATCAGCGTCAGTAATGTAACAATATGGCAGACTGCAGTCAGCTGTTGTGTATGTACAGCTCATGGCACTTTTAATGTGATGGGTATTTTAATAAAATGTTTAATTTTTTCTGAAAGATTCATTAATGATTTTCATGACCACTAAAATATATTACTGAGGTGGTTATTACATATCTATATTTCATAAATAATAACAAATCAGTTAACAGTATGTTTACATGTTATATTATGCAATGAGTTCAAATCTTCTGACCCTCCATACTAAGATTAAAACCATTACAATTGCTATGTTAAGTAGATTTTCCGGGTTTGTGGGCCGTGGTCGAAAATCTACTTAACATAGTTGATAATGCCGGCCGTGAAAGCCTCAACAATTATATTACAATTGGTCCTTATCTCTTTCCTGCTTCTCATATTTGTGTCCTGATGTGTAATTTTGTCTTCAAAATGATGTAAAAGGTTGAGAAATAAATCTTCACCAATTCGTAGAAAATTGCAATAGTTTTCCGGGTCCTCTAACCTCAATTCGTTTTGTAGTAAACCCAGTACGCCTCGGTCCGTGTCCTGTTCTCTTCTTTGTAACTATGACCATGTCCACCAACACCTTTTACTTCTAATACATCTTTTTTTTCTTCCTAATGAGACTCGTAGAAATATATCCAAAACCTATACTTAACATAGCCATCGCTAAATTAATATTTGCATCCGCCATGTTTATTTCTCATGATGCGAACTGTCATTTGTATTGGACCAAAATGAATCCTAGTGTGACAGACACTGTTTCTCTTGTACACAGTTCCATTGGATACAAAAAGTTTGGTCAAAAATGTTGGACCCTGGAACACTAGCTTTGCATAGTATTTTCAGCATGCTTAAGTGAACTTCTTCACCTAGCTTGTAAGGCATGAGCTTCCACTGCATACACTATAGCCAGAAAATTAAAAATATACATTTCATTTGTCATACAAATATCTTAAAAATATGGCATTTTAATCAAAATCGTTAAGAGCCATTTTCAAGAAAATAAAAATTTTCAAAAAATTTTCCACGTGAAGGGTAGTTTAGGGTGGGGCTATTTTCTTCAAAATCTTTGTCACATCCTTGAAAGACATTGAACTTAAATACCAACTTTGGTTTTTAACTGACTTTTCGTTTTTGAGTTACGCTGTCCACATACTGACTGACTGACTGACTGACAGACAGACAGACAGACAGACAGACAGACAGACAGACACAGACACATACACACAGACCTTTTTCTAAAAATGCTTTTTTTGGATTCAGGGGGTCTCAAAACATATATTTCCGGTGAAATCTCGACATTGAATTTTTTGGTAGAATACAATACTTCCTTCAACTTAACAGTAAAAAAAGTAATAAACTGGCTCAGTCACTAATATGCCGAAGTTTGTGGTCTAGGTAGGAAGTGAATCTAACAGACAATATATTACCAACCACAGTATTGGATGTATCCATGTCAGATGTAACTCAAATGTGGATTGAACTGAATTGAATTTATTGAACACTAAAGCATATACCTACAAGTTGGGCTGCTCATGAACTTAACCTCCCTGACCCTTTTGTCATTGGACAAAGTGTAGATAATTTGTTAGATAAATGGAAAGAATAACTAATAGTATGTACCCTTATGATCAAAATGTCTTTTTGTATGAAATGTATAATTATAGAAACTGAAAGGAAATTGAATTATTCAACAAAAAAGAGGGAGAATAGAAAGAAATACATGATAACATACAGTGAAAGCTTTTCTAGTTTCTGCATGTTTGCTTGTGGTAGTGAACCTGGCAATAATTGTAACCACGCAAGTGAAATTACAAAATAATTTTAAGGCAACTCACCTCCTTTAATGAGAAATATGTAAGTATAAAATGCAATGGAAGCAATCACCATTGGCATCAACATCAATGATTCCAGGTCGTCATAATTTTGTACAACTCTTGCCTGTATGTAAGCTATCACTCCCTGAATTTTCTGATGAAGCCTGTTAGAAGACAGGAATAACCCCTTCCCCCACAGAAAGTTGCTGTTTGGAGCAGGATGCTTTGGGTGTGCAATATTTATCCATCTCTTTTTATACACACATTATAGCAGTTTATTCTTTGAAATGGACAATATGCACATTAATTTGGTTCACACAATTATATTCACATTGAGGCAGTTTATGGTTGCACTACATATCACTTACTCAGAATCTTTACTGAAACATGTTTTGAAAGGGTGTGCTTTCATCACCAACTGGAGGTCAAATGGTGGTGGAATTGTGGGGTTGCTCCTTTTTCCAAGTGACAGTTCAATACATCTTTTGGTGAACTTGTCTCCATTTTTTTCCAAAGGAGTAGGTTTCGGTACGATAAAAGGGAAACAGCAGGGTGCCTTGGAAGCACCCTATTATCAGTAGTGTATGCTGCTACAAAGGCAGCATAGGACTTGGACATGGCTGGTACCCTGAAGGATCAAAGATGATATTTACTAGTAAATCAGACTATGCTTAATTGTGGACTTGAAAGACATCACAGCATTTAGAGGTTTTGGGACTGGGTTTATGAGAACATGGTCTCTATTACTGTAACATCCTCCACTGCCTGCATCCTATCAGGCCTCTTGGCTGTATGTTGGCGGTAGGGGCAGCTATGTAGAGATACTGTGGCAGAGGTGGATCAAGGTCCTATGTGAAGCAGCCTGGAAGCTGCTGGCATGAGACATGACATGTGATGTTGTGGTGTCCTGTGGTGTCGTGTGCTGTCTCTGTCTGCATTGGAGCTGAAGTAAGTGGCCTGATTATTTTCTATTCTACAGAGTTTGAAGTGAATGGGTTCTAGTGTATCTGTGGTGTCTTGGGTGGTAAGCTGGGTGATGGATTGAAGGTTGATGAAGTGCTGTGTATAGTTTTGATGATACAGGTGTTGGAATGTACCTTCTATTCCAGGGCTTAGAGCGTTGGGTGGCAAAAGATAGAAGAATTGAAAGGTAGAATCACAACTGAAAAATTCCTATCTGCTAGGGCATTGAATTTTTCAGCTCTAATTCTACCATTCAAAGTTTGCCTGCCCACGGTTTGAGTACCTACGTTAGGACACTCATCATTGATCAGCCTTATACCAGGTGAATCAACTGACCCTATTTTTTCATATCTATGCAATCTGCAGATTGTAGTCTTACTTGAAAACATTGTTCCATTTGTCAAGTCAGAAATTATTTTGTAGCTGTATTGTGTCAAATACAGTTAATCATTCTTGGGCCTATTCTGACAGCTATGACGTGAAGTTCCATGAACACTAATAAGCTGCCAAGAGCTAAAATATTAATATCTTTTAATAGATTAGCAAGGAGCTTGACACCTAAATGTTTTGTGTAAAAGAGGTCAGTAGAGGCTTGTGGTCGAGTGGGCTCAACGTCAGTGTGCTGTGAACTAAATGGGTATTTCATAGGTTCAAACCTCCTTATAGGAATGTTTTATTTTTGTTTTGTTTTTTTATCAGTAATCATCACATTGCATATACTAGTCTGAAATGAAAGAACCAATATATACCATATTTACTCAAAAATAAAAAGCCCTCGATTCTAAGAGCCACCATGTTTTGCAGACGAATTTTGGAAAAAATACATGTATGCAAATATTAGCCACATTAATCTAAGACAGGCTGAAATTCCTAGAAAAGCAGTTATTCAAAATTTCTTTGTTACTATACATACAGATGGTTGGCCAAAGACAAGTTTTGTTTTACCTTTCATTGGTTTATGAAGAAAGGAGTAGGGAACTAGAAATTTACCTTTGCTCATTAGTAACTTCAAAAGGGTTGAAACTACTATTGTCAATGTGTACCTGCTTCCTTCTTACTAGTAAAACTAGATCATTGGTTACACCAGCAGCATTATTGAAAGTGAGTTTCTATTGTATGTATCTGTGTTAGCAGTAACATTGAGACAGAATATTAGAAGACCCCAAAAGAAAATCGTTTATGTGAATATTTGTTAAGAGTGTAATTTGTTTTCTGATGTTGCTATGAGATGGTTAAATGACGAAAACGTGTTAATAATGTTCATTGTTACGAACAACTAAGTTTGTTTAAAGGCGTCATAAATATTTCCATATTTAATTTTAATATATATGTATAAATATTAGAATTATATGTGTTCAGTCTTGATAGCAAAGGGAGAATGGTTAGGGATCACTTCCCTAACAAGAAGGAACTATTTGATGAACGCATACGCAGATGTATACGAGAAAGGTAGTATTACGTGAGGTGACGCCATAATCCTTTCACTAGCGACTACATGTCCAAGACGATAGGACGTATTTTGGTAGCGTGTGAACATAGTAGAACGTTTACCAGACTTTCATCAAGCTTTTGTTCCACTTTTTGAAAAAGTGGAAAGACTTAAATAATTTCAAACGGTGCTAAGAGGATTTATTTTAATGTAAAATAGTGAAAAAGTGTTAATAAAATAATACATTGTGGTGAAGAAACATTGTGTGATTTTTCATTCCATCCGTTACCATGCCCTGAGAGAAATAAGAGCCTCATCGCTCAAACGTGAAACAACGCGCCGATAAAAACGGCACCAACATGAATTTACGAGGAAGTTTCACTATAGGATTTAAACTAGATGTTTTGGAATTTGTTGAAAAAAAAAATGGTATGAGAGCAGCAGGTTCAGAGTATTTGGTATGCCAAATGTGACTCACTACTGGAGAAATCAGAGAGATAAACTTAAAGCCACAAAAAAAGGAACTAGATCTTTTTGTGGGCCTAAGAAAGGATGCCATGCTGCAGTGGATGATGTAAGGACAAAGTGGGTGGAAGAGAAGAGAAGAGTACTGTCTAATGACCCGTGAAATGATGCAAATGAAAGGGCACAAAGTAGCGAAGCAGAATGCGAGTAACAACAATAGTGTTTTCAGAGGTATTAAATTCATAGTTCAGTAATACATTTGTTATTTTCATTTTCTGAAATACTCATTTGTAGGACCCTCCCAATTTTTCAGCTATAATTCCATTAAAAAAGGGGTCCTTATTTTCAAGTAAATAGTAGTAACTACAAAAAATGATTACATTATTAACATTTAACCACATTTACAGCGACAAGTAGGAATAAAGTGAGCTCAAAAGGTACTTGATTATTGGATAAGTGTTCAAACTGCATTTTCATCTGTTTAATATAATTTATTTGTAATACCTTATCAGTGGTCAAAAGAAGTGAAATGGAGGGTAAAGAAAACTCTGACCCATTACCGTAGATTCAAAACATGTGTCCTCAGAACATCGCTGCAAGTTAAATATAATTATTCTGCTCAACCATCACAATGCTGTAAGGACTAGTCTTGTAAACTCCAATGCTAGTTGAGGTATACGGAAACTAGCCATTGCTTCATAACTTTACTAGTGTGTTACGACCTATTTCTGCAAATTTAAGATACTGTTGGTGTTTTATCTTGATTAATAAACGTGGCTCAAGCTATTATGCTTGCTATACAAACCAGTAAGTGCTGTGATTTATGCCAATGTTGACTTATTAATCTATTTAATATTTATTGATGTGGCTTACAACTCCATTTTAAATGTAGGCATTATAATTTAATTTGTCATAATTTACAACTATCCCTTGGCGCTGATCCACCATTTTGTTTTAACTCATTTTGAAAGTGGCTCTATTATGATAGGTTCTCATTCATCATTAGTTTTGGAAGGGTGTATGTAGAATGCATACTGTAAAAAAAGTTTATGAACTGTGTAGAAACCTGGTGGAATTCTCAGTGTGAGAGTACAATGTTTTTAGAATGGACTTCCATTGCAAATACCTTTTGCCCCTTAAATAACTGATTCATTGAGATGTTAAGCTGTCTTCTGTCTATGTCTATAAGTGACATGTAGAATGTGCGGTCAAGATGAGACTTGAGCTGCACTTGCTTCGTAGCGGGTTGCATAAATTCCAAAAAATATGAACAGGTGATTCACCTGATATATGAGGTGGAGTTTAAGAGCCTGAACATTGGTGTTGATGCAGTCTATCAAGTCCTGTGTTAGTATGTCTGGTGAGGGAGCAGCTGGAATTGGATCCCGGAAGCCATTCAGTGGTAGTGGTATGCAGAGTGGAGCATGTGCCATGGTAGGTATAGGCTGGATGATTGCACTGACTGTTAAGGCTGGTGATGGCATCAAGGAGCCCTAGGGTACAGTGTGCATGCTGCCTGGCCCACAAAGTGGTCTACACTGAAGATATTTTGAAAATAGGCCAAGGGTCCAGAAACTATGAAGCATCTCGCTTTCTTTGGGGGGGGGGGGGGGGGGGGGGTGACATCTGAACTACATCGACGACAGCTGGTGTTGCCAAGTCAAATTCACATATTCCTGCACATTGGGCTATTATCAGCTTTATCTGAATTATCCAAGGTAAAAGGGGGCGCAAAATATGAAAGTTTGAGAACTGCTGAAATAGTTGACATTAACTTTTATTAATCTTAGACTCCTTTGTCAATGAATTAGAACAAAAAACTGCATTGAATATTTCCAGACAGAAGTGACATCACACATTTAACATGTCAAAAAAGTTATTTTGCAGATATTAAAAATCTGATGTGTTGCACTCTCATGATTTTCTCTCCTCTTGTACTAACCATTCTTACAAACTCTAATTCCTATATCTTCTTTGTGTTAGTTGAGATAAACATTTGCAGAAATTATCTTGTTATTTCCTTACAGAAGCAAAGGGAATATGGGAATACAGTAGGCTTTGAGCATTAGTAAAATCTTTAAAGCTTTCAAATTCCGTCCTCTTTGCACGGCTAACATATAAAAAAAATCTGGTGTGCTGCACTCACATGACTTTCTCTACTCTTGTACTAACCATTCTTACAAACTCATTCCAGTATCTTCTTCGTTTTAGTTGAGATAAACATTTGTACAAATTATCTTATTGCTTATTTCCTTGTAGGTGCAAGGAGAATATGGGAATACAGTAGGCTTTGAGCATTAGTCAAATCTTTTAAAGCTTTCAAATTCATTCTCTTTGTATGCTTAACATATAAAAAAATGAACAACGATGTTCCATTTCATGAAAGTTTTAAGTTTTCTGAAACTGACACAGATAACAAGGAATATCGCCAAAATGGTTCACTCTACAAAAAAATTTATTCAGACATAAATTGTGTGTTTTAGCGAGATCTACATTTTTTGTAGAGTAAGATTTGGTTTATCTCTTACGGTTTACAAGTTATTCAAAAGTCATCCAGAGTAAACAGGACTACACAGGCTATAGCCAGAAAATTAAAAATATACATTTCATTTGTCATACAAATATCATAAACATATGGCATTTTAATCAAAATCGTTAAGAGCCATTTTCAAGAAAATCAAAATTTTCAAAAAATTGTCCATGTAAAGGGTAGTTTAGGGTGTGGCTGTTTTCTTCAAAATCTACACGTTGCATCCTTGAAAGACAAACTTAAATACCAACTTTGGTTTTTAACCAACTTTTCGTTTTTGAGCTTTGCTGTCCACAGACTGACAGACTGACACGCAGACTGACGTGCACGCACGCACGCACGCACGCACACACACACACACACGGAGCTTTTACTAAAAACGCTTCTTTTGGATTCAGGGGGTCTCAAAATGTATATTTCTGGAGAAATCTCGACATAGAATTTTTGGGTGTAATACAATACTTCCTTCTACTTACCCGTAGAGAAAGTAAAAAGTAACGAAGTTCCATTTGACGAAAGTTTAAGTTTTCCAAAACTCACACAAATAACAAAGAATATCTCTGAAATGGTTCACTCAACAAAAAATTCATTTGGGCATAAATTGTGTGCTTGAGCAAGATCTACATTTTTTGTACAGTAAGATTTGATCTATCTCTTACAGTTTACCAGTTATGCAAAAATCATCCAGAGTAAACAGGACTACATGGGCTATAGCCAGAACATTCAAAATATACATTTCATTTGTCATAACTATATCTTAAATATATGGCATATTAATCAAAATCGTTAGACATTTTCAAGAAAATCAAAATTTTCGAAAAATGTTCCATATAAAGAGTAGCTTAGGGTGGAGGAATGTTCTTCAAAATCTTCATGTCGCATCCTTAAAAATGTTAAACTTAAATACCAACACTGGTATTTAACCGACTTTTCATTTTTGAGTTATGCTGCCCACAGACCGACAGATAGACACAGACAGATACATACAGACAGGCCTTTTTATAAAAATACTTTTCTTGGATTCAGGAGGCCTCGAAACATACATTTCTGGTGAAATCTCGATATTGAATTTTTCAATGGAATACAATACTTCCTCTACTCACTATACGTAGTAGAGAAAGTAAAAAAAGGATAGTGATTAAAACAAACCAAAAAGCATGGAGTTATTTATGAAAGCTCATACGAAACTGGATGTGAGATGCTAACAGGTCTTACACAACAGTACGAGTGCTGAATTTACAGTTATGAACAAAGAATTAATTTGCACAATTATTTAAAAATGCCTTAGTAATGAAGATTCAAATGGTGATACAGTCTTGCTTGAATATTGGCATCACTATTGACAGTGTGACAGTATGCCTGACTGTCGATGCAAGAACTGCTAATAATGAAAGGCATAACAAAAACAATGGTTTTAATGAATTTGGGGAAAAATAATAAATGAAAAAAATAAGACAAATTAGTTGTAACACGAGATCAGAAATTTGATATAATGACTTTGAAAATATATTAAATCTATCTTCAATATGCAAGTGAATCTGTAACAATTATATCTCTGTGATCACAGCACAATTTCTTCTGCCTTTTTGAATACAAGTGTCAGTCAAATATAAACAAGAATTTATTTTTATAATTTATCAAAACAAAATACAAATACCAAATACATATCTTATTTTGCTACATAACTTCCAGCAGCAGATATACATCTTTGCCAGCGTTTAGGCACCTTTGCGATTCAATTTTCCCACAAGGAAGAAGGACGAGTATTAAGTCATCTGTACACAAACTCTTTCACTGCACAGTTGTCCAAATGCTGACCTAGTGATGCAACCAAGTCTCAGCACAGGTGAGAATACTTTTCAGAAGCTCATTACCTTCTGTTTCATAACAAACCAGATGGTGCTCTGAGAAATTTCCATTCAAACATTTTTCTGGTTCTCTCCGAGACAACTTCCTAACACCTTCTGCAAGCCCAGTTCATCATGAATAATTGTGTGAGCACCGTCATGGCTTACACCAACTGCGTAAGCAATTTCATCTACTGCATGCAAGTGTCACCTTCAGGACCTTCAATAAGGTCATGAACATCCTGAATAATTTTGCCAGTGATGCTTGTTTTCTGCCTTCGCTGATGGGCTTCATTTTCAACAGTATTTCATCCCCCTACAAACTTTTTATGCCATGCATAAACTCACCGAACTGTGCCTGAACTCTTCTCAAAATTTCACTGGGTTTAACGCTTCTCTAGCAAGAAACTTGATTATGATGCATTGTGCACTAGACATGTGTACCTTTTGCTCACTAATAGCAAACTGGCTACCACCAAGTGCTGGTAGGAGTGATGCAGCAAGCTGCATGATGCTAGACATACCAACCAATAATATTATCAAGGTCATGCAGCAGTCACATATGATACATATGAAAAATAAATTCCCATTTATATTTGACTGACCCTCGTAAAATGCCTAATTTATGAAATCAAAGTAGCTAGTTACCTTTATTTGACTACTATTTATTCCTTTACTACAGTAGAATCCTGATAACTTAATCTAAAGTAGACTGTAGTAGTAGTAGTAGTAGTAGTAGTAGTAATGTTTTAGGGTGCACAACTGCTGGGGTTATTAGTGCCCAAACAACACAAAAAACTTAAAAAGTGCAGGGTAACCTGCTGTCTAAAATGTTACGAGAATTAAAAAGTCACCAAGACAGTGCCAGTAATGCTAAAAGTAGAGCTAAAAGTAACACTAAAACCCACATGTAGCTACAGAAGTAACGAACTGCACATGTGATCAACAAAAAACTAAACATAAAACCAGCAGTTTAAACATGGCCTCCTGTACCACTGAGACCAATAAAACTTAAGAGACGCTCTACAGCACTGGAATTATCTGCCAGAACCTCGATCAGGGTAGCCGGCAGGCCCAGGGACACGCAAAAATGAGATAAAAACTGGCACTGAATTAAAACATGGCATACCGTCAAAGGCTCATTACAAGGATCACAAAGTGGTGCCGGGTCAGAAGATAAAAGGTGACCATGACTAAAACGACAGTGCCCGATACGAGGTCTGACTAAAATCACTTCCTCGTGTCGACAAGCGTGAGAGGAAGTTCTCCAGGTAACCGGGAGGGGCTTAACCTCCCGAAGTTTGTACCCCTGAAAAGCACTCCAGTTAGCATGCCACCGCGAAAGGATAACACTACGTAAAATGGTGCATAAGTCGTCATAGGGAACACAAGAGCTGTAACACCTGGGACCTAAAACTGCTGCTTTCGCAGCAGCATCGGCAGCCTCATTCCCTGTAAGGCCTGCGTGTCCAGGCACCCATGCAAAGGACACGCTAATGCCAGCACCAGTGAGTGAGTGCAGGCTGTCCTGGACACGCTGCACAAGCGGATGGTAGCTGTACTGCATCCTTAGGCTCGGCAAAGCACTCAGGGAGTTGAAACAAATAACCCAATGCTGCAAGGTTTGCCGATGAATATATAAAAGAGCTTGGTAAATACCAAAGAGCTCAGCTGTAAAAATCAAGCACTGCGCTAAAAGACGAAAGCTAAAACTCTGCCAATCATGGATAAAAGCACATCCTACTCCGCGATCATCCTAATAATACCTAATCCTGGCCGATTGACTATGGGTGGGTTAGTCCCTAGCCTCCCGTTTAGATGAAGCAGAAACCAAAGCATTGTATCGGAAATGTGCACCCTCCCCGGATTCAGAAAAGGACTGTCCCGGGCTCAGATACGCATCCCTCAACCACCAGGATAATCCTCTCCACCGATGCGGGTCTCCACGCACGGCCTACATGTGGGTGGGCGATTTGACTGACTCCCTCACCATAAAGAGGAGCCCACACCGAGGGAGTCAGTTGGCTCGGGGCCCCTGGTGTGCCAAACCCGGACCTACTGTAGTAGGTACCCCTGGGGGGAAGTAGACCGTGTCAGGTTACCAAAATGTCTAGTTTTACAGAAAAACGGATCTGCTATTCAGAACTCATAACATAATACCGCAAATTGCATGTTCTAGCACAATAATAAGTATAACATAATCTAAAATTTATTATGTATTAATATGTTCCCCAGTGACCAGCCTCTTTAATGCATACAATTTGATTTCCACTGTCACATTAACTTGTCTTTCTTCTTGTGTAACAATTTCACTGACACAAAAACAACTCAAGACAACACTAACAGTAGGCCTGAAATCTGAGAAAGGGTACTATAATCAGAAATGTGTAACAAAGTTTGGCTTACCACCTACATGCTGGGTAAAGCAACAAACCTTCAAGTATTCCAAACATGTGTTTTTGCTATGCACCCACATTATTAGTGGCAAGCTTTTGATATTGTGATTGTGCACTTGCACATGCGTGTGTGCCTGCCCTTCCCTGCCCTGCCTGCGCCTGCATGTTTTATTCACAGTTAGAACATTTTTTTACATTTTCATGGTTTCATCAATAACATTAACCTATGATGCAGTGATTATACTAGTACAATATCTATTTCTACTACAGTTTGCTTTATATGCAACCCAGCTCTACAAAATTTGCATTTATACATACATTTATGTAGGTCCTTGCAAAATGTAATTTAGGAACATGTTAATCAAACCTTATTTATACGTAATGCATTTATACATAATTTGCAGTTACTTATATGTATTAAATTTCAGTGAAATACAACTGAGATTTACATCATTATAATAAGTGTATGTCATATATTATCTTATAAAGTAACTTGAGGCATATTTTCCTTATCTCTGTTGACAAAGAAGCAACCTGAGCAGGAGGCTTTCAGCGCAACAATGTTGTAGCAACAAACGAGAAGTATACATAAACATTTTTGGTATCTGGTGTTTACTTTTGAACAGTGGGTTTGTCATTTATTTATGCCAACAAGCTTACTGCTGGTGTTTTTAAACACACAAGCCGTTGGGGAATTTAATGTTGTACTGGCAAGTTGGCCATGGTAGCTTAATGGTTAGAGCAGCCACTCAATAAGCGGAAGATCCGTGGTTCAAATCCCGGCTATGGCATTGAATTTTTCAGTTTCTGATTCAACCTCTTAAAGTGGTTTTGTCTTTTAGTTCTCCGTTTCTTTTAATCAGCCATGGAGAACAGAAAAAGGAAATGGTTCACACTAGATCAGAAAGTAAAATTCATACAAGAGGTGGAACTTAATCCACACAAAACCAAAACTGTTCAGACTTAGGAATTGCTTATACCACATTACATACAGTCATCAGCAACAAAATGAGGTGTATGCACTTAATGCAAGAAAAGTGAAACAAGCCAAATTAACTGATTTCTTTAAAGGAGGGCCAAGTTCAAAATAATGTTTTCTTCATACACATCTTTGTTGTTTGTAAAATTTTAATCATGTAGACCCACCGTATTGCTATTTTTTAAAAAAAATATGATGCATTATTGAAATCTCAGTTGTAAGTAATTCTGAGTTATAAGTAATCGTTCCTCTTCCCCTTGATAAATGCATGAATCAGGTTCAATTGTATATATGTACATAACATTTAGATTTAACTTAATAGAACAAAGATAACATTTTCATGGTATTATACACTATAGTCAATTTTTACTGGACAAACAATACAATACATATATTCTGAAGACACTGATGGCAACAATCTGGACTTTTTACTTTAATATTACAGTGTTAAAGATTCCTATGCCCTATCACTGACTGAGTAAAAGGCATGTTGTAGCAGGAAGGATCAAACTTCATTTTTAAACCTAGTAAATTCATTATGTTGTGTAATTGAAAGGGGTAACTTGTTGAATAATTTAGCACCTATATTAATTACATTGCTTCTAAAGATTACTGTTCTACAGTACTGCACGTGTACGTCCAATTTATTCCTTGTGTTGTGCTTGTGATATTCGTTATTCCTCTCTAATAGCCCCCAAGTGAGATTTAATGAAACTTAACACTTTCAGGATACATAGGCATCTTAAGGTAAGTATTTTGTCCTTTCTGAAGATTTCCCAGGATGATTCATGAGCTTGCATTCTATTCATCGTTGTTAGAACCTTTTTCTGGATTTTGAAAACTTTTTCGCTGTCACTTCCACCACCTCAAAATATAATTCCATTTAAGAGGTGGAATCAGGACTGAAAAATTCAATGCCTTAGCCAGGATTTGAATCACGGATCTTCCGTTTATCGAGCGGCTGCTCTAATCAATAAGCTACCATGGCCAATTTGCCAGCATGACACTAAATAACTGATTCAAATCCTGGCTATGGCATTGAGTTTTTCAGTCCAGATTCCATCTCTTAAACATTGCCCACACATGGCTTGTGTGTTTAACAACACCAGCACTAAGTTTGTTGACATAAATAAATAATAATATAATTCCACATCTTAGTAGAGACTGAAAGTGGGCAAAATATACATTTCTTAACATTTTATTGCTGACTGTATTTCTAAGTAAATGGATCATATACGAAACACAACTGAGTTTCAGTACCAGTGATTTTAAATGTGTATTCCAGTTTAGCATTTCTATAAGATGTATCCCTAAGAATTTTGTTTCCTTGTCTCGCTATATTTATATTTTGTATGCTGTGAAAATGCATAGCTACAGTTTTGTTTGCATTTATTATAAGTTTATTTGATTGGAATCATATGCACAAATAATTTAATAATTTATTTGTCATCCACAAACAAAACTAAATCTGGAACCTCAATATTTAGTGGCAAATCATTAATATACAGGAGGAAGAGAAGGGGTCCGAGTATTGATCCTTGTGGGATACCATACTTTATTTCTCTTTGCTGTGAAACGAAATTACATATTATTGAATTGCTATCCACACCTTGCACCTCTATAATCTGCTTGCGATTTGTCAGATACGATCTAAACCATTTGTTGGCAATACCTCTTATCCCGTAACTGTTTCGTTTTAAAAGTATTATTTCATAATTCTGTACATCGTAAGTTTTGGACAAGTCTAAGAATATCCCTATGGAGTGCAATTTTTTATCAACTAATTCCTGTACCCTTGACATTAAGCTAAAGATTGCTGTATCATTTGATTTATTTGTTACAAACCTATGTTGGTATTGTGTTAGTATGTCATACTTCTGTTATAAAGGTGGTTAATCAATTATACATCAGTTTTTCAAATATCTTCGAAAATACTGATAATAGGGCTATGGGCCTATCGTTTTCTTTATCATATTTTTTTCCTGCCTTGTGTAGTGGTTTTATTTTGGCATACTTTAACTTGTCAAGGAAAATTCCTGATATTGATTTATTAAAAATGTTTGTCAAAGGAGACTTTATGTGTTCTATAAATAGCTTAATTATGCAATCTAGTGTTTCATCCCTACCTGCTGACATTTTATTTTTCAGGCCTTTTGCTATTCTTACTATTTCATCCTCTGTTGCAGCTGAAGCAAAGTAGGAGTTCATGCAGCAGTTTAAGTTTCCTAGTTTATCCTGCTTTTCCCCTCCATTAAAGTGTTCCTTTTTACCAACTGGTCCACAACCTCTGAAAAATAATTGTTGAGCACCTCTGCTACTTGTTGGGACTCTTATTTTTCCTGGTTTACTATTTAATGCTATCTTATTATTGTCTCTAATGCTTCCGCCATTTCCTTGTTTATGATTTTCCATACTGCCTTTATTTTATTGGCAGCCGCTTCTATGTACCTATTATTTGCATCCCTTTTAGTTAGTTTTAAAACTTTATTGTATTCTGAATGATATCTATATGCATAATTTTTCATTTCTATGTTTAGTGCACCTTCTTTCTCTAATCTATTTAGCAGTTTCACTTTCTTACTGCTTGTTATGATCCCCTTCATGACCCGTGTCTTCAATTGGTTCTTTATGGAATACATTTCCATAGGGAATGCAATGTCAAAATAGTGGGAAACTATTTATGAATGTGTTAAATTTGCTGTTTGCACATTTTGTTACTCTACCTTCTTCCCAATTTTCCTTTGCTACTAAGTACTGGAACTCTGCTACACTATCACTACCAAACTTACTTTTATGGACTCTCATTGGTTTTTTTATAAGCTTCTGTAGATTTATAGTTAGCATCTGTGCATAATGATCTGGAAATCCCATATCTTAACCAAAGTTTTATTTACTTTATTTAGGTCATTTATGGCAATAACATCTATTGATGTTTTTGTCTTTTCCGTTACTCTAGTTGGTACTTTGATTACGTTTGTTAGATTCTACATTAACAGTAGGATTTTCAGTTTTAATGATTTAGTGCGATCAGTTAAGAAGTGCACATTCCAGTCACCACTGAGTATTAGCATTTTATATTTACTTATTAAACTTTTTATGGTGTAATCTAATTTATTGATGAAATTTTCTAAGTTGCCCTCTGTGATCTGTAGATGTAAGTAACAAGAATGTTTAGATCAATTAAGTCTGTGACAGACAATTCAAGTTCTTTCTTCATTTAATTTGTTGAAAAAAGTTAATTATTTTGCCTGCATGCCCTCCTTTACAAAAATACATGAACCCCCACACCTATATTTAGTCCTGCAGAATGCACTAATAAGCTGAAAATCATCTATATTGCTCAATTTTATTTGTTCGCCTGTTTGGCAATGTTCAGTTAGATAAATCACATCAACAGATGCAAGATCTGATTTTAGCAATTCTTCTAATTGTATAAATTTGTTATTTACATTCTGAATATTGTGGTGTAGAATATTTATTCTCCTAACATTTGAATCCTTCCTACTGCAACCTACCTTTGATTTTTTGCCATTCCCTCCTTGTAACTGTTCAATAAATTTTCTCCAGTAGATGGTTCCTTCAAGATGCTTCCTGGATTTTTGGGTTCCCCTCCATTTCTGCATATTTCTTCATCCGCAGCACTCCCTGAGCTGTTTTCTTCACCTCTCCCTTCACTCCTTTCAGCTTGGTGGCTACTATGGTCTGACTCCTGGTTACTCTTCTGACTTGGTTCAGTTGTATGTTCCTGCCTTTTTTCTCTCTCCTGTTCCTTTTTCCCCAGGCACATGCTTATGGCATCACATAACAGCTTGCCAAACTTTGCAGCACCTCTGCAATTTAAGTGAACATTGTCCTTGCAGAGATTCTGGTCTTCCGCCCATCAATTTTCACCTACCATCAGACAGTTTCATTTCTGGCATCACCAGAAATGCTTCATTTATATCCTGTACGTATAGTCTGTTTACGTTTAGCCTGTGCAGTACCCCACTTATTATTACTTCTGAGTGTGGGCTGTTTCCTTATTTTTTCAACCAAATCCATTGTATCCCCTATGATTTCTTCTGGATACACACCTCTTATGTTATATGTCCCTCTTATGCCTTGCCACTATATCTGGTTTTGTTTCCAATAACTTCAAAGCTTCCACTTGTTATCGAAGTTTATCCACTCAGATTCTGGGAAACAATGGACCACGTTATTTATTACAGCTTCTCGGGTGATCAGCCGTGTGAGGTTTAAAAACATTGAGCTTTCGGCCATTGTAAACTCTATGGCCTTCGTCAGAATGAAAAATGACCGTTAGCTTTCCGCTCCCCATATATATACAATGTTAGGTGGGAGGGGGTTGCGTTGCCCTGGACAATGAGCGGGTGACGATTTGTGATTGGGCCTGCTGTTTCGGGCTATGTTTGTCACCGGCCACAGTGTTTTCTTGAGGGTCAGTACTTGGTCTAGAATCACTGTAGCTGCTATGGAAGTGTTTACGTAGACACAGTAAGAGCCAAAGCCAATGCACAACTCAATAAGCTATACCCAATAATCAACACAAACAGTACTCTAAAGTTAGAGATGGGCACTACACTTTATAAAACACTAATCCGGCCCATCCTTACATACGCTGCACCCGTATGGGGACATGCAGCAAAAACACACATAAAGAGACTGCAAACGATGCAGAATAGAGTACTCCGAATAATCGCGAGACTACCTGAAGTAGCTCCAACGCTCCAATTACACGAGGAGCTAAAAGTACATTCCATTGAACAGTTCATAAAAAGGCTCACCTGTAACTTACTTGACAAGAAAAACAAAAACCACAACGAACTAATTCAAAACCTAGGAAATTATGATATAACGCACGACAAACATGCAAGGCCACTATCTCTATTCCAGAGAACTATTGGTCTCGGTGAGCCAGATGTTGACATGCAACAATATCTGGACAACCTAGTTAACTACCCCGATGTTATCCATATGTGAACTGTGCATCACTCTCACTCTCTCTCTCTCTCTCTCACACACACACACACATTCATACCTACAGTTTCTCTTCAGATAACCCTCAAGTCCTTATTTATAAGGCGGACCCAGGGGGATGAGGGCCCCCTCGGGAGTGGCACTGGCTCGCACCTGCATTTCAGGCAGACTGCCCGCCAAGTGTGCACTCCAGACGAACAGGCGATACAACGGACATGCACTCACCCAAATGACGAAGCCGGATGGTATATCAACAACCTTAATTATGAATTGCAAACGACGCCATACGGCGGAACGTAACAATTATAATTACACTAGTTTGACGACGCCACAAGCGCACAAATTACCACTAACCTAAGGGACTAATTGTACGCACTTCCTTTGTTCTTAGTGTATGTACGTGTATATTTAGATTGTTTCAGGGATCCAGCATGCAGGGTATCGACACGCTCCCAGACTTCTGAGTTGCACGAACAGACGCAGCGAATTCACGCCAAGATTCATAGCACCCTGATTCCTGACAGCAATCACAAATGACTCCTACCAAACCATCCATGACTCCGCTAGGGGGCAAGCTGGGCTTCGGTCAAGCTCGTATCCAAGCTCCTAACCTTCTCCGTCTGGTTACGCTATGCGAACCAGCTCTATCTTCACCACTGAATGCGCGGGTGCTACAGGCGGTACCGCAGCAGGCTTTCACCTTCCTAATCCGGTGGATGGGGTTTTTTAGTGGGTATGGCCATCTTCAATGGCGACTCCCACAGTACCATGGGGTCTCGAAACAAGATTTTTCCCCTCCACCTAAAAAAAAAAAAGGATGTGTTTCATGGCTACTGTCCAGGCAGGGCTTAGCTGAAGTCCGCAGTCCCTGTTGTAATTGTTTGGATGTAGTTTAAATTTGGATGGCTTCCTTAATGACCCTGTCCCAGTATTTATCCGTATGATCCAGCACTTTGATGTCTTCAAAGTTTATTTTGTGGACACACTCTATACAATGCTCGGCCACTGCTGACTTCTCTGGTTGTAGGAGCCTGATATTGCGTTGATGTTCTTTACACCTTTCTTCTATTGTGCGTCCTGTTTGGCCTATGTACACTTTACCACATTCGCAAGGAATCCTGTACACTCCTGGGACCTTGAGCTGAAGTGGTTCTTTTACCGGCCTAAGGTATTCTTGGATCTTCTTTGGAGGCGTGAAGCAAGTCTTGATGTTATACCTAGCGAGTATGCGGGAGATCTTGTTTGACACGGAACTGTAGAACGGTATGTAGGCTTTATTCGGCCAACTATCCATCCTTGGAGTGAGGCGTTGGGGGTTGTTGCGAATGTTTTCAACCTTCTTTTGTGCCTTTTTGATGTCGTTATCACTGTATCAGTTTTTTAGCAAGGTGTCTCGTAGGTATTTAAGTTCTTGCTTAATGTGGTCTTCATCCGCAATATCAAAAGCCCGGTGAGACAAAGTGGGGATAACTGTCTTCTTTTGAGTAGGATGGTGGTGACTGGAGGCGTCCAAGTAGCGGTTGGTGTGTGTGGGTTTCCTGTATACAGTGTGACCTAGGCTGCCGTCCGGCTTCTTGTAGACCAGAACATCTAGGAAGGGAAGTGAGCCATCGTTCTCAACTTCCATGGTAAACTTGATGTTCGCATGTAGGTTGTTGAGGTGGTCTAAGAAGGCGGACAGTTTTCCTTTTCCATGTGGCCAGATGACAAAGGTATCATCCACGTATCTGAAGAATGCCTTTGGTTTGTCTAAGGTGGTATCCAGGGCAGTATGTTCCAAGCTCTCCATGCAAAAGTTGGCAATAGCAGGTAACAACGGTGAACCCATGGCTACACCATCCGTCTGTTCGAAGAACTTACTTACTTACTTACTATCCGGCACTACAGCCCTATGTGGGCCTTGGCCTCCTTCACAATCAGCCTCCATGCTTTTCTGTCCTTAATTTTTTCTCTCCATCCTTTCACCTTCATAGTGTTCAAATCATCAATCACTCCATCAATCCATCTCATCCTGGGTCTTCCTTTCTTCCTTGTTGAGTATAGTCTTGCTTTAAACACTCTTAGAGGTATTCTATTCGTCTCCAATCGTTCCAGATGTCCCATCCATTGTAGCCTTAGTGCTTTAATAAAGCGTACTATATCCTCTCTGTTCGAAGAACTGGCCATTGTAATTGAAGTATGTGGAAGTGAGCGGGTGTCTGAAGAGCTGGGTGATGTCTTCCGGAAATCGTTCAGATAAGAGCTGTAGTGAGTCCTCTAGCGGCACTCTGGTGAACAAGGATTCCACATCAAAGCTCACCAAAATATCCTCCGGGTCCACTTTCAGCACTGAAATTTTCTGTATAAAGTGGCTGGAATTTGCAATATGATGTTGACAGTCACCCACCAGTGGATTTAGTAGAGTGGTAAGATGTTTGGCAAGCAGGTAAGTAGGTGAGCCTATGGCATTCACAATGGGTCGAAGGGGTACTTCAGGCTTGTGAATCTTTGACAGTCCGTAGAGTCTAGGTGGAGCTGCTGCATATGGAATGATGTTTTTCTGTACTACAGTGGTTAGGCTGGAGTTCTTTATGAGAATGGCCGAAAGCTCAATGTTTTTAAACCTCACACGGCTGATCACCCGAGAAGCTGTAATAAATCACGTGAGCCGTGAAAGCTTTAAATCTTACAATGCACCACGTATCCCTTCTGCTGGCACGTGTTACCGACAAACTTTATAATTAAGTCCCATAGCACAATTATCTTTGGCTCCTCTATTCTGTGTTCTTCTTCTGGGGCATAGTTCACTTCACCTCTTATATTGCATTCGTTTGATTCATCTTCACCATTTGTTAAGACGTGGTACCTGTTTGAAGTCGACACATTTTCATAGTACTCGGGCTCGGCTACAAGATCCAACTTTTTCACCACTGTGACATATGCCTCGGCACCCATCAAACATTTCACTTGAGCACTTAGTTTGTCATTTTCCAATCTTAATGATTTTATTTCCTCCTGTACACATTGCAAGTCTTTGCATAGTGTATCAATGATCATTTGTAGTGATGCTATTGCTCAAGATGGTCTGCCAGCTGCTAATGTTTTGACTAGATATCAAAAGTCAATATGTGTTCAGCCCTTCTGTTACTGTAAGAAAGAATGCGGTAGGTTGTACACATACACTAACTAAAATTTAACTATTTTGCTTATGAGACAGGATATTGTAAGACCCCACAAGAAAATCATTTATATGAATATTTGTTAAAGAGTGTAATTTGTTTTTGGTGTTGGTATGAGTTGATTGAATGACGAAAACGCGTTACTATTGTTCATTGTTACGAACAATTAAGTTTATTTAAAGACGTCATAAATATTCCCATATTTAATTTTAATATATATGTATAAATAAAATAATTATATGTGTTCAATATTGAAAGCGAAGGGAGAATAGCTAAAGATCGCTTCCCTAACAATGCGGGAACTATTTGATGAACGCATACGCAGATGTACACATGGCAGTCGGAATCCTAGACTCACAACCAAAAGAATTTGTTAACCGCATCCGTGTCTTTGGTATAGATGGATGTATTTTTATGTGTGCACGTCATAAAATAGTGAAAGTAAAATTACTAAGTGTTTAAAGACGGTTCATTTGAGTAAAATAAGTGAAACATTAGATAACTTTAACAAGTAAGTTAATACTAAGTGTGCAATTAAATGAAAGGACGTAAAATAGACAAAGTGTAACCGGAAGGAAACCTACCAGGAAATCAAGAATTTTCAAGATCTTCGAGAGAAGAAAGGCAAACTGCTCAGCTCCCTGGCATTTCTCCTTAGGTGCAGAGATGAACAGGCTACGCCTAGGTTTGCTAGACTACGCTATCCAATCAAGAACGCGTCTACCCACAAGATCCTAAGACGTGCCAGCTCTGCGCTGGTGAGAGAGCGCATTCACAACACACGTTACACTCTCGACTCGATTGACCGCCGACTGCTGGATTCCTTCTGGCAGTTATCTTCGAGACTCTCACCAACGGATTGGGATAGGGTGGACCTCTCTACCTTTGCACAAGGTCACGCCACGCTTCTCCGGAGCACCAAGAAACAGACAAGGAAGTTCGACTCGTTGGTGCATTCCAAGGAGGCCGTGCCTCCTCTACCGTCCAACCGGATCATAGTCAACCTCATGAACTTGGATTTAGACAAAGCCACTACTTCCGTGCTGTCCAAAGGCCTAAACTTTGCGCCAACACCCTGAATTCTTCCCGTAGCTGGTATCGTCAGCAGGGTGAAATCCGCTATACAGGAGCTCACGGTAGATAGTGCAGAAGTAATATGCACGGCGGTGGTCGCTGCCATCACGCGAACCTCACTCCCTAAGCCGAATATCAACCGAGACGAAAGCTTTGCGCTTAAGAGACTGCAGAATGACGAGAATTTGGTCGTCTTACCGGCGGATAAGGGGAATGCTACTGTGGTCCTCCTCACAGCCCAGTACATAGAGAAAATGGAGCAGCTCTTAGACGATCCAGCCAACAGAATCCTTGGGAAGGATCGCACCACCTCTATTGAGAGACGGACCACTCAACTAATTAGAAGATCCAGTCTTTCTCCAGAAACCAAGCACTTTATATCACCGTCGGGATCCAGGCCTCCTAGAATGTATGGGCTCCCCAAGATCCACAAAATGGGCGTCCCTTTACGCACCATTGTTGACGCTACGGGCAGCCCTACATACCGGCTGGCACGCCACCTAGCGGATCTGTTGCAACCTCTGGTAGGGGATTGCCCACACCACGTGACGAACTCCCCACAGTTCATACAGTCCTTGGACATCACTACTGGCCCTTCTGATTTTCTCGTCAGCTTCGACGTGGTATCTCTTTTTACAAGGGTACCGCTACAAGATACCATCCAGCTTCTGAAGGAACACCTTCCAGCCGACATCGAGCTCTTCCGGCACACTCTAACGTCCACTTTCTTCCTGTTTGAGGCAGATTCTATGAACAGGTAGATGGTGTGGCAATGGGTTCTCCGTTGTCACCAGTAATAGCAAATTTCTACATGGAACACCTGGAACACGAAATACTGGCCACATCCCCACTTAAGCCATCTCATTTCTACCGGTACATTGACGACACATTTGTTATATGGCCACATGGACGAGACACTTTGCCGAGCTTTCTCACACACCTCAACAGCCTCCGACCCCAAATTCAGTTCACCATGGAAGTGGAGAAGGACGGAAATCTGCCTTTTTTGGACATCCTGGTCTCCAGAAACAACAATGGTACTCTGGGGCATGCAGTGTACCACAAACCAACACATACTGACCTCTATTTGAATGCTCACAGTTTCCATCATAAGTCACAACGGCTCGGAGTTCTCAATACTGACTCACAGAGCTCTGTCGATCTCCGATCCCAGCCACCTAAAACAAGAGCTGCAGCACCTGAGGCACACATTCCGCCAAAATGGCTACTCCGTAGAGGATATTGAAGCCTCAATCTCCAAGGCCAAGAGAGGAAAACTACAAACTCGGCAAACACCAGACCAGCCGACCGCCACTGCCTGCATCCCATACACTGGCAATCTTTCCGGCAGAATCAGTAGAATTCTTGCAAAACACAACATCAGAACCATCCACAAGCCGCCTTTGAAGATTAAACACCTAGTGAGACCGGTAAAGGACAAACTGCACCTTAATGTACCAGGGGTATACCGTATCTCCTGTGAATGCGGGACGCCGTACATAGGGCAAACCGGCAGACCATTTCCACCAGAGTCAAGGAGCACGAACGGTCCGTACGATTAACGCAGCCTGACAAGTCAGGGCTGGCGGAGCACTGCTTTGAAGAAGACCACAGAGCTAACTTCAAAGATAGGACCATTGTGGCAAAATGTAGCGGTTTATGGGAACGGAGGGTTAAGGAGGCTCTGTCCATCTCCTCCGAGAAGAGTACACTGAACCGGGACGCTGGATTGCAGTTTAGTCCATCCTGGAAACCAGGCTTAAAATTGGAAATCGACCGACTCAGAAAACACAGATTCCAACGGAGCGGTGAACCACCTCCGCACTAGACCGTGTGTTTTCTACTCGGTACGTACTGGCTGACAGTACATATACTGGTCCCTTCACTCTTGCTTTTCATTCTTCATCCTGAAGATGGGAGAGATGTACACTCCTGAAACGTCGTCGTCTCTTCATCACTACACATGGCTCAAAGCCCGAGAGCATCTAAAATATGATAGAAAACACATTTAGCAAAATATCGCTAAATTTTCAGACATTAAATCTTGGCGATGCTAGGGAAGTCGATCCACTGAAATAAAAGACTTGCTACTGTGATAAGATTTAAATACTGTGAATAAAATATTTCACTAAAGTTAACCCCGAGTGTATGTTCATTCCATCCAGTACCACGACCAGAGATAATGAAAGAGCCAAAAGCTCATCACCATCACCTTTTATATTATAAAAACAGCACCAAATTGCTTGCCCAAACGTGGAGCACGAATTTCGGGTGGAATGAAAATCTATGGGAAATGAACTTACGCGAAATACCAAGTGACGCCAAATCTTTGCGCCAAAAAGGAAGAAGACGCCATTAGACAATCCTTTGAGATTTACGACTTCGGAGATGTCACCAAATTGGAAACCAACGAAGGAAGTGCCTAAAAACACCGATGAACGGATAATCCACCTGGGAAACATCAGAGATCATCTAGCGAAGTCAACCGCCTAGGGGATGCACGTAACGAGACCAATCAACGAGAAAAAGTAGGACCACAAATTTTTATTTTTATATTCATATCATTTTTATGTTACTGCGAAGTGGCAAAATAGTAGGACTTTTAAGCCAAAGTGAACTAAATAAAAAAACGAGAATGTCGCGAAAAGAGAGAGCGGAAAGAACAGGAATAGGGGAAGGGGCAGATAAGCCTATTTATCAGATAGAAGCAGAAAATGATGATGAGGTAGCAATAGGAAAAGACCAAAGATTACTAATGATCATGTTTGAGAAATTAGAACAAAGTTTAGCTCAGAGAATGGAACAAAATAAGGTAGAATTAAAACAGGACATAGAACAAAGTTTAGGTCAGAGAATGGAACAAAATAAGGTAGAATTAAAACAGGACATAGAACAAAGTTTAGGTCAGAAAATAGAAGGAGTAAGACAGGACTTAGAACATAATAAAAAAGAAATAGATCAGAAAATGGAACAGAATAGGGCAGAATTAAAACAGGACATAGAACAAAGCTTAGGACAGAAAATGGAGGAAGTGAGACAGGACTTAGAACAGAAGATAGAATTTAATAGGACAGAATTAGAGCTAGATTTGGGAAAGAGAATAGAATTAGGAAGACAGGAGTGTAAAGAAAATATGAAAGTAATGGAGACTAATTTGAAATTGGTACATAACAACATAAATGAGACAAAGGAAGCCTTAGAAGCTAGGATAGAAATCATAGGAGATAGGATGGGAAAAATAGAATCGGAAATGAGAGAAAATAAGATTGTATTAGAAGGAGAAATTGGTAGATGTAGAGATGAAATAACAGAATGTAATGCAAGTGTAGACTGTAAGATTACAAATGTAAAAGTAGAAATAACTGAGGAATTAAGGAAAGAAATTGAGGTAGTAAAGAAAGGAATTATTAATGAAACTGTAGAACAAATTGTAATTCCTAAAATTAAAACTATGGCTGATGTAGTACAATCACAACAAGATGCTATGAATGATATGAAACAAAGTCACTTAGAAATAAAGAATGATTTAAAATCAATTTGTGAAGAAATGAGAAAAGGAAAAGAAAGTTTGGCTAATGTAAATGATGTTGTGAATGCACTACAAAGGCAAAATGAGGATTTAGATGTAAATGATGTACAAGATGAAAGTTATTTGAATAACGTACAAAATGTTGACTCACCATATAGAGAAAGGGGTTCACAATTAAACTATGTCACAACACACAACACATGCTACACCAACAGCATACTACAAGAAATCACACCACCTACATTTGACGAGAAGGGAGACGATCCAAAACTCTTTGTTAAAGAGATGGAAGAGCATTTTAAAGTGAAAAGGATACCAAATGAGCTTAGGATGATGATAGTCAAGAAAAGCTTAAAAAACAAAGCATTAGAATGGCTAAGGTTAACACTAGCTGGTCATGAGTCATATAGCTCATTCAGAAATCTATTCCTATCAAGGTATTGGGGCCCAGCTAAGCAAAACCAGACTAGGGTAGAGCTAGCGACAGGTAGATATGATCCGACCAAAGGGTTATCGCTAGTCGATTATTTTATGAAAGTAGCCAACAAAGGGAAGCTATTAGACCCTAACCTGTCGGAAGCAGAGTTAATTACCAGCATAAGTAGACATTTCCCAGACACAGTGAGAACAGGGTTAATTGTTGCGAGACCAGTAGATTTTGCAGACACGATAGAATTACTAACAGCCTTCGAAATGCAAAGACATAGGAACGGTCACACAAACTCACCTATCTTAAACAGGAGCGCGACTACAAACAACCAGAATGAGAGAGAAGATAGAAATACTAGGAGCACACATGACAGGGGGAGAGGGGCACACCATTTCCCACAACCACACAATCATGGCGAAAGGATGGAGAACACAAGACGGTGATACCACGACACGATACCAAGGGGTGAATCGAGACACCAAACATATACTATGATCGTGGAAGACCAGGAGACCGTACCCATCAAGTGAATCACATACAATTCTGTAGAGAATACTTGAACAACCGAAGACTGCCATGCAATAGGGGTTCACACCAAAGGGGCAGAAACCAATGGAACACTGGCGACATAAGACAGCAGGAAGTAGATGGAAATGTGCCAAATAGGGCGGATATTGCACAGAATACAGAAACAACCACCACCAACACTCAGGGAAATGACCACAACTAATTTCGCCCCAATCGAGTAGATGACCAACACAAAACCTAAGCAATTGACAATTGATATCGACACCATGATGGCCACACAAAAGGAAAATGGAACTACTCACTGGACCGCTGGTCATAACAAAACAGCTGGGCGACCATACATATGAGCTACAGAATACAAATGGCAAGTTAGTAGGAAGATACCATAAAAACAAATTAAAACCATACAAAGAAAGGACCAAATAGTCTTTGCCAACAAACATGTAAGGCAGGAACAGTAGAGATGATGAAAAATAATAATTTTTAATGGGTTTCTTATAGAAAATTATATACAAGTTGGAAAATACAACAAGAAAGGAAATCAACATAGTCATTGGCTATAATCACCACCAAGAGCATTGTCAACAAAAACAGATAAGAATACTGATTGTCATTAGAGAAGTGAATTATAACGAAAAAAAAATGTGTTTTTGAAATAAGAATGTCAGGGACAAAAATAAAAAGGAAGCAACCGTGATGACAAAGAGAAAATATTTTTGACAGAAGGGTGTCGAGGGTGAATTAAGAAGAAAAATAATATAGTTGCAGAATAATTATAAATATAGAAGTTTTCTCTTATAGAGATAAGAGATAAAGAGATGACAATTAGTGAAGTAAGAAAAACCATAGTCAGAAAAGCAATGCCCATGAATTAAGATGGATATAGCCAATGAAGAAATGTCGAACTAAACAATAGTGAATAAGAACTCAATGTCATAATAGTATCATTAGTAACATCAGAGTTTAAGAATTGACTCAACGACCTGCCTATACATAATAAGCTTGCAAGACAAAGAACTGAATAAAATTGCCATAAATATGATCATAATCATTAGCTCAAGATTTGTATCCTGTTTTTCTCTCCTCATAACAAGGAACATAAGTCAAAAGGCACACAATAAACCATAATACACTTAAATAATATTTGTGTCAATGTCAAATGTAAAAACTTAGGAATATTCTTGGTGTTGTGTTGTGTGGTAACTGAATATGTAAAATTTATAAAGACATGCTGTGTCATGCCAAAATAAAAGACAAAAACATACAGCAAAGAAGACTGTAAAGAAAAAAGGGTATTGTACAAAGTATTAAGTATTAGAGGACTAGGGAGAAGTATTGTATTGTGTTTCAAGATTGTAAATGTAGGTGACAACTTGAAAAACAAAACAAGGGGCATGTGAGACAGGATATTGTAAGACCCCAAAAGAAAATCATTTATATGAATATTTGTTAAGAGTGTAGTTTGTTTTTGGTGTTGGTATGAGTTGGTTGAATGACGAAAACATGTTACTATTGTTCATTGTTACGAACAATTAAGTTTGTTTAAAGACATCATAAATATTCCCTTATTTAATTTTAATATATATGTATAAATAAAAATATTATATGTGTTCAATATTGAAAGCGAAGGGAGAATAACTAAAGATCGCTTCCCTAACAATGCGGGAACTATTTTATGAACGCATACGCGGATGTACACATGGCAGTCGGAATCCTAGACTCGCAACCAAAAGAATTTGTTAATAGCATCCGTGTCTTTGGTATAGGATGGACGCATTTTTATGTGTGTGCGTCAGAAAATAGTGGAAGTAAAATTACTAAGTGTTTAAAGACTGTTCATTTGAGTAAAATAAGTGAAACATTAGCTAACTTTAACAAGTTAGTTAATACGAAGTGTGCAATTAAATGAAAGGACATCAAATAGACGAAGTGTAAAGTGATAGAAAACACATTTAGCAAAATATCGCTAAATTTTCAGACATTAAATCTCAGCGATGCTAGGGAAGTCGATCCACTGAAATAAAAGACTTGCTACTGTGATAAGATTTAAATACTGTGAATAAGAAGGTGCGAATAAAATATTTCACTAAAGTTAACCCCGAGTGTACGTTCATTCCATCCAGTACCACGACCCGAGATAACGAAAGAGTCAAAAGCTCATCACCATCACCTTCGTTATATTATAAAAACAGCACCATATCACTTAGTAAATTATAGAAATTATTACAGTCAAGTTTAACCATAAAAAATAAAACAAATAATGTTGTTTTCTAGTGCCTTGCATCTGGCAATGAAGATAAAAAAATTGTCATTATGTGGAATGTCAAGTTATCAGGGTTCTACTGTATTAAAAATTGCCTACATGTTTATTTTATTTCTGTAAATGGCATAATGAATGAGACTGTAGCAAACTTATATTATTGCCTTCCAGTTCTTATGCTTTTTATAAGCAACAATGAGTGTCACCATGAAAAAATAATCCTCTTGCATCTTCGTTGATGTTAAAATGATTGAGGAAACGCTGGGTTCAACATTGAGACACTAGTCATTTATCTAAAATTGAAACTTAACAGAAACAGTTAAATACTAGTCCTATTGTAAGTGCAGGTACTAACTTGCAGGAATTTAGATAGGTGACAATGGCCTCGTCCATATACTCCTGAGCCTTCCTTGTAACTTCACCCTGCATGAAGGCTGATAATGCTGCCATTTCCAGTGCACCTGCATAATACAGCCAGGCCTGGTCTGCATTAAAATCACGTTTAGCTGAATGATATGCCTGGAATGCCAATGAATAGTGACCAAACATGAAGCAGAGGTCTCCCAATCTTCTCATCTGGAGCTCTGGTGCATCACTAGAGTAGCTGTAAAATAAACATTAAATAAATTATTTACCTGGAAGTATAAAACAGTAATATTTATCTAATATAAACGTTATTGTCACAACATAATCTATGTTGCAATTGTTGAAAATCCTTTGAAACCTTTTCAGAGCCCAACAGTACCATGTGAATTTCCCGATTTTTTTTCTACTGTGAGTGTGGTTTTATCTGCAAATGTTTTCTTCTTTTTAATGTTCTGTAACTTCTTGTCAACTAATCTTTTTGAGAAGCCATTGCTTTCTGCAGTTTTGAATTTCTTCATATTGTTTCTTGTGCTCTACCCTGTTTAAAGTAATAGTTAATAATATATAATAATAAATGAGGCTATTGATGTGTCTGTAGTTCATTGGGTTGAAACTACTGGTTTTAATATGGTTGTGTATAGTGGTATCTTTTCTGATAAGTTTGTGTTGTTATTACTAATGATTAAGCTTAGTACAGGGCTCTGAACAAAGCTGTAGTTCAAGCTTAATGATGGACAGTCCATTATCACCACTTTGGCAAATCTCTTTATGAGTAGTTTCCAGATCCAGATAACTAGATCATTTCTTCAAATATTAGCCACCAGATTAAAAGAGCATGAGTGTCACACCAGATCAGGAAAAACGGAAAAATCATCTGTGGCAGAGCATGCCTTATTATTTGGCCATGACGTCAACTTTAAAGAAACTCTAGTCCTTTCCTCTATAGTCAACTACTATGCCCGATTACAAAGGGAGGGCATAGAAATGTACAAACACAGAGACAACTTCAGCCGAAAGGAAGAAGCGCTCTGTGTACAGAAAACCTGGATACCCGTCTTAGATAACCTTACAAACACAACACCTGTAATAAAACCAAGCCTACACCCAACCTGCCAACCGATGCAAGCCAATCACCAGCTTAGCCAGCGCAACAAGCCCCACTCACCCCCACACCCCCACTATATAAGAATGCCATGGTCATTGCTTCCCCATTCGAACTCTGACCAGCGCAGACAACGGATCATCTTGCCCTGAAGATGCCAAGAACTTGGCAAAACGTCTGTATCTTCGATGCCTTTTAGACCACGGTCTACAAGTCCAGAAGAGATAAACTTAGCTAATAGTCACTTAGTAAGTGAGTTACCAAAAGAATGAAGTTGTGCACATTTTGTCTGTACAGCAGACGGACAGAACCGCTTCCGCACACTGTGCCATCACATGCACTGTGTATGCTGATGACATGATTCCTCGTTAATGTAGCTGGACTACTAAGCCTAGTAATGATCTTCTGATTTAGGAAGGGGAGTACTTAATCTTTTTCCATGATGAATCAATGTCAGGTATTTGCAAGTTCAGGAGTTTCAAAGTGTCTTCTACTAGATTCTTGTTTTTTATTGCAAACATGTCATGAATGAATCTGTGCCATGTTTTAAATATTTGAAAAAATGATCTAGTTATCTGGATCTGGAAACTGCTCATAAAGAGATTTGCCGAACTGGTAATAATAGACTGTCCATCATTAAGCTTGAACTACAGCTATGTTCAGAGCCCTGTATAGCAAGTATGGAGGGTTGTTCCTGATTTATGGTAGCATGTTTAGACAAGGACATTATCTGCGCTGAGACATATAAACCAAATGAAAGTGCAGCAGCATAAGTGTATTACTGTGCTGGTTAATTTGCAAACTCTCGTTTCTGCTGTGCAAAATGGTGCCAAACATAGAACCATTCTGGGAAGGGTACATTACTGTCCTTTCTGATGCAAAGTACTCATATTCCAAGATTATTAAGCAGTGCTAGAGATGTGTGTTTACTATATTCAAGAAAGGGATCTCATGTGTGCTAACAAAAAGTAAGGCCAGATCAGGTTTTATTTCAAAGGGCAAGAAACGGGGAAATTCACCATCAGCCACCAGTTGCACCCTGGAGATAATTCAAAAGGTTAAGGCCATTGTCTCTGGACCAAATACTGCAACTCTGAGGGCCATTGCATTTAAATTAGAAATCTCTTTTACTACTGTGAACACCATAATCAACAGGGATTTGAATTTAGAAAGCATTATAAAAGCTGGTACATCAGCTGTTGTTTAAACACATTGCAGAGCATGGCAGTAACAGCAGAAAGCTGCATTAACAACACCTAGCTGATGAAAAGTGAAAGTTTATTGCCACTTTAGATGAGGCATATGTTTATTTAAGTGATTGCAACAAGCCCTGGGCCTTATGTTACCAACTTAGGCGAGAAAAAATGTTGAAAGTTTGTATATGGAAACAAAGGATAGTTTTCCCTAGAGTTTCATGGTATTAGAAGGGTACTCCTACAATGGCAAATTAGCCATTCGCTGTGTACATAAAAATGTGAAAATCAATATGGCATATTATCAGATTAATGTCCTGACACCAATGTTCCACAGAGAAATTTCTGCTCTCTATGGTGCAAATGCAAATAAAGTCTGGCTGCATCAGGATAGGGCATCAAGTCATACATCTGCTTCAACTAACAAATTCTTGGAGAACAGAGAGAAACAGGAATACATTTCACATCTTTCAGCGACATCCCTGTTAAGTCACCAGATGCATTGCCAATGGATTATTGTACATTTTGGTCCTTGGGAAACAGATGGCCTTGACTGTCGAAGGTCTGTGGAAAGCCTGCCAGGAGGAATGGAATAATCCTTCCTGTACTTTGTAGAGTTTGCTCCAGTGGAAGCTACATTGCAGAGCAATAGCCCAACCTCAAGAGCTGCCAGATAGAACATCACCGATAGTGGAGGCATCGTTTTTCATAATGTACAGGTCTCTTAGTCTGTTACTATAGATCGCGAACAACTCTGTATAATATAAAAAGCCTATTAAAATAAAACAAGTGGGAAAAATTCCCACAATCCAAAAAAAATCTGGAATGCACAAAATCAAATGTGAATGCTGAAACAAAATCTACATAAATAAAACAAAAAGAAAGATAAGCAACCATTGTAAAGAACACCTCAGGCATGCCAAATATAAGCAAATAGAAAAATCAGTACACTTTTAAAACCACAACCACAACACATAAAATAATGCCTATCTTTTAAAATATGTTCAACATCAAAAAGAACTAAACACTTGGGAGAAGATATTCCTAAAGAAACACAAAGTGGATTTTATGAGTTTTGAAGTTCTCACCAACGATAATACACTCTATAAATTCATCAGTGGTTCAGCAGAGGAAATCCAAGATCCAAAAACAGGAACCAACAGTGCTTCAGGCATTCAACTATATTTGAGTATGCTGACAAAATGTCTATGAAACATTTTATAGGCACAAAGATTAGTGGAACTAGTTAAGTGTAAATTAGTTATTAAATTAGTGATCTATAAACTAAGAGTTGAGTTTTAAAATCTCAAATTCTTTTAACATTGACAGCCACTGCCTATTGTAAATTGAAGATACAATATGGAAGGGTTCTGTGAAGAAACAGTGTAAGTGAAATCTCTGAGAAAGTGATAAAATATAAAAGAAGAGACAAATTAAAGGATTATTTTTACATGATATAAAATTCAGGCACAAGTAAAATATGTTTATACGGAATAAGGGCAATGGCTTAAGAAATAAGGTGGATTAAGTGCCAAAAGCTCTTGAATTTATATTAAAATGAGCAGGAGAAAATGTGACAAAGAAACCCAGAAACCTGGGAAGGCTCACAGTGACTGGTTTGATAAGGACTTTAGGGAAACAAAAGATTACTTAAGGAAGCAGTTGATATTAATGGGAAAGTATCCGCTACGGAGATGAACAAAATGTTCAATATGAAGGATGTATATAGAATTATTGTACTTTTCTACACAAATTTACATCTTTCTTACAAGATATGTCTTCTTTTACATCTTTCCTTTGTAGAATATATGTCATGTGCCTTTCCTCCTTTGCTGGTACCCGCAAGGACTCTGTTCTTTAGCAAACTAGATAGCTAATACATACCTTACTCTAATTGCTCTCCTATATTTCCTCCCTTCTCTTCATTTTTAGCCTTCCTTATTCATTTCTCCTTGAGCTTCCCAAAAAATTTCCCCACATTTCTTTCCTATTCATACTGTGGCATTTCTTTTCCCATATCTCCTCACTCCATTCTCTTACTTTCTCCCACTCTACCAATGTTTTAAATTGTCCTTCATTCCGTAATTCATTCCTCTATTTCATCCATTCTGACCTCTTTCCCTGTTCTTGCCCATGCAAATCCTTCCCTTTCTTGTTTCTTATAGATTTGTTTCTCTGCCTCATTCCTTTTTTATTAAGCTATATAGCTCAAAGATGTTTTCCCTTCTACTGTTCCCCTCACACATCCCTCATTCATCATCGTTTCCGGTCATTTACATTTACACATTTTTAACCTCATCATTGCTGCCTTCCTTTTTAGTGCTTTTTACTTTCTCTACTACATACAGTAAATGGAGAAAGTATTGTACTACACCCAAAAATTTGATGTCAAGATTTCACCGGAAATGTGTTTTGAGGTCCCCTAAATCTCCCCCCCCCCCAAAAAAAAAGAATTTTTCAGAAAAAGTGAGAATAATGTGTGTGCGTGCATGTGTGTGTGAGAACAGCATAACTCAAAAACGAAAAGTCAGTTAAAAACCAAGGTTGGTATTTAAGTTTAATATCATTCAAGGATGTGACACAAAGATTTTGAAGAAAATTCTTCCACCCTAAACTACTCTTGACATGGAAAATTTTCATTTTCTCGAAAATGGCTCTAATGATTTTAATTAAAATATCATATGTTTAAGATATTTTTATGGAAAATGAAACGTATATTTTGAATTTTGTGGCTATAGCCCATGTAGCCCTGTTTACTCTTGACAATTTTCGCATAGCTGGTAAATCGTAAGGGATAGACAAAATCTTACTTTACCATAAATGTTGATCCCGTTAAAACACACAATTTATGTCCAAATAAAATTGTTGTGGAGTAAACCATTTCGGTGATATTCCTTGTTATTTGTGTGAGCTTTGCAGTACCTATACTTTTCTCAAATGGAAGGTCGTAAGTAACTTTTTTATATCTTAGGTGTGTAAAGAGAAGAGGATTTCAAAGCCCTCATACAGCGACCAGCTTTAAAAGATTTTTCTATTGCTCAAAGCCTACTGTGGCCTATGACAAGGCATTTGACTTTCACATTACTGCTACAAGGAATTGGTAATTATATACTTGGTGACATATATACATATTTCTGGTTCGCTTAAGTTTAGAAGATACATAGGTACTAGTTTGTGGAAATATTAGCAAGAAGATTTTTATATCCAAGAATAATTAATTACAATTTATTGATACATATACACTGTGATGGTTTCAAAATGGTGATATTTTTGTTGACAACATGTTTTCTAATCTTATTTTTATGAAAGAATAGACGTAATTGTATAGACATAATTGTCATTGACAGGCAACAAAATAGGGGCTGAATTCTTGATCCTACAATCTAATTTGAAAAAAAAATGTAGACCAAATTAAGGAGATTGATAAGGAAAAAAAACTACATTATGAGCCTTGCATTTCTTGTTTAAAAGACAGTACAACATTTCAAATTGGGAAGTGAGTGGCCCACATTTTGGTGCTTGTGGAGTGATTACTAAATTTATTGTTAATTTGTTCCAATGTTTTGAGTTGCAATTACGTGTTTTATAAGATATTGGTTTACAAATTATCTGTGATTGTGCATTTTACACAATCATCTGTATACTACACTAAATTAAGTAAATAATTCTAAAATGGTTAGCTATCCTATTTCCAAATTTTATAATAATTTTGTACATTAGTATGCTTTACCTAACAAATATTTTTACATTATATGATTTTTTATAACCATAAAATAGGACAGCTATCCAACTACTGGATTTTCTTTCATATTCCCCTTGTACCCACAACAATAGTAGCAATAAGTTCTACAAATGTTTATCTCAACTGACATGAAAAAGAGGAATAAGTGTTTGTAAGAATAGTTAATACAAGAGTAGAGAAAGTCAGATGAGTGTAACATCAGATATTTTACCATGTGCTTCCCTCATCCATTGCTGCTCAATCTTACTCCTGAGAAATCATCTTTTCTCACCACCTCTAATTTCTTACCATTTGAATGTCATTGCTCATGTTTGCTCAATTTGTTTCCTTTTTTCAATATTATTAGTTTTGATTTCTCAAATTTATTTTTTATCCTACATTTTATGCAGAATTTATCTATCCCATTGATGACTTTTTGTAGACCTATTACCAATATTGTGTCCAAACATTAATCTTGTTATAGAATCAAATATCTAGCATGTTGTGTTATATTAAGGCAATTGTACTTTAATGTATTTATGTATCTTTTTGGATATATTTAGTTTTTAGTACTCACCCTGTAACCTAATGACAGAACAATATATGCATATTGTATATTTGCAAAGACGATGGAGAAGGAGGAGGAGGAGGAGGAGGAGGAGGAGGAGGACTGCTTCCTGCTACTTGGGAAATGTTGCAGCCAAACTGCACTTTTAACTCTTTCTGCAGGTGGATGATCACATGCTTACTATCAAGGAAAGTGATGCAAAACAAAAGGCAGTCAAATCCACCATCAGTGATGAGGAAGAAGAATGCGAAGTGATACATACCAGTGTTAAGGCATATGAAGCAGTATAAGTTTTGCATAGATATTTATCATCTGTTGAGGGGGTGTAAATAATTATGACAATCTACATGAACTTGAAAGAGGATACATAAGAAATAAAAGGCCCACACAGAAATCCATTTTGGATCAGTTTGGTATGAAACAGTAATTGTTTTCATTCTGTTATAAAAGTTCATTTATATTGTTATTTCTATACTACACAGTCATTAAAATTTAAATGGTTCATGAAGAGAAAGAATATTTATTACATCTTAGATAATTCCATACCCATAATATTAAAAATTAATTAAAACAATGTAGGTATTGTACTATACTTAACTGCCCTGCTCCTGTCAGTGAATAAACAGAATTACAAAGGCATAATAGTCTCAGCAATTAGTTTACACACTGGCTATCTGAAGTAAGTACTAGGAATAAGAACAACGCACACTATAATATTGACAATGTACACCCATGGACAAAAAAAGTCATCTCTGGAATGCCAAATTTGTCTAAGTCCTATAGGGCATAGCACCTTGTTTAGACAATTAGTGATGCAGTTGTGTAGCGGCTGCAGCAAGTTGTCACAAGTTCCAAATCTTAATATTATTAACCCATATGATCATAAAGGTGCTGTGCAATGTGCGACTTAGGCAAATTTGGCATTCCAGACATGACTCATTTCTTTTTGTCCATGGGTGTACATTTGGGAAATGTTAACCTGATTCTCAAGGCATTTCTACCTATGCGAGTGGTCTCCCATAATTTACACCACTCTAGTCCCTTCGAAAGTGAAAAAGAGGGGTAATACACTGCTTTAATACTGACTGCCTGGTCTTTGAGGCTCTGTGGATATCCCCCCTCTCTCCCTCTCTCCCTCTCTCTCTCTCTCTTTCTCTCTCTTTCTCTCTCTCTCTCCCTCTCTCTCCAGTTACCGAGCCTTTCTACATTTCTCTTATACACATTGAAGGATTTCATATATTGTTTCACGCCGTCTAGAAGAAAACAGTGACTGAAGGGTGGGGTCGGTGTAACTGGTTCGCCATGGTTTTCATGCTCTTTTTAACAATGATCTATAGATACTTTGCAGAGTTTCTCTATAATTAAAGTATTACTTGTAAAAATGCATCAAAACATAAATCTTGAATTTTATGTTCTTATTTTGAACAACTGATCCTGAGTCTCATCACTGAAAATTGCTTCTTGTTCACAGTTAACTTCTCCTCTTGTTACTGGCCATTTCGAAGAAAGGTATGATTATAGAAAGAGCTCTGACATTTTGGTATAGGATTTTGAATTTAGATAAAAATAATTTGTTAGGCAGTGTGTTGAGTACTAGAAAAATGAAGGAAACATGGGAAAGGAAGACATATGTTGATAAGGTAAACAATGAACAAAGGGAGGCAATAGCATGGCTAAGAACTGGTGTCTGGAGGTTGAGAGGACTAAGAAAGGGTATCCCTTCAAGTCAGTATCCTATTTGCGGGGGGAAGGAAGATCAGGAGCACATAGTCTTTCAGTGCCAAGGAACGGATATATAAAGGAAAGAATTCCTGGGGCAGAAATGGGAGAAGGGATAACAGCATTTAAGAGGATTTTTAGAAAGGAGGTCAGGAACTTAGGTCAGTTTTTAAGTAGAGTTAAAAACAAATGGAATTGGTCTGTACAAAGAGAACAGAATTAATAACATTTGGTGTTAGTTATAATGTGTTAAACAGCTATAGAGAAGCAAAATGTATGTATAAGAAATTATGTTGGGTGGATATGACAGGCTAAGAGCCTGGGCTGAATGTCTGTCATACTCAAGTATGTATTTAAAGTAAATACTGCCTATTTCTTCCACTTCATGTCTTTTCACCAAGTTTGAGAAATCTGCTTTCTGGAAGCAATTTCTGATTGTTTCCCTTTACATAATGCCTAGCAGGGGAAAGCAAATGCACGGCCTAAAAATACACATTTTCATCTCCTGTTTACTTTCTATTCCAGCAGTAGCTTTATTTCGTGTGTGGTCCTGTATTTCCACTTAAAACAGTGAATGTCCAATACAACGGCTGTAGTTTGGAAGTACCATTTGCTGGTAGGGAGATCTTCATATTTTTTCAGAAATTATTCATTGGATGAGAAGAGATTCTATCTACATAGAATAGTATTTTTCAATTAGCAGCTCCCATCTTGTAACCTAATTGTTGCAAAAAGTTTATAAAAATGGCACTGGTTATCCAAGATTTGCTATTGCTTGCATATTTACAATGAAACATCTTGCACCTTTGAAACAACTCAGTTTGGCAAATTTTCCTATTACAAGAGTTCAAGTTTCTCAGTTCCATCCGTGTTTGCACACAGTAACACAGCCTGAGGTGCTACTTCATCAATGTTATAACTGTCTTTCAAACTCTACTGTTTTATTACTTTTGGAAGTGTTTCACTATTCCAATAATCAACTCTTTCCTGGTTTATGTCTCTGCTTTCTCCATAGATACTATGGATACTAATTCCATCTCATTCTTTAAAATGATACAGCCATTTGTTCAATGTTTGGGAGTTGTGTATTTGCAAAGTTAGCACTATTTTCTGAGCCTTTCTCTCAATTGCTGCCATCAACAGGAATGCTACTAGCATGCGCTTATTGAAAACACCCGAGTAAAATTTTTTCCAGTTCATTTTTACCACACTCAAAGTTTTCCTTCCTTTTTAAATTGCTTTCTATAATACCTTCCATCACTGTAATTTTTTCTTTTGCCAGCATTATCATAGTAAGTAAGAATGGCTTAAAACTCAAATGTTTAACCATTTCTGCATGCAAAACACCAAGATTTGCTTCCTTTACGGATAATATCTGCTGCTTGTGCAAGGTTAACCTTTTTTTCCTTTGTTACTGGTCATTTCCTCCAGTCACAAAAAGGAAATGAAACTGAATACGTTTTAAACTTAAACACAAGCATGATTATCAAACTGGAACATTACACAGATGTGAAATGAGTGAATAACACAACACAAACATGTCACCAGAAAAAAAGGAGAGTACACAATAGGAAGCCGGAAGAAGCCAGTACCTGACAAGATTAGCACTCCTTCAGTTCTGATTTTAGGACATTTCAGTAATGAAGCAGTTCAAGTTGTTCTGTCAGCACTAATGAGATGGTGAGTCCTGCTAAAATGTTTGTTTTAATTGATAAGCAGCTTGCAACACAGGATTAGTAAGAGAATCAATACAGTCAGGTATCAGAGGTGGAAGTTGCTTTATCTTTGTCATTCACAACAAAGCACACATTCCACACTCTGATGTGCGTAAATGTCAGAATAATAAATTCTCTTATATGAATGAAATTATGAAATTGATAAAAGATTAGATATTTTCGACAGCAGGTGCTAAAAATATGTTGAATATGGGCTAATCCTAAATTGATGAACACTATGCTCTAATTAAACCTTCATTGTTCTCATGGATGTATAGTGATAGCTGCCGCAAAATTTCATGGTGGGAGGCTCTAAACCAATCACAAGCTTGCCATGCCTTGCTGTGTTGTATAGTTATGCTGTGAACTCATGCTGTAACGCAGCGGCCACCATCTTAATGCACAATGCATACAGCAGGTCGTGCAAATTTACCTGCTGCACGCCGGAATAGTCTACCGTGCACTTCCGTAGCCTTCAGAGCAGTGGCGGAATGCCGACCTTGCAATTTAAATGCACAATTGACTGTGCAACAATAATAATTGAATTGTAATATGAAGGATGTAATTGTTATATAAATTGTTTTATAATAACGTTTCTTTCATTATCATTCAACTTTTCTTTTAATGAAAAAAACAAATGAACAATTAATTGATAGTTTAAACAAAATGAAAATAATCTACAATCTACTTACAATACAGCAGTATTAAATAACAGCTTGAAGAGAAGCAATAAACACAACATATTACTCAGAAGTGGAACCTAGTTTTCTAGACTTTTGTTGTCTCTTTTAGGTATTGTTTGTGCAGCAGCTAGTCAAAGTTGACATTTTAAGTTCTGATCCGACAGTTGACTTCTGCAGCGGTTTTTGTTTAATTTCATTAGCGAAAAAAATTGTTCGCATATATATGTGGATTGAACATACATAGAATACGAGTGGCATTTCTATGTAGTCGAGGAAATGTATTTCTTGGAAAATGTGAATAGAAAGAAATCACTCAAACTAATTCTATTTTGGAATTTATTTTTCAGTTGACGATTGCATTGCAAATCGATAAGTTCAAGTTGCAATTCAGATGGAACATTATCAACATCTGTAGAGTAAAGCTCAGCAAATATTTGGAAAATTGGCTCCAATTGCACCACGTCTTGAAACCTTTTCTGAAATTCTTGGTTCAACTCTGTTAATATTTGAACATATACTTGCAAGTCTATGACCTGAACAAACTGCTGAACTGTTGAGAGCTTTGGGAAATGTATCAAGTTCTTTGAAGTTAACTGCCTTTCCCATTAGGATAGTTTCATTTTGAATGCTCTGATACTATCACACAAGTCTGTGATGAGTTGATGCTTTCCTTGCAGCGATTTATTCAGTATATTGATATGTTCTGTCACATCTGCCAGGAATGCCAAGTTGGAAACCCATTTCTCGTCAGTTAATTCTTGTACAGGTGTTCCTTTTTGCTCCATAAAATACGATATTTCACTGCGCAGTTCGAAGAATCGATCTAGTAACTTTTCATGTCTTAGTCATCGAACTTCGCAATAGTATGGTAGAGTACCATACTCGCTATTGCACTCTTCTAGGAAGCTTTGAAACTGACGATGACTGAGCCCTTTTGACCTAATTGCATTAGTTGTTTTGGTCACAACATTCGTCACATTGCTCATTTTAATGCTTTTGGCGCAGAGACTCTTGATGTACAATACAATGTACAGGTATAACCTCATTATGTTCAGACTCTGTATTTTCTTTCAAAAGTTCAACCACACCAACTCGACTCCCAACCATACAAGAAGCACCGTCAGTAGACAGAAATACCAATATATCCCAAGGCAGACCACAATTTTCAATAACCTCTTCAAGACACAAATAATATCTGATCCTTTTGTAGTATCCTTCATTGCAACAAGAACTAACAGTTCTTGTTTAATCTGAAGCTCTGAATCTACACCCCTTATAAATATTGCAAGTTGGGCTGTATCAGATATATCACCACTCTCATCAATAGCTAAGGAATAATGCGTAAATGATTTATGTAAGTCCATAAGTTGCAATTGAGCATCGTCTCCTAAATCTTGCACACGACGGGCCACGGTCAAAGGAAACAAACTTATGGCCACGAATTCCTGGACTTATTACGGACACAGTTCCTCTGCTGCTATGGTGATACACTCCTTTACAAATTCATCATCTGTAAAGGGTTTTAGTTTTCTTGCTATTTGGAAGCAGATTCTGAAACTGAGGTGAACAGCCATGTCACTGATGTTATGGAGCTTTACCTTCAGTCTTCCTACTAATAGTGCATACTCCTCTCCTTGGTAACTGTCATATTCACTCGCGCGAGTTGAGTAATGTCTTTGCAAATTGAATTTTCTTATTGCATGCGAAATCTTACCACAAACTAAACATTTTTCCATTCCCTACTTTCTGTAAAAAAGAAACACTCTTCCCATGAAGGCATAAATGTAGGAATAGATGTCCTACGTGTCACATTATATTCTACAGCCGACATGATGTTTACAAAAACAAACCGCAAGAGACGAGACAACACTGCTGTCCACTTCCCCGTCATGCCTCAAACTGAAACCGCACAGCACGCGTGACAGTGCACAGTGCTACGTTATTTGCTCTAGCATAAAATCAAGCCACTTGGTGGCCGCTCCTGTAAAGCCTAGGATATAAATATCATTTGCACCCACAAAATTAATTTGCATAACAGGAAAAAGAATAGTAATACCCTTTGCAGCTGTTACAAGCATTATCATCCAAGGAGAAAGTGAAACGCTTTAAATTTTGTAGCAGTTTCCAGGAGAATATGGAAGATGAATTTTGTGAGATTGTTTTCAGTGACAAAGCAGCATTCTTTCTGAGTGGCAAAGTGAACAGGCATAATGTAAGGATTTGGGGAACTGAAAAGCCATATTCCATCATGCAGTACATTCGTGATTCGCCTAAACTGAATGTTTTCTGTGCAATATCACAATCTAAAATGTATGGTCCTTTTTTCTTCAGTGCACATCTTACAGGGCACATCTACCTGGATATGTTGGAGAATTGGCTCCTACCACTGTTGGAGACCGATACTGTCATCTACACCTCATTACCACTGTGATGTTCGTGACTTCCTGAACACCAGACTTCGAGATCGATGGATAGGTCATACCGAGAATGAAGATATCGCACTCATGTCATGGCCTTCACACTCTCCCGACCTCACCCCTTGCGACTTTTTCGTATGAGGTTATGTGAAGGATGCAGTTTACACGCCACCATTACCTGCTGATCTACGAGAACTACGGGTCCACATCATCAACACATTTGGTGAAATTAACAGGGACATGCTACAGTGAGTGTGGGCTGAACTTGATTATCGAGTTGATATTTGTAAAGTCAAAGGCAGTAGGAAATTACGGCTTTGGAGTTAGAAACGGAAGAGGTGACAGACCTCTCCAATTCACCCAAGAACACAAACTGAAAATTGCGAACACCTTCTTCAAAAAACCAATACGCATGAAATGGACGTGGCAATCTCCAGACGGCAAGACCAAGAACGAAATTGATTACGTCCTGTGTGACACACTGGAAGAAGTAAGTGATATTCAGATCATACAAAACTTGAAATTTAGCACAGATCACAGAATGGTGCTGGCAAAAATAAGGTGGAGCCGTAAAAGACGGAACTATATGAAATTGAACAGAACTAATTTGGAGACCCTAAACAAGGACTAACTACACACCGAACTAAAGGAGCAACTATCAGAAGTAGTTTTCACATCAGAGCTAACAGTTCAGGAGCAATACAATGCACTAGAGAAAGCCATACAAAAGGCGAGCAAAACGACCACCAATAATGCAATGACAATTACAAAAAGGAGCAAATTAAGCGCAGACACCATCAAACTATTCAGAAAAAGAGCAAAACTACAGGCTTCCAGAGACAACTCAGAACTCAAAAGAACCAAATATGCAGAATTAGAGAAACTGACAAAGAGAAGAACTAGAATAGGCATTAGAACCTACCACTCACTCACAATGAAGCAAATCCTGAAAACTTCCGGATCAGTTAAGAAAGCATGGAGAAGCATACAAAGAGGGAAACAATGCATACTTGGGGCAAAGAGTCCTAAAGGAAAAAGCATAACAGCAAGGAAGAACATAAACACAATCACTGACTTCTACAAAAACTTAACAAGTCCTCCCTTCAACATGAAGATCCGAATCAAGCTATACACACACCATCAAACACCCAAACCACCCCGCCAATCCTACAAAGCGAGGTCAGAACCGCAATAAATGAGCTAAAAGGCGGAAAAGCCCCACGCGAAGATAGAATCTATAATGAGCTCATTAAACTAGAAACAGAACAACTAACACCCATCATATGTACTATATTCAACAGAATCGTAAAAACACAGACAATCCTGGACCAATAGAAAACAAACACTATCATCCTCCTCCACAAAACAGGTGCGAGAGATGACATAGGCAACTACAGACCTATAAGCTTAATGTCAAACTTGTATAAATTGTTTTCAAAGATAATAACAAGACGGATAACAAGAGCCCTGGACAAAAGTCAACCTCCCGAGCAAGCAGGATTCCGCACAAGTTTCAGCACAACAGATCACCTGCAAACCATAAATCAGTTGATAAAGAAGTCAGAAAAATTTGATTTACCATTGTACCTAGGCTTTGTGGACTACAGCAAAGCTTTTGACTTGATTGAACACAGAAGCATTCTGCAGGCCTTGTCTACACAGGGAGTGGAAGACAAATACATTAATTTATTGAATAATATCTATAGACAGAACTTTGCGAAGGTAAGAACAGAAGTAGAAGGCCAACCATTTCATCTAGAACATGGAGTACCACAAGGTGACCCAATCTCTCCCAAACTTTTTACGAGCGTGATGGAGAATGTATTCAGAGAAATGAATTGGAGCGAGCAACAGGGAATAAACATAAATGGAAGTCACCTAACAGACCTAAGATTTGCCAACGACGTAGTCCTGTTCGTAGAAACACCAGGAGAACTTCAGTCAATGCTCCAACAACTCTGCATGCAAAGCAAAACTGTAGGACTGTCTATGAATATGACAAAAACACAGCTGATGACAAACAAACAGGAGATCCCATCTTAACCGAAGGAACAACACTACCATATACAACAGAATACACTTACCTAGGCCAACTAATCTCCTTCAAAGACAAGACAGAAAAAGAAATACCAAGAATTTCCTTAGCTTGGAGATCCTTCTGATCCCTCCAGTTCATACTCCTCGACAAGACAATCAACAGAAGACTCAAATTCGAAACGCTAGAAACCTGCATCTACCCAACTCTATTATATGGATGCTAAACATCGTCAACAACAGCTAGACAGATGAACGTACTACAAATATGCCAAAGAAAGATGGAACAAAAGATATTGGGAATATCTAAGAAAGACAGAGTTTCCAATGAGTCGCTGTCCCAAATTTCTTTAACAAAAAAGTCAAACACAGAGCAAACAGACTTAAATGGCAGTGGGGAGGCCATATCGCGCGGATGAAAGATGAAAAATGGACAAACAAAGCCATCATGTGGGACCCGCGCACAGGAGACTGACACAGAGGCAGACCAAGAAAAAGGTGGGCAGACTTCTACATAACACAAGTAGGTCAGCAATGGTCCAGCATAGCACGATACAGAGGAACATGGAGAATAATAGGAAGTCGACTACAAAATGAAGACAGTGCCAACCTACAAATAACATCACAAGTTGACTCAAAGTGATAGTGAAATCAACCTAAACGAGACATAGAAACACTAGACATAACCTAACGCAGAGTAGCTCACTGCGTTAGTGAAACAGAGCTACCCTCCAGCAGGAGGCCTTTGCCCTTCAAGGGACACATTAGGCTATTATTATTTGTAAAGTCACTAGTGGAGCACATATCGAGCACCTGTATGCTATTAAAAAAATAGCTACACCTGAGTATACAGTGTTTGTAGTGTTCAGTCAAATAATATTGCTATAACAAATTTTTGAAACCACTCAGATCTTTTGTGCGCACCTGTATTAGGGTAGGAGAAGGTATTTCTGGCTGGGAGTATAGATATGGAGATGTAACTGCTCCAGAAAGAATATATTTCAGTGACTTTGTGTGATTTGCAGGGAGTGAAAGGATGTGAAGCATATTTTATTTGAATGTTCTGGAACAGAGCAATGGAAATTTAACTTGCACAAAACAGAAAAGTATAAAAAGTATAGAGATACTGCATGCAGGAAAATGTTTGAAAACAGATCACAAATTAAACCATTGTGAGAATATTTATACAAAGTTAAAAATAAATGGACATGGTCATCTGATAAACACAATACACTCATGGGAGGCTCTTCTTTGAGCCCCAAGAGAAAGCCACAGATTTCACAGACTATTTGGAGTCTCAGTTTGAACCTTGGGAAGACGTACAGGATGAAGACTACTGAACTCATGGAGGCAATGGAGGACTACCTTTATGAGGAAGCCCCACCACCACACGAAGAGATCCATAACCCCATAGCCACCCCAAGAAAGATGGCTTCCCGAATAAAAAGCCTGAAACCAAACAAATCGCCTGGATGATGGCGTCACGGCACCCATGCTTCAGCACCTACCCAGAAAGGCCATCATCCATTTGAAGTGCATTTACAGTGCATGTTTGCATCTTTGTCACTTTCAAGCCTGTTGGAAGGAGGCAAGAGTGGTCTGCATTTTGAAGCCTGGCAAGAATCCGGTCTTCCCCTCTAGTTATCCTTCCATCAGCCTACTCCCAACTGTCTCAAAGATTTTTGAAAGGTTGCTCCAATCCACCTCACTCCTGTTTTTGAAGAACAGCAGCTCAACCTGGGTCATCGATTTGGTTTTCATTGTGGGCACTCCACTACCCTAGGGCTACTGTGGCTGACTGAAAAGGCTGCTCTGAGCTACCAGGAAAACTTCAAAACAGTCGCGGTGCCCCTGGATATGGAAAAGGCGTTTGCAACCACATGGCACCAGGACCTATTGTACAAATTCAGAGAGGCCAAAACCCCTCCCCCTACGTCACCCTGATTGGTAGCTTCCTTCGGGATCGCACTTTTCGGGTGCAGGTGGAGGGGAGGTTATGCTCAGTCAGACCCATAGCGGCTGGAGTACAGTATGCCGATGATGTCCTCATATTGGCAAAGAACAAAAATGTTCACTATTGCTTCCCTCCACTACAGACACAGCTTCATGCCATTGGCAGGTGGGATGAGCAGTGGAGAGTGGCCATCAGCCCACACAAGAGCTCAGCTCCACTACTGGACAAAATTTGAAGCTGGTGGCTGGACAAAGCTCTTAGACTGAGGCGGAGAAGAACTAACTACCAAATACCTCGGGTGCTGCTTAACCACAGTTTAAGCTTCACTCCACATGTCAGAACAAAGGTCGGCCTAGGCTGCCACTCTCAGGCAGCTGTACCCTATTTTCTATTCAACAATGCCCACATACCTGAAACTATGCTTGTACCACATAATCATCCCACCCCTAATACTGTATGCGTGAGAGGTCTGGACAATGGTGGCTTTACCCACCATCTGCAGGTTGCAGAACAGGGTGCTCAGGATGATCTACGATACCGACTGTAGGTTCCCATCTCATATCCTTCACACTCAGTCTGGCATTCCATATATAGTGGGCATTGTCTCACACAATGTATGTCAAAATTACACCCCATCCTAACCAGCTGGTCAACACACTGGGTCAATATGACCACCGCCTACTCAGACAGCGGAAAAGCTACCATTTCCCCAAGGTGCCCTGGGCTGGTAACTGCTGTTGCCCATCTTGAACACCCACACCACCAAATGAAGTAGTCATCAACAACATTTGGCCAATCCTCATGACACACCTTACTCCTTTTGGATTCTTGTCCACTGGCACTGCTTCACTTGACAAGTGTTGCAAGCAGCCAGTCAAGCAAACAGCCTGGCCATTGGGCACTGCTTGGATAGGCAAACATCCCAGAGGTGCATACATCCTGCAGCCAGTGACAAACAAAAGAATCCAACCACCACCATGATTACAACACAGACACAAGAGCTTGCAGAAAAGATGTCACCTTTTATATCGCATGGGTCAATCCATACTAAACAGATAGGTATCGTGGCAAATTACCCTCTGCCTGGGTTAACCCAGGAAACCTGATTTTGTTCTTGGCTAGAATATTCATACAAAGTTAAAAATAAATGGACATGGTCATCTGATAAACACATACAGATTGTAAGAACTACATGTACATTGTATTTATTATAGTTCTGTTATGGCTTGGTGAAGAACAAGGTGTTGATTTCAACAAAAACCTAGTTTGTAGCTTGGCACAAATAAATAAACAAATAAAAATGTTGGATTTATAAATGTTATTGCATAATAGCAAATAATTTTAAGTTTTTTAACAATGATTATGAATTTATGAATCAAATGAGCCTCCATATTAAAATATGTGTATATTTGCCTCTCAGATCAGTTTCTCAAAACGGACTTCTAAGCTGGCTCTTTCTTCCGCCAACTCCTCCATTTGAGCCTCACTTAATCTTTAATTTAGTGAACGTTTCAGAAGCTTTTGCTTGCCATGCAAACCCCTTGGCTTACTAAGTTGAAGCTTTGATACTAAATATCTTTTGCGCAAAAAATGAGTGAGCTACTAAAGCCATACACAAAAAAGGAACTTAAACAGAGGGAACAAAAAGCTTTCTTAAGAAATTGTTGGATTTAAATCAAGTGAAATGAACTAATAACTAGCATACTAAGCTAATTTACATATCCCTTAACTATACCTACATTTCTCATTTTGAGGTCCTTTCCTGAAAAATCTAACATTTATAAATACTTAATATCAAGGCATGTATGAGGGTTGTTCAGAAAGTTCTCAGCCAGAGAAAGAAAACCAACCTTACCTTTCAACCCTACATCTGGCCCAGTAATACTCTAACTTCTTTATACTTTTGGTATAAATTGATTTGTACAACCTGCAATATAGGAGCTTATATGATTTAGATCTCTGCATCTGAGGTAAATCTCCGAGCAAGCCATTTCTTCAAATTTACGAAGAGGAAAAAGTCATTAGGATACAAATATGGTGAATATAGTACATGCAGGCCGCACCGTAGCCGAGTGGTTAGAACATTCACTTCTCACCAAAGTGGTCCAGATTCAATCCCAGGCAACCACATGTGGGATTTGTGGTGGACAAAGTGGGGCTGGGGCAGGTTTCCTTCAGGCTCTCCGGTTTCCCCCACCATCTCATTCCACCGGTGCTCCATCTTCATTCCATGTATCATCAGTATCACCGCCTGCGGCGCCGTATCCAGTAAAAGCAGGCATTAAACACCACAAAAAGAAAAAAAAAAAAAAAAAAATAGTACATGTGACAGCAATTAAAAATCCAACTTTATGATGACTCAGGGCTCCCAGAAAAATGTGAACCCAACTTCCCTTTTACCTGACTTTCCCTGACCAAAACATTGTATTTTCCTGATCATAATTTTACAGTCCTTTCTACCCCTGTTAGCTGTTCAACACAAACCTGTACAAAATATTTATTACTAGTCTGATATTCATAAGGTAAACTTTTTTCTGCACACTTTATAGTTGGCTTCAAATTGATTGTCCAGTACATTGACAAGCTATTCTAGAAACTCTGGATTCAATTATGAATCTAATGAGATTTTGGCAATGTCAGCAAGCTCATGCCCATGATTTCTCTGTCATTTAACAGAATACATTTTGAATGATTTTCTGGATTTTGTTGATGTTTTCTTCAGTATGAGTGGTAACTGGACGTTAGACATCTAAAATAGACGAACACCATGTTTAAGCTCCACATCCGATTTCTTCACTGTAAAAAATGGAAGAATTAGATGGCACTGAATATTTTAATACAAAGTATTTAATCACTGCATAACACTTGATATGATCCATTTTCAGAACCTCAATTGCTTCTTTTACAGCACTGTAACAACCAAACAAAGCAGAGATATTAAATTGCACATTGTGTGATCTAACAGATTGCACATGAGAACTATCCTTGCTATTCGATAGTACCAGCACCATCTCTGTGACAAGCCAAGAACTTCCCAAACCATCCTCATATCCAACCTTCATACTGTAAATAGAAGTACTTACATAACAGCATTTAATGGAGTGTTGGAGCCAGGTGTCCCAGGTTTATTACTTCCAAACCAACGCTTGGTAGCACTGAATAAGGAACGACTTACGCCTTTCTTATTGGAAATCTAAAAAAGAAATTAAAACATTATATATTCAGGGTGGAAGGTACTGCTTCGGCCATAATAATGTAGCTAATAGATGCAGGTGTAAGAAACATAAAATGTTAAGTTTCACTTTGGTAGGTTTAATAGTTTTGTAAAAATTTAAGTTTTGGTGTAAATGGCAACGCTGTGCTATCTTCACACATGCCAACAGCCTGTGTTGAACCTGAGCAGCATGTGCTTCCAGGCCAGTATTGCCTCAGACATAAACAAAACACCTGACTGGCATGTGCCTTGTGGTCAACAGTTGTTTACAAAACACTACCGGCGTGTGCCAGCACAGCACTAAGGCATCAACAAAACACTGGCCCTGTGCATAGGATCAGTTCTTGCACACCCTAGCGACTTGTGTTCAACCCTACTGCCATGAGCCATCAGATATAAACAAAGCAATCGTTTACGTACCAGTGAAGCAGTCACAATCTCGTTGATATGTCATGCCTGAAAGGTGTGAATATAACTGAAATGACACGTTCGTTCAAGTAATAATGAAGATATAGTCTTCCATAGTTAAGACACAAGAATAAATCAATCAAAACCATGTATATAAGGGTAAAACAATGCTGACATAAAGGGATACATATTTTCCTAATAGTGGACCTTCTTCTTCTTCTTCTTCTTACTACTACTACTACTTCTTCTTATTACTCCTACTACTTCTTCTTACTACCCCTACCCCTGCCACTGCCAATGCCACCGCCACCGCTATTATAATTAGTATTATTGTTATTATTATTATTAGTGTTGTTATTATTGTTGTACTTGTTCTTGTTGTTGTTACTTTTATTATTATTACTATTACTATCATCATCATCATCATCATCCATCACGAGCTAATACAATAGTAATTGCCTTTAATACACAAGTAAATAAAAGCCTTCCCCTTCATTTTTCTAAAAAATTATGCTCTTCTGTGGATTATCAGGTTGAAAGAAAACTAATGATCTCATAAATTGCAGCTGTCGTCATGAAGGTGCCTAAATAACAAGACAAACAAAATAAAATTGTTCTCTACAAGCAAACATGACAGTGATACTATCCTTAAAATACAGTATACATAATATGGAGTTTCTCAATACTTATGACAAACCAAATTCATATTTAGTACGGGATTGAAGCACAGTTAATGTACTCTAAAAGACAATGCTATGTTTGCAAGTACTATTTAACATAGAACACAAATACCAGCCAGCATTTGAAATAAATTCAATAAGGCTGTCTAAATGCATTTATAAGCACTTTACAATGAGAAACACTGAAAATACATGTTGTTTATGCTGATTATGTGGAGTTTATTTAGGTTTTATTATTACTGAATTAAAGTTCCTAATATTGAGTCGCATTTCAGTTCACAAACGAGGACATTAATTTTATGTTGCCTTTGTTCGTTCTTTTCTTTTTTTGGTAGAGGGAAAACAGAAGAAGAGTTGGAGATAAAGAGTGGCTTATTTCACTAGGTAACGGGTGAGGAAGAGTGGGAACATCTGCCTTTATTTACATGATTTCATTGTTATGTTTTTAATTTTATTTTGTATTTATTTTTGTATCTATTTATTTACTTTTATTCTTAAGGGCAATTTCCCCCTGAAATTAGTATTACCATGTCAAAGTACTCCCATGATGTGAGCAGGTTCATGATCGCAAGCTAAATTCTTTCGTATTGCAGAAAGTTATACCCTAACCCTTCCTTCTTCCGCCAACCCTCGCACAGTGAAGTGATACCACCCCCAACCCCCAGCAGGCAGCTGAATTTGTTGTGAGAACACGCGATAAGCACGCTTGGTCTGGGCCATGACAGTGCCATATTTTGCATAGAAATTAAACTTTACATGACACTTTAACATTAAACTGTGGCTAAATTCATTTGAATTAAGACAAAAAGGCATTACAGCGTTGTTCACACAATGTTTGCATGACAGTCAAATAATAAACCACTTATATCCTTTCATCAAGGAGCTAGACAGCTCCAAATGTTAAATGATTTTTTTTTTTCAGCAAAACTGTTCTTTATTGATAAAAATTGTATTGGACATATTTGTTACACTCATCATGTAGAATCCCTGGTTAACCTATGGCCGAAGCAGTACATTCCACCCTGTATATAATATAATGCAAATAAAAGAATTATTTTTAACTCTTTCCCTCTAGCATGTAGGCAACAAAATAGTGTATCATTTTGTAATGAAACCAGATTAACAGAAAATCTTTTAATAACTATAGTGTGCTGCATTGTATTTTGCCATTGATGCTAATGCTAAGAATTCCTTTTTACCTTTTACTTTTCTAGATATGCCCATGGTATTAAGAAGAAACTATGCAATAAACCCACCAATTACTAGAAGAATTAAAGTAGTTCTTTGAGACACCTCTTTCATCTAGAACAGACCTGTGAAAGTGTCTCTCCCTGACAGAGCCATCTCCCAACATGCAAGCCATTCTCCTCACTTGCAACTCGGGGTTCCCTGAAATCCTGATAATATAAATCAGAGAGAAAACATCACAAAGTATCACAATTTTCCCCCTAAAATACTGAAAAATCTGGCATGATTAGTCTTTTCACAATAAAACATTCTGAAGGTAAACTGTTTCTCCATTCAGAAGTATAAATGGGAGATAATGAGCAAGGAAATATTATGAAGTAGTATAACTTAGAAAAGACAAAAATATTGAAAATTGGATTGTAGAATGTGAAGGCACATTAAAACCAGGAAAACTGAAAGACTGAAAGAAAGAAATAAGAACAAATTATGAGTAGATGTTACAGGAACATCAGTACTTGGTTGTGAATGTAATGGCAACTTAGGTAATAATAAATTTAGAATGTTTATTTTTTTTTTTTTTCTAACGGTAAGGAATTCATGCTGTTGGAATAGTAATGGAATCACATGTGAGAGAAAAAGGTTATCACAATGTTTGGTGAATGACTGGATGGCAATGGTGCAAGCAGTGTGATTGGAATAACTGCAGGTGGAAATTTACATACACCACAGTTGACTAACCATGATAAAGTAGAGGAAAGCTATAACAAAACCGAAGATATAACTGAGATGGGGAAGAAATGAGCATGGATAATATTAATAGTTGATTGGTCAAAGAAGCATGAGATGGGGAAATGGAAAATATGGACTAAGAAACAGAAAGGACTTCATAGATAGCAATAAGAATAAAAACATTAAAATTCATGGTTTAAGTAGAATAACCTCTGTATAAATAAGGAAAACTGCTTAGTCATGGGGTTTCACCATAAAAATTAGACAAAATTACACTTTCCAACCACATCGATAGATAGAAATGGAATAAAATACTCCAAAAAAATAAATTTCTTGGGGTGTAGATAGATAATTTAAGCTGGAATACTCATATTAATGAATAAATAAAAAGACTTAGATCTGTCTTCAAAAATAAATGATAAAACAGTCTAAGTAATCACACACTTAACAGTAGTGTATTTTTCATATTTCATTCACTTCTATCCTAAGGTGCAGTCCGATAAGGGAAATTATTTGCCAAGAACATTTAATTCAGGACAAATGCAAATGAGTATATTGGTTCATGCTGGTATTTGTTATGTATATTTGATGTGTACTAATATTGTATTAATTTATGTTATATGTGTAACATTTTGTTTTGTTAATCTCAATATTACATTCAAAACTATGTGGTATGATAATATAAAAGCACACCCAGCATTAATCATGTGTATTAGTGAAGAGAAGAACAAAAGTGAAACAATCATTGCTAAACTCGGTAACTAACAGGAGTCAATAATCAGTCTTCTTCAGTATAGTTGTGATGTTAGGGTCATAGAAGAACAATGCAAATTTGTGCTTAATATGTGGCAATTAAGAGTTGTGAACAGAAATGTTATTTCAGAACTATTTATGCAAGCAAAAAGAACAAATAATTTGCAAGTAATGGCACGTAAAAGAAACAATGCACAATGGATTTTTGTGGAACTAAATTACCGTAAGGAAAAGTGAAATAATAATAATATGCCATGAAAAGGATACACAACCAAGCTTCAGGCGAGAAACAAGTTGAAAAATTTGCACGCTGTGAAGTGTAGACTGCACAGTCAATAGACTCCAGGCATACCTGTTTCTTGGTGGATTGCATCAATGTGATAAAAATAGGGGCAGGTGATTGACCTGGTATACAGTAGAACCCCACTAATTTGAATTAATTGGGGTTATGATCTGTTCTGATTATTCCAAAAACAAAAAAGAAAGAACACAAATTCAGCTATAGGATTAGCAGCTACACTATAATGTAGCGATGTGAGGAAGTGACAACAAGGTGATTACCACACACAACATAATGACAATATATTCAACATAATGAAAATATATTTAACATAACAACAATGTATTCTTCTGACCTATGGACAAAGCTGATCGCATGTGACAATGGCAGTGCACAGGTAGTTCAGTTTGTTTCGCTATTGTTAGCAGTCATTCTACAGTAATTCATGCCTTTTGCCCATAAATTAATAAAACAGGTGCTTCTTTTATACCATGCAATATGATGTCAACCAAATGAAAACAGTTTCTGTACATTTAAAGAAAAACTGGAAGTGCTTAAGCAACTTGACAAGTGCTACAAAATTGGCAGGTTTAGTTCTTTACAACAGAAGATTACCAATTTTGCAAGTTAAGTGAAAAGCACTGCTTCATAAACATGTGATAGTTACCAGTACGGTACCTAAGTAAATGTGAAAATGTTTAACAGTGACTAACTCCATTATGTCCACTATTCACTATTTAGTCTCCCCATAGATGAGTCTCTAAGGATTTCCAGTTGCTTCTTCTTCTCGCTGCCCATCACCACTGCTGTCCTGCATGCTTCTTAAAGAGGTCTACCCCCATCTGCGTGTCAGTCTTCCTTGTAGTAGTTTTCCTGTATTTCCACATAGTAGCCTTGTATGTCCACCTGTTGTCTTGTAATCTCACCTGTGGCCTCCCCATTTCCATTTCAATCTTGTGGCTAATTGTGTCAGGTCTTTTGTCTGTGGTAACTGGTTTAATCTCACAGTAGAGATTCTATCTTTCAGAGATACTCCCAGGAGTTTGCGTTGCACCTTCCGTTGACATATTTGGAAGTTGTTTTTCTGATGTGTTGTTAGTGACCATGTATGGCACCCATAGAGTAATACAGGGTAGACACAGATTTCCAATATATGAAATATTATAATTATAATACTAATAATACCTAATACTACTAATAATAAAAACAATAATACCAATAATACCACAGTAACAACAACAATAATAACAATAATAATAATAATAATAATAATAATGATGATGATGATGATGATGATGATGATGATGATGATGATGATGATGATGATGATGATGATGATGATGATGATGATGATGATGATGATGATGATGATGATGATGATGATGATGTGAAATTTAGTTTGCTTAGCGTTTTGTCTAAGAGTATGAACTTAAGACCTCTCCTTTGTATTTCCTTCTCCATTGTGCCCTGAAAGGATATTATTTGTCCCAGATACGTATACTGGTTTATGTATAGATACATGTGCAACACCTAACGTGGAGTAGCTCACCACATTAAGATAAATGAGCTTTCCCTTTTGATCGGAGGCCTTTGCCCATCACGGGATATTTTGGGCTATTTTCATTTTTCATTTCATTTCAAATGCATTATGTACAGAAACATTGACTATAGCAAAGTTCAGCAGAGTATTTTGGTGAATAAACATTTCATTTCAATGTGTGGTTTCAATAATGTATTTGTCAGTTCTATAATAAAAATGCTTTTTCTACACTACAAAGAAGCTTTTTTTCTTTTGTTTGTTGTTAATTATGGATTTTGTGCCCACACACAGCTTGTGTGCCTAAAAACACCAGCAGTAAGTTGTTTGTTGGCATAAATAAATTTTATGTTTGGATTATCCAGAATTTCCGATTTGCAGCGTTCAGATTAATGGGATTCTACTGCATATACAAGTTGAACTTACACTACATGCACACGCACCCACACACAGGGTCCTATTATGGTAGGTGCTAGATTGATGCATCCAGGGTTCTGAGCCACACTCTTAATTGGGTTCCTCTAAGGGGTAAGAGAGTTTGACCTCCCAGAAGACAGGCTGATGGATATCACTGCGCAGGCCGGTGGATGAGAGTTGCAAAGTGTGATTGGGTAATGCATAATTCCAGTTATTCCCTGCTTATGTAAGACTGTGTTTGTATCAGCTGATAAAGGTTAGTTCCAGGGTAGGCCCATTGCATGCAAACAGACAAATAGCTCAATTAAAAAAAGAAATTGCTTTTCTAAGTGAAAGTTTACGAGGGAGAAGTGAGCATGCAAATGAAACTAATTAATTGTGCTGCCAACGTAAGTGTTGCGGGACTGAACAGGCCAAAATCTCACGAACTCTCTTCAAGTATAGGAACAAATAATTCAATAAAGGATAACAATGAATAGAAAAAAGTGCAAGATTGATGCCGTAAATATGTATTAGAAAAAGGAAACAACCTGGATGTTGATCCCAGTCATATCAGTGGTGGTAAATTGCTTTGCTGCACTATATAACCTAGAAAACCAAGAGAAAATAGAGACCAGGAATAATCAAGTAAAGGCACCAGCAAGGCTGAAAAACTGTCAGAAATCAACAGAAAACAATACTAGTAGAAAAATTGTGGTCATAGGTGAGAGCCACACAAGGAATTTTGCAGTAAATCTAAGGCCTATGCTTAAAAAAAAAAGAGTATTCAGTTTGAGGTTTTGTGAAACCTAGTGCATGCACTGGGCATGTGCTTGACACAGCAAAACAGGAGATCAAAACTATAACTTTAAAAGATAGTGTAGTAATTTGGTCAGGAACAAATGATATAAGTAAGACCAAAATAAATGGTGCAATTAGCAATCTAGCCTATTTTATTAAACAACATGTACAACACACAAATATTGTTATAATAAATGCAACACATAGGCATGATCTAATGGAATCTTCTTGTGCCAATGAGGAAATAAAAGTGTTCAATAGGAAACTTAAAAAAATCATCAAGTTGTCTCTTTAGGCAGAAATGGTGGAAGTGAATTTAGAAAGAGATTGCTTTACTAGACACAATTTGCATCTGAACAGTAAAGGTAAGACTAAGAAAAAATTGGAGCAATAATTAAAAAGCCCAAACCAGAGTGGATAGATATCACTACTTTGCCATGGAAGGAAAAACCATTAAGAGAACCTGCCACAGCACTTGATGAAACCAAACAATATGATGTCCAGCCCTGTGCCAGCAAGGATCTGCAGGAGGAAGTTCCAGTGTCAACTGCTACCAGAGATGAACCATGTGTGTCAAAAACGTGGAGAAGACCACCACAAAGGCTAAGCTCTGAGTTTTTATAGATAACCCCTCTCATAGTGTAAAAGATGTTAACTGTACTAGCAACACGGTAAACGCTGTTAAGACCTCTTGTCCTAGAGTCAGCCAGTATCATTATTACTAGGGCTAGGAAGTCATGCATTTGCATGTTTTTTCATAGGGGTTAAAAATGTGTGCTTTTACATCATGTGCACGAATTTGGGATTTTCAGTTATTTGGACATGATTTTATGGTGCATATAACTCCATATTTTCTTGATTTTCATAAATGCATAATATTTCAATATTATAGCCCCTATATTGCATATTTTAATGATTTTTATGGTCTTTTATTATTTTTTTCCATCTGGATAGTATTTTTCATATTGGTAGTATTGCACATGATGATGCAATTTGCGAGGTGGCGAGAACTAATGGTGAGTCATGTTGTCATGCAGTGAGTCCCCGGTTTCTGTCCCTTCATTATATGTATGTGCGTAGAGAATAATCAGTGCATTATCTGAGAGTTTTATAACAAAGATAAAGTGCAGTTCAACAGTTTGAGCAGCATGATTATAGCAACACTTGCCTGGCCACCAGTAGTTGTGTCATGGTCTTCAAATGTAACAGTGTTGTGAACTGGTTCCCACCAAATTAAATTAGGCGTATAAAATGTTAAAAAGCTCTTCAAATGCCAAAAATAAAACCAACTTCGAGTACTAGATTAATTAATTTACAGAAAGAGTTTTCGAGTAATTTAATATCTACAGATAATAGGGCACTGTTTTGTGGAGCATGTGAGCAAAATGTAGGGAGTGAGAAAAGATTTCAAATAGTTCAGCACATAAACACAGCAAAACATAAGGAGAACTTAATCAGAAAACTCGCAAACAAAGAAGCTGTTCAAAAACAGCTAGTAGTGTATTTAGGAAGTAGGGTTACTGAATTTTCCTATGACCTGTGCCAAGCATTTTTAGCTGTTGATATTCCCTTGTTTAAAATTAATAATCCGAGATCTGAAAACTTTCTTGCCAAGTACACTCGACAACATGTGCCTGAAGAAAGTACACTATGTAAGACTTATGTAGGACATTGTTACAGTAACGTTTTCCAAATATACAAAATGAATTAGCCGATCAGTTTGTGTGGTTGTCTGTTGATGAAACCCCTGATTCTGAGCGCCGTTCTATTGCTAATAAAATTGTGGGTGCTTTAAATAATGAACAAAAGACTACACCTTATTTTCTTAATGTGTGCGAATTGACGGCCACTGACAATGTAATTGTGACCCAGTTTGTGTTGGACTCTTTGAAATTACTATGACCATATGGAATCAAATACAACTGGTTACTTTTGTTATATGGTAAAATCAGGACAATCTCTGAAAGGTATTTTACCTAACTTAATTCATATAACTTTTTTGGCACACACTCATCACATTTCTGAGACAATATGTGATTCTTTCCCTTTCGTAGATCGATTTGTGTCCAGTACAAAGAGAATTTTTGTTAAATCTCCTAAAAGAGTTAAGTTGTTTAGATCAACAGCACCTAATATCCGACTTCCTCCTGCACCAGTGTTAACTCGATGGGGAACATGGGTCGATGCAGTTTTATATTATGCTGCGCAAAAAGAAATAGTCGAAGAGGTTGTTAATTCATTGGAATCGAAAGATGCTTCATCAATAGAAATGGCAAAATATTCTGTCAGGCACTGGGTTAAAAGAGGATCTTAGTTTCATATCTGCCCATTTTTCATTCTTACCAACAGCCATAACGGCATTGGAAACTGTAGGATCTCCTTTGCATGAATCACTTACTGTCTTTGAAAAAACATTATGTGATCTAAGTTTGGTTCCTGGTAGCATAGGACAAAAAGTGAAAGAGAAAGTGTATTATGTAATTTCAAAAAATTCTGGTTATAAACAGATGTGCGATATTCGAGACATCCTCGAAAGAAAACCATCTGCCATATCAAGAGACTTGACTCTCTCTCTCTCTCTCTCTCTCTGTGTGAAGCAGTTAACGTCATTTAAATATACCCCAATAACATCTTGTGACGCGGAGAGAAGTTTTTTACGTTACAAAAGTGCTTTGCGAGATAACAGACAATGTTTTAAAGTTGAAAATGTGTGCAAAGTGTTGGTTGTGAACTGCAATTTAGCAGTTAATAATAGCAGCAGGACCACTTCTACTTCAACCTCTAAGGAATAAGATAACTTTATTATTTATACTAGCTCGTCTACTGCAAAGGGACATTAATTGTTTTAATTAAATAGTGCATACTTCTTGGCATATTTTCAAGCTTTTAAGAGCATATTTGCTTGCATATTTGAGTGTTTTTTAGGGCATGAACTTCCGAGCCCTAATTATTACACTTAAATGTTCAATGTATAAGAAACAAAATTCATAAATTAGAAATTGCCTTGCATGGTAAACTAAGGGGAGTCAATATTTTGTGCTTTTCAGAGCACTGGCTTAAAAAACAAGAATGTGATTTGTATCCCATAACAACATTTAATTTATGTGCAGTCTACTGTCATACTATTTTTAAAAATGGAGGAGTCTCTATATATCTAAAATCTGGCATAGCTTGCAATAAAAATTTAAATACCTCCTTTCTAAATAAAAACTTTTTGAGCATGTAGTTGCAAAATTATCCTTCCAGGACATAGAAATAAGTTTATCTTCATATCTATCTATCCTTAAAAAAAAAAAAAAAAAAAAAAAAAAAAAAAATATATATATATATATATATATATATATATATATATATAAATATAAACCACTAACAATTTGTGGGCACTTTAATATTAACTTTTTAGTAAATGATAAGGTAGTTACAAATTTTAAAACATTAATTCCTTTAACTTAATAACAATTTATTCACCTACATACATATCAGGTACATCAAAAACCTGCTTGGATCAAATTATAATTGATAGGGACCTTTTCCTATTTTGCACAGAAAATATAAATCTTGGTATCTCTGATCACAATGCTGTTCTTCAAGATCCAAAGATCCAAATTATAATGCAAATATCCAAGCATGAGGAAACCAAAGTCACAAGAAGGTTTACAAAAGAAAACATAGATTACTTTAACTTCTTACTTAAGAATGAAAATTGGGAATGAGTATTTAATGCAAGTGGTCCATCAAATAAGGTAGATGAGTTTTTAAAAACCATAACTTATTGCTTTGATGTAGCATTTCCCCTAAAGAAAAGCAAACATTTTCTAGCTACTTACAAAATGAAATCATGTACATGGATAACTAAAGGAATTATAACCTCTTGTGAAAGAAAAAAAAGGCTACAATGGATGGGACATCTGGAACGAATGGAGACGAATAGAATACCTCTAAGAGTGTTTAAAGCAAGACTATACTCAACAAGGAAGAAAGGAAGACCCAGGATGAGATGGATTGATGGAGTGATTGATGATTTGAACACTATGAAGGTGAAAGGATGGAGAGAGAAAATTGAGGACAGAAAAGCATGGAGGCTGATTGTGAAGGAGGCCAAGGCCCACAAAGGGCTGTAGTGCCGGATAGTAAGTAAGTAAGTAAGTGAAAGAAAAAAAAATGTTGCCAAAAATAAATACAGTCACTCAAAAAAGTATTCGTTGCGTCAGCTGTATCACATTAATACATCTTTTATTTTCAAATTAATATCAGTTAACTGCCAATGTCTGCGGTTTATAAAATCTTATTGGCTACCTATCAATGATACAGCTTAAAATTGGCAAATATTGCCATTTGTTTATAATAGTAATAATATTTGAACAATCATGTTGGACACGCTTTATGTAAAAGTAAGGATGTAAATAGATATTCTGTATATATGAACATAATTGAAATGTTGTCTACTCTGTACATTACATACTATGTAAGAATTAAAATAGGTATGCTATGATTAATGTGCACAGTTAATATTTTGAGGTCGCTTATCTTAAATTTGACACACTTAACACATGAGTAAGAATATTGTTTACTAATAAGCTAAATGTACATGTGTAACATGTTAGAATGTATTACTTAGCTATAAATTTGGACTGCTTTTTCATACAAGCAAAAATGTAAACATTGAAGCAATGACACAGTCTGTAAAAGTCAAGTAACATGATTTTGTACATGTATAATAACTATGTAAGTGTCAATGCACTAGAAGTATTATCTTCATCTTGTACTTTTAACAGCAAAACATGAAACCTATACATGTTTTGCATGTTTTTTATGCATTTAATTGTAAATGCTTTTGACATGTTCTATGTTCAAGGTCTGACTGGCCATCATTGAACCTACAGAACGCAATCTAATCTAATCTAATCTAATCTAATCTAATCTAATCTAATGATATAAAATGTTAAAACCTGCTACACTTGAAGGTCAAACAAGTATTTGTCTGGCAAACTAGGCAGCAACAAAACTGCCCCATTAGATGATTCTCCCTCCTTCAGCTGGCATACATGTGCCGTGGTCAGTATGTTCTGTTCCGTGAAACTGAGAACATCAGAACTGAAACCATGGAACGCAAAAATAAGGAAACGACAGAGGAAGAAAGGCGGATTGCTGTATGATGCCTTCAAAGTGGCAAAGCATACAAAGAAGTAGAGCATCAAGAGCATTATAAACAGACATAATCAAACAGAAACATACAAAAACAAACCAAGAAAAGGCCGCCCTTCCGTCATGAATCAGGCTGAAAAACGACTTATGAGAAAAGTTAAAATAGATCCCAAAGCGAGCGCTACAAAGATTGCTTCAGAAGTGGAGAAGGAAATGGGAAAACATGTAAACCCACAGACCATAAGAAACATTCTTCATGAAGCTGAATAGAACAGAATAGCCCACCAAAAGCCATATATAAGCAAAATTAATAGAAGCAAGAGACTGGCATATGCCAAAAACCACATAAATGATGATTTCAACTTCTGGAAAAAAGTTGGTTTTACTGATGAAAGTAAATTTAACGTAGCTGTGTTTTGGAAGAGTAAGAATATGGAGGCAGAAAAATTGTGAACTGGAAATGAAAAATCTCACAGCCACCGTTAAACATGGTGGAGTATCTGTGCTTGTGTGGAGGTGTATGAGTGCGAATGGTGTAGGTGATCTGTGCTTTATTGATGGCAACATGGACCACAGACTCTACATCAACATACTAAAGTCGCATCTTCCACAGAGGGTGAACAATATGGGTCTTACAGATGGATACATCTCTACTCAAGATGATGATCCCAAACACACAGCACTCAACACAAAGCTTTGGCTGTGACATAACACACCACGATGGATGGAAACACCCCCACAAGCACCAGACATACATCTCATTGAGAATGTGTGGCACATTGTTGAACAAAATCTATGGAAATACAAAATAACAAGCAAGAAAGACCTTAAGGAGCACTTAATGGAGGAGTGGAAGAAAATCACTACAGAAACTACGGAAAATCTTGTGAGATTGAGACAGAATATTAGAAGACCCCAAAAGAAAATCGTTTATGTGAATATTTGTTAAAAGTGTAATTTGTTTTTTGATGTTGGTATGAGTTGGTTAAATGACAAAAACGTGTTGCAAATGTTCATTGTTATGAACAACTAAGTTAGTTTAAAGACGTCAAATATTTCCATATTTGATTTTAATATATATGTATAAATATTAGAATTATATGTGTTCCATAATAAAAGTAAGGGAGGATGGTTAGGGATCGCTTCCCTAACAAGAAAGAACTATTTGATGGACGCATACGCGGATGTATACGAAAAAGGCGGTGTCACGTGATGTGACGCCATAATCTTCCCACTAGCATGTGTGTACTCAAGGCGTAAGGACGTGTTGATGTAACGTGTGTACATTGTAGAACTTTCGCCAGACTTTCATCAAGCATTAGTTCCACTAAATGAAAAAGTGGAAAAGATTTAAATCATTTAAAACGGTGCTAGGATGATTTATTTTAATGTAAAATATAGAAAAAGTGTTAATAAAATAATACATTGTGGTGAAGAAACATCGTGTGATTTTTCATTCCATCCGTTACAACGCCCTGAGATCATGAAAATTTCAATAGCTCAATGACCCAATGAAGCTTAATTATAAAAACTGCACCAAATGGCGCCCAACGTGGAGCATGAATTTTGGATGGAATGGAAATTAAGGGAAATGAACTTACGCAAAATACCAAGTGACGCCATATCTTCGCACCAAAAAGAAAGAAGACGCCATTAGACCATCATTTGAAATCTACCATATCAGAACACCGATGAACGGATACTCAACGCAGGAAAACACCAGAGATCGTCTAGCGAAGCCAACTGCCCAGGAGACGCACGTAACTGGACAAATCAACGAGAAAAAAGTAGGACCAAAAATTTTTATTTTTACATCCAGTTTATCTTTAGTTTTATGTTACTGCGAAGCGGCAAAATAGTAGGACTTTTAAGCCAAATAGAACTGAATAAAGAAACTAAAATGTCTCAAAAAGAGAGAGCTCTAGTAACAGGAGTAGGGGAAGGGGCAGATAGGCCTAGTTATCAGATAGAACCAGAAAGCGAGGAACAGGTAGCAGTAGGAAAAGACCAAAGGTTATTAATGATCATGTTTGAAAGACTAGAACAAAGTTTAGGTCAGAAAATGGAACAAAACAAGGTAGAATTAGGTCAGAAAATGGAACAAAATAACGTAGAATTGAGACTGAACATAGAACAAAGTTTAGGTCAGAAAATGGAGCAAAATAACGTAGAATTGAGTCAGAAAATAGAAGGAGTGAGACAGGACATAGAACAGAAAATAGAACTTAATAGGAAAGAATTCGAGCTAGATTTGGGAAAGAAAATAGAATTAGGAAGACAGGAGTGCAAAGAAAATATGAAAATAATGGAAACTAATTTGAAATTAGTGCATAAAAACATAAATGAGACAAAGGAAGCCTTAGAAGCTAGGATAGAAATCATAGGAGATAGGATGGGAAAAATTGAATCGGAAATGAGAGAAAATAAGATTGTATTAGAAGAAGAAATTGGTAGATGTAGAGATGAAATAACAGAATGTAATGCAAGTGTAGACTGTAAGATTACAAATGTAAAAGCAGAAATAACTGAGGAATTAAGGAAAGAGATTGAGGTAGTAGAGAAAGGAATTATTAATGAAACTGTAGAACAAATTGTAATTCCTAAAATGAAGACTATGGCTAATGTGGTGCAGTCGCAACAGGATGCTATAAAAGATATGAAACAAAGTCATTTAGAAATAAAGAATGATTTAAAATCAATTTGTGAAGAAATGAAAAGAGGAAAAGAAAGTTTGGCTAATGTAAATGATGTTGTGAATGCACTACAAAGGCAAAATGATGATTTAGATGTAAGTAATGTACAAGATGAGGGTTGTTTGAATAATGTACAAAATGTTGACTCACCATACAGAGAAAGAGCTTCACAATCAAACAATGACACAACACACAACACATGCTACACCAACAGCATACTACATGAAATCACACCACCTACATTTGACGAGGAGAAGGGAGACGATCCAAAACTCTTTGTTAAAGAGATGGAAGAGTACTTTAAAGTGAAAAGGATACCAAATGAGCTTAGGATGATGATAGTCAAGAAAAGCTTAAAAAACAAGGCATTAGAATGGCTTAGGTTAACACTAGCTGGTCATGAATCCTATAGCTCATTCAGAAATCTATTCCTATCAAGGTATTGGGACCCAGCTAAGCAAAACCAGACTAGGGTAGAGCTAGCGACAGGCAGATATGATCCAACGAAAGGGTTATCCCTAGTCGATTATTTCATGAAACCAGCCAACAAAGGGAAGCTATTAGACCCTAACCTGTCGGAAGCAGAGTTAATTACCAGCATAAGAAGACATTTCCCAGACACAGTGAGAACAGGGTTAATTGTTGCGAGACCAGTAGATTTTGCAGACATGATAGAAATACTGACAGCCTTCGAAACACAAAATGGTCGGCCTAATGGGCATAGACATAGGAACGGTCACCCAGACTCACCTATCTTAAACAGGAGCACGGCTACAAACAACCAGAATGAGGGAGAAGATAAAAATACTAGGAGCACCCATGACAGAGGGAGAGGGGCACACCATTTCCCACAACCACACACCCATCAAGTGAACCACATACGATTCTGTAGGGAATACTTCAACAACCAAAGACCGTCATACAACAGGGGTTCACGCCAAAGGGGCAGAAACCAATGGAACACTGCCAACATAAGACAACAGGAACAGGAGGAAGATGTGCCAAATAGGGCAGATGTTGCACAGAATACAGGAACAGCAACCACCACTAACACTCAGGGAAATTACCACAACTAAGTTTGTTCCAACTGACTGGATGACCAACAACACAAAACCTAAGCAATTGACAATTGACATTGACACCATGATGGCTACACAGAGAAAAAATGGAACTACTGTATACTGGACCACTGGTCATAACAAAACAGCTGGGTGACCATACGTATGAACTACACAATACAAATGGCAAGTTGGTAGGAAGATACCATAAAAATAAATTAAAACCATACAAAGAGCATTGTCAACAAAGACAGATGAGGACACTGATTGTCATTAAAGAAGTGAATTATAGCGACGGAAAATAATGTGTTTGACATAAGGATGTCAGGGACAAAAATAAAAAGGAATTAATTGTGATGACAAAGATAAAATATTTTTGACACAAAGGTGTCGAGGGTGAATTGAGAAGAAAAATAATACAAGTGCAGAATAATTATAAATATAGAAGTTTTCTCTTATAGGGATAAGAGACAAAGAGGTGACAATTAGTGAAGTGAGGAAAACCATAGTCAGAAAAGCAATGCCCATGAATTAAGATGGATATAGCCAATGCTAAGCTTGAAGAAATGTTGAACTAAACAATAATGAATAAGAACTCAAAAAAAAAAAAAAAAATGGTACAATTAGTAACATCAGAGTTTAAGAATTGACTCAACGACCTGCCTATACATAATAAGCTTACAAGACAAAGAAGGCAAAGAACTGAATAAAATATTGCCATAAATATGATCATAATCATTAGTTCAAGATTTGTATCCTGTTTTTCTCTCCTCATAACAAGGAACATAAGTCAAAAGCCACACAATAAACCATGATACAACTTGGATTTGAACCACAGACCTTCCGCTTGCCGGGCGGACGCTCTAACCACTGAGCTATTGTGACAAACTGTATTGTGATAAACTGTCACAATAGCTCAGTGGTTAGAGCGTCCGCCCGGCAAGCGGAAGGTCTGTGGTTCAAATCCCAGTTGTGGCATTGAATTTTTAAGTTCCAGTTCTACCTCTTAAACTTTGCCCACACACGGCTTGTGTGTTTAAAAACACCAACAGTAAGTTTGTTGGCATAAATAAATAATAATTACCATGTGAAGGTTATTTAATCCTGGGATATAAAGTACTTGCAATAGTAAGTCACCATTGGGGTAATTGTCTCTGATGTGAGACTGCCTTTGTGGTTTACCAGGAAAAATACGAACTAACTTGAGAATTTAATGCCATTCTGGCAGTTTGTCACAATAGCTCAGTGGTTAGAGCGTCCGCCCGGCAAGCGGAAGGTCTGTGGTTCAAATCCCCGTTGTGACATTGAATTTTGAAGTTCCAGTTCTACCTCTTAAACTTTGCCCACACACGGCTTGTGTGTTTAAAAACACCAACAGTAAGTTTGTTGGCATAAGTAAATAATAATTACCGTGTAATTTGTTTTTTGATGTTGGTATGAGTTGGTTAAATGACAAAAACGTGTTGCAAATGTTCATTGTTACGAACAACTAAGTTAGTTTAAAGACGTCATAAATATTTCCATATTTGATTTTAATATATATGTATAAATATTAGAATTATATGTGTTCCATAATAAAAGTAAGGGAGGATGGTTAGGGGTCGCTTCCCTAACAAGAAAGAACTATTTGATGGACGCATACGCGGATGTATACAAAAAAGGCGGTGTCACGTGAGGTGACGCCATAATCTTCCCACTAGCATGTGTGTACTCAAGGCGTAAGGACGCGTTGATGTAACGTGTGTACATTGTAGAACATTCACCAGACTTTATCAAGCATTAGTTCCACTAAATGAAAAAGTGGAAAAGATTTAAATCATTTAAAACGGTGCTAGGATGATTTATTTTAATGTAAAATATAGAAAAAGTGTTAATAAAATAATACATTGTGGTGAAGAAACATTGTGTGATTTTTCATTCCATCCGTTACCACGCCCTGAGATCACAAAGATTTCAATAGCTCAAAGACCCAACGAAGCTTAATTATAAAAACTGCACCAAGATCAACTCCTAAAAGGCTACGTGAAATAATAAAGAGGAAAGAAGGACCCACCAAGTATTAAGCTGTATATATTTAAGTCAAAATAATAGTTTATATGCTGGAGACGAATACATTTTTGACGTGAAAAGAGATAGCAATGCCTTTGTTAATTTTTCTTATTTTTGCTGAAACAGAAAACAATGTTTTGTTGATATATAATGCATTCTTAGGCTATGAGAAATAAACATATGTTCAAGTCAAGCCTTATAGTTTAATTTTCAAACATTTATTTGATTTTAACGCCTACAAGGCTAGTTAGATGAATACTTTTTTGAGTGACTGTAGAAGCACAAATAATGAACACTTTACGATATATTACAAAAAATATAGTTGTATCTTGAGAAAGGTTATATATGAAGCAAAAAGGATGTATATATAATTGAAGGGCTTAGTGGAATAAGGGGTATCCCTCAAAATTGTGTTTCTGAGATATTTAGTGCTTTACTAGATTTTCCATAACTCAAACAAAAAATTATCAATCACTAAATAATTTTGGTACTAAATTAGAAAGGTTTTGAACTAACTTTCTGCTAATGAAGGACACAGTATGTTGGTTTATAGCATAAAGAATATTTACTTAACTTGAAGATGGCATACAATATTCTACATTAAAAGTGACAATCACAACTTCCAAACATCACAATCAAATGATTTCATCTTCATTGTTCTCTCCCACTTCTCACATGCTGTCTGATCTCAAATTTAAATAAAATTCATGGTACACAGGGGGTATGAACTTCAACAATGAGGTTATGTCTCCATATTTTGCTTCTTTGATTGACCTTCCATTAGGGTACTTTGGTTCGAAGACTGTGTTTGATATTTTCTGTGGTTTTCCTTTTCCTTTTTGAAAACTGATGGTAGTGTAAGGGCCTAATTGACTGTATGCAAAACACATTTCTATTTTATGCCCACCTTCGAACCTTAGAATGGATGCTTTCCGGAAGTCCACATTTACGCCAGAAAGGGATTTGTCTCTTTTTGTTAATTTACTTGTTACTGGAGCCGGACTAACAATATCTTGTCTCTTCATTTCCAGTACAGAGAACGGCTTCTGCTTCCTTGCATTTCATATAAGATTTGCCCACTCCTCAGGTGTATACGCATACTGGGTACGTCGTTTTAAGTTTTCAATAATGCCAAAATCTGCATCACTCTCTTCTTCTGTAATGTGTTTGTAACCACACCATTCAGTTTTGAACATTGGATATTGGTAAATGCTTTAGCAGGCACAATTTTGCCTTTTCGTGTAGAATATGCTTTTCCACTATTCCCTGCTAACTTCCTACTGTTATATTTCCATTTCTCTACATCTCTCTTCCTCTTTTTGCTTCTATTTTCCTCACTTTATTTACAAGCACAACAAACCTTTCAGCATCAGCCATCTTGTTTCTAAACCATGAGATGTGAAAGCTGGTCTCCCATTGGCCAATGCAGTATACAGCTGACCTATCAAGACAAAGGTTTCAAACAGGAAAGGGATAGCCCCATATTCCACTCAGAATACCTGAAAGCTCTTCAAAAGACTTATCTATCTCTCCAATATGTCAGAGGAGCTATCCTACACTCTTAATAGTTGAATAAACTAACACTAGGTGGACTCAGGTTAGATAATATGCAACTAGTTCACGTTTGACCAAAATGAGGGATAGCCTCTTATTCCACTAAGCCCTTCAATTCTAAATATCCTACTACCCAAAAATAGACAGATAAGTAGTGGAATATTAGTTGGAGTCAAAAATGATGTTAAATCCTTCTTTCAAATTGTTAAAGAAATGGATAACACAGATAAAGCTGAATTAATAAAGCTAAATTTTTGGGATAACAAAACACATCTTCATTTATACAGTATTTACAATCCTCCTAGGAATGAACCAGATCTCTCACTTATTGAACAATTAAATAAAACAATCATAATTGGGGATTTCAATGCCCATTCCAAAAGATGGGGTTATGAAAAAGTGGATTCTACAGGGAAGATAGTGGAAGAATTTTAGAATACCACAACCTTTGAACTGATTTATGATGAAGATCCCAGAACCTTCATACATTACTCTGGAGCAGGCAATAATCCAGACCTCTTGTTAGCTACAACAGATATTGTTTCAAAAATTAAAAAACAAGATATAGAAGACCCAAGTTCTGGTCACAGAGCAGTAATTGCTGATATAAAACTAAATAATACAAATAACAGTCAAAATCACACAAATCTGTATTGGAACTTCAAAAAAGCAGATTGGAACAAATATAAAACTGAACTGGAACATAAATTTAAAGAACAAATGAACTCACAGCTGCATGACCACCCAGATCATATGAACAAAAATTTCTGAAAAGTCATCATAGAAACTGCAAAAAAACATATTCCTCGTGGAAGAATAAAAAATTCCAAACCCTTTTGGAACCCCCACTTAGAAGAAATGAAAAAGCAAAGGGATATAGCTAGAAATACAGCTGAACAAACAAAACACATATCAGATACACAAATATGGCGAAAGAAATGTGCCTCACTAAAAAAAGAAATTAATACAGCTAAAAAGAATCACTTTAATAATTTCTTAGAAAAAATGGATTATAGGATAGATGGCAACAAAGCCCTTAAGTTCAAAAAAATGTCAAGGACAGGAGAGAAAGCAACAGCACACTATCATACACAACAATAAAATATTAACAAATAATGCAGCCATAGCCGAAACATTCAATAAATATTATGCTAATTCACATAAAGTAACAAGAAATAATAAAAAGGAACGCAAACAATTTAAGAAAGATTTGAAACAAGAAAGAGAATGTGATGCTAACACTCAATACAATATCTTTTATCAAAATTTTAATATACAAGAACTGAACATTGCAATTAATAATCTAAAAAAACAAAAAGTCTCCTGAACCAGATCACATACATCCAGAGTTCATAAAAAACCTTGGAAAAACAGCAAAACAACAACTACTAAAACTCTACAATCTATCCTGGAAAACCACTGTACCTGCTGAATGGCGCAAGGCAATAATTGTCCAACTCTTGAAGAAAGACAAAACAGCGTCAGAAATAAAACATTTTAGACCAATAGCTCTTACTAGCATAATAGCAAAAGTGATGGAAAAAATGGTGTCAAACAGGTTAAATTGGTTTATAGAATCAAAAATTTAATTTCCCCATGTCAAGCTGGATTTAGAGAGTTCCACTCTACAAATGAACAAGTCTTACTTCTCAGTCAAGAAAACAAAGACTCCTTCAATAGAAAAGAAGATAATTTATCAGTTTTTAATGATTTCCTAAGTGCATATGATTCTATATGCAGAACAAAACTGCTAAAGAAAGTAAAAAAAATAGGGATACAAGGTCCAATGTTTTCATGGCTATGTCATTTCCTAACACAACGCTTTATTGCTACCAGATATGGAAGAAATATATCTAAATGTAAACAAGTACACCGCACTTTACCACAAGTTGCAGTGCTCAGCACTACACTTTTTAATATATTTATTAATGATCTGCCACAACAAATACAAGAATCAAGTGTGAAATGTGCACTATTTGCTGATGACTTATTAATGTGGACTTCAAAAGCAATAAACACAAGTATAGAACTAGAAAAAACCATACTACAATCCTTAAACAACCTACAAAGGTGGACCAAAGAAAATTTAATGACTGTTAATACAACAAAATCAAACTACCAAATCTTTTCGCTAAGAAAAAATCACTAAAAATAAAACTAAATTTTGAGGGTCAACAATTACCAGAAACAAAGGAAGCAAAGTATTTAGGAGTTACATTTGATACCAAACTTACATGGACCAAACAAATAGAAAATGTAGTACAAAGAGCAGAGAGGTGCCTTTCACTGTTAAAACGCCTAACAGGAATGAAGTGGGGATGTTCCAGAGCAATTCTTAACACAACATACAATGTATATATAAAGCCATTATTTACTTACTGCAGTGAAGTTCTTGTAACAGCAAACACAAAAAAAATTGAAATCTTGCAAAACCAAAGTCTGAGACTAATTACAGGTGCTATCAAAACCACACCAATAGCAGCTATGGAAATACTAACCAACCAATACCCCATTGAAAATGAAATAGAAAAAGCAGCTCTTATTCAACACAAGAAGTTGATCAGACTCCCATTCAATACATGGCACAAGAGAAATTTTACACATACACTAAAGACTCGGGAGAGCTTTCTTTCCAAAATTCAAGACATCATGAAGAATATATACCTTCCTAATTCAAAGGAAAACTTCATATCTAAAGTCAATCCGACACAAACATTAGACATCACATATTATTTACACCTGACAGAAGAAGTTAAGAAAAGTGATACTCCAACTAGTGTTCTCAAATTATTGGCATTAGAGAAAATCCATACTAGATTTCCAGAACACGAATGGCTCCATATTTATACTGATGGATCATTGATATCAAACCAACATGGAGCAGGGGCTGGAGTCATGTGTCACCTCTTTTACTATTACAAATTTTTAAGTTATGGAACTACTAACTTTGATGGAGAAATTGAAGCAATTCGAATGGCCCTACAAAACCTTTTGTACAGAATTTCACATTTTCAGCAGGCAGTTATTCTCTCAGATTCCAGGGCAGCAATTATAGCAATTACTTCCAAGTTGTCACCAAAAAACCAAACAATTATAGAATGTTGGAAAATCCTTACCCATCTAACAGCACTTCAAAAACACCTAGTCTTCCAATGGATACCAGCTCACTGTGGACTGAGTGGTAATGAGAAAGCTGATTTTCTTGAAAAAAAGGGTACCAGCATTGTCCAGAAATCTATAGTTAATCTACCATTTTATGCAGCTAAAAGATTAGTCAACTATGAATTCAAAAAAATTATTGCAAAATATTACTATGAAAAATAAAAAAAAAATAAAAGATGGGAACTACCGAACATTCAAACAGTAATTCCTGAGTATCCTCGAAAAGCGGCAGTTGCAACGTTGAGGTTGATTACAGGGCATGATTGTCTGGCAAAACATTTATACAGAATTGGGATATATTCTTCACCACTCTGTCCTCTAGGTGATCTGCAAGAGGAAATGGACCGAGACCACCTTCAAATATGCCCGGCCACTTCTAGCACCCATAACTTAAAGATTTGTAATAGGAAAAGAGGTGACATGTGACTCCAGCACCTGCTCCATCTTGGTTTGATATCAATGATCCATCAGTATAAATATGGAGCCATTCGTGTTCTGGAAATCTAGTATGGATTGTTTCTAATGCCAATAATTTTAGAACACTGGAAATGGATCAAGACCACCTTCAAATATGCCCGGCCCCTTCTAATGCCCCATCCATTAGTGAAAAATATTGGAGAGCAAGAGGATTAATGACTTCATTGTTAGAAATCCAGCATTAGCTAACAACAACAACAACAACAACAACAACAACTTCTAGCACCCCCATCCATCAGTGAAAAATATTGGAGAGCAAGAGGATTCATTGTCAGAAATCCAGCGTTAGCTAACAACATAATTCCAAATATATTGAAGATTCACAAAATAAAGGAAAGGCACTTTGGGAAGTGGTTAAAAGAGAAACTGAGAAAGTAAACTACGACACCAAAAGTAAAATAAATATTTCCTATGAAAATATGAATTTAACAGATCCCCAAACATTGGCTACTATATTTAATAACTTATTTATTGATTCTGTTAAAAATATTCATGCATCCTATTCACCTGATGCAAATAACACCATTAATAACAGACGTGAATACAATTTTTCTTAAAGCAGTATCTGAAGAGGAATTATGCTGTATAATAGAACACCCAAAAAATAAAAAATCTCATGGAGTAGACTGTATTTCAGACTTTTTACTAAAAATTTGCTCTGATTTTGTTGTTGACCCCTTAGTAGATATAACCTCTCTAACATTGGGAATATTTCCCGACAGTCTGAAAGTTCCCAGAGTACAACCATTTCAAAAAGGGGGACAAAAATAGCATTGAGAATTACAGGCCAATATCCTTGATATCTGTTTTTTCCAAAGTTCTTGAAAAGGTTATGTTAAATAGATTGACACCCATCTTGAAATTACATGGTATCCTCTCAACATCACAATAAGGCTTTCAAAAAGGTAAAAACCTTTAACGATACATTATTTTCATTTATTGATGATGTTCTTCATATTGAATAAATTAATACAAAAACTCACTTGTTTGTGCCATTTATTTAGAGTTCTTAGTAATGTTGTTGTGCTGAATGTTCTGTGGTCAGTATATTTTGGCTATGTGCAAGACCACATCCCCTATGCTGTACCATTATGGGGTGCATCACCAAAAGTATCCCAGGTATTTAAAATTCAAAAGAAAATTATAAGAATAATGAAAAAGCACCCATTCAAATCCCCAGTAAGGGCATCTTCCACGAACTAAAAGTACTATCTGTTGCTTCTGTGTATGTCTTAGAAAGTGTGCTTTGTTCACCAAATACAAGATCTTTTAAAAAATTATGATTTTCAATTCCACAACACCAGAATAGCAATTAATTTGCATTTAAACTCCCATAGGATTAACAAAAGCCTCAATAGCCTTGCCCGTAGAGGAATTTGTTTATACAATAAATTACCAGAGAAAATAAAATCACTGAATAATAAACAATTCAAAACTAAATTAAATAAACTTCTATTACCTTACATGCAATATACACGCAGGAATTTATAAATCCTGGCCTCACATGTTGTTGTTTTCTAGTGCCTTGCATCTGGCAATGAAGCCATTAGCATTTGTGCTTTCCAATACTTTTGAACTGTAGTTTCTTCTGATCTTAATGCTTCACAGGTCTTCAAGTGGTCTTCATTCATTTCTGCTGGATCGTTACACAGGACACATATTGGTGAGGCTGAGATACCTATTCTGTAGAGATGACTTGCTAAGCAGTCGTGATTTGTCAATAGTCGGAAGGCTGCAACCGCTGTTTTCCGTGGTCTCTGGGGGATTATATCTGGGTTGGAAAGTAGTGTAATCCATTTTTTATCTTTGGCATTTGTTTCTATTTCTTGTAGGTATGAGTGGTAGTTTTTTTGGTCTTGAGTTTTCCTGTATACAATGAATGTATTATTTATTTATGCCAACAAACTTACTGTTTGTGTTTTTAAACACACAAGCCGTGTGTGGGCAAAGTTTGAGAGGTAGAACTGGAACTTAAAAATTCAATGCCACAACTGGGATTTGAACCACAGACCTTCCGCTTACCGGGTGGCTCCTCTAACTGCTGAGCTATTGTGACAAACTTCCAGAATGGCATTAAATTCTCAAACCAGTTCGTATTTCTCCTGGTAAACCACAAAGGCAGTCTCACATCAGAGACAAATTACCCCAATGGTGACTTACTATTGTAAGTACCTTATATCCCAGGATTAAATAACCTTCAGATGGTAATTATTATTTATTTATGCCAACAAACTTACTGTTGGTGTTTTTAAACACACAAACTGTGTGTGGGCAAAGTTTGAGAGGTAGAACTGGAACTTAAAAATCCAATGCCACAACTGGGATTTGAACCACAGACCTTCCGCTTACCGGGCGGCTGCTCTAACCGCTGAGCTATTGTTTTTAAACACACGCTTACCGGGCGGCTGCTCTAACCGCAGGTTAGAGTCTGTGGTTCAAATCCCAGTTGTGGCATTGAATTTTTAGGTTCCAGCTCTCAAACTTTGCCCACACACGGCTTGTGTGTTTAAAAACATCAACAGTAAGTTTGTTGGCATAAATAAATAATAATTACCATCTGAAGGTTATTTAATCCTGGAATATAAAGTACTTACAATAGTAAGTCACCATTGGGGTAATTTGTCTCTGATGTGAGACTGCCTTTGTGGTTTACCAGGAGAAATACGAACTGGTTTGAGAATTTAATGCCATTCTGGAAGTTTGTCACAATAGCTCAGCGGTTAGAGCAGCCGCCCGGTAAGCGGAAGGTCTGTGGTTCAAATCCCAGTTGTGGCATTGAATTTTTAAGTTCCAGTTCTACCTCTCAAACTTTGCCCACACACGGTTTGTGTGTTTAAAAACACCAACAGCAAGTTTGTTGGCATAAATAAATAATAATTACCATCTGAAGGTTATTTAATCCTGGGATATAAAGTACTTACAATAGTAAGTCACCATTGGGGTAATTTGTCTCTGATGTGAGACTGCCTTTGTGGTTTACCAGGAGAAATACGAACTGGTTTGAGAATTTAATGCCATTCTGGAAGTTTGTCACAATAGCTCAGCGGTTAGAGCAGCCGCCCGGTAAGCGGAAGGTCTGTGGTTCAAATCCCAGTTGTGGCATTGAATTTTTAAGTTCCAGTTCTACCTCTCAAATGAATGTATTATTTACTGTATATATTGTTGATGTGGAGGTTTTTAAAGAAAAAAAATTCTTCTATTATTATAGAATTGTGATAGAATATTATAGAATTATAGAATATTGTGATTAATTTCAGCTTGATATTATCAAATATCTTGTGACTTTTTCCTTTGAAGTTAATGTGTTTTGTATATTAAAATGGTAAAATGTCACAGAGTGTAACATGCTTGTTATATTACTATATTTTGAGATTATTATATCACATTGTATTATTGTTTTTGTACATTAATGTCACTGTATATATTGCTTTCATTATATCATATTGTTTTTGTGTATGGACAATGCTATAAATTCTATGTAATTATTATGGTCAAATCTTAATGTATGAATTCTTTTGTATAAAATAATTTTGATTGTACAAATTTTGTTTAATATTGTAACTAGCCTCTGACAATGTCAGACACTCTGTATGAGTCTATTGACAATAATAAACCACTACCACTACTACTACATGAGCTGATGCACTCCTGAAGGCATGAAGGGTCCCTCTGTTTATACACTGGGGGTGAGACCCTAAAGTGAGCAAGGTCCAGCCCAGGACTCTCACCTAAATTGAGGTGGTGCACAAGATGTGGGCATGGCATCAGAGACATTTGCAATGGTGGAGCATATAGTCGTCAAGGTCCATTTTAAAAAAAGCAAATAAACTAATGAAGTCAAGTGTAAAAGAAATAGCTGAGTGGAGTGGCACTCGCTATTTGGTAATAACCAGAACAGAGGAAGGAAAGAAGTTCATATTGGTGAATCCATTCTAATCCAGAAGGGTCTTGATAAAATAACTGGCCCAGTCAAGTCTTGCACTAGATCACACATGGCATGCCCCTAGTCAAAGCTCATTCAGCATCCCAAAGAGCTAGAAGAGTTAAAGTAAGTTTATCAGTCAGCTATTCAGTATACATGAAGATGCACAAGACCTTGTATTCCTTGCACATGTTTTTTTGTTTTGTTTTTGTAGTATTTAACGCCCACTTTTACTACAAACAGCACTACAGGCAGTGACACTGATAATAAATGAAATGAAGATGGAGCACCGGTGGAATGAGATGGCAGGGGAAACCGGAGAAAACCCGCCCCAGCGGTGCTTCATCCACCACAAATCCCACATGCGGTTGCCTGGGATCGAACCTGGGCCGCTTTGGTGAGAAGCAAATGGTTGCACAGTGTGGTAAATACCCATACATTGCATAGTACATCCAATGAGGAGATTCAGATGAACCTAGAAGATCAAGGTGCCAATTTATCGGGTTCAACTCAAACTAGTGATCCCCATGGGGCCAAAGTTTCAGAAAAGATTCTCAAAGTTAGATCAATTCCAAATCTTTTAACTACAACATGCACATCTGAAGCAACATCTACCAAGTCTGGAAATTGTAAAGAATCCCTCAGTAAGGTCACCACTCAACCTTTACAAGTAACACTGGTAGGCCCATGATAAATGATGTTTCAGCAAAAAAAGTTCAAGACCAATTATAAAATACCCAACTTCCTGAAAGAAAGTAATCAGTCCGCTCACAGTACAGGGAAAGAAAAGTCCACATGCATGGCTTCAAAGATCCTCTTCTGAGAAATCTTCTGGGATGGACAGTGACTGGTGACTTTCAGCTTTGCTGATCTCCGTTTCCAATCAGTTTGAGGTTATTGAACTGAAATTCTATTTTGGAAAATGGTCCTCCTTTATGGAGGAGGAAGATTCGGTCCACACTGTTAGAACGCCAGTGAAAAAGAGGCAGGATAAACCTGCAGTAAAAGGTAAATTGTTTTCACTATCACCATCTTCAATGTAATGGAGAGTTACGTTTGAGAACTTATCCAATAATAATTACCATGCCTATCCTACAATGGAACATACGTGGAACTAGAACACATTAACCAGAACTTGAACTTTTGCTCAATAAAAATGAGCCTTTGGTCACATGTTTGCAAAAGACCAAACTTTTCAAATAAGGTGGTACACTCCAATACGATTTGATCTTAAACTGCAAAAGGGTATTTCTGCATGCAGGGTTACAATGATACTCATCGGAGATGACATATAACTGTGGAATCTGTATTCTTCTAGTCCGACATTCAGTCATTCAACGTAAGGACTGAATTGCCATCCATCAGCAACTTGCAATATAAATCTACCTCCATCTGATGACCTCTCACTAACTGATTTACAAGATCTAGTTTCCCAGTTACCAACACCCTTTCTGTTCGTGAGAAACGTAAATGCCCATCACCCACTTTGAGGTGCAATTCGGTCCTGTGTGATAAGCAAACTGATCACTGATTACATGGACCATTATTGCTTAACTCTCCTGAACATTGGATAGGATACTTTTCTTTCTCACTCCTTCAACAGCTTCTCACACCTTCATCTAGTAGTTTGTTCACCGCAGATGGCACTTTACTTACAGTGGAATGTCAATTCTGACTTACACTCTAATGATCACTTTCCGTATCTTATTAGTAGAGGGAGGATTTCTGCATATTTGCAGGTTTTATTCCTTCAAATATAAACATTTGCATGGAGGGAAAAATGTGTTTGTCATTTGTTATCAATTGGCAAACTTTTATAGTGCATAGAAATGCATATTCACAGGATTAGCGCATATTTCACTAATATGTGAATATGGGTGCATATATTACACTTTTTTCTCCACTTAATGTTAAATTATTAGTTTTTAGCCCCATAAAATGACACGTTTCTGTTTTATTGCCATGTTTTTGCAAATGAAGATAATCTTATTTTAATAAAAAGCATCCCTATGTATATAAAATATTCACCTTTTTGCACAACAGTGACAATGCTGAGCAGGAGTCTGCCATTTTAAATCTCAACAGGTCAATAAGGCAATTTGACCTAAACCATTTCCTAAAAGGAAGATTTCAGAAGAAAGGAATGTGCTTGCCAACAATGGACAGTTGGTGGTAATTTCGTTGTTTTCATCTTCACCCAATGATATTCTTTGAACTTTGAACATCAGCTTTATTGTACATTATAGTTGACAACGGTGAAAAAATAAAGCAGGAATCTAAGTTTAAATTCTTAGCTGTTTCTCAAATACCATTTTGTGAATGTTAGTGGACCAAGACAAGTGTATTTCAATGCCGAAGGAAAAATCCAGTAAAATATCTTTGCTTCACCAATGGATTGGTGGGAATCCTATATTAACAACAAATGGAAAAATTGTTCTATGCCAAGTCTGCGACAAACATGGCAGTATTTTAAATAACTTATTATCCGTTTATCACACTACTAAATCAATATAATTCTGCATTGAATGTTTTTTTCATATACAATAAAGTAAGGTAAATTACACTTCATTAATTATTCATTTTTAGTTACAGGTTAACTGTGATGGAAAGTTTCAGATCACACAACACATACAAAAACAACTCACAAGAAAAATGCTGCTGGGAAAACCATGTCAAAAATTCAGACAACTTTAACATCAGCATTTTCTGCAAAGAACAGTGGAAGTGATGTTTTTTCAACACACCTGTGTAAAGCTTTGGGTCGGCAAACATTCCTTTAAAGAAATTAAACAATTCAGAACTACGAGGATTCTTGGAGAAATACCGCGGAGGAAACGTTCCTGATGAGTATACACTAAGGAAAAATTACATCACCCCTCTTCATGAAGAGGTAAGTTCATTTGGATATTGTTCAGATTAGCTTACGCGATGACTTGGTCAGAATTTTGGCAAAGTCCCACTCGGCAGTGTGTACGAATGGTCACGAAAGTTGCCGAAGTTGCTGTGTTAATGCAGCGCTGCCAACAGCAGAATGTCCCTAGGAGTTTGTTGCCAATAGTAAGTTGGAATGTTTTTGCGGGAGTCGGCAGTATGCTGTTGACCTTCTTAGAAGCATGTAGTGCAATGGCTAGGTTTATCAGTATATTAGATTTGGCGCCTGTGTGCTTTAATGAAGAGTCATGCATACTGTTCCTCTACGACGAGGGCCTGTTGAGGACTCGAATGCTATGCAGGGAATGTGATGCCGTGCTACACCCTGTGAGTAGAAGGGGAAGAAAGTTCCAGTTTTTTGCTGCAGGAGGGGTCACCCTGAACAGTTTTGTGGGTCCGTAGCCAAAGGTACCTGGTTCGCAAACAGCAGAATACCACCAGCCCAAGTACTGCTGCTCACCTACAGTTTTGCGAATGGGCTATCCTACGAGCAAACTGTGGTGCAATGTTCATTCGGCAAGAGCGTTATCAGTAACGCAACAATAGTGGACTGGTTCAGCTATTGTAGAGAGCTTTGTCTGTTGTCAATGGACGACAAGTATATCAACAGGGGCAAAATAGGCGGTGCCTGCCACGCCGTGCAAATCGACGAGTGCAAGATCGGCCAAAGAAAGTACCATCGGGGTCGTATTGTGGAAGGCAACTGGATCTTGGGGATGATTGACGTGGTTACCAATGAGGTGCGCATGGCTGTGTGCCCCAACAACCGAACAGATGGTGCCACCCTCTTTAATTTGATTGAGGAGCACGTGGAACTCGCCAGCACAATCCACACAGACTATTGGGCAGGATATGATGGGTTAATGGCTGGGGGTTTTGCTGCCCATCTAACAGTAAACCTCAGCCAACATTTCGTGGATCCAGTAACCCATGTCCACACCAACAATATAGAGTCCCGATGGCGGTCTCTTCGGCATCGCCTATCCAGGGGGGGTATTCGCCGAAACCAGGTAGACATCCACCTTGCCGAGTACCTATGGCGGCAAGATGTACGAAACCGAAGGGTCGACCCCTTCCATGAACTTGTGGACGACATCAGGAAGGTTTTCCCGGTGGTGTGAAGGACTCAGCAGGCCATGTCCAAAACCCCTATCCACTCCTTTATTACCTATACCCATTACTTCCTTCTTACTACAACACTTGCGTCCTGGCACCCTCTTTTACCTTTTCCTTTCCTATGCTTCCGGTGGAGTTTTTTTTAGTGGGTAGTGCCCTAGGGCGAAGCCTACAGTCCCCCCTCTGTGCCATCCCAGCGCATGGGGTTCCATAAAAGGATTTTTTCTCCACTCAAAAATTAAAAAAATAAATAAATAAATAAAAATAAATAAAAAAGAACAATAATTAATAAAAATAATATAATAAATATAATATAAATCTAATAACATTAAAAATAATAATATAAAATAAAATAAATAAATAAATAAAAAAGAACGATAAATAGTAAACATAATAAAATATAATAATAATATTAAATATAATAAATATAATATATATAATATATAAATATATAATAAATATAATAACATTAAATAATAAAATAATATAAAATAAAATAAATAAAAAAAGAACATAAATAATAAACATAATAAAAATATAATAATGTAAAATATAATAATATTAAATATAATAAATATAATAGCATTAAATAATAATAATAATAATAATAATAATAATAATAATAATAATAATAATAATAATAATAATAATAATAATAATAATAATAATAATAATAATAATAATAATAATAATAATAATAATAATAATAATAATAATAATAATAATAATAATAATAATAATAACAACAACAATAACAATAATAACAACAACAATAACAATAATAATAACAACAACAACAACAACAACAACAACAACAACAATAATAATAATAATAATAATAATAATAATAATAATAATAATAATAACAACAATAACAATAACAACAACAACAACAACAACAACAATAATAATAATAATAATAATAATAATAATAATAATAATAATAATAATAATAATAATAATAATAATAATAATAATAATAATAATAATAATAATAATAATAAAATAATATAAAAATAAACAAAAAAAGATAAAATATAAAATTAGGTAGGTAGGTGGGTGGGTGGGTGGGTAGGTAGGTAGGTAGGTAGGTAGGTAGGCAGGCAGGCAGGCAGGCAGGCAGGCAGGCAGGCAGGCAGGCAGGCAGGCAGGCAGGCAGGCAGGCAGGCAGGCAGGCAGACAGACATAGACAGATAGACAGACAGAGAGACAGACAGATAGATAAAGATTAAAGATAAAGGTAAAAGATAAAATAAATAAACAAAAAAAGAACGATAAATAATAAACATAATAAAAATATAATATTAATATATTATAATATAAATATAATAAATATAAGTATAATATATAGTATTATATATAAATAATAATATATAATATAAATGTATGTAATAATAATAATCTTCATCATAAGGTTCCTGAGAACCTTCAGCTAGCTTTGGGTGATCAATAATATCACAAGAAAATCATCAAGGCATGCAAAGTTAATGTTTAAATTCAATGTAAACTTCAATTTGTTTTTTAGTTTCCTCCTAATAAATAAATAAATTTAAAAAAATAATAATATAATAAAATAATATAATAATAAAGAATGAGCCAGCGTATCGTAGACCCAGTAGCAAGGCAATAAGGATAATGTACACAATAATTCGCACTAGCAATATATCTGTGTGAGCAAGAGCAAAATAATGTACACAATGAGCAAAATAATAATGTACAGAATCCACAACAATAGTATAAGAGCAAAATAATGTACACAATGAGCAAAAAAATAATGTACAGAATCCACAACTATAGTATGGAGTTGCGCTAGGCGATAGCGGTGTATGTCTGTGGCGGCAACAACGCGAGTGAGTGCATTTGTGTTTAATGTGTTGGCAACGAAAACTAGTGTAGTGTAAAAAGCAATGTTGGCAGATGTGAAAATCGTCTGCTAGTCATGCAGTGAAATCTAGTGGGCGATTTTGAAACTACTGTAGGCACATGCGCAGTAAGTAATTTCGGACTTAGAATCTGGCTGGCAAGTGGCAAGTAAGCTAAACTAAACAAGAGCCGTTCATTTAATTACTGAAATTATGAAAATGAATACATTTGAATATTACACACGAACTGTATTTTCTATAAGAGCGATATGCACAAATTTCTTTTTCAAAACTTTTCTCTTTGTAAAAATTAGCATTGTATGTGTTTAAAATACAAATTTCCGGAACATTTATTCCGCAATATATTACAAAATTTGATTTATTGAACGAACTAGTTGGATTGCAGCAAAAAGCAACTCATACACTTTGAAAAAGTCTACCTAAAACCAAAAATCTCACACAATAAACAAATAAATAAATAGATAAACAGATAAGTAAATAGATAATAAATAAATAACTAAAACTCATTAACGAGTACTGGGTAACAAAGCAAGTAGCCTCATTCAACACTAATTATTTTGTTCACGTAATAATCTAAATTTAAAAAGCTCTAAGTGGTATTATAACTTACGGATATTTCCTTTTTAATATAATTTAAGATTATCTAGTTATTTTTGAAAATTACTTATGTAACATTTGAGATGCTATTCCCTCTTATACGAGGGTCCTTCAATAAATAACCGAACTAATTTAATTGTATTTAAATAAACCTCCCTGGAGCTGCTACTGGTGGAAAGGAGAATCCTTCCTCTAGCAGTGCTGTGAGTGCCAGTCATGCAGAGTGAATCAGTTGGGAGTTAGAACCTGATACGTGAGGTCGCGTTTACTGCACCCACCATGGAACTGAAACTGCAGCAGCGCGCATCAATAAAGTTTTGTGCCCTGTTAGACAAAACTCCTACAGAAACCTTTGAAATGGTGCAGCAAGCACACAAGGACCAAGCTTTAGGCAAAACACAAGTCTTTGAGTGGTATAAACGTTTCAAAGGGGGTCATGAAGACCTTCAAGATTCTCCATGCCCTGGAAGACCTGTAACAGCAAAAACGGAAGTCAACATTAACACAATTGACGTAATTGCGCGAGAAGATCGTTGAATAACAATTTCGAAAGTTGCAGACATAATGCATTTGCCTGTTGGAACTGTAGACGACATAATTTGCAACTGGCTATCGAAAAGTTGCAGCGAAATGGGTACTGCACATGCTGAAGGACGAACAGAAGGCTCACCATGTCATAACGTGTCAACAATGGCTCGGAGGGTTACGTCGGGAGCCAGACTTTCTGAATAGGGTCATCACTTGTGACCAGAGTTGGTTCCATCATTATGACCCATTAACAAAACAGGAGAGTTCGCAGTGGAAACATTCATCGAGCAATAGGCCTAAGAAAGCATAAGTTCAGAAAAGTGCAGGAAAGGTCATGCATATCGTATTCTTTGACAAACAGGGCATTCTGTATGATCATGTTGTGACTAATCAATGCACAGTAACTGCTACTTACTATTGTGACGTACTGAAGGGGCCACTGAAGAAAAAAAATTGCCAAAAAGCGACCAGATCTCGCAAGGAGAGGATGGATCTTGCATCAGGATAATGCCCCTGCTCATCGAGCTCGTGCAACTCAAGATGTCATCGCAGAAATGGGCATTGAGATCATGCCTCACCCACCTTATTCCCGGGATCTCGCACCATGCGATTTTCACCTCTTCCCTAAAGTGAAACAGGAGCTTCGTGGTCGTCATTCTCAAAGTGATAAGGTGTTGAACAATGTTGTCATGGGTATCCTGAACAGTCTGTCCAAAAATGGGTTTGATGAGTGTTTCGAACAATGGGTAAATCGTTGGAATAATTGTATTTCATCAGAGGGAGAATACTTTGAAAGTGTGTAGGTAAATGTTAGTGAAATAAAGCCATTATGTGTTAATTAAAAAATTTGTTCGATTATTTATTGAAGGACCCTCGTATAGAGTTAAAAACATAAGATTTTTCATTTCACGATATATCCACAGAAATCGTATTATGTTTAAAACCAAAATAAGCTATTTTACTTTATGAAAAAATAAAGCCCCTTGTAATGCTGTAAAATTTAACTAAGATATTCAGGAATTTTTTTTGTAATGTTTAAGATATACCAGATGGAAGGGAAGTCATTACATTAATTTAAACCAGTGATAGATCTCGATATTTGGAACACATTTTGTATCTTACATTTTTGTCTCTGGCCATTTCCTACGGAGATATTTTAGTTTTCTTGAAAACAAGCTGATAACACTGCTGATTATGTGGGTGTCACTTTCCCTAGCTCAGTATATAAACAAACACAGCAACAGTTCTTCTTGAGAACATAAACAAATTCCCTGCCTTGTCCTTCTGTGCTTATTGTGCATGTGTAGGCCAATCACAAGCGTTAGCTCTCAAAACATTAAACTGAAAGTGCCAGACTTGTTTGCATCCACAAACTAGGTCAATTCCCTGACCACCCTCAACACAACATTGTCGACTTACTGCACTGATAAAGCTGCTTGGAGTATTCCTTCGCATCTTTTAAGTGATTAATTATTTTGAAACTTGGTGTGATGTCGCATAATTACTACCAAAGCTATGTCAGGAATAAGTTACTCTACACAGCTTACAAGTAACAAACTGTTTATCTTCGTATATTCCTGTGGAATTACGCATCCAAGCTGGATCAAAAATAATTTATTTGTTTGAAATTGGCAGATCAAAGAACAAAATGCCATCAGACTTTTTTGTTTGTAATGTTTCTATGAAGCACATATTAGAAGGAATGTCATGACTTCCCTTCCACCCTGTATAAATATATTTAGTTTTGTATATTTTATTTTATTATAGGTGCTCCAAGCGAAACAACTGATTCGTGTGGAAGATACATTGCCAATATCACCTTGGGAAAATTTGTGGAATATGAACCAGGATGCCTCCAAAGTGCTAGAGGAAACAAATCACTCCACCATTGCACGTGTTGTTTGTAATGCATTGTGTTCTATGGCCTAATGAAGAAAAACTTTTGTTGATAGACACAGATGTGGTAGCATATAGGATTAAGGCAGCTAAAGCTTTAAAAATATTTTATCCGAATATTTTACCTGACATGTCTAGCTCACAGCCTTCATAGATTGCGAGAAGAGATCAAAGCAAAATTTCCAGAAGTGAAAATGTTTTCATGAAGGCTCCATCAAGAGTGAAATTATTTTTTCAAATGGTGCCAGATACTCATCTTCCCAAAGAGCTAATCCTCACAAGATGGAGAACATGGATAGAACCAGCATTGTATTATTGTGACCACCTAAAAGACATGAAAAGAGTGCTGAAAGCTTTGGATGTGAATGAAGCAGCACGTATTGCAGTTTCAGTGAATGCATGCAACAAGGAAAGCTTACAGGCTAAATTAGTCACATCACATGTCTGGAAGAAAGAGGAGTGCCACTATCTTCTACCCTCCAGATGTATGAAGCCACAGTCACCCAAGAAGTGCCCAGAGAAACTGGAAAGACACTTTGTGGGAAAACTGAAAAAACTGAAGCCAGTAATCCAGGACTGAAGTTTATTTGGGATGTGGACAATGTGTTACAAAGTGCATCTGAAAAAGAATATAATTCTTATCCTGTGAGCGACACAGCCTCTTTCGATATTCCCCTGTGACCTCATGTGAAGTGGAGACATTCTCTTCATTCAAACACATTTTAAGTGACAGAAGAAAGGGCTTTCTACCAGAAAATTTAGAAAAATATTTGGTTATTTATTGTAACAAAAATTGATATGTGATCGAGCGTTGCATCATTGTTGACTTATATTTCATATTAATTAGTTAATTACACACAAGATTAATGAGAATGACAATATAAAATATAATTATTAATTCAATTAGGAGCAAAAATGTAAAAATATTAAAACTGTTGCTTCATAAAAAAAATAAAATGTGGGGAAATAATGTACTTTACTATTACAAGAGAACACATTTTTGTGCATATTTTTTTAATTTTAAGAACATAATTTCCAATTTTTTGCTGCATAGTTGCATGCATATATTTATGGCTTTTAGTGCATATAAATCTGCCCTCTGCTTATTAGTCTCTTAACACAAGATACTTGTGCCACACATATGCCTAGATGGTGCTTGGATCACACCAACTGGGATCTACACACCCAGTTGGCTGTTTACTTATAACGACCATGACTCAGTGAATGATTTAGCCCAACATCTCATGGAGACTTTTCTTTTTGCTTCTGAGTGATCTGCTCCCCAGATGACTTCCCACCCCGATCGATTTCCTGTGCCTTGGTGGACGGATGAATATTGTAATGCCACTTGTGTTGGAAGGTGTGCTCCTAGGGTATTCCAATGTCACCCTATATTGGATAATCTAACCCAATTGAAGAAAACGAGTGCAACATCTAGGCAAGCCATTAAGGATAGCAAAAAGACATCATGGAACAACTTTGTAGTTTCACTTAACTGATGCATACCTTGCTCGGTTATATGGGATAAGTTAAGGTGTGTTGCCGGAAAAATCAACGCACTGCCAATTGCCGGTCTTAAAACAGCTATAGGAGCTGTTGTTGATTCATTTGATGTGGCTAACACTTTTGGCAGCGCTTTTGCTCAAGTGTCTAGCTCAGATAACTACTCGCCTGAGTTACTCCTAATAAAGATTCAGGTGGACTTTCAAGGTTTAGTTTCATTTTATAAATCTAGAAGATTATAACTGCCATTTCACCATGATGGAGTTAGAACATGCTCTTTCTGCAATTATCAGCACCAGTACTACATGGTATTCAAGTAGAAATATTACAACAGCTCTCTTCTTAAGGAGAGCCATTCCTACTCGAGTCCTACAATTGTGTTTGGGTTGACACTGTTTTTCCAGAAAACTGCATACCCTATAACCGCCAAGAAAGTGAGATGTCCCAATAATAACCCTTGGATAAATCAAGAAGCACCCAAGCTAAAGAAGCACTAAAATTATATTATGATTTGTATAAAATTACAAAAGATGAAAAAAGTAAGCAGGCATTTCTTAGACAGAAGAAGTATAAAAATATATTAAAAGAAACAAAATCACATCTTTTAAAAGCATGCTAAGTATTAGTAGTAATGTAATCAGAACTTCATGGAACATTAACAATGAATGTGGGAAAAGCAAAGGGGAATATAACAATACCCATTTAATTAAAGGCCAGTTAAGAATTGACGACCCCATAGAAATAAGGAATACATTTAACTCCTATTTTATAGAAAGTGTAAATCAATACTAAAGGTAGGAACAAAATGTATCTACACAAAACAAAGTCAATCAGCAATTGTATGTATCTTAGGGAAATAACAAAGGAAGTTCTACTAAACACCATAAAAAAACTAACGAACAAACATTTTTCAGGATTAGATGGAATTTCCAATACTACACTAAAACAATGCATCCCCTACATGATAGTGTTTATTAAATTTAATTAATTCTGTTTTAATGTCAGGCATATTCCCTGGTTGAAAAATCCATTGTCATACTCATACACAAAACAGGAGTCTAGAACAAAGAAATAACTACTGGCCAACAACACTTATTCCATCACTTTCTAAATTAGTGGAAACAATAATTGTAGACCAAATTATATCATTCCTAGATAAATATTAAATTCTGGTCAATTATCAACAAGGATTCAGAAAAAACAGATCAACAAACACTGCTATATCAGGAATAACTGATCATATAAATGACAAAATGGATAGTAATGAAAACATCCGTGTATTTTTAGACCTTTCAAAAGCATTTGAGTGTGCTGAACATAAACTTCTACTAGGTAAACTAAATCACTATGAAATACATGGAATACCTAATGATTTAATTACCTCATAGCTGAGCAATGATCCCAACAAGTAAAAATCAGTTAAGTTGGGAATCAAAATACTGAGCAACATTACTCAAATAGTTTATGTCACATATGGAGTGCCTCAAAGTTCTGTTCTTGGTCCTCTGCTTTTTATAATCTATGTCACTAACTTGCCAGATATTCCTGAACGGAAAATATTCACGTATGCTGATGATATGTCAACAGTGAATACAATTATGACCATACATAACACAGGTTATACCATACTTTAGGTGCAACAATTTATATGTAAATTTAAATAAGACTAATTACATTCGGTTTCAAACGTCATGGAACAGATCCACTAAAAACACAAAGATAGTTATTGAAAACAAAGGAATTAAATGAAGTAGGTAGTGCATATTTTCTAGGAGTAGTCTTGGATAAAAATCAGATGTGGGATAAACATATCGGGTTGAAGGGAAGTCATTACATTAACTTAAACCAGTGACAGATCTTGGTATTTGGAACACATTTAGTATCTTACGTTTTTGTCTCTGACCATTTTTATGGAGATAGTTTAGTTTTGTTGAAAACAAGCTGGCAACACTGCAGATTGTGTGAGTGCCACTTTCCCTAGCTCAGTACATAAACACAGTAATGGTGCTTCTTGAAAACACAAACAAATATGCTGCCTTGTCCTTCTGTGTTTACTGTGCGGGCATAGGCCAATCACAAGTGTTAGCTCCCAAAACATTACAACGAAAGCGAAATTGCTCGACATGTTTACATCCACAAACCAGGTCAATTCCCTGACCAACCTCAGCACAACGTTGTCGACTTACTGCACATGTGAAAAAGCTGCTTGGAGTATTTCTTCACGTCTTTTAAGTGATTAATTATTTCAAAACTCTGTGAGATCTCGCATAATTAGTACCGAAGCTATGTCAGAAATAAGTTACTCTACGGATCTTACAAGTAACAAACTATATTAAGTAGATTTTCCGGGCTTTTGGGCCGTGGTCGAGTTGGATTGCCTTCCTCCGACGTTTCGCTGAAAACTGCGTCCAGCATCTTCAGGGTCAACCTCTGTTATTTAGGTCTAACTTAGCGGCTGCACGTAAACTACAATTCACTGCAAACTTTCGTATTACTGATCATTTTTGTTTCTTTTCGGTGTCCTTGGTAACATAAAGTTTCACGATCGCTCGTTCTCATGAATTCCACGAGCGATCGTGAAAATTTGTTACCAAGGACACCAAAAAGAAACAAAAATGATCAGTAATACGAAAGTTTGCAGTGAATTGTAGTTTACGTGCAGCCGCTAAGTTAGACCTAAATAACAGAGGTTGACCCTGAAGATGCTGGACGCAGTTTTCAGCGAAACGTCGGAGGAAGGCAATCCAACTTGACCACGGCCCAAAAGCCGGAAACTCTACTTAATATAGTTGATAATGCCGGCCGTGAAAGCCTCAGCACTTATATTAAGTAACAAACTGTTTATCTTCATACATTCTTGTGGAATTACGCATCCAATTTGGATAAAAACTATTTATTTTTTCGAAATCGGCTGATCAAAGAACAAAATGCCATTAGACTTTTTTGTTTGTAACCCTTCTATGAAGCACATATTAGAAGGAATGTAATGACTTCCCTTTCATCCTGTATAGATTGTATCTGTAACAAAGTAAGTTCAGCATTATTTGTAATGAGAAAAATGACAAATCTGGTGGATGCTAGGACACTTAAAATGTTATACTGTGGATTAATCTATCCTCATTTATCACATGGTATAACTGTGTGGAGACATTGTGCTAAAAAACATATTAACCGAGTATTCCTTCTCCAGAACAGAGAATTAAGATTAATTTTAAAGCTAAAACAATCAGGTTCTTGCAGGCAGTCCTTTAAAGACCTAAGTATTTTCACATTATATTCGCTATGCATATATGAAGTAAGACTAACTGTTTAATGGGCAAGATGCGGGTAAAACAAACAACAAAATACAGAGCACTACACTTGGGGAAAGTGATTAAAGTTGAGACAGAATACTAGAAGACCCCAAAAGAAAATCGTTCATGTGAATGTTTGTTAAAAGTGTAATTCGTTTTTTGATGTTGGTATGAGATAGTTAAATGACGAGAACATGTTGATAAGGTTCATTGTTACGAACAACTAAGTTTGCCCAAAGACGTCATAAATCTTTCCATATTTGATTTTAATATATATATATATATATATATATATATATATATATATATATATATATATGTATAAATATTAGAATAATATGTGTTCCATAATAAAAGTAGGGGAGGATGATTAGGGATCGCTTCCCTAACGAGAAAGAACTATTTGATGGACGCATACGCGGATGTATATGAAAAAGGCGGTGTCGCGTCAAATGACGCCAAAAAACTGTTCACTCGCGTGTGTATGTTCGAGCTGAAAAGACATATTTGGGTAGTGTGAGCATGGAACTTTCACCAAACTTTCATCAAGCATAAGTTCCACTAAGTGAAAAAGTGGAAAGGTTTTTAAGCATTTAGAATGGTGCTGAGAGAAATTATTTAATGTAAAGTATCGATGAAGTGTTAATAAATTAATACATTGTGGTGAAGAAACATCGTGTGACTTTTCATGCCATCCGTTACCATGAGCGTCGGCAGACATTTTTTCAGGGAGGGGCCGCATATTGGAAGTTTGCAATTAATTAATTAATTAGTTAATCTGTAGCTAAAAACTGCAAAAATTGAGTTATAGTATTTGTTACGGATAAGCATGTTAATTTATGCTAAATAAAAAGTGTACTTTACCTAAAAATTAAAGCAGTACTCTAACAGTAATTCACTGAACAATACATATATTATTTTCCAAGGGGGGGCCGCGGCCCCTCCTTGCCTCCCCCCCCCCCCTTCGCGACGCCCATGTCCGTTACCACGACCTAGATAGAAAAGGAGTCTCGTAGCACAGCACATTCCGTAATAATAATTGCAAAAACCGCACCAAATGGCTTGCCCAACGTGGAACACGAATTTTGGATGGAATGGAAATTACGGGAAATGCACTTACGCGAAATACCAAGTGACGCCATATCTTCGCGCCAAAAAGAAAGAAGACGCCATTAGACCATCGTTTGATATCGACATCAGAACACCGACGAACGGATAATCAACGATACATCAGAACACCGATGAACGGATAATCAACGCGGGAAAGCACCAGAGATCGTCCAGCGAAGCCAACTGCCCAGGAGACGCACATAACTGGACAAATCAACGAAAAAAAAAAGTAGGACCAAAAATTTTTATTTTTACATCCAGTTTATTTTTATTTGTATGTTACTGCGAAGCGGCAAAATAGTGGGACTTTTAAACCAAAGCGAATTGAATAAAGAAACTAAAATGTCGCCAAAAGAGATAGAAACAGGAGTGGGGGAAGGGGCAGATAGGCCTAGTTATCAAATAGAACCAGAAAGTGAGGAACAGGTAGCAATAGGAAAAGACCAAAGGTTATTAATGATCATGTTTGAAAGACTAAAACAAAGTTTAGGTCAGAGAATGGAACAAAATAAGGTAGAATTAAAGCAGGACATAGAACAAAGTTTAGGCCAGAAACCAGAACAGAATAAGGAAGAGATAGGTCAGAAAATGGAGGAAGTGAGAAAGGACTTAGAACAGAAAATGGAATTAGGAAGACAGAACTTAGAACAGAAAATAGAATTAGGAAGACAGGAGTGTAAAGAAAATATGAAAGTAATGGAAACTAATTTAAAATTAGTACATAAAAACTTAAATGAGACAAAGGAAGCCTTAGAAGCTAGGATAGAAATCATAGGAGATAGGATGGGAAAAATAGAATCAGAAATGAGAGAAAATAAGATTGTATTAGAAGGAGAAATTGGTAGATGTAGAGATGAAATAACAGAATGTAATGCAAGTGTAGACTGTAAGATTACAAATGTAAAAGCAGAAATAACTGAGGAATTAAGGAAAGAGATTGAGGTAGTAAAGAAAGACATTATTGATGAAACTGTAGAACAAATTGTAATTCCTAAAATTAAGACTATGACTGATGTAGTACATTCGCAACAGGATGCAATAAATGATATGAAACAAAGTCACTTAGAAATAAAGAATGATTTAAAATCAATTTGTGATGAAATGAAAAAAGGAAAAGAAAATTTGGCTAATGTAAATGATGTGAATGCACTACAAAGGCAAGATGACTTAGATGTAAGTAATGTACAAGATGAGAGTTATTTGAATAATGTACAAAATGTTGACTCACCATACAGAGAAAGAGGTTCACAATCAAACAATGACACAACACACAACACATGCTACACCAACAGCATATTACATGAAATCACACCACCTACATTTGACGAGGAGAAGGGAGACGATCCAAAACTCTTTGTTAAAGAGATGGAAGAGTATTTTAAAGTGAAAAGGATACCCAATGAGCTTAGGATGATGATAGTTAAGAAAAGCTTAAAAAACAAGGCATTGGAATGGCTTAGGCTAACACTAGCTGGTCATGAATCGTAAAGCTCATTCAGAAATCTATTCTTATCAAGGTATTGGGGCCCAGCTAAGCAAAACCAAACTAGGGTAGCGCTAGCGACAGGTAGATATGATCCAACCAAAGGGTTATCGCTAGTCGATTATTTTATGAAAGTAGCCAACAAAGGGAAGCTATTAGACCCTAACCTGTCGGAAGCAGAGCTAATTACCAGCATAACTAGACATTTCCCAGACACGGTGAGAACAGGGTTAATTGTTGCGAGGCCAGTAGATTTTGCAGATATGATAGAATTGCTGACAGCCTTCGAAACATAAAATGGTCGGCCTAATGAGCATAGACATAGGAACGGTCACCCAAATTCACCCATCTTAAACTGGAGCACGGCTACGAACAACCAGAATGAGGGAGAAGATAGAAATACTAGGAGCACCCATGAAAGGGGGAGAGGCGCACACCATTTTCCACAACCACACAATCATGGCGAGAGGATGGAGAACACAAGACAGCGGTACCACGACACAATACCAAGGGGTGAATCGAGATACAGAACATATACATATGATCGTGGAAGACCAAGAGATTGTACCCATCAAGTGAACCACATACGATTCTGTAGGGAATACTTCAACAACCAAAGACCGTCATACAATAGAGGTTCACGCCAAAGGGGCGGAAACCAATGGAACCCCGACAACGTAGGACAACAGGAACAGAATGAAAATGTGCCAAATAGGACTGATGTTGCACAGAATACAGAAATCACCACCAACACTCAGGGAAATTACCACAACTAAGTTCGTCCCAACCGAGTGGATGACCAACAACACAAAACCCAAGAGGTTAACAATTGACATCGACACCGTGATGGCTACACGAAGAGAAAGATGGAACTACTGTACACTGGACCACTGGTCATAACAAAACAGCTGGGTGACCATACATATGAGCTACAGAATACAAATGGCAAGTTGGTAGAAAGATACCATAAAAATAAGTTAAAACCATACAAAGAAAGGACCAAATAGTCTTTGCCAACAACCATGTAAGGCAGGAATAGTAGAGATGATGGAAAATAACAATTTTTAATGGGTTACTTATAGAAGATTATGTTCAGATTGGAAAATACAACAAAAAAAGGAAAATCAACATAGTCATTGGCTATATTGACCACAAAGAGCATTGTCAACAAAGACAGATGAGGACACTGATTGTCATTAAAGAAATGAATTATAGTGACGGAAAATAATGTGTTTTTGACACAAGGATGTCAGGGACAAAAATAAAAAGGAATCAATTGTGATGACAAAGATAAAATATTCCGACACAAAGATGTCGAGGGTGAATTGAGAAGAAAAATAATACAATTGCAGAATACTTATAGACAAAGAGGTGACAATTAGTGAAGTAAGAAAAACCATAATCAGAAAAGCAATGCCCATGAATTAAGATGGATATAGCCAATGCTAAGCTTGAAGAAATGTTGAACCAAATAATAATGAATAAGAACCCAATTAAAAAATGGTACCATTAGTAACATCAGAGTTTAAGAACCGACTCAACGACCTGCCTATACATAATAAGCTTACAAGACAAACAAGGCAAAAGAACTGAATAAAATATTGCCATAAATATGATCATAATCATTAGCTCAAGATTTGTATCCTGTTTTTCTCTCCTCATAACAAGCAGCATAAGTCAAAAGCCACAGAATAAACCATGATACACTTAAATTATATTTGTGTCAATGTCAAATGTGAAATCTTAAGAGTATGTGTTGTAAACTGAATATGTGTTGTATAATAACTGAACATATGTTGTATAATAACTGGATATGTTGTATAATAACTGAATGTGTTGTACAATAACTGAATGTGTTGTACAATTACTGAATATGTATTATATAATAACTGAATATGTGATGTATAATAACTGAACATGTATTGTGTAGTAACTGAATATGTGAAATTTATAAAGACATGCTGTGTCATGCCAAAACAAAAGACAAAGACAAACAGCGAAGAAGACTGTAAAGAAAAAAAATATTGTACAAAGTGATTGCATCAGAGGAGTAGGGAGAAGTATTGTATTGTGTTTCAAGATTGTAAATATAGGTGACAACTTGAAAAACAAAACAAGGGGCATGTGAGACAGAATATTAGAAGACCCCAAAAGAAAATCGTTCATGTGAATGTTTGTTAAAAGTGTAATTCGTTTTTTGATGTTGGTATGAGATAGTTAAATAACGAAAACATGTTGATAAGGTTCATTCTTACGAACAACTAAGTTTGCCCAAAGACGTCATAAATCTTTTCATATTTGATTTTAATATATATGTATAAATATTAGAATTATATGTGTTCCATAATAAAAGTAGGGGAGGATGATTAGGGATCGCTTCCCTAACGAGAAAGAACTATTTGATGGACGCATACGCGGATGTATATGAAAAAGGCGGTGTCACATCAAATGACGCCAAAAAACTGTTCACTCGCGTGTGTATGTTCGAGCTGAAAAGACATATTTGGGTAGTGTGAACATGGAACTTTCACCAAACTTTCATCAAACATAAGTTCTACTAAGTGAAAAAGTGGAAAGGTTTTTAAGCATTTAGAATGGTGCTGAGAGAAATTATTTAATGTAAAGTATCGATGAAGTGTTAATAAATTAATACATTGTGGTAAAGAAACATCGTGTGATTTTTCATTCCATCCGTTACCAAGCCCTGAGATCACAAAGATCTCATTAGCTTAAAGACAAAGCGTCAATAATAATTGCAAAAACAGCACCAAAGTCAAGAAATTAAAGACTCGTTCAATAGGAAAGAAGATAATGTATCAGTTTTTATTGATTTCCAAAGTGCATATGATTCTATATGCAGAACAAAACTACTAAAGAAAGTAAAAAAAATAGGGATACAAGGTCCAATGTTTTCATGGCTATGTCATTTCCTAGCACAACGCTTTATTGCAACCAGATATGGAAGAAATATACCTAAGTACAAACAAGTACACCGTGGCTTACCACAAGGTGCAGTGCTCAGCACTACACTTTTTAATATATTTATTAACGATCTGCCACAACAAATACAAGAATCAGGTGTGAAGTGTGCGCTATTTGCTGATGGCTTAGTAATGTGGACTTCAAAACTAAAAAGCAAAAGTACAGCACTAGAAAAAACCATCCAACAATCCTTAAACAACCTACAAAAGTGGACAAAAGAAAATTTAATGACTGTTAATACAACAAAATCAAACTACCAAATCTTTTCGCTAAGAAAAAATCACTAAAAATAAAACTAAATTTTGAGGGTCAACAATTACCAGAAACAAAGGAAGCAAAGTATTTAGGAGTTACATTTGATACCAAACTTACATGGACCAAACAAATAGAAAATGTAATACAAAGAGCAGAAAGGCACCTTTCAATGTTAAAACGTCTAACAGGAATGAAGTGGGGATGTTCCAGAGCAACTCTTAACACGACATACAATGTATATATAAAGCCATTATTTACTTACTGCAGTGAAGTTCTTATAACAGCAAATACAAAAAAAAATTCAAATCTTTCAAAACCAAAGGCTGAAACTAATTACAGGTGCTATGAAAACCACACCAATAGCAGCTATGGAAATACTAACCAACCAATACCCCATTGAATATGAAATAGAAAAAGCAGCTCTTATTCAACACGAAAAGTTGATCAGACTCCCATTCAATACATGGAACAACAGAAATTTTACACATATACTAAAGACTCAGGAGAGCTTTCTTTCCAAAATTCAAGACATCAAGAAGAATGTATACCTTCCTAAATCAAAGGAAAACTTCATATCTAAAGTCAATCCGACACAAACATTAGACATCACATATTATTTACACCTGACAGAAGAAGTTAAGAAAAGTGATACTCCAACTAGTGTTCTCAAATTATTGGCATTAGAGAAAATCCATACTAGATTTCCAGAACACGAATGGCTCCATATTCATACTGATGGATCATTGATATCAAACCAACATGGAGCAGGGGCTGGAGTCATGTGTCACCTCTTTTACTATTACAAATTTTTAAGTTATGGAACTACTAACTTTGATGGAGAAATTGAAGCAATTCGAATGGCCCTACAAAACCTTTTGTACAGAATTTCACATTTTCAGCAGGCAGTTATTCTCTCAGATTCCAGGGCAGCAATTATAGCAATTACTTCCAAGTTGTCACCAAAAAACCAAACAATTATAGAATGTTGGAAAATCCTTACCCATCTAACAGCACTTCAAAAACACCTAGTCTTCCAATGGATACCAGCTCACTGTGGACTGAGTGGTAATGAGAAAGCTGATTTTCTTGAAAAAAAGGGTACCGGCATTGTCCAGAAATCTATAGTTAATCTACCATTTTATGCAGCTAAAAGATTAGTCAACTATGAATTCAAAAAAGTTATTGCAAAATATTACTATGAAAAATAAAAAAAAAAATAAAAGATGGGAACTACCGAACATTCAAACAGTAATTCCTGAGTATCCTCGAAAAGCAGCAGTTGCAACCTTCAGGTTGATTACAGGACATGATTGTCTGGCAAAACATTTAAACAGAATTGGGATATATTCTTCACCACTCTGTCCTCTATGTGATTTGCAAGAGGAAATGGATCGAAACCACCTTGAAATATGCCTGGCCACTTCTAGTGCCCCATCCACCAGTGAAAAATATTGGAGAGCAAGAGGATTAATGACTTCATTGTCAGAAATCCAGCATTAGCTAACAACAACAACAACACTTGGGGAAATACAGACTTTCATATTCAGTCACATAGGTTAGAAATATACAAACTAAAGCTGCTGCTGCTGCAGCTCATGAACTGTATAATAAGCTATCTATTTGGAAAATGCTAGCAACTTTAGTATATTTATGAAAGAATTAAACAAATTTTATTTACAAGGAGGTACTATTTACTAGATGAATACCTTGGTTAATTATTGCTCAAGTAAATAGCACCTTATAACTTAAGTTGTAATAAAATAGCAAGTGGTTCAACATTGCAAATAAGTTATTTTAAAATATGTCTATGTGTATATTATGTGCCCATATTACAAGTTTGTAGAATGCTATAACTATATTTAAAGTGTTTTTATGACAAATGAAATGTAGAAGTTCTATGTTTTGGAAATAGCCTCTGAACTCCCCTTCAATCTGAATTAGTTTTGTAGAACTGGTAAACCAAAAGAGATAGAGAAAACTTAGCACACGAAAAACAATCTTGTTAAAAGTATACAATTTATGTGGAATAAAATTTTTTGTGAAGCTAGTCATTTTCGAGATATTTCTCCTCATTGGTTTTGCATTTTCAAATACCGAACACTTTTCTCAAATAGGAAGTCATTCATTTTTGTACCCCTTGGCCATACAAAGAGATTGGAATTTTGAAGTCATTACACAGCAACCATCCCTTAAAACATTTGACTATCACATAAAGCTTATTATATTCCCAAGGTACCTACAAGGAAATGTGCAAGAAGACAATTTCTGCAAATGCTTGCCTCAATAACATGAAGTAAATGGAAGAATGTTCGTAAAAAGAGTGTACCAAAGTAGAGAAAGTCAAGTGAGTGCAACTCATTGGATTTTTAAATCAATTATAACCTGAACAGTGGTTGCTCTCTAGTAAAGTTCCAAAGGAAAGATGTAAATGTATAAATTTTATTGTTAATATAACTCTCAAATACACTCATTCGTAGACTGCAACATAAAGCACCCTTGGCTGTCTTCCATGATAACAGTGTAACTCAATTCAGATTCCATTTTCTTTGCTAGGAATATTACTTATAACAATTATCATCATTCCTATTTGAAGTAAATGTTATACCTGCAGCTTTTTAATTTTGTTTACATGCAAAAAATTAGCAGCACACCAAACTTTTACAGTAAGATAAACCATGTTAAGCAGTCTAAAGTTCTCAAAACATTGAAAAAAAACACAATAGATAAAATTCTAAATGTTTGTTCTTGTAGTAAACGTGTGAAATTTATGAATATGAAGATTCCCCATATTCAGGTTATCAGTTTAAGGATTTGGGAAAAGGCACACAATCAACAACCATCAAGAAAGTTAGCTGGCAATAATACCAGTTGTGTAATTTCTATGTAAACTGTATACTATTTTCCTCTCTTTATATATAATTATTTAGCATATGTTGGTAGTGAAAATTACAGCAAAGCTCTATTACGTAATGCTTAATTATTAAAATGTTTTGACATAAATATCTTATACATGGTGTGCCATTATAAGCACATCCAGTTGCTGTGCCTTATATTTTCTCAGTTGCTAAATTGTGACTATCTATGCATGTTGTTTGGAATGAAAATTCCATGACTTTTGTCTTATTTTTTCTCTACTACTAAGTAGGGGAAGTACTGTTTTCCAACCAAAAGGTTGATGTCAAAAGTTTGCAAAAATATGTATTTTGTGGCTGAACCCCGAAAAATGCAGTTTTAGAAAAGCATTTATGTATGTGTGCATATCTGCCTGTCTATGTACAGCATAACATTGCTTTGGAGTGACAAGATACCCACTATCTTGTTCTGACAAACCAGGCTTAAAGTTGTAGAGTCCTATAACTAGTTATTTGTTACATATTGTGCATGAACTGATCACTTATGATACAATGCTTATTAAGTTCAGGATTTTATGATCATGGAGTCCAGTTAGTTTAAACAGTGTAAGTTACAGGTAGTGATGCTGTCCAGTTGGAGTCTTGTTATCCCCAGGTCAGCTAAACCTTTTGCAATACAAGGCCCTAACTGCAGTTTTCAATAAGTTCAAATAAAAATGAATTAAATTACTTGTTCATTATAAACCAAAACACAGTTTTATTATTTTATTTGTACATTTAGTAAACCCCAGCGCCACAGCCCATGAGGGGCCAAGGCTTGCCACCCAGCCGCTGCATCCCCCACCTCTGCCCACTACAGGCATCATTGGTGAGGTGCAGTACTGGAGGGTGGGACGTGGTCAGCATCCTGAGCTCTCCTGGCCCGTTATGCGGCCTTCTCGACCTGGGACTGCTACTTCTCCATTAAGTAGCTCCTCAGTTGGCCCCTCAGGATCTAACAAGGCTGAGTGCACCCAGTGCCAGACCTCCCAGCAGGGGGGGGGGGAACCTCATGCTAGTACCAGGGATCGAACCCGGACCCTCCGTGCCAGAGGCAAGCATGCTACCAACTGCGCTACGGAGGCAGTCTATTTGTACATTTACTAATATATAATTGTATATTAATATGTTTTCACATACAAATTTCTGCATTTAACTAAGAACATTATTTTTCTATATGATGCTTATGATGCTTATAACAAATAATTGTGAAAGAAAAAAGAACATAACCAAAACATTTAATCATTTATAAGCTTTCAGTTAAATTTGGGGCACAGTAGAACAATACTTTCTACCATGTTCAGGTATAAATTTCATCATGTCTTTTAAATCTTTCATTTTTCATTGGACATTTTATTTGTTCTTGCTGGCTTAGATTCATTTTTCTTACATCTTGCACTACACCAGTTCTTTTTGATCCCAAATATCTTATATTGACATGATGACATTTGGATGATGACTCAACTTAAATTCTATTTCCTGGAGTGTAGGCTGAATTTTATACTTGCTTTTTTTGTGAAGGGTACTATCCTTATGATTTTGGAGTTTAGCAGTGGAGAAAATATCCTTTAAGTCTGACTCAGTTAACTGAAATACTCTCAGTGGTTTGTGCTTATTAATCTGTTTGATTAAGTGCACTAAACCCAAAGGTTAAAACAAAAAAAATAGTCTTTTTCATGGCTTTCTCATTGAACAGTGGGAACTGCCTACTTTCTGAGAGCAGGAATGGCCAGTTACAGAATATTTCATAGTTACCGAGTTCATTCTTGGATTTTCCTAAGAAATTGAAGCACTGCATTTGACATATTGATTCCTGTTTTGGGGAACACTGGAGTCACTCCAGGAAATCAAGTCACTAAAGTCATTTTTAATAGTAACTATATCTAACTATATTTAAAGGCACTGGAAAGGTCATTCTCTGTTCTGCCAGACTGTGCCTCATGCCTAAGGAGTTACAAAAGCTATATTGTATTGCAGTGCTGTCCTTCATGAACAAATGCTTATTCCAAATTATAATATTAATTCAAATTTTAAAACAAAACTATTTCCTTCTGAATATCTTCTCAGTACACACACATCATGTATGTTTTGTACACCTAAGCTGTATTCATTACTTCCTTAGCCACTGCTTTCCCATTTTCCTCTCAAAAAAAGGTATTTGCCCTAATGGTGGTTGTCATTCCAAAGTAATGATAAGTCATACACGAAAAATGGGTCAAAAACCAAACTTGGTATTTTAAGTTCAGCATTGCCAATGATGCAACATTATTTTGAAGAAAATCCCTTCACTCTAAACTACCCTTTATGTAGAAAGTTTTGATTCTTAAAAAAAAAATTAAGTACTATATGTTTAAGATATTTTCATGACAAATCAAATATATGTATATCATGAATTATCTAGGAATAGCCCGTGAAGGCTGTTCATTCTGGATGACTTTTGCATAAATGGGAAGCTGTAAGAGATAGCATTTTATTAACGCTTTTTTCAGCTGTTTCCGAGATATTCCTTGTTAGTCTATTTTAAAATGCTTTTCTCAAAAGAAAAGTCATTCATTGGAATTTCAAAGCCATCGTGTAGCAACCCACTCATAAAAGATTTAACCATTGTTTAGACCTACTGTATTCCCCTATATCCATAGTACCTAAAGGAAGCATGCAATAAAACCATGTTTACAAATGTTTATCCCAATTAACAAAATACAAGAATAAACTTTTCTAAAAATAGTTTGTTGAAAAATGGATAGAGAAACACATGCGAATGTAACAGTCAGTATTTTCTTGCACAGTTTCTGTGGAGGAACAACCACCGCTTTCTTCTCCATGGCATTCTCAACAAAAAGTGGGAGCCATTTTCGCAGCTTAAGTTCTTATGTCTCTCAGGATGTTCAAATTCTAATAACAGGCTTTAGGATTTGAAATTAACAACTGCTCTATAGTCTGTCAGGATGAGCAGTACTTTTCTTTGATAAAGAATTATTTAAAACAAATTTGTTTCCAAAATTTCTACACACACACACACACACACAAAATTCACAAATTTTCTCTTCTGAGAATATTGTATATACCCCAAATAAATTTGAAATAAAGCAAGTGCCAAATATGTGGATGGATGTGAAGAAATAGCCGTGGCATTTCTGTAACTGTGGCTTAACAGGTTAGTGTCCAAGTTAGAATGGTAATTTTTAGAAATGCCAGAAGGAATGTAACATGACAATGTGCATACATGCCAACGTTTGCCCATAAAATGTGTGGGACAAGAATCTTTTTTATGACTTCACAGCAATGTCTTTTTTATGGTTTTGTGGGCAGATTCAGTGTGTTACAGATTTCACTGGACAACAAATTTTGACTTTTTGTTTGCAACATGTATGAAACCTCACTTTTTTTAAGGATCACAGTATGCTGAACACAAATATGACAACAAGAATACTAGAATGGTTCTGGTTTGATAATAATATTAAGGAAAAATACAATAGTAATTTTTTCTATGAAAATCTGTCTGATGTGTAAAACATTCATGACCACTTATCTTCACTAAATATGCTTTCTCTTTGCTTACCTCTTTTAGTCAAGTTGAGGAGCATTCCTTACAGCTGTCCAGTAGTATTCAGCAAGCATTCTTGCACTCCACTTTCCCTGGCAATGTTCCTCTATTAATGATATTTGTTGGTGGAAATGTTCCCCATGTTCATAGCTTACTTCCCCACAACTTCCAGGAAAATAACTCAGATGGGAGTGTAAAAAGTGTAATTTAAGCAATATGTTGTATCCCATTTTGTGATAAGATGACAGCAAATTTGTAACAAGGTCCTCATAGTTTCCACCTCGTTTGTTTCCAAAAAATGTATAAGACTTCTCTGAAAGAAACCCATGCCTCTTTCTAAATATCATTTAAAAGATGTTCAAATATCTCATCTTGGTGAAGCTGATAAATCTGTGGGCCAACAAAAACTCCTTCCTTTAACTTGCCATTATTAATTCTAGGAAATTTTTTTAACTAGGTATTTGAATGCCAGAAAGCTTTTTAGCAAAGTTTTTTATGACACCAAGTTTTATATGTTGTGGAGGAATAAAAATTTTATCAGAATCCACCAGAGGTTCATGTTTAAAATTTATTTTTTCCAGTTTCCATACCTTGACGTGAAGGCCATCCTTTTTTATGAAATGAGAAGCTCTATCTCTACTGTCCCATTTACATATGAAACAGTGTTTAGTGTAGCCTAGTTGGAATCCAGTAAGTCTGTACACATTTTCCATTTATACATGTTATAATGAATTGAATCAAGGAGTAGTTTCAGGCTGCCACATGATTCCTTCATATGCATGGAACAACCAATAGGAATTGACATTAACTAATTGCCATTATGGAGTAATACAGTTTTGAGACTTAATTTTGAAGCATCTATAAATGATGACCACTGATCAGAGATGTGATTAATGTTCAGATCATTCAATAAGCCAATAACATCACTGCAAAATACTAAATCGCCTTACTCAGAAAAATATCTCTCATGATTTTTCTGACTCACAAAAAAATGTCACTTTCACATATTTGGCAGGGTAGTTCCATTGTTGCAATCTGGAGGCTAACAGCTCTACCTTGACTTTAGAAACTTCCAGGTCTCTGACTTATCATTTAATTCACTCTGGCTAATTTTGTGATGTGTAAAGTCAGGATCCGTAGATGTGGATGATTGTGGATCACAACGCTCGTCTTCTCAGTCTATGGAATATGATTTAGGGAGTGTTGGAACAGGTAGCTCACCACTATGGGGTACAGGACAAGTAGCAGAATGTATATTATATAAAATAGTGTAGTCTTTTTACAATTCCTCATACCTCATAGTGGTGGAACAATACAAAATAGTCTCAGTGTGATTAGTTGGCTCCAGCCAAATAACTGGAATGGCAAAAGGCATTGAAGGTCTCCTGTAATTGAACCAATATAGAAGATTCATGTAGCAAATCTTGCAACAGATGTGGAGCCCAACTCTTATCTTGTTCTCCTAATTTACAGAATTTACCACAATAAGATTGTAAGCAGTTTTTATTACAGGAGTGATATTTCTCCACTGTACAGCAAACACCATTTCGCTGCAGATATAACAGAAATTATTAGGATCATATATGCACTTATGTGGCATTGTTAACAAGTGAAACGTTATTAAATGAATTTTACAACACATCACAAACTGTGTTGTAGCATTTTAAGAAACATTTTTACTTGAGTTTTAATAATGTTAGTAAATCACATCTGCACTCCAAAACACTTCTCAGGCTTTAAATGAATTCTTGTTTTGTCTGTTAATAAACAGAGAACCTTCAGTAACATTTTCGCCATAAGGGGTGCTCAATTATTTAAAAATTGTATATTCCACTCATATTGCAATTTTTCTGCTGAACAGTGTTTTCACCATGTACAGCCTAAGACAAAATAAATTAGCAACAGCCAGAGAGAAGAGTTTGATTCAGCAAACAGTGGAATGATTCACTGATGCTGCATTCACAATACACGATTTAGTACCATGCTGCATTCATTAGGAAGCTATGTGATAAGTAGGAAGATACCTTTCAGTTTGGATATGTGCATGGTAACCATGTGGTCAAATGCATGTGTTTCATAACTGGAACAGCCTGGGTTCGAATCTTTGGTAATTTCTTTTTTTAATGATTTAAATTTTATTTTGTTGAATGCCAATGCCAGATGTTTTTCATGCATAACATATCAATTTTATGAGGTTTTTGCATAAGAACAATCAAATTACTGTTTTTATTTTGAAAACTAAAGCCATATTAATAAGAATTCTAAAATTAAAAACTAAACTAAATACTTAATTGACTTAATATTGGATGTGTAAGCTCTCTGTCTCATTTTTCATTTATAAATGATACGTGTAGCTTATAGTCTTGGAATTCTGTATGATATGTTACCAGTCATACTGACTTTTGCTATGGCTATGCACCACAAAGATGAAGTACAAGTAGACATCTTCTTATGTTAATGAAAATTGCTAGATACTCTGTGTGTCAGGCTGTAAAAACACCTCAAGTGCTGTAACTATGGCTACAAGATGAATGCAATGATTTAGGGAAGGAATTGTTGGTCGCCAACCTGGTTTGGGTCAAAAACATTTGTTCACTCCTCAGTAGGTTGCTGTACTTCTGAAGAGGTAGACAGAAATCCTTTCCAGCATATGCCTGCAATTAGAAGAAATTCTAATTTCCCTGGATCAAACCAGATTCCATCATTTGAATACAGCAGGCCTCTTTGCTTAAATGGCAGATAAGAAGCAGAGCCTAATAGATAATCAAAAATTGGATATGTCACTTTGCATTGTCACCAATAACTCGAATAGGGTTATGTTCACGGACATGGTGACATTTTCATTGGGGAAAATAATTGTCTGCCGCCCTAGAGGAAAACGTTACAATGGAAGATACATGGCACAAATATGCCAAGGACGCATATCTGTTAAGTTATGTTGAATGCCATGAGATGGTGAATATGTGATGTGACAGCTTGATGACAAATTAAACAGCCAGCAGTACAAAGACATCCTCGGGAACATACTTCTGTAAGGACTGGATATCCTGATGGAATGATTGAATGTTAGCAGGATAATCACCCTGTCTTCACAAGCCAACAGGTTTTATACTGGTTCTTAATAATAGTGGTGCTTTAGGGTGCACAACTGCTGGTGTTATTAGCGCTCAACTGGTTCTTTCAAAGGCAAGATATCACAGTGATTGATTGGCCTCCTTGCTCAGCAGATTTTAAACCTATTGAAAATGTGTGGGCAGAGGTGAAGAAAGTTTTGGATGTTCCACTCTATATGTGGCTGCTCATAACCAATTGAATCTATTATATAAAAGCCTTAAAGCCTGGGACTCAGTACTTGAAGTTGTGAGTTGCCATTGGGATATGTGTCTCGAATATGGGATTTCCTTGTGGCCTACCAGAAAAATGTGAATCAGATGAATTTAAGACTATGCCAACATGTTGCCATGGTAGCTCAGTGGTTAAGACAGTCACATGTTAGAGCGGCAGATCCTAGTTTAAATCACGGCTATGGCATTGAATTTTTAATTTCTGATTCTACCTCTTAAAGTTTACATACACGCGGTTTGTGTGTGTTAGAACAATCAGCTATCATTGATTGGCCTGATTTATGGAAAACCGATATTAAATTCATTTCTACTTTTATTTGCTTTTTCATTTAGAAATATAATATTCATTTATTTCATATTTAGTTTGAAAAAAAAGGATGCTATTTCAGATGTTAAGCCTGAGCATAAATGTCTTGAAATTACATCAGCCTTAGCAACTGGATATTATATTACAATATGCATAATACATGTTGGATTTTTCTGCAAAAGGAAAAAAAAAAAGGGATATATATATATGTACTCAGGGGTCTCCGTCTAGGGGATATGTGAATAGCGACCACAAGGTACCCAAGCTGAGCATAACATTACTTCCACTTACTGGTGGTTTGCTCCTCACTGTAACTTTTCTATCTGACCTTTCCTGGGTCATCTCTTGCTCTCTTCTGACCCCGATGCTATTAGGGTTCCTGAGGGCTAGGGAGTCCTTATTTTTCCAACCTCTCCATTTCTCTAATTTCTCTATAAAACCTTAACCCATAACATGCTGACCTGTCATGGCATGTATACGTCCTCTGATTGGTAATCAGAGGATATGGTAGGTGAATTTATTTTGATAATTCTTACGGTCAGGTCGGTGAGACCATAAACCAACGACAGGTGTGGTCCTCCAGACATTCTGGGGGTTGTGAGAGAGCGATGTGACCGCTAAAACATAAGAATATGGTGCTTTCTAAAAAGCGGTTACATTTATTGCTAAGTCTCTTCAATATTTATGCAATATGACTCGAGGGGTAAAATGTTCCGGAGTTAAAATAGTCCCTCATTCGGATCTCCGGGCGGGGACTACTTCTCGAGAACCAAAACATTATATTAATAGAAGATCTAACATCAGACTTCTACAATGGAATGCGGGTGGTCTCACACAAACAAAAAGAGTAGAACTGAATAAAATTGTATTTGACTATGATATCGATATATTTTTCATACAGGAAGCAAATCTAACAAATGACCAACATAAATACTTCAATTTTACTGGTTTTCTACTACACCTACTACCCAAAAATAGACAGATAAGTAGTGGAATATTAGTTGGGAGTCAGAAAGGATATTAAATCCTCCTTTGAAATTGTTAAAGAAATGGATAACACAGACAAAAGTGAATTAATAAAGCTAAATTTTTGGGATAACAAAACACCTCTACATTTATACAGTATTTACAATCCTCCCAGGAATGAACCAGATCACTCTCTTATTGACCAATTAAATAAAACAATTGTAATTGGGGATTTCAATGCTCATTCCAAAAGATGGGGTTATGACAAAGTGGATTCTACAGGGAAGATAGTGGAAGAATTTTTGAATACCACAACTTTTGAACTGATTTATAGTAAAGAAGATCCCACAACCTTCATACATTACTCTGGAGCAGGCAGTAACCCAGACCTCTTGTTAGCTACAACAGATGTTGTTTCAAAAATTAAAAAACAAGTTATAGAAGATCCAAGTTCTGGTCACAGAGCAGTAATTGCTGATATAAAACTAGATAATACAAATAACAGTCAATGTCACACGAATCTGTATTGGAACTTCAAAAAAGCAGATTGGATCAAATATAAAACTGAACTGGAACACAAATTTAAAGAACAAACAAACTCACAGCTGCATGACCAACCAGATCATTTGAACAAAAATTTCTGTAAAGTCATCCTAGAAACTGCAAAAAAACATATTCCTCGGGGAAGAATTAAAAATTTCAAACCCTTTTGGAACCCCCAGTTAGAAGAACTGAAAAAGCAAAGGGATATAGCTAGAAATACAGCTGAACAAACAAAAAACATATCGGATACACAAATATGGCAGAAGAAATGTGCCTCACTAAAAAAAGAAATTAATACTGCTAAAAAGAATTACTTTAATAATTTCTTAGAAAAAATGGATTATAGGACAGATGGTAACAAAGCTCATAAGTTCATAAAAAATGTCAAGGATAGGAAACAAAACAACAGCACACCTATCATACACAACAATAAAATATTAACAAATGATGCAGCCATAGCTGAAACATTCAATAAATATTATGCTAATTCACATAAAGTAACAAGAAATAATAAAAAGGAACGTAAAGAATTTAAGAAAGACTTGAAACATGAAAGAGAATGTGATCCTAACACTCAGTGCAATATCTTTTTTCAAAATTTTAATATGCAAGAACTAAACATTGCAATAAATAATCTAAAAAACAAAAGGTCTCCTGGACCTGATCACATACATCCAGAGTTAATAAAAAACCTTGGAAAAACAGCAAAACAACAACTACTAAAACTCTACAATCTATCCTGGAAAACCACTGTACCTGCTGAATGGCGCAAGGCCAACTCTTGAAGAAAGACAAAACAGCGTCAGAAATAAAACATTTTAGACCAATAGCTCTTACTAGCATAATAGCAAAAGTGATGGAAAAAATGGTGTCAAACAGGTTAAATTGGTTTATAGAATCAAAAATTTAATTTCCCCATGTCAAGCTGGATTTAGAGAGTTCCACTCTACAAATGAACAAGTCTTACTTCTCAGTCAAGAAATCAAAGACTCCTTCAATAGAAAAGAAGATAATTTATCAGTTTTTATTGATTTCCAAAGTGCATATGATTCTATATGCAGAACAAAACTACTAAAGAAAGTAAAAAAAAATAGGGATACAAGATCCAATGTTTTCATGGCTATGTCATTTCCTAACACAACGCTTTATTGCAACCAGATATGGAAGAAACATATCTAAATACAAACAAGTACACCGTGGCTTACCACAAGGCGCAGTGCTCAGCACTACACTTTTTAATATATTTATTAACGATCTGCCACAACAAATACAAGAATCAGGTGTGAAGTGTGCACTATTTGCTGATGACTTAGTAATGTGAACTTCAAAACCAAAAAGCAAAAGTACAGAACTAGAAAAAACCATGCAACAATCCTTAACCAAATTACAAAGGTGCACCAAAGAAAATTTAATGACTGTTAATACAACAAAATCAAACTACCAAATCTTTTCACTAACAAAAAAGCCACTAAAAATAAAACTAAATTTTGAGGGTCAACAATTACCAGAAACAAAGGAAGCAAAGTATTTAGGAGTTACATTTGGTACTAATGTACCAAACAAATAGAAAATGTAATACAAAGAGCAGAGAGGCGCCTTTCACTGTTAAAACATCTAACAGGAATGAAGTGGGGATGTTCCAGAGCAACTCTTAACACAACATACAATGTATATATAAAGCCATTTTTTACTTACTGCAGCGAAGTTCTTGTGACAGCAAACACAAAAAAGATTCAAATCTTTCAAAACCAAAGTCTGAGATTAATTACAGGTGCTATCAAAACCACACCAATAGCAGCTATGGAAATACTAACCAACCAATGCCCCATTGAATATGAAATAGAAAAAGCGGCTCTTATTCAACACGAAAAGTTGATCAGACTCCCATTCAATACATAGCACAAGAGAAATTTTACACAGACACTAAAGACTCAGGAGAGCTTTCTTTCCAAAATTCAAGACATCAAGAAGAATGTATACCTTCCTAATTCAAAGGAAACCTTCATATCTAAAGTCAATCCGACACAAATATTAGACATCACATATTATTTACACCTGACAGAAGAAGTTAAGAAAAGTGATACTCCAACTAGTGTTCTAAAATTATTGCCATTAGAGACAATCCATACTAGATTTCCAGAACACGAATGGCTCCATATTTATACTGATGGATCATTAATATCAAACTAAGATGGAGCAGGTGCTGGAGTCACATGTCACCTCTTTTCCTATTACAAATCTTTAAGTTATGGAACAGCAAACTTTGATGGAGAAATTGAAGCAATTCGAATGGCCCTACAAAATCTTTTGTACAGAATTTCACATTTTCAGCAAGCAGTTATTCTCTCAGATTCCAGGGCAGCAATTATAGCAATTACTTCCAAGTTGTCACCAAAAAACCAAACAATTATAGAATGTTGGAAAATCCTTACCCATCTAACAGCACTTCAAAAACACCTAGTCTTCCAATGGATAACAGCTCACTGTGGACTGAGTGGTGATGAGAAAGCTGATTTTCTTGCAAAAAAGGGTACCGGCAATGTGCAGAAATCTATAGTTAATCTACCATTTGATGCAGCTAAAAGATTAGTCAACTCTGAATTCAAAAAAATTATTGAAAAATATTACTATGAAAAATCAAAAAATAAAAGATGGGAAGTACCAAACATTCAAACAGTAATTCCTGAGTATCCTCGAAAACAGCAGTTGCAACCTTCAGGTTGATTACAGGACATGATTGTCTGGCAAAACATTTAAACAGAATTGGGATATATTCTTCACCACTCTGTCCTCTATGTGATCTGCAAGAGGAAATGGATCGAGACCACCTTCAAATATGCCCGGCCACTTCTAATGGCCCATCCATCAGTGAAAAATATTGGAGAGCAAGAGGATTAATGACTTCATTGTCAGAAATCCAGCATTAGCTAACAACAACATATTTGTGTAGTATTGTTTATGTATATATTACTAAATATCTGTACATTTGTTTAACTTCACGATTTGAATTATGAATGAATGAAAGCATGTTTTTATTTGGATAATAAATCATGACTTGCTAAGAGCAAACAATCTCATTTTTAGATTCACCTTGAGGCGATATTTTTAGAAGAAGCCTCCGAAAATAGTTAAAATTTGTGTTCATAGTGGTGGCAGAAAAAGCCCCCTAGAATTGTAAATCATTGTCCTAGTGGGCAATGATAGAGATTTTCAATTGTCTTAGCTTCTTTTTGTTCATGTATTGTTGGGATTGGCGTCGTGCAAAAATCGCATAGTCCGCGAACAATTGTAAAAGTGATCGACATAGTGTTTATTGGAAGAACATTGCGTTTTAAAAGTCAACAGGAGTGAAAATGCAAAGAACTGATATACAATTAGTAAGGCTGCATCGACAAATAGCAGAAGATTACGAATAAACGTTCCAAGCAAAATTACGCAGTCCGTGTTCGGGTTGTGTGAACCCCGCAGGGCTTGTGAAAAAGGACGCCATTCCTGAAAAGTTGTATTGTTGTTTGTAACTTGAAGGAACAATAAATAAGTATATCTAAAAGATAAAAGGAAATTTAATCTTCTTCGTAAGACGCAGGCCCGTACTACGCCCTGAGGTTCATCGAGAACTTCGATGAAAAGCACCAAGAGTCCCATAGCTACAAAATGGTAACTACGCGGGGCAAATGGACCAACATGTAAACAGTCGTCGTGAATGTTGTGGAACCTCCAGCCCAAGTTCCAACAAGAAATTATCGTTCCAACCTATAGGCCACCAGACAATGCACTTGCCTGTGAATAAATTTACCTGGAAATTGCTCCAGCAGTCAACTTGCAGCTGATGATGAGCATAAGTTGATGAGCATAAGCTCATGTACTGTCCTGCTTAACAAATAAGTTAAGCAATTAAGAGTGTTTAAGTTGACACCACATAAAGAGGATTAAGATTTGCTTCATTGTGTGTGATTTCATTACAATTATATACCCCAATATTTATACAAGTGAAAAAGACATAGCAGTGGATGTGTGTAAGTCGGAAGGCACAGAAAAGGTGTTAAGTATAGTTGTGAAAAGGGAGGAAATCACAAAGGTAACTATCATGTATGGAAAGATAAGAACAAACCAGTAATTGATACACCTCTCCATGTGACGAGACAGAGCAAATGGTTTTGAAGCTTCTAGTCAAGAGTAACAGAGGGAAAGGAAGATATGTTAAGTCAGTTTATGCATTCGTAAAAGTGAAACCAAGGAAGCGTACATGAAATAGGATACAGCAGGAGAAAGAAAGAAAAGGAGAAAAATGTTAATAGTGAATGATCACAGTAAATATTAGAAAACAAAAAAGATGGGTAAAATTATAAAGAAAGGGGGCATAGGCAGATAAATAATAAAGGGATTTAATACAAATAGAAATGAAAGAGAAAGACTATAAATAAAGAACAGTAACATGAGAATATTTCAAACACGTTCAGTGACAAATGCAATTGTATAAAATGTATTGCAGAGAGCTGTTCGAGAGGAAAGGGCTCAGGCCCAAGTTCAAGGATAGCTCAAAATGTATAAGATTAGAACAAAATAAATACAAATACAAATACCCCAATATTTTGCTTCCTCCTGTGGATCCAACTCCATTGCCACAGACATATTACTGTTTAAGAGGAACTTAAAAATTCAAAGCCCCAGCCAGGAATTTAATTTTTCAGTTCCCATTCTACCCCTCAAACATTGTCCACATACGGCTTGTGTGTTTAAAAAAACCAGCAGTAAGTTTGTTGGCATAAATAAATAATATTACTGTTTGTTCCACCAAAAGAAAACTTTCACCTGCCCCATACTCATAGTGCGAGAGGAATCTTTGGAATAAACATTTCCAGCTATTGCCACATTGAATGTAAATGTATTCCTCTCTCTCTTTTCACTTCTTGGAGTGGCTCTTTAGCAATGGTTTGCAAATTCCAAAATTGACAGTAATGTGTCTTCAAGTAATTTTGATTTTTTTGAATATGTTTAACTTTGTTTGAACATTTTAAAGTGAAGGTGAGTGTAAAGAAGTGACTCAAGTGACTCCAAAAATCAAACTCAAACATGAAAACTTCATTGTTAACAGTGTTTCTATTTTTAATATTAATCAGCTTGATATTTCCTTGATGGTCGCTTGCCTAGCTGAGGTCACATGATAGATTTATGGTCCCTTCTTTGGGAGGGTTTTCTATTTGAAAAATGAAGTATAAATATCTTAGTTAAAAGGAAATTACTGGTGTTCATGAAGATATGCTAACATGCTTTGACAGTTAAAATAGATGAAAAGGGTAAATAATTATTAAATATACACTTACACCACAGAAAGATTTCTATACTATAACTTAGATTTGAGGTGCCGTATTTTTATGATTGGGGGTCATTTAGGGGCTAAAAATCTAGCCTGAAAAGAATTATTTTTGGAGAGGAGCAAAAAGTTTTTTTTGAACATGAACCACGTATATGAGAAATTAGATTACAACAATAAAGTTTCTATTACAAATAATGCAGATCCCCATGACTGCACTTGCTGAAGTGCTAGTTTGGTGCTTCGGGGATCATGGTTTCTAGTCCTTCCTTGGCATGGGTGTTTGTGTGCTTGTAAATTTGTGTGCATGTATCTATGAATAAAAAATGGAAAAACAAGCATTAAAACAACAAGAATGCAGGAAAAGAAAAAAAAAATAAAGAAAAATTAAAAAATAAACGAACCATGCAAATGATTGCTCAAGTCAGTGTGTTGAAAGAACTGTTTTTTTTTCTTCTTCTTTCTAAAAATAAAAATTAAAAAAGAAAAGAAATAGTTAACAAATAAGTCACTATTGAACATTTAAACATTATTTGCCTTCCCTCTTTCAAATGAGTTCTTCTAAGCTACTTTTCCCAGCTAAAAAAATTAAAAAAGAATACCTTAGTAGCCCTTGAATCTACTGAATTTTCCAATATCCATAAAAGTATAGAAGATAAGATGCTTTTAAATTTATATTTTTCTAAGAAAACACAAAATTGATACATTTTGAGGTACCAATGGACCAATGGAATAAAATTGTACTGATGTATATACACTGTCTCAGGCAGATACACAAAATGTGGTCAGTGAGACTAAAGGGTAAAAATGCCAGTTGCACTGAGCTGACGAATTCTGAAGTAAAACACCTTAATAACAAAGCTGAAAGTGAATAACTAGTGATTAAAACTTTTAACTATTATACTGCTAAGTGATTACAGAAGTACAAACTGAATATGGCTCTATTAATGAAATAGCACTTACCATATCACTTAGCTGCTGTATTTGTCGCTCAACATATGGAAGCAATGCTTTGATGCAGAACTCTTGAACCAACATTCGAAGTCGATCCAGATCACTTGCTGTAAGGTGAGCTCCATGCTGTAATGTTGCCATGGTGCTCTGCCCCACCCACACATTAGCATTTATGTGACTTGGAATAGCAGCTACATCATTTCCATAATTATTCTGTAATACATATGTAAAATGTCAATAAATATTATCTTATGAACAACAATGTTAGATAAACTGATGCATACTTCAGTACTGATTTCATTAAGGTGTTTTACTGCATTACGTTAAATAGCAGTGTAATGGTTAAGTAAAGTAATAATGGGATGTATTATCTACTTAAGTATATTTATTAGTGTTGCTTTACCAGCTATCTGCCTCTTCTGTCTGTGTACCAGCTTGTATACATGAAGTCATGAAATAGGTGTACAGAGTTAAAATTAGTTCATTTTGGTAAAATATAGATAGCTTATATTGAGAACCACCTGAAAATGTTTAAATTTTTAGACAAACTGCCCTATGAATGAAGTTCAAATGCTATATAAGTGTTTCAAGGTGATTTTATAGTCCTAGATTTGACCGAAATAAATACAAAATTAAGAGTATTCCTGTGCAGCGTCTTCATGAAAACTAATAGTATTTATGCTAATTGCATCATGTATAAAACATAAATTTTACATACAAGGTTTGGAAAGTTGTTGTTGTTGTTAGCTAATGCTGGATTTCTGACAATGAAGTCATTAATCCTCTTGCTCTCCAATATTTTTCACTGATGGATGGGGCACTAGAAGTGGACGGACATATTTGAAGGGTTTGGAAAGTACATGTAGTTCAAATTAGGCTGAAACAGATGCAAATTTAAATGTCTCCTTAAAATTTACAATATACTACCGGACCTGACAGATGTCCTGTTCAAACCTTGTACATCCAAAAATTATAAAATTTTAAAAATAAAGTATAAATTGTTTGGACTGTTTTGATGAAAAAATATGTAACAAAATTATTTTTAGAACACCTGATGCCACCATGGCAACTCAACCTATCAATAGCATGTGATTGTATCTGTATACTATAAACTTAAATTTGTTAAGTACAAACTTAAAACTGTATTAAATAACAACACAAAAGAAAAAACTCAAATTATTTTCATGACAGGTATATTTTTGAAGTGCAAAAAAATATTTAAATATACTTTTAATCTTAATACGGTAAACCCTGCCTTCAACGGACCCCTGTTAAGTGGAAATTGTCCAAATCAGAAGTATTTCATGGTCCCGTGAATTTAGGTATGGAAAACACGCTAAATTCCCTACATTAAATGGAAAGTATCTTACGCAGACAATGGAAATCATAGTACGCCTTTTAACGGAAAATTTCCTGTTTTGGAATGTAGAGTTTAGAAACTTTTCAGGCACAAAATGTCAATGAAGGTGCTTTCAATTGCAGTACCATGAAATATGTCAACATAGACAGTGATGAGCAACCTGAAACAGACACAGTTGATATAGACGTCTTAATGGAGCATATGTGAAGTCAAATAGAAGAAGAGAAGGTGGAGGAAGATGAATAGGAATATGTCCCTTAGTTGGAAGAAGAGTATAGGCTAATTACTTATCGGGATGTAAAAAGTTTAAAGGAGCTGTAACAATTTGCCTTATGGCCAAAAGACTTGAATATGTTTGGTGTGATTTCTCAGGCCATAGTGTTTATGGAAGCCGAGGAGGTAAGCAGCAATGTGTCTAGAAGGCTCTCCTTGGCTACTGGAAAAAATAAATGAATCGTGTATATAGCTATTTTTTGTTCATTATATTTTGGTGTGTATTACTTGTATGTATTTCAGCAGAAATATCTAAACACACACAATAGAATAATACACATACATTTTTTACCTTATACAGTCCATTTATGTATGTTAATGGTTTAATTTTCTTAATAGCCTCAGCCTACCTTCGTTAAATGGAAATCTGTCTTTAACGGAAATGTTCAAGAGTCCCGTTCGATTCCACTGAAGACAGGTTTTACTGGAATAATTTTTTTTTTTTTATCTTAACGAGCAATATTTTTAGTTAATCTTTGATGGATATAAACAAACAAACTTGATGGTTTGCCTACCCTTGAACACACAACATATAATTGGCCATGCGAAAAGCACAGATTTTCTAGATCCAACCTACAAATTGACATTGCTTGGCCTTGTAGTTTATTGATAGTCACTGCAAATGCCAAGCTAATTGGTAATTGCAAACTTTTGAATAGAATGGGCAAGTCTGAAGGGATCATTGGGATACGTGGTAGAACAGGTTCACCTTGAAATTTTCTGTTTAAAATGGTAGCTTTATGAACAAAAGGTAGCATAGTAAACATCAATTATGTTTTCATGGATTTCTACCATATATAATATGACAATGGCCTTGTTTGGTGTTGTACACTTGTTAATTGCAGAAAAACAGGCTGTTCAAAACCTTTTGAGCAGTAGTGCACGCCGCACGCACACACCTGCCCCCACCCCCACCCACACATACACATACACACAAAAAAAAAACTTCAGTATTGCTTAACTGACTTTTACAATGAACCATTATTCAAGATAAAACATATACCATTTCACTTTAAAAGCAATAAATGCTAAAGTTCATCAAATTGAATAAAATGCAAAGAAAAAGGTTTTATAATTGTTGGTAATGTTGCTGTAGATGGGCTTAGGGATGCACAATCTCACTAAATTAGGCCAAATTGGCATGAAGAAATATACATTCCCTGTAGTACACAAAGAGGTTGGTAATTACAAATCAGAGAGGAAGGCGGGTAATGAAACCTAAGTGCAATCTAAAACGGAAACAGCGGAAAGGAAGCGCAATCTAAATAGTGCAGTTACATTAGCAAAGAGGAACAGAAGTGAAACAGAAACATAATTTTGAAGGAGAAAAGGAGCTGTAACATTTGCAAAAGTACTATGAAGTGAAGATTTCCTTTTCCCTCATTTCCTTTAACAAAATGATACATCATTTATGCAGTCAATATAATTACTATCATTTTGAAACAATTTTAAGTGGAACATGCTGCCCTTTAAATTTAGACACACCATTTTGTCACAATCCGTAATATGCAACTTTCATCAAATTTAGTACCTGAAGAGGAACACAAGCCTCAACAATATAGGCTAGGATAAAAAGTAGACAACTACATCAGCAGCTGGGGGACCTATATGAGGATAATGATGACTATGATCCTGGAATGTACCGAGATAGGCTTGCAGAACATCACAACTTCAAACAAGTTTTACTCGATATATAAATGTAATGCGTAAAGATGCCTTTTTCTCAGGAACTATTAATCATATAGGCTTGAAATTTTGTACACTTCTTTGGTGCTTATTAAGCATATGTGAAAATTGAAAACCTGTTGTAAAATTGCTAAAAATTCTATACATTTTTTACAACTTAGCAATTATTTTTTGTAGACTTAACCAACTGATATATTTTAAAATTCTGCTTCCCAGTAGCAAATATGTTTAGAATATGCATGATTCTTTTACAACTACGTGTTGCAAATGGTTCCCAAGGAAAAAGTATTTAAGTTTCATATAGTTTTGGAAAATATTTTTTCAATATATCTCCACACGTATTAATTTTTTAAAAATCTTCTTTAATAGTTACAATCATGAAATATACACCAAAGTATTTCTCATCTTATTCTTATTATGTAATAAAATTTTCATTTATTTCCATTTTATAGTATTGTGTGTATTGTAAATTTTGTCAATTGGTGTCAAACTGGTTACTTGCTCAGACTAGGCTGTCCCCTTAATGGAAATCCGCATTTGAAGTGTCACCAATAATTTGTGACAATTATTTCCAGTAAAATGCGATGATTAAAGCATTCTGTTTGTCAATCACCTGCCACATCTAACTTATAAAACTTAATATTTGCTTCATAAATTATGAAATGTTATGAAATATATTCCTATTTTACCTACTGCATAACTTAAGTTTATGATTTCATAGTTATTTCAAGTTATGTATTTTATGAATTAAGCTGTTTCATCGCTATATGAAGGGATGCCGGTTTATTTTGTAATTGTGGTACTCAGCATTACATTGGGAGATCTTTTGTGTTGAACTGAGGAATGTATAAGTAAAATGCCACTACTGAATGAAAACTGTCTAAATTATAAGGAAGAAGAATTAATAAAATTAATACATCTTAGAGGCTATTCGCTACACTGAATGAGAATTCAATTCCCGTCTTCTTATCTATGTTACCTATGTACATGCATTGCTGGAAATTAACTCCATCACCAGCATTGTCATTGAAACACTTCCATCATGCAAATTATGTCCTACTACTGCTCGCTTTCATTTCTCATACATTGCTGGCCTGTGTTATGTACCCCTGAGCTTGTCGTCTACAGCAACATTACCTAATTTTCTTACAAACCAGGGTTGCCAGATGGTACTTGTAAAAATTACAGAAATTCCCTATTTTGAAATCTTTAAATATCTGCACCACTTATTAAAGTAAATGGAATTATTAATAAAAAATGTTTTACTAACCAGAGACTACATTTTTATGAAACTCAAAATTCAGTTCTGTTATGAGAGTATTTTCAACATAAACTATAGTCTGGCAATTTAACAATACATATGAGAAATTTGTAAACTTGATATACAAACAAGTACACTTTTAAATTTTAAATTATGAAGTTACCTCAGTAAGTATATTTCTCTAAACATGTAGCATCTCGTAACAGCATCATAACATTTTTTTACAACATAATAAAAAATCTTGACAGACAAATTTTGAATTGACATAAACTTGCAATTCTGTTTCATTAAAACAGTGGAGCGTCCGCTTCTGCTCTTGGATAATATATGATTCATCATGAAAAAGCTTGCACTGCAGAGATGTTACAACCAGGAATTACTAAGCCATAACAATGAGTTTTTCCAATTGTGGTGTATCATTTTTCATGGCACTGATCAATGATTAATCCTCCTTTTACAAATTTACTACTGAAATCATCTATTCTGAATTAAATTGTAAACCACCTTTTCAATACCGCATACTCTTCAAACAACAAATCCAAATTAACTGTTCTCCAAGTATGTTGATTTTACACTGTCAACACATCACTGAAAACTGGGACTGTGTGTGTGTGTTTTTTTAAAAATAAAGCCAAGGAATTGAAACTGTTTTTATAAACATAAAATACAATTGTTTCTTTAGTATGTAATGAGCTCATGTCAAATTCATCAAAAACACTTTAAACTGTCTTCCTTTCTTTAGGGAGATCAGCCAATAATTAGCAAATTCAAGTCCATACTCCTATTTTGCACCTGGACAGAAGTGATATCATTTAACCATGAGACTTGATTACACTAATTGTTTTCTTTTCTACTATCTTTGAAACAAAAAAGAACCCAACATTAAATATAAAACAAAGAGAGAGAGAGAGAGAGACAGAGAGAGAGAGACAGAAAGACAGAGACATAGACAGAGAGAGACAGAGATCTTTGCTATTGTCCAGTTTGTTAGATCTGAAGGAAATATCAGCCTTGGAACAGTTAATGCTTTTAACCCTTTCAGTCCCGGTGTCCATTATAATGGACAGGCATTTTTTGCCTGCTTGTAATACTTTTAACGGTTTTTTCTGCTATATTCTTGTTATACTGTTCGTCACCAATTAAACCTAAGTAAAAGCATGTTCTGAATTCTACAAAATTATTTATTTTTTACAATTTACATTGTAGTGTTTTTTTTTTTTTTTTTTAAAAGAAAAGAAGCAAAATCCATGCAACGGCAGTCAAATGATACCCCGTCATCATCCACGCGTACCATCACACCGATTATTTTACGTGGGCCCTCCCCGTCCTTTACCACAGGCACATTTGACTGCAGTTGCTGAGACTCGAACTCACGACCTCAGGCTTTGAGTGCATGGCCAGTGCACTACGTGTTGCCTTAGCGATCATGGCTATCCGAGCCAGCAAGCTGAAGGTGTCCCAGACCGCCTAATCTAAACCGGTTTCAAATTAGAGGAAGAACGGCATAAGTAGCAAAATAATTCGGGTCTGAAAGGGTTAAAACAGGGCAACTGAGGTTTTTGTCTCTTAAGGTTGCAGTTTGCTGCTGTACTATAAGAAAGATATTTTGTAGTCTTTGTATTTGCTACATTTCACCGCCCAAAAATTAAAAGAAATCTCTGACTCTTATCCTTGCAAAAAGAAATGGCTATAATCATACATTATGAACAAGTCTCAATATTAACATTTAAAAAGCTGAAGGCAGTTTCACAGCATTATAAAGACAACCACCATAGATCTTTACAACCAAGTTTCCTTAGATTGTTTAACAAGAAAATTAACATTGACTTTTTTTTTTTTTTTTTTTTTTTTGTCCCATATGTACAAGCATTCTTAATATTCAGTCCATGGTCTGCAAGGTTTTTTTCCAATTAATTATGTAATAGAAATTGAGGTTCAGCTTCTTGAGGTTCCAGGAGAAAATCTCTTGTCATTAAAATGCCATAGGCAAACAGATACCATCTATTGCTATAATTTGATATATCTATTAAAACTGTGGGTGTTACAGCAACATTTTTCTCAGTTAATAGTGTTTTGTTACTTTTGGAGTCAGCACATCTACAACAAGAACTTCAACTCTAGTTTGAGCATAAGACTCTGTCTTAGATATTTCCATGTCATTAAATAAACTTCTCATTAGTTTATTACAACAGACCAACACTTTACTTGAAATTCCACGCCTAACTTTAATGTAGATGACAGAAAAGTTAAATTGGAGTAAAAAACAATCACTTACTTTTTTGATGTTCTTGAGTCATTTTCCCTAGTCAAGTGTCACAGAAAGATTGGGTTTCTCAACATCATGATCATCACCATGTCCAATGCTGTTAACTTTTCAAATAGCACACCAGATACAATGAGTTTATTCCATGTGGACACAAGTCAGTTATGTGTTTTTCCACCTCCTTAAATATATATTTTTAATGAATTCGTATCATTTTTTCACTACCCTACATATTTAGAAAAAAATGCAGTAAAACCTGCCTAAAACAAAACGTGATCATTCCACTAATATGTTTCGTTTTCACAGGTTTCCGTCTTACAAAGGGTTGTACATGTTTTAGTAAAACAAAGTGCAAAAAATATCATTGTTTTGAATTAAACTGAAGGTATAATTTAAAATAAAATTCTATAAATAAAAAATAGGTTCAATTGCATGTTTTACTGTACCTTCAACTTACATATCATACATAATTGCAGTTTCTCCATTAGTTCCCCCCCCCCACCTGCATAACCATCAAAGGGCACTGTTGCGACTTCTTCACCAGAGAACGCTTCTCCTTTGCATCATGCATCAGCTCCAGTTCTGGAACATTCTTGGAAGTTACAAATTCCTGAAGGTCACTCACAACAGATAATGCTTCTTTAAAAGTGTGTATTTTTGGCTCCTTTTCATTGGCGTTGGTTTCGTCGTCATCGTCGCTGTTCATTCCTTCCATGACTTCACAGCTGCTGTTTCCAGCAGCAATATCTGCTGCACTTTGAAAGTCTTCAGTAATGGCAAGTTCGTTATCAAAGCAAGTAACTATGTGGTGCAGTTTTTAAATGTAACTGGTAATACATAGCAGCAAGAATAATGTTCTTCTCAGAAAGATGGAATACTGTGATAGCAGACGCGATTCCTATCTACAGGGTCGAGGTAACGGATGGAATGCATATATCAATGTTTCTTTTTCATAACATATTTATTTATTAACACTTCGTTATTTTACACTCTCAGCACCATATTAAATACTTAAACAACTTTACGTTTTCGTAATTTGTTACAATTTACACTGGATAAAAGTTTGGTGAAAGTTCCATGTTCACACGCTACCAAAACACGTCTTATCACCTTGAACATATAGACGCTAATGAATCATTCCTTGGCGTCGCTTTGGTACGACACACCGCCATTTTGTATTCACCCGCGCAAATAGTTTTTATTATTGAACCCAACAGACTAGCTAGTAACAACAAAACATTGGCTATCCTGAATATTAAAGATAAGTTCCTGATACACCCAAACAAGAACTAGAAATTTATACACTTTTAACAAACATTTATATGAACGATTTTCTATTGGGGTCTAATATTCTGTCTCATATGCCCCTTGTTTTGTTTTTCAAGTTGTCACCTATCTTTACAATCTTGAAACACAATACAATACTTCTCCCTACTCCTCTGATTCAATCACTTTGTACAATTTTTTTTTTTTTTTTTTTTTTTTTTCCAGTCTTCTTCACTGTTTGTCTTTGTCTTTTGTTTTGGCATGATACAGCATGTCTTTATAAAATTCACATATTCAATTACTACACAATACATTCAGTTATTATACAATACATATTCAGTTATTGTACAACACATTTAGTTATTACACAACATGTCCAATTATTATACAATACATATTCAGTTATTGTACAATATATCCAGCTATCATACCACATATGTTCTGTTATTATACAATACATATTCAGTTATTACACAATACATATTCAGTTTTTGTACAACATATTTAGTTATTACACAACATATCCAGTTATTATACAATATATCCAGTTATCACAATACATATTCAGTTATTGTACAACACAAATTCAGTTCTTATACAACACATACTCAGTTATTGTCCATTTGACATTGACACAAATATAATTTAAGTGTATCATGGTTTATTATGTGGTTTTTGACTTGTATTCATTGCTATGAGGAGAGAAAAACAGGATACAAATATTGAGCTAATGATTATGATCATGTTTATGGCAATATTTTATTCAGTTCTTTGCCTTCTTTGTCTTGTAAGTTTATTATGTATAGGCAGGTCATTGAGTCGGTTCTTAAACTCTGATGTTACTAATGGTACTATTTTTCTTAATTGGTTTATTATTCATTGTTGTTTGGTTCAACATTTCTTCGAGCTTAGCATTGGCTATATCCATCTTAATTCATGGGCATTGTTTTTCTGATTATGGTTTTCCTCACTTCACTAATTGTCACTTCTTTGTCTCTTATTTCTATAAGAGAAAACTTCTATACTTATAATTATTCTGCAATTGTATTATTTTTCTTCTCAATTTACCCTCGACATCTTTGTGTCGAAATATTATATCTTTGTCATCATAATTGATTCCTTTTTATTTTTGTCCCTGACATCCTTATGTCAAAAACATATTATCTTCCGTCGCTATAATTCATTTCTTTAATGACAATTAGTGTCCTCATCTGTCTTTGTTGACAATGCTCTTTGTGGTCAATATAGCCAATGACTATGTTGGTTTTCTTCCTTGTTGTAATTCCTAATCTGAACATAATTTTCTAAAAGTAACCCATTAAAAATTGTTATTTTCCATCATCTCTACTATTCCTGCCTTACAAATTTGTTGGCAAAGACTATTTGGTCCTTTCTTTGTATGGCTTTAATTTATTTTTATGGTATCTTCCTACCAACTTGTCATTTTTATTCTGTAGCTCATACGTGTGGTCACCCAGCTGTTTTGTTATGACCAGTGGTCCAGTGTACAATAGCTCCATCTTTCCAGATCTTTTCTCAGATGCCTTGGATGCTTTGTGGCTTTTTAAGAGCACCTTTTCTCCAATTTGTGGGGACCATTTCCTGACGAATCTTTTTACCTTGTTCCTCCCTTTTTCCATTTCTTCACAAATTGATTTTAAATCATTCTTTATTTCTAAGTGGCTTTGTTTCATATCATTTATAGCATCCGGTTGTGAATGCATCACATCAGTCATCGTCTTAATTTTAGGAATTACAATTTGTTCTACAGTTTCATTAATAATGTCTTTCTTTACCACCTCAATCTCTTTCCTTAATTCCTCAGTTATTTCTGCTTTTACATTTGTAATCTTACAGTCTACACTTGTATTACATTCTGTTATTTCCTCTCTACACCTAGCAATTTCTCCTTCTAACATAATCTTATTCTCTCTCATTTCTGATTCTATCTTTCCCATCCTATCTCCTATGATTTCTATCCTAGCTTCTAAGGCCTCCTTTGTTTCATTTAAGTTTTTATGTACTAATTTTAAATTAGTTTCCATTACTTTCATATTTTCTTTACACTCCTGTCTTCCTAATTCTATTTTCTGTTCTAAGTTCTGTCTTCCTAATTCCATTTTCTGTTCTAAGTCCTTTCTCACTTCCTCCATTTTCTGACCTATCTCTTCCTTACTCTGTTCCAGTTTCTGACCTATACTCTGACCTAAACTTTGTTCTATGTCCTGTTTTAATTCTGCGTTATTTTGTTCCATTTTCTGACCTAATTCTTTTTTATTATTTTCCAAGTCCTCTCTCACTCCCTCTATTTTCTGACTCAATTCTACGTTATTTTGTTCCATTTTCTGACCTAAACTTTGTTCTAATCTTTCAAACGTGATCATCATTAACCTTTGGTCTTTGCTTATTGTTAGCTGTTCCTCACTTTCTGATTCTACCTGATAACTAGGCCTATCTGCCCCTTCCCCCACTCCTGTTTCTACCTCTTTTCGCGACATTTTAATTTCTTTATTCAATTCACATTGGGTTAATAGTCCCACTACTTTGCCGCTTCTCAGTAACATAAAAATGGAAATAAACTGTATGTGAAAACAAAAAATTTTTGATCCTACTTTCTTTTCCGTTACTTCGTCCAGTTATTTACGTCTCCTGGGCAGTTGGCTTCGCTAGATGATCTCCGGTGCTTTTCCCACGTTGATTATCCGTGCATCGGTGTCCTGATGGCGATATCAAACGATGGTCTAATGGCGTCTTCTTTCCATTTGACGCGGCGTCACTTGATGTTTTATCGTGATTTCAATTCTCGTAATTTTGCATTCCATCCTAAATTCGAGTTCCACGTTGGGTAAGCCATTTTGGTGCAGTTTTTAAATGTAACTGGTAATACATAGCAGCAAGAATAATGTTCTTCTCAGAAAGATGGAATACTGTGATAGCAGGCGCGATTCCTATCTACAGGGTCGAGGTAACGGATGGAATGCATATATCAATGTTTCTTTTTCATAACATATTTATTTATTAACACTTCGTTATTTTACACTCTCAGCACCATATTAAATACTTAAACAACTTTACGTTTTCGTAATTTGTTAGAATTTACACTGGATAAAAGTTTGGTGTAAGTTCCATGTTCACACGCTACCAAAACACGTCTTATCACCTTGAACATATAGACGCTAATGAATCATTCCTTGGCGTCGCTTTGGTACGACACACCACCATTTTGTATTCATCCGCGCAAATAGTTTTTATTATTGAACACAACAGACTAGCTAGTAACAACCAAACATTGGCTATCCTGAATATTAAAGATAAGTTCCTGATACACCCAAACAAGAACTAGAAATTTATACACTTTTAACAAACATTTATATGAACGATTTTCTATTGGGGTCTAATATTCTGTCTCATATGTATTAAGCATAATGAAAATCCATCACAGGTTATTTAGGCAAACAGTTCCGGAAAAACTATTCCATTTCCGCACTATGCAGTGAGTGAGTGTGTTGGGTTTAAGGGCCCGTCGACAACTTGGTCATTAGGGCCCCGAGTCCAGAAGTAAAATTACATACCGTCAAGTGTTAAAACATCACCCATTAAAAACTAAAAATCTACGGTTAAAATAGATAAAAAACCTCTAAACAACTATTAAAACGTTTCATTTAAAATGCTAAAAACAGAAACTTAAAATTGCTACAAAGTAAAAAACAGTAAAACGTTCAAAAACCCAAAAATACGGTCATCTAAAAGGCTAAAATCTCTGAAATAAAATAACGTTACACTTGCTTCTTAAAATCAATTCTGGAACAAAACCGCAGCACTGTATTTACAGATACTGGGTCGTTGCCTAAAACTGACGACAGTGTAAGGCCCAGGCCAACGGACTAGCGCTCACGAGCGTATCGCGGACAATCAAGAAGGACATGTGAGACGGAGATTGGAATGTTACACGTCGTACAGACAGGCTCCGGATCACCACGCAAAAGGTGTCCATGCGTGGCTCGGGTATGGCCTATCCTCAGGCGGGTTAAAACCACTTCTTCCCGCCTGGAATTCCTGCAGCTGGTATGCCAGGGTTGTACCGTGTCCTTGATTGTCCGTAATTGAGTGCCAGATAACGCTTCCCAAGATTCCTGCCAGAGAGCAAATAGATGGCGACGGAAATATTTCTGCACATCTATATAGGGGAGCGTACGGGTGGAATACTCCGGAAGGCGACATGCAGACCTTGCAGCCGCAGCCGCCGCCTCGTTACCCGGAATACCCACATGGCCTGGGATCCACGTAAAAACAAACTGGTATCCGCGAGACAGTAGCTGAGAAATCAACGTCTGGATTTTAACAACCAATGCCGAGGTGCCGATAAACTGTTTCAGGGCCTGGAGAGCGCCAAAAGAATCGGAACAAACGATAAAACTTCCAGGACCTGAACTGGAGATAAAAAGGAGGAAATAAAATATGGCAAACAACTCGGCGGTAAATACTGAACTGGCGTCCGGTAGACGGTACGTATGAGCGTCACCGTTGTATATAAAGGCGCAACCCGTCGAACTACCCATCTGGGACCCATCGGTAAATACCGGACAGGAAGTCCGGTATCGCCCCAGTAGTTCCGTGAATAGTTGGCGAAACACGGAATGAGGGGTAGCTATCTTAACACAGCCCGACAGCTCCAGGTCAAAGCGTGCGCGCTGGAGTTGCCAGGGAGGACATCGGCCACATGAATGCCGCTCTACGGCTGGCAGTCGAAGGGCGTGTGCAGCAAGCAGTTCAAGAAACCGTATACCACTTGGACGGGAGATAGTTGTATTTCGCGTATAACGGTGCGCGAGGTCTGGACGCAACTCGGGTGGAAACGAAGGGTGACCTGGATGGGCGGCCAGCCTTGCCACGTAAGAACAAAGTAATAAAGAGCGTCGAACAGACAGTGGAGGTTCGCCAGAATCAGCATACAGACAATCGATTCTGCTGGTGCAGAAAGCCCCAGTAGCGAGACGGATACCAGTGTGATGTACTGTGTCTAAAAGCCGGAGTTTAGACGCAGACGCCGCGCCATAAATAAAACAGCCGTAGTCTAATTTGGACCGGACCAGAGAGCCATACAACCTCAACATGACGGTGCGATCGCCGCCCCAAGATGCCCCAGATAAGACCCTCAGTATCCGAAGCGAACGATCGCACGAAGCACGAAGATAACGGATATGGTGCTCCCATGTGAGTTTACTGTCGAGGTGTAGGCCCAAGAACTTAAGGTGCGGTACAAAAGGAAGACGTGTGTCGCGGAGATGAAGATCAGGAGGAGGGTGTACTCCTCGCAGTCGGTGAAAGTGTAGACACTGTGTTTTCGTAGGGGACAGCCGAAAGCCCGTGCGTAATGCCCACTCGGCGATGGAGGTTATGGTCAGCTGCAGTTGACGCTCGATGTGCTCCAAACTATAAGAGCGATAGTAGATCGCAAAGTCGTCAACATACAGCGACATCGGGATACCGCTACGAACAACACTAGTGATGCCATTAATGGCAACTGCGAAAAGTGTGACACTGAGGATGGATCCCTGGGGTACACCATTCTCCTGGATCTTCTCTTGAGACAGCGTGTTGCCTATACGGACACGAAAACGGCGAATGAGTAAAAAGTTAAAAAGGAAAACGGCTAAGTGACCGCGCAAACCACAACCGTGTAGAGTACGGAGAATGCCATAGCGCCAAGTAGTATCGTAGGCCTTCTCCAGATCAAAGAAGACACCCACGACATGCTGCTTCAGGAGAAACGCATTCTGTATGTATGCCTCCATGCGCGTCAGGTTGTCGACACTGGAGCGATAGCGACGAAATCCGCACTGAACATTGCTCAGCAGGTTATTCGTCTCTAGCCACCACACTAAGCGAGTGATAATCATCCGTTCCAAGGTCTTGCAGACGACACTCGTCAGGCAAATAGGGCGGTAGCTAGAGGGAAGTGTCCGGTCTTTTCCTGGTCGAGGGATAGGGATGACAATGCCCTCTCGCCAGGAAGACGGAAAAACCTGCTGATGCCAGATGCGGTTATACATGCTCAACATGAAGGAAAGAGCTGCAGGTGGAAGATGAAGCAGCATTTGGCGGTGGATGTCATCAGGACCGGGAGAAGAATTCTTTGCTAGGGACAAGGAATGCGCTAGCTCCGCCTCGGTAAATGGTGCATTGTACGGTTCACTTTGGGCACTGTTAAAACTAAGGCCTATCTGCTCCGCAGATTCCTTGATAGCTAAAAACGCTCTATCATAGCTTTGGGTTTGGCTAGTACAGGCAAAATACTCGGCAAGGGCGTCGGCGATGTCCTGCTCGCTGGTGTAACGGGAGCCCTGTACGGCAAGGCCGGGGATGGTCGTCCGGCGACACTTGCCGTACATTCGCCGAACAGCAGTCCACACCTTTTGCGCCGAATTTCGACGGGAAAGAGAAGATACATACTTTTCCCACGATTTGCGTTTTGCGTCTCGAAGTATAAATCTTGCCCTAGCACGAGCACGCTTAAAAGCGACAAAGTTCGCCTGCGTAGGATGTAATGTAAAGATACGCAATGCACGCTTGCGTGCTTTAGTAGCCAAACGGCATTCCTCGGACCACCAAGGCACAGGAACGTGACGAGGTGTATTGGAACCACGAGGAATGCTGGACGAAGGATAGAGTAAGTAAAATACTCCACCATGTCGTCAATGGTGGTAAAACCATCGTCGGTTAGGTGAATGAGGGAACGAAACTTCCCCCAGTCAGCCTTGGAAATAATCCAGTGAGGAAAGCGTGTTGGCACAGAATTGTGGCCCGATAGGTGAATGCTAATGGGGTAATGATCACTGCCAAATAAGTCGGAAAGTACCGACCAGTCGAGTAGAGGTACCAGTGACGGACTGCTAAAAGAAACGTCAAGTGCGGAGTGTGTACCATAGGCAGATGATAAGTAAGTAGGCACGACAGTGTTTAATATGACTAGGCCGGACATATGGCAAACGTCTGCTACAAGGCACCCACGGGCATCGTCAATGTCGGAGCCCCAATGAGAGTGCTTGGCATTCAGATCGCCAAGAAAGATGAACGGTGGCGGAATCTGTGCCAAGAGAGCCCGAAGATCGTTCGTGTGTACGACACTGACCGGTGGCACATAGACATTGCAAAGGGAGAAACAGAGGCTCTGCAGCTGCACACGCACCGCTACAGCTTGTAGCGGCGTGTTGAGTGGCACACTGGTGGCAGAGATATCATGCGCCACCAGAATAGCAACACCACCGCTTGCTCGCCTATCAGCTGCAGAGTCATGTCTAAATGCCGAAAAACCACGAAGTTGTAATGCGTGGTTAGGATGCAAGTGCGTTTCTTGTAGACAGACGATTGATGGAGAGCGTTGCGAAACGAGATGCTGTATGTCCGGAACACGTGCCCGGAACCCATTAACATTCCACTGGATTATTTCCATGGTAAAGAAGAATTAGGGATTCGTCTTCATCTTTTTCTTTTTCATCTTTACCTTAACCGACTTCGGACGGGGTAAGTTAAATTCGCCATCGTCTGGTGACTCCGCCGACGTCCGGGAGTCTGAAGATCCCCGGCGGCTCGCTGTACGAGAGCGGGAGCGAGACTTCATGGACGATGTGCGACTGCTGGCGCGACCAGAAGGCCTAGAATAATGGCTGTCAACAGGCTGGCTGCGGCTAGTTGTCTTCTGAGCTGGTGTCTGCACGGCTATAGATGTAGTAGCAGGTGCAGCTGTGGCACGAGACAGTGAAGGGGTATTCGCAGGTAGGTCAGTCTGTGTTGAAGCATCTGACACAGGAACGTGCTGTATCGCTACGCTGCTGGCAGGAGCGCATCGGGCAGCCAAGGCATAACCTGTGGTGGTAGCAGGTTTCAGCTGCTCAAAGCGACGACGTGCTTCTGGAAACGTGAGATGTTCTTTCACGCGCAATTCTTGTATACACTTCTCATCCAGGAACTTCGCACACTGACACGAGCTGGATGGATGCTTCCCTTCACAGTTCACACAGAGGGGATCCCGTGTACATGTCGGGTCCTCATGGGCTGCTAAACCACAGCGCTCACATATAGCAGGATTATTACACAGGGTCTTAGTATGGCCGAACCGTTGGCACCTAAAACAACGCATGAGGTTCGGCACATACTGGCGTACGGCGGCACGTTCGTAGCCACAAAAGATGTACTCGGGCAATTTAGTCCCTCTGAACGTCAGAAACACCGTACGCAAAGGTACATCCTTGCCATCCTGCTTTCGGGTAAGGCGGTAAGCCTGACACACACGCTGGTCGGAGAGACAGGTGGTAATCTCCTCGTTCGACAGATTGTCCAGACTGGAGGTGGTGACAACTCCCCTACATGTGTTGAGCGATTTGTGTGGGGCTACCCGAATTGGGTTGGAGCCCAACAAACTCGCCTTTAAAAGTTTCTGGGTCTGGTCTGCAGTGTTGGTTTCGATCAACAGCGTACCGTCTCGAACTCTGGTCGCGTTCTTAACCGGGCCATATATTCTGTCGACTTCTCGTTTTATATAAAATGGGCTAAGGTCCTTTATCGTTTTCCCGTCACATGCCAAAGTCAAAACCAAGAAAGGGTCAAAGGAAGAGGGGTAGCGCAGAGACATGATTATTTGGACCCCCATCCGGAACCGTCGGCGTCAGCCTGCCATCCGGGGGTCAAAGGATAAAAGACACCAAAATCTCCACGGTCTGTGCCGCCATGGAGACCCCTCCATGACTGACCTCAAGGCGTACTTCAGAGGAGCTGCCCTCCGATCTCCACTGCTTGTCCGCATGGGTAAACCGTTCACCACGTGACACCCCGGTTTTATGTCCCCACCACAGGAATAACCGCCTGTGGCTCCCCGCTTTAGCACACGCTGCCTCAACGGAGTCAGCGTGGATTCAGGGGACTTCGGGTTGATTACACCGGGGCTCCGTCAGCGGTAACACGTCCGGCCGGTGATACTAACCCGACGGCACGCGGCCGTCGGGAGATTAACACCGGCCGTGCCCTCCAGGAGCTACGTGGGTGTACTTGACGTGTGGACGGGCTCCGCACCTAAGGCTACACATGGGGGCAGTGTGAAGGGTCCGCACAATCTTCGCGCCTGAGACCTCCGAAGAGCACACAAGTCGGGGGCCGCGCTGAAAACCGTGGGACAGGACCACGGAGATAGGAAAGATCCCTGCTGGTGAGACAGGAGTTATAAATCTAGGAACTTACAAACTAATAATCAGAATAAACCTAGAAGAGGAAGAGGGTGATATAAAAAGCAACATAAAACGTCGCACGTGGCACAGTTAATGAAGGTGGAGGGGGTGAAATGATTGTGCGCAGCTCGGGGCCCCGGGTGCGCCAAACCCGGACCTACCGTGGTAGGTTCCCCTGGGGGAGTTTGATTTCGGAGTCCTCTTCTCCTAGATGAGTTGTCGACCAAGACTACCGAGCCTCATCTACCCGTTTGGAATGTTCTTAGCTTCCCCTCACCTCTTGCCTACCAGTGGTCACAAAGACACACGTAGCAGGCCGTCTGGTTCGGGTACTGAGCCCCTCCGCCACGGCAAGGCGACACTCCTTCGGAGGGGCGCACTATGCAATTTTCCGCTTTAAAGTGTTATTTAACATAGGAAATAGCTCCGTTCTGAGACTTATTTTCCGGCTGTCCAGGTTCCCGGTACATAGGGGATCTGATTTAGTCAGGTTTTACTGTAACATTACTTTGGATTGGACAACTCCATAGAATGCAGAAAACATAAAGGGCACAAGGAAGTATTTTCAAAGTGAATATTTGAATTCCCATGACATGTTGCTCACTATTAACATTTGACTTATTACATTCAGTTAGTTGTATGTGTTATGGTTGTTACCTAATTGCAAAATTATAATAGTCAAAATTTAACCTCCAGTTTTCTGGCTCAAGGAAAGCAAAGTGGGAAATTTATAGCTTAAATCAGTAAACAGAAGTACTAACAGAAATACTCCAAAATTATGGGAAACTGCAAAACTCAGGAATTGGGAATCCTTAATGTTGCCCTACACTGATACAGGATAATATGAATATGAGTTTGAGTACTAAAGCATATGCATCTTGGGCAGCCCATAAATTTGGGTCCTAGTCCCTCTGTCATTGGACAGCCCTGTGAAATTCTCTACATATAATTTATGACATGAGTTGTTTATTCTTTGACTACCGTTAATTAACCTGGTTCAATTATACACACCTGAAGCTATTAACCGTGAAGCAATATAATCCACCAATATCACAAAGTATGCAGACACCAACAGCTTCACTTAACTAACATTAAGCTCTACAGATTACACAACCAACATGTTTCAGCAGTCTTTCAGCCATTTTCACGGTAAGCTGACCCTGGCCAACCTTGCTACGAACCGTTAAGTGCGAGCACTAATGTTACTCATGATTACGTCACTTGCACTGATGTCATCCATGATGACGTCACTACCCACCACTGATCTCAAAGCAACAGAATCAAATAGGCCATATTTCAAAATTCATAACACAGTCCCTATTTTTCAAAATGAATCCTTTTTCCCAAACCATCAAATCAATGGGTCCATTTAATTGCTTTAATAATTTAACCTCTGGATTTATTTCATGATTATATGGCCAAAAATGATCTACCACAGCTGATTTCTCTGTTTGTATCTGAGGTTTCTAAAATGTTCTTTTATTCTGGTTTCCAGATGACATTTTGGTTTTCCAGTGTAAACCTTATCACAATCCAGACAGTCAACTTCATAAATACCAGACTTTGCACATTGAAATTTTGTCCTTTTTAAAAAAATTAAGCAAATTTTTTATATTATATTTATTTTGAGGAGCCAAAATAATGCCATGTTCTTTAAAACTTTTTATAAATAGTTTTTTAGCCAAAGAGTGGTAAGTAAACTTTTTAAATTTATGATCATTTGAAGCTTCATTTATGGCCTTTTGATATTTAAATTTCTCTATCATTTTATGTATAAATTCTGTACTAAAACCATCAAATAATGATGTGTTGATAATGTGTTCATATTCTGGAATACAATATCTATCATTCTTCCTTATTAAGGGGTATATTTATCAACCCATACATCAAACTGTTGAAAACAGTGAACTTATGTGAAGGAGGGTTGAAGTACTTTATATATATACACACTTATCAGTATGTGTTGATGTATAAACTTAGGCTTTCACAGCCGGTGTCCTGACTATTAGCTAGGTTTATCTCTTCCGGGCTTGTAGGCCATGGTCTACAAGGCATTGAAGATACCAACTTTTCACCAAGTACTGCGCTTGGCATCTTCAGGGTAAGATGATCCGTTGTCTGTACTTGTCAGAGTTCGAAGGTGGAAGCAACGAACATGGCACTCTTATATAGTGGTGGTGGGCAGGGCTTGTGCTGGCTAGGTTGGTGACTGACTTGCATTGGGCTAAATTTTTATTGTTAATAAAACCCCACCTATACCCAGCCCGCCAGCCAATGCAAGCTAATCACCATCTTAACCAAGCCCCGCCCACCACCCCTATATAAGAGTGCCACATTCGTTGCTTCAGCATTCGAACTCTGACCAGCGCAGACAACAGATTATCTTACCCTGTAGATGCCAAGCACAGTACTCGGCCAAACGTTGGTATCTTCAACCCATTCTAGACCACGGCCTACGAGCCCGGAAGAGATAAACCTAGCTAACAGTCAGCATATGTTTACTTTCTATGAATGTAAAATACAGTTCATTATTTCGTCTTATTATGATCTTCAAATCAGGGAATGAAATACAACCATTGTTTTCAATTTCTGAGCTGAATTTTGTAGATTTATCTTGTAAATTCAAAAGCTTTAAAGCAATCATTTATCAGTTCCTCAGGCGCAATATCAAAAATGTCATCTACATATCTATAACAGGTTTTGAAAATTAAAGGGAATGCTTTAGTGTTGTGTACTTCAAAAAAACTCATGAAAGGATTGGCAAGAAATGGTGATAATGGACTACCCATAGCTAAGCCAGATGTTTGTTGAAAGAAATTGTCATTAAACCTGAAAAAGATTTGATCCAAACAAAGATTTGTAAGCTTCACAAATTATTGATTAATTCTTCATTTAATTTAATGGAATGCAACCATTTAATGACTTGAAGCTTTCCCGGCGTTGATTATTGATGATAGTTTCTTGGGCTAACAGCCAGGTCAGATTAGGGTAACTACCCAAGCTTTCAGCGACTAACTCTGCCGCCATCCTCTGGGGAACTGAATCTAGGCTACTGATGTTGCGATATTTATACCTAGAGCGCAGCCGATAAGAACCGCCCACTTTTTTACCATTGGCCGAGCTCCGACCGATGGAGGCACGTGCGGAACCAATCAGGTGATTGCCGATGCTTCTCTGCACTGTGGAGGAGAGATATGCTGAATGACTGGTGTCCATGCTTTGCTGATTTGAAGGCCTTCATCCCTGTTGAAGTTGTTTTTATTCGCTTTAATGTATAGAGCTTCTTTAATCACCCTATCGTAGTACCTAGAGGACTTTTCAAGAATTTTTGTAGAGGCGAATTTGATTTTATGATCTGTATTATATGTGTGCTCAGCCACTGCGGATTTTTCTGGGTATCCTAGTCTAATACAACGTTGATGTTCTTTGATGCGATCTTCTACAGTTCTACCTGTTTGTCCTATGTAAACTTTGCCGCAACTGCATGGGATTTCATAAATGCCTGGTGCACGAAGACCTAAATTATCTTTAGCAGAACCTAAAAACTGTTTTATTTTGGTTGGGGGTTTGAATACGGTTTTTATTTGATATTTCATCAGCAATCTTCCAATTTTCCCCGACAGGGCGCCACAATAAGGGATGACTGCTAGGCCTGCATGTTCTTTCTTTGTAATAGGTTCACGGTTTCGTTTGGAGTGCATTTTCTTAAAAGTACTGTTTATTTCCTGGTTAGTGTATTGATTCTGTCTGAAAACTGTACGCAGGTGTTGTATTTCTTGAGGTAGATTTTCAAGATCAGAGATAGCAATCGCTCGATGTATGTGTGTTGAGAGGACTGTCTGCTTTTGTGCCGGGTGATTATCACCATTTCTTGCCAATCTTTTCATGAGTTTTTTCAAAGTACACAACACTAAAGCATTCCCTTTAATTCTCAAAACCTGGTGTGGATATGTAGATGACATTTTTGCTATTGTGCCTGAGGAACTGATCTATGATGCTTTAAAGCTTTTGAATTTACAAGATAAATCCACAAAATTCAGTTTAGAAATTGAAAACAATAGTTGTCTTCCATTCCTAGATTTGAAGATCATAATAAGACAAAATAATGAACTGTATTTTGGCAGTCAAGAAAGTCAACACATCCTCATTACTACATTAAAATCAAAACCTTTAACCCTCCTTCACATAAATTCGCTGTTTTCAACAGTTTAATTTATAGGATGATAAATATACCCCTTAATAAGGAAGACTTTAACAGAGAATATGAACACATTATCAACACAGCATTATTTAATGGTTTTAGTACAGAATTTATACATAAAAAGATAAATTTAAATATCAAAAGGCCGTAAATGAAGCTTCCACTCTCAAAAAAACTAAAAGATGACTGTAAATTTAAAAAGTTTACTTACCAACCTTGGGCTAATATAATATTTACAAAAATTTTTGAAGAACATGGCATAATTTTGGCTGCTCAAAATAAATATGATATAAAAATTTGCTTCATTTTTCTAAAAAGGACAAAGTTCCAAGTTGTAAAAAGTCTAGCATTTATGAAGTTGACAGTCTGCATTGTGATAAGGTTTACATGGGAAAAACAAAATGTCACCTGGAAACCAGAATAAAAGAACATTTTAGAAACATCAGATATAAACAGAAAAATCAGCTGTGGCAGATCATTTTTGGTCATTTAATCATGAAATAAATCCAGAGGTTAAATTACTAAAGCAATTAAATGGACCCATTGATTTGATGGTTTGGGAAAGAAGATTCATTTTGAAAAACAGGGACTGTGTTATGAATTTTGAAATACCGCCTATTGATTCTGTTAGTAAATTTGCTTTGAGATCAGTGGTGGGCATTGATGTCAGCATGAGTGATGTAATCATGCGTTACGTCAACACTCGCACATAACGGTTCATAGCAAGGTTCACCAAGGTCAGTTTACCTTGAAAATGGCAGACACTGCTGAAACACGGTTGTGTAATGTGTACAACTCAATTTCAGTTAAGTGAAGCTGTTGGTCTCTACATTCTTTGTGCTATTGGTGAACCTTGTTCAAATTTGTCTCGTCTTTTAACTTTTGTCTTTTGATTTACTTATTTTTACCAAATACTGTTATACTTTCCATTTCCCTAAGTTCATTATTATTTTAAATTACCTATCCCATTTTAAAATGTACTTCCCCCCCCCCCCCCCCCCCCCGCATTTTCTTACATTTCATGACCATTGGCTAATAATTTTCTAAATCTCAGTGATTCACTTTCTTATCTCTTGGTCACTTCCATTTCCTTTCCTCACTTAACTTTCACGTTTTTACAATACCTACTTGACTTTATCCCTAAAGTTTTATTTCCATCCCTCCTACCAACCCTGAACATTGCTAACTTAATCACTTGTTCTCGCTTATCCCAAGGCAAACCAATTTCCTCTCTTTTTTTCAATTTCCTATATATTAGCATTTTTTCACTATCTGATACCCACTTAAGTAAATTTTGATCTTTCCAAATATGTGCTGGCCTCTTCTGCTTGCCTTTGTTCCATTCCATTCTGCCCACTATGTTAACACCTGTTTCTCTGTTCTCCCATTCCACCTGGTCATTACCACATCTTCCTGTTTACTCAGTTTATTTCAACTCAACTTTGAAATTGCCCCTTTGTTATCTGAGTAATTTGCACTAACAACTTTGCCGGTCACCTGTTGATTCCCGGTCTTCACTAAATTTTGCATTTTCTTACCATCATCTTCTTTCTCCATCAAATTGCTGTGACCAATCATAGCTTCTTTCTTCTCCTTTTCGGTCACTTCGTCACTTGCTAATATCCCTTCTTTTTTTCTCTTTCACATCTGTTCTTGAGGTAATGTGCCTTTTCCATCTCAGCAATTCTTTGAAATACAGTAAGGCTGACTTATTAATTTTCTGTGTTTTCTGACTCATCACATCTTGAATTTTCACCACTGTGTCTGTTAATTTGTTCTTTTCCTCTGCAATTTGACTATCTGTCCGTATTTTTAAACCTCGGATATATGCCTGTTTGTTTTTCTCTGCTCTATTGATTTCCTCATTTGCTGCCTTTGGTTATATAAGTCTTTGTTGAAAAACATATTTGTTCCTTTAAGTTTCTTTGTCTGTTTCAGTAGTTGTAAATCATATACATACTTTATCTCTTGCCTTGGATCAAAGCCTATTGTTTCTTCTATTCCTACAAACACGAAGCTATATTACCTACTTCTGTCCCCCCATTTTCCCAATCTTTCTTTAATGTTTTGTAATTCTTCTTTTAACATTTTGATATTTTTAAGCATTTCCTGTTCTTTATCAAATGGTTCTCTTCTTTTATTTCCCTCTGTCCTCTCTTCCATTGCAAGTATTTTTCATATTTGCCTCAGCTCTGCTATTGTTTTGTCTGTAGAATCTTTGTTGGCCATGCCCTTGCATCCTTTTCCTCGTACTCACAGCACCGTTCTTAGCACACGTTTGCACTCTCTCGCTGCTTGCTCAATACTTGATGTAGGATAATATACACATTTGTATCCTGGTGAAATTCCATCCCAAAATGAGGACTTACTTCCTGTGCAATTTGATACCAAGATTTCTCCATGGTATATCATAATTTTACAATATGTGCACTAGTTTAATTTAAATGTACATATGACAGCTGAAAAATGTTTGTGTATTTCTCTTAACTGCTTTCTTGTTTTCAGGTGAAGATGCTATTCTGTTAATGTTTAAAATCCTACAGGTACAGTCCCTTGTTTCTGAACCTTGGCTGGCTGCTTTGTGTCCCACTGCTGCCACCGAACCAAATGCTTCTGCTGAATGAGTCAAATATTCACGGAGCCTGAACTCAAGTACAGTGTGCGGGCAATTCAAGCGCATAGAGTTGCATCCGTACAATAACCACATACCTTAATCACAGGTGTTGCGCTGCCACGCATCTCTCACACCTTTTAAAATGTTTTCCATTAATTCTTCTGAAATTGCAGTCATCTCTCTTCTGATATTGTCTTTCAGCTCAACCAACGTATGCAGGTTGTTCTAATATATTTATTTTTTAAGTTCCCACAAATAAAAGTTGCATATCATAAGGTCTGGGGATCGCTGGGGCTGTAGTCCTTTACTGATGACCCTATCTTCAAAAATTTCCTCAATTTCAACAAGAGATCAGCTGTATGTGCTGTAACAGGGTCTTGTTGAAAATATTCCTGTGGACATTCAATGCCACATAAATATTCCAGGAATGGTTTTGTTATTGTATCCCTGTATCTCTGTCTATTAACTGTATCCTCAACAAATACAGGCTCTATAATTTGGTACAAATTCACAGCACACCAAACACCAATTTTCTGCTCATGCAATGGCATTTCGTATACAATATTGAGTTTTTCTGCATTCCAGTATCTGTTGTTTTGTGTCGATACATGGTTATTGAATGTACACAGACAATTTAAATAAAAGTCTGCTACAGCACACACAGCTGACCTCTCAAAATTAATTGAAGAAATTTTTGAAGATAGGGTCATCGTAAAGTACTATGGTCACCGCGATCCCCAGACCTTATGGTATGCAACTTTTAATTATGGGGAAGCTTAAATAATAAAGTTTATAAGAACAGCCCACATACATTGGAAGAGCTGAAATACAGTATCAGAAGAGAAATTACTGCAATTTCAGAAGAAGAAATAATGAACGATAATAAACATTTTCTTAAAGGGTGTGAGAGACACATAGCAGTAGGAGATAATTTCCAACACCTTCTGTGGTAAAGGTATGTGGTTATTGTATGCATGTAAATCCATACGCTTGAATTGCCGGCATGCAATGTGCTTGAGTTCAGGGTTTGTGAATATTCAACTCGGCTGCCAGCAGCATGCAGTACTGCAGCAGTAGCAGGTCACCAAGCAGCCAGTCAGGGGTCAGAAATAAAGCATTGTAGAATGTACTTAAATGAAATTTATTATACTTATTTGGGAAATCCGGTATCTATTTTATTTCAGCTTGACATTATTACAATTGTATGTTCATAACATTACATTTTACATTTACTTTACTTTACATTTACTTTACATCTCCTTTCGTCTGATAATAAACAAAACAAACAAAAGAATTCCATCAACAATTCCCCCAAAAAATAACAATAAATTTACCATACAAAATTGAAACAATTCACAAAGTACAGTCTTTGAGTTGCCCCTGGTGCAAATATAAATAAACACTGTGGTCAACTACTATATTATACACCAGGCCTCTCTATTTGAGCTCCTAACACAGAATTAACTATAACTAGATTACCTATATCAAATTTACCTGTTGGGCATCCTTTTCATCTTCCAACTTTGTGATTCTCCCTATGTTCCTCATACATTTTTCTTTCATCCTTCCTAACAATTCACCTAGCTTTCTAATCACCTCAGTATTGTTTAGCTTTCCTATTTTTATCCTTAATACTTCTCTTTGTACTTTTGACCACCTAGCTGGTACATTTTTCCCTCCATACTTTAGTCCTTTCACAGTCTACAATAAAGTGCAAATCCTTATCTATTTCCCCACACATAGGGCACTTCTGCAGGTCCATTCACTGTTTCATGCCCTTCAATCCTATTACCCCAGATCTAAACCACGTCCACTCTTCCCTTTCCAATACATTTCTCCCTGCTCCAATCTTTCTTAATTTGTCTGCACAATGTCAAGGTTCTCTTATCCCCAATACTACTGAATATCTCCTGAATATTTATATACTCAATTCTTTGTCTAATCCCCTTCCAAAACTTCTCTTCTAAAATGTCTCTGTTTCTCCAAATGTTCCCCATCCCTATTTCTTGTATAATCCTCAGCACTGATAAAGCCCAACTACCTGGTGCTAATGTTTTTTCTTGCATTATCATACACTGTTTTACTAAATTCTGATCCTCTGACACTATTACCCAATACCAATATTTTAACAATCATTCCATAACTAACCCTTTATTTCCTGTTCTCCCTAATTCTAACAGTGCTACGCCCTTGGTGACCCTAAAATCAAGCAACAAAAACTTGTGAGTATTAAATCCACCCCTAGCCACCCTTCTTCATATCCCTATATTTCTATCCCATATAACACTTTTGCTTCAACTATTGCCTTGTACACTTTTTCTAACCATTTAACTTGTATCCCTGGAATTTTGGAAACACAAGCTTTAATCCCCCTCATGGCCATTTTACCCTTTGCTAACACTACTCTCTTTTAATCCTGCCATTTTCCACTACTACTTAACTGAACCCCCAAGTACTCAATTTTTCTCACAATGGCTATTTCCTGTCCTCCCATACACCATTTTCCTTCCCATTTCAATTTATACCCCTTTTTAAAAACCATAATCCTGGTCTTCTTATAGTTTATCTTAAGCCCCCAACTTTTACAGAACCTCTCCAAAACTTTTATGGCTCTTGATAATCCCCCAATTGATATAGACCCCACCACCAGATCATCTGCAAATAAAGACCTGGGATTTCTCTATTATTTAATGTGGGTGAGCATACATTCTCTTTATCCAGTGTTTCCAAAATATCATCCATGAGCAAATTAAATAGTATGGGGCTCAACTTACACCCCTGCCTATATCTTGTGAAACTCTATTCACCCCCCCCCTCTTTATGCAAAATCTATTCTCTGTACACATTTTTTGAATTGCTTTAATCATCTTGGAACTCACTCCTTTACGATGAAGCTTCAACCAAAGTACCCCTCTATGATCAAATGCCTTCTCCAGGTACACAAAAACCACAAACTCTTCCCCTCTTTTGTGCCAGGTATTTATCCACTACTGTCTTGATGACAAATATGTTGTTGGCTGTCCTCCTTCCCTTTCTAAAACCTACATGGAATTCTGAAATCCTATCCTCTTGCTCAGCCCAATCTTATAACCTTCTTGCCAGTATCCCAGTGTACATTTTCCCTAATATTGCTAACAGACTTAGTAGGATTATCAAACTACCTTTTTCCTTTGTAAATTGGTACCACAATACTCTTCATCCATGATTCTGGTACTTTTCCTCCCTCAATATAAAATAACATTGTTTCACAAATAGCACAATAACAGTTAACTATAAATAATTCTAAAATGAAAATATAAATAGGTCCTATACATGTTCATATGTCCAGTCAGTGTCACATACTTCTAGCAGATAGAAACAGAGGTCTTTACTGCAGTTTTCTATAGCTGGTTAGGGCTTGGCATTACTCGGGTGATCTAACCAAATCCACATTTTTCTATTTTTAATTATTTCACATATAGTCTAATTTTGTACATATGACTGTACTGTGATTCATGTAACTGAGTCCCAAACAGCATGTTCAGGAGAGCCCCCTCTCCCCACAAGAAATAATATACTGCAGTACATGCTCGCTTCCAAGAGAATTTATGTACTCTTCACAGGTCCGTATCATTCAGGCCTTCCTGAGTAGGGGTATGGAAACTAAATCAGCCATGGTTGTAGTACACTGTCATGGTCACTATTTGAACCTGTCACTCACTTTGAAGATTTCTATGGCTATATTAACTCAGCATGACGATATAGGAACTAAATATCACAAAACAATTTCAATTCTCTTGCAGCTGAGCTATTAACTACATGGCATTGGAGAATATGCAAGAAAATGTAAAACACAAGGAATTATGATTTTAATACAACCAACATCTATAGGATCATAAAAGGCATATGCTAATCCATTTGCGAGCTCTCTCCACTGTGTAAGAAAACAGAGAGTCACTAGTGAAATTGTGCAGAGAGAGGATCACTAAAACCCTTACTTCAACAACTGGCATATATCTCTTACTGTTTCATTGAACAAAATGGATCCTATTATTTTTATAGCACTTATCTCATACCACACTTGAATTTTCATGTCATAGTGAGGCATTTCACACAATTGTTAATAGATTTGAAACTTAGGGTTTGGTGTTAGAAAGGAAACATTCTAGACCAGTTTTAACAGAAAATAAACTATATGAAATTAATGCCAGTTTAGAGCAATAGCCTTAAAATCGCTAAACAACCTAGCTCAACAAATTAACATGAACACAGTCAAAATTGGACTTCAGAAAAATCTGTGCTATAGCATGAAATGCCCAACCATGACTTAAAAATTGGAGTGTGGTGTGTGATAAGTACTAGAACAATAATGAGATCCATTTCGTTAACTGAAAGAATGAGAGAAATGCTGCCTGTTTGTGAGATATGAGCTTTAGAGTGACTCTGTTAGCACATTTCACCGGCAACTCTCGTTTCCCTTGCGCAGTGGAGAGAGCCTGCAAATGGGTCACTGTAAATTTTGATGAGCCTGTATGCTGTATATAACCCTTCTCTAACATCTGCTGTTGTAGCTCATTGGTAAAATGCATGCTTCGTCAAGTGTGCTGAGGATTCATGGTTATAACCCCAGCAAATGATTATACTTTTAATAGCAACTTTTTTTTTTCTTCTTTGTAAGATGCAGTAATGGATCAATTTATGGTTCTCTTGCAACTAATCTATTGTATGATTTCAAAAAGAATGCCAGGAGGTTGGATAATAATTTTAATGCAGTCAACCTCTAAATTTTGTATACAATCCATGTGATCATAAATATAAGCTAATACATAAAATAACACAAAACTGAAAAACAAACTTACAGTTGCAAATATAACTGTGTGTAATCCAATAGAGAATAATATATAAAACATTGAATTTTTCAGTCCTGATTCTGCCTCTCACCCTGTCTGTTTTTCATCTAGTTCTGTGCTGTGTTTAAAGTGTCAATGGACATCGGAGGTTATTCCCTGAAAATTCAGGATATCGTCATTGTGCTTCGAAAAAATGGAGTGACATTTTTGGTGAAATTTAGTTATGTAGCACAAACTAAGCAGAAAACTCTCTAGAATTGTTCCTTATAACCCAACCAGTACATATTCCTTAGTTTTTTTGTAAAAATAGAAAATATAGAAATCGCAATGTGGAATACATCAGAATTAATCCTTTAATCTACTACATGAATAACGCAGCACATAGCAGATTTACCAAATGTTCTTAAAGTACCTCTTATATTACCTCTGCTACACATTGCAGATTTTTAACTGATAAATCCCAGGAATTTACCCATGTACCTATTTACACCCACTCTTCTTAAAGCTACCACTAACAATGAAAGCAAATCTGTGCATTATTGGTCATTTATTCACAATACTGCATTAATTAACGATGTGTAGCAGAGGAAAGATGTTAGTGCAGCTAGCTCTTGGGCCTTTGCTTAAAAACCGGGAAGATGATCTTTTGCCAGGTAAGTTATCCACTGGAGAAGATTAACCACGTTACATAACTTTTGTGTTTCTTGGTATAGATTAGTTGTTAATTTGTCAACGTGACTTTCCAGATGACTATGGTTTACCCCATAGACCCCGGTTCAGTTCCTATACAATATGATAAACAAACTGCACCACTGAGTAATGTACATTCTGCTTATGGAAATGAGGATATAGATGATGGTCACCTATCCATTTTGCCTCTTTCAAGTGAAGATGAAGTTAACACAGTGACAGAAGTTGAAGTTGACAAGACATGGAGCTCAAATGGATACAAAGGAGTGAGTGAGTGAGTGAGTGAGTGAGTGAGTGAGTGAGTGAGTGAGTGAGTGAGTGAGTGAGTGAGTGAAGGAGTGAGCGAGCGAGAGTTGTTTAAGGGCCCATTGGCAACTAGGTCATTAGGGCCTATACAAAGAAGAAGGGACTAAAGCAAATGAACAAAACTGTGAAGAGCAAGCTTCATGAAAGAAGAATCCTGATAATGTAAACAAAAAGTTAAGACTACATGGTAAATACTACCAAGAAAATACAAAGGAAATAAGTATTATAATAATATTATATATAATTATATTCATAATATTATATACATTATAAGTATTATGATGTTGTTGAAAGAGATGAGCATAAACTTCTTCCAATAACATGCTCACATAAACAAGGAAACCCATTAATAAGAGAGAGGAGGTTTAGTGCAGTGAAATTGATGAAAATCGGAGGAGAAAAGTTCATCAAACAATGTGGGAGTTTAGCACATGGGATGAAAAGAAGGCGTATGTACATGGATTAGAGAATTTTCATACAATTATTAAGAGGAGAGTAAGCAGAATTGTTGAGGAGCTGCCAAACAAAATGTATGGCTAAGACTGTTATTTGGCTACAGAAGCCAGAATAAAGTCAGAGTTTGCAAGAACTTTTTCCTTGCAACTATAGGTCTAAAAAAGAATGTCTTTGATGAATGGGTAAAACTTTTTCATTTGTGTAACAATACTGATAAGACAAAAATTGAAGAAACAAGAAAATGGAAAAATTCAGCCCAACGTGATGACCCAAGCAGTTCAAAGTAACTTAAATCAGATTCTGTGAAACAATGGTTGGGGATAATTCCTTGAGTGCCAAGTTACTACTGTCGATCCTCTAGTAATCAAATTTATGTGGAACCTGATTTAAATCTGTTAACAATATGCATGAAATTTATAAGTTCTGGTGTGAAGAGAATGAGACAAAACATCTACAAAGGAAGAGGTTCTGTGAAATCCTGGAAAAAGAGAAAATTTCTGTGTTTAAGCTCAGTAAAGATAAGTGTGATACCTGTGTGGCATTTAAAGAAGGTAATCTAATAGATGAGGAGTTTAATATTCCTATTAAAAAGAAAGAAGCAGCTCCTAAAGCTATGGAAAAAGCTGAATCTTGCATGACAGAAACACCCCTTTGTTGGCAATGGATGTTCAAAGTGTATTATTATGCCCCAAGCTGCTTGTTTCAAAGCAGTACTATAGTCAGAAGCTTCAGATTCACAATTTCAGCATGTACATAAAAAACACGAAAGATCAAAAGATGTTAATTTATATTTCTGGCATGAAGGAGAAGTCTCAGCAAAAAAGTTCACAAGCTGCATAATTGACTTTTTAGAAAAGGAAACCGGTATTGCAAGCAAGCTTTTTCTAATATCAGATGGCTGTCAATATCACAATAAACATAAGGTTTTGGTTAGTGCCTTGTCAGATGTTTCAACAATACTCAACATCGAAATAGATCAGATTATTTTGGAGAAAGGGCACACAATGATGGAGGATGACAGCATCCATTCCACTTTGGACCATCTCTTCACTCCACCAATCTATTCGCCTGAACATTACTCATCCAAAATAGAAGCAGCCAGAAAAAATAAGCCATATAAAATACATTACCTGGATCACATGTTTTTCAGTGATTATGAACATGTATTTTCCAACTACACTTCAATTTGTCCTGACAAGAAGGAAGGGGACCCCACAATCACTGATATATCGAGACTACTCAATAAAGAAGGCGAGGTGTACCACAAGATTAATCATTCTGACGAATGCCAGAAGAAGACAAAGGAGCCACAATGAAGTGCAACCCATGTACAATGAGCCCATGAAGATTGAGAAGTTCAAATATGACAGTTGGCAAGGTTTGAAAAGATTCATCCACAAAGACTATCATTATTTTTACAACATTCTGAAGTATTAAAATCAAATTTCATTATTAACTATGGGATAAAAAATATGTTAGAGTTTGAGACAGAATATTGACTAATAGAAAATTGTTCATGTAAATATTTTTGTAAGAGTGTGTAAATTTTTAATTCTTTTAATTTGGGTGTATCAGGGACTTATTTCTTTTAATATACAAGATCCAATGTCTTCTCGTCACTTTGAGTTCAACCAATGAGAATTGTTGCGCGGATGAATACATAAGAATGGCGGTGTTGCGTCATAGGACGCTTGGACTCTTTTCATTGGCGTCTGTGAGCTCAGAGTGAAAGGAAGTGTATTTTTGCTGATGGCGTGTGAACATGTAAATTACACCCAAACTTTTAACCAGCGTAGACGCTATCGAATTTTAAAAGTTGTTAACTAACTGAAATTGTGATAAAAAGTGTAAATAACGAATAAATGTGTTTGTGATAAAAGAACGTTGGTTTGTGCATTCCATTCTTTAACCATCGACCCTGAAAATAAGAGTAGCGTCTACTATAACAAACTTTCCACCTTTTAGTAAAAACATTACTCCTGCTGCTATATTCCTGCTGCTAGGTAAATACTTATTTAATAAAACCCGCCTCAAATGGCTTGCCCAACGTGGAGCGCAAATTTAGAATGGAATGCAAAATTACGAGTACGAAGTGTTAACATCGAATGACGCTATCTCATCGTGCAGGAGAAAGACGCCATTAGACCATCGTCTGATATCAACAAAACATCGATACACGGAGAATCAACGTGGGAAAAACACTGAAGATCATCTGGCGAAGCCAACTACCCAGGAGACGTAAATAACTGGACGAAGAATCAACGGAAAAAAAAGTAGGATCCAAAATTTTTGTTTTTACATACATTTTATTTCCATTGGTTAATGCTACTCAGAAGTGGCAAAGTAGCAGGACTTTCAACATTAAGTGAATTGGATAAAGGAATTAAAATGTCGCGAAAAGAGATAGAAACAGGAGTGGGGGAAGGGGCAGATAGGCCTAGTTATCAGGAAGGATTAGAAAGTGAGGAACAGGCGGAAATAAGCAAAGACCAAAGGTTAATGATGATGATGTTTGAAAGACTAGAACAAAGTTTAGGTCAGAAAATAGAGGGAGTGAGAGAGGACTTGGAAAATAATAAAAAAGAAATAGGTCAGAAAATGGAACAAAATAATGCAGAATTAAAACAGGACATGGAACAGAATAGGGCAGAATTAAAACATGACATAGAGCAAAGTTTAGGTCAGAAACTGGAACAGAATAAGGAAGAGATAGGTCAGAAAATGGAGGAAGTGAGAAAAGACTTAGAACAGAAAATGGAATTAGGTAGACAGAACTTAGAACAGCAAATGGAATTAGGTAGACAGAACTTAGAACAGAAAATAGAATTAGGAAGACAGGAGTGTAAAGAAAATATGAAAGTAATGGAAACTAATTTAAAATTAGTACATAAAAACTTAAATGAAACAAAGGAAGCCTTAGAAGCTAGGATAGAAATTGTAGGAGATAGGATGGGAAAGATAGAATCAGAGATGAGAGAGAATAAAATTGTGTTAGAAGGAGAAATTGCTAGATGTAGGGATGAAATAACAGAATGTAATACAAGTGTAGACTGTAAGATAACAAATGTAAAAGCAGAAATAACTGAGGAATTAAGGAAAGAGATTGAGGTAGTAAAGAAAGACATTATTAATGAAACTGTAGAACAAATTGTAATTCCTAAAATTAAGACAATGAATGATGTGATGCTTTCACAACAGGATGCTATAAATGATATGAAACAAAGCCACTTAGAAATAAAGAATGATTTGAAATCAATTTGTGAAGAAATGAAAAAAGGGAAAGAAAGTTTGGCTAACGTAAATGATGTTGTGAAGGCATTACAAAGACAAGATGATTTAGATGTAAGTAATGTACAAGATGAGAGTTATTTGAGTAATGTACAAAATGTTGACTCACCATACAGAGAAAGAGGTTCACAACCAAACAATGACACAACACATAACACATGTTACACCAACAGCATATTACATGAAATCACACCACCTACATTTGACGAGGAGAAGGGAGACGATCCAAAACTCTTTGTTAAAGAGATGGAAGAATATTTTAAAGTGAAAAGGATACCAAACGAGCTTAGGATGATGATAGTTAAGAAAAGCTTAAAAAACAAGGCATTAGAATGGCTCAGGTTAACACTAGCTGGTCATGAGTCGTATAGCTCATTCAGAAATTTATTCCTATCAAGGTATTGGGGCCCAGCTAAACAAAACCAAACTAGGGTAGAGCTAGCGACAGGTAGATACGATCCAACCAAAGGGTTGTCGTTAGTCGATTATTTTATGAAAGTAGCCAACAAAGGAAAGCTATTAGACCCCAACTTGTCGGAGGCAGAACTAATTGCCAGCATAACAAGACATTTCCCAGACACAGTGAGAACAGGATTAATTGTTGCGAGGCCAGTAGATTTTGCAGATATGATAGAATTGCTGACAGCCTTCGAAACACAAAATGGTCGGCCTAATGAGCATAGACATAGGAATAGTCACCCAAACTCACCCATCCTAAACCGGAACACGGCTACGAACAACCAGAGTGAGGGAGAACATACAAATACTAGGAGTACCCATGAAAGGGGGAGAGGGGCACACCATTTCCCACAACCACATAATCATGGCGAGAGGATGGAGAACACAAGACAGCGGTACCACGACACGATACCGAATGATGAATCGAGATACAGAACATATACATATGATCGTGGAAGACCAGGAGACCATACCCATCAAGTGAATCACATACGATTCAGTAAGGAACACTTGAACAACCACAGACCGTCATACGACAGAGGTTCACGCCAAAGGGGCAGAGACCAATGGTACACTAACAACACAAGACAGCAGGAAGTAGAAGAAGATGTGCCAAATAGGGCAGATACTGCACAGAATACAGAAACGACAACCACCACCAACACTCAGGGAAATTACAACAACTAAGTTCGTCCCAACCGAGTGGATGACAAACAACAAAATCTCAGCAACTTACAATTGACATCGACACCATGATGGCTACACGAAGAGAGAGATGGGACCACTGGTCATAACAAAACAGCTGGGTGACCACACATATGAGCTACAGAATACAAATGGCAAGTTGGTAGGAAGATACCATAAAAATAAATTGAAGCCATACAAAGAAAGGACCAAATAGTCTTTGTCAACGAATGTGTAAGGCAGGAGTAATAGAGATGAAAGAAGATAACAATTTTTGATGGGTTACTTATAGGAAATTATGTTCAGATTAGGAATTACAACAAGGAAGAAAATCAACATAGTCATTGGCTATATCGACCACAAAGAGCATTGTCAACAAAGACAGATGAGGACACTGATTGTCATTAAATAAATGAATCATAGCGACGGAAGATAATATGTTTTTGACATAAGGATGTCAGGAACAAAAATAAAAATGAATCAATTATGATGAAAAAGATATAATATTTCGACACAAAGATGTCGAGGGTAAATTGAGAAGAAAAATAATACAATTACAGAATAATTGTAAGTATAGAAGTTTTCTCTTATAAAAATAAGAGACAAAGAAATGACAATTAGTGAAGTGAGGAAAACCATAATCAGAAAAACAATGCCCATGAATTAAGATGAATATAGCCAATGCTAAGCTCGAAGAAATGTTGAACCAAACAACAATGAATAATAACCCAATAAGAAAATTAGTATCATAAGTAACATCTGAGTTTAAGAACCGACTCAACAACCTGCCTATACATAAGCTCATAAGACAAAGAAGGCAAAGAACTGAATAAAGTATTGCCATAAATAAGATCATAATCATTAGCTCAAAATTTGTATCCTGTTTTTCTCTCCTCATAGCAATGAATACAAGTCAAAAACCACATGAAACACTTAAATCATATTTGTGTCAATGTCAAATGTACAATAACTGAGTATGTGTTGTATAAGAACTGAATATGGGTTGTACAATAACTGAATATGTATTGTATGATAACTGGATATATTGTGTAATAACTGAATATGTTGAGTAATAACTAAATGCGTTATGCAAAAACTGAATGTGTATTGTGTAATAACTGAATATGTATTGCATAATAACAGAACATATGTGGTATGATAGCAGGATATATATTACAATAACTGAATATGTATTGTGTAATACTTGGACATGTTGTGTAGTAATCAAATGTGTTGTACAATAACTGAATATGTATCGTATAATGACTGAAAGTGTATTGTATAATAACAACATATGTGATATGATAACTGGGTATGTTGTACAATAACTGGATATGTATTGTATAATAACCGAATGCATTGTGTAGTAATCGAATATGTGAAATTTATAAAGACATGCTGTATCATGTCAAAACGAAGGACAAGGACAAACAGTGAAGAGGACTGAAAAAAAAAAAAAAAATTGTACAAAGTGATTGAATCATAGGAGTAGGGAGAAGTATTGTATTGTGTTTCAAGATTGTAAATAAGGTGACAACTTGAAAAACAAAACAAGGGGCATATGAGACAGAATATTGACTAATAGAAAATTGTTCATGTAAATATTTTTGTAAGAGTGTGTAAATTTTTAATTCTTTTAATTTGGGTGTATCAGGGACTTATTTCTTTTAATATACAAGATCCAATGTCTTCTCGTCACTTTGAGTTCAACCAATGAGAATTGTTGCGCGGATGAATACATAAGAATGGCGGTGTTGCGTCATAGGACGCTTGGACTCTTTTCATTGGCGTCTGTGAGCTCAGAGTGAAAGGAAGTGTATTTTTGCTGATGGCGTGTGAACATGTAAATTACACCCAAAATTTTAACCAGCGTAGACGCTATCGAATTTTAAAAGTTGTTAACTAACTGAAATTGTGATAAAAAGTGTAAATAACGAATAAATGTGTTTGTGATAAAAGAACGTTGGTTTGTGCATTCCATTCTTTAACCATCGACCCTGAAAATAAGAGTAGCGTCTACTATAACAAACTTTCCACCTTTTAGTAAAAACATTACTCCTGCTGCTATATTCCTGCTGCTAGGTAAATACTTATTTAATAAAACCCGCCTCAAGTTGTTTTAATTTGAGAACTGTTTCCAAGTTTCTAATCTTGATTTGAGACTTGGCATCCAAGTAGAGCAAACTGTGATCAAACTGTGAAACTGTGCATATACTACCACCATGAGTATTGTAAAATGTTCTGGGGTGTTAACATTCAAAGTTCATAATAACCTCTGGTATGAATATGCATGCATTTTTGTAAGAATGAGGCACAAAGCATGAGCTAGATATTTAAGAAGTTTACAATTGTCTATATATCCAACAGATGTCTGACCCCAGGCACTGGCTTATAAGTCCTAGGGGGTGTAACTCCTACATCAGGGGAGGGTAAACAGGAAAAGACAAAAAAGAAAAAAATGCTCTCATTTGCTGAAATTCCCCTTTTTACATACCAGCTGTGTGTGCCTGGTTTTAATGCCTTTCAGTTATAATCCATTCAAAATGATAGTTTATTACAGCACACTGCTGATTAACTGCATTTTCATTTAGTTATACTGTTATAATTGAACAATGATCTGTTGTTGCTGTAGTGTTTAACGCCTGCTTTTACTACTACGGCACTGCAGGCGGTGACACTGATGACACATGAAGATGGAGCACCGGTGGAATGAGATGGCAGGGGAAACCGGAGCACCCGGAGAAAACCTGCCCTGACACCACTTCATCCACCACGAATACCACACGCGGGTCCCTGGGATCGAACCCGGGCCGCCTAGGTGGTAGGTGAGCACGCTAACCGCTCGGCCACGGCACCGCCCGAATAATGATCTGAACTGAGTACATAATGAACTGATTTGTGCATTTACTATGAATTTTGTTCCCATGAAAAAGTTCAGTACATCAGATACATCATCTCCGTCAGGGGATGGTAGGCTTTTTTGAATTTAATAATTTCAAAGAAAACTTTCAGTGCCTAGTAGTAATCTCCTAGGATTGACCATATTTGAGCCCCATCTAGGTTAATTACATTTAAAATTGTCGTTGAGTAGGAACATCTGTTGTGTTGATGTGTTCCAGAAATTTCTTAAGCTCATTCCATTTACTGCCCCAGAATATAAAAATTCAATCTGGTACTTGATTTGAAGTTTTGTTGATGGCAGAATCAGGTTTGAGATCTAGGGAAAATAAGGTCAATGGTATTTTGATAATGGATGATGGAGCAGAATCATTTAAGTAGGCTTGAATCCCATTTCAGAAATCTCCTGAATCATTAAGCATACTTATTATTTATTTATGCCAACAAACTTACTGTTGGTGTTTTTAAACACACAAGCCGTGTGTGGTTCAAATCCCAGTTGTGGCATTGAATTTTTAAGTTTCAGTTCTACCTCTCAAATTAAGCATACTTATTTATGGGACTGATAGAGCCCTCTGACAACAACTCTGAACTGCTTTTTTGGTTTAAGTTGATAGGTAAAAACTTGGCATTTGCAGTCTTTAGATATTCAAAAGTTTTTTCTGTAGCCATCTACTGTCCCACAATTTAATTTGATAATGTTAATTGTGACAGGCATATGTTTTGTGGCGACGGCGACGACGTTCCTCGGTTGCTCGTAATCGGCGTCTCGTGCTTATCGCCGGCCACACATACTAAAGGTCAATGTAGGGATGTGGGGAAACAGGTTGGTTTGATCACAGGGTGTAATAAAGGTCACTGAGGACCTTTGTGTGTCCAACAAGGAAGACGACAATATTTTCTGTACCGCACTTCTGATTTATTGTGTTTATCGTGACATCTGCCCAAAATGCACCAGAATTCTCGGAGAACAATTTCCGAGGTTGTATATAATTTCTTGTCCCTGGTAACTGGTATTTCCCTGATGAAATTCTAATCCCCGAGGTAACTAATTTCCGCACTGCATGTTCGCAGTATCTTCATATCACGCATCTTTCCACGTCCGCCTCCTCGAAGTCACCCTGCTGAAGTCCTCTACCATTCTAGCTCTGAGTCTCTTCCGCCCCTTCCCATCTGGACCACACAGATTTCTGCCCATTTAGTTTCGAAAACATCCACCCTCGTTAAAATTAACGACCTAAGGGGACAAATATGTTTTCGAAACGCCCACTCCGAGAATCCTGGCTGTTTTTCTTCGAGCATATGGTTTCCGGGAGAAGTTCCCGTCACAGTTTGTATGTGCCAGCTTCTAACTTGAAAGATCTGATTGCAATCAATTCATATTAGTTACATTGCAAATGTAAATAGACAGGAGCTTTTCTGGTTTTGTTATTAGTACTTTGATGTTTGGTGCTTACATCATGATGTCCTCATTGGTGTGTTTAATGCTGCAAACTTTTTGTACTCAGGGGTCTCCGTCTAGGGGATATGTGAATGGCGACCACAAGGTACCCAAGCTGAGCGGAACATTACTTCCACTTACTGGTGTTTTGCTCCTCACTGTAACTTTTCTATCTGACCTTACCTTGGTCATCTCTTGTTCTCTTCTGACCCCGATGCTATTAGGGTTCCTGAGGGCTAGGGAGTCTTTATTTTTCCAACCTCTACATTTCTCTAATTTCTCTATAAAATTTTTAACCCGAACATGCTGACCTGTCATGGCATGTAATACGTCCTCTGACTGGTAATCAGAGGATATGGTCGGTGAATTTATTTTGATAACTCTCCCGGTCAGGTCGGTGAGACCCGTAAACCAACGACAGGTGTGGTCCTCCAGACATTCTGGGGGTTGTGACAGAGCGATGTAACCGCCAAAACCTAAAAATATGGTGTTCTCTAAAAAGCGGTTACTATTTACTGCTAAGTCTCTTCAGTATTTATGAAATATGACTCGAGGGGTAAAATGTTCCGGAGTTACAATAGTCCCCCATTCGGATCTCTGGGCGGGGACTACTTCTTGAGAACCAAAACATTATATTAATAGAACATCTAACATCAGAATTCTACAATGGAACGCAGGTGGTCTCAACCAAATAAAAAGAATAGAACTGAATAAAATTGTATTTGACTATAAAATAGATATATTTGTCATACAAGAAGCAAATCTAACAAATGATCAACTTAAATACTTCAATTTTTCTGGATTTTTACTACACCTACTACCTAAAAATAGACAAGTAGTGGCATATTAGTTGGAGTCAAAAATGATATTAAGTCCTAATTTCAAATTGTTAAAGAAATGGATAACACAGATAAAGCTGAATTAATAAAGCTAAATTTCTGAGATAACAAAACACATCTTCATTTATACAGTATTTACAATCCTCCCAGGAATGAACCAAATCTCTCACTTACTGAAAAATTAAACAAAACAATCATAATTGGGGATTTCAATGCCCATTCCAAAAGATGGGGTTATGAAAAAGTGGATTCTGCAGGGCAGATAGTGGAAGAATTTTTGAATACCACAACCTTTGAACTGATTTATGATAAAGAAGATCCCAAAACCTTCATACATTACTCTGGAGCGGGCAGTAACCCAGACCTCTTGTTAGCTACAACAGGTATTGTTTCAAAAATTAAAAAACAAGTTATAGAAGATCCAAGTTCTGGTCACAGAGCAGTAATTGCTGATATAAAACTAGATAATACAAATAACAGTCAAAATCGCACAAACCTGTATTGGAACTTCAAAAACGCAGATTGGAACACATATAAAACTGAACTAAAACATAAATTTAAAGAACAAACAAACTCACAGCTGCATGACCACCCAGATCATATGAACAAAAATTTCTGTAAAGTCATCCTAGAAACTGCAAAAAAAATATTCCTCGTGGAAGAATAAAAAATTTCAAACCCTTTTGGAACCCCCAGTTAGAGCAACTGAAAAAGCAAAGGGATATAGCTAGAAATACAGCTGAACAAACAAAAAACATATCAGATACACAAATATGGCGAAAGCAATGTGCCTCACTAAAAACAGAAATTAATACAGCTAAAAAGAATCACTTTAATAATTTATTAGAAAAAATGGGTTATACGACAGATGGCAACAAAGCCCATAAGTTCATAAAAAATGTCAAGAACAGGAAAGAAAGCAACAGCACACCTATCATACACAACAATAAAATATTAACAACCCTACAAAATCTTTTGTACAGAATTTCACATTTTCATCAAGCAGTTATTCTCTCAGATTCCAGGGCAGCAATTATAGCAATTACTTCCAAGTTGTCACCAAAAAAACCAAACAATTATAGAATGTTGGAAAATCCTTACCCATTTAACAGCACTTCAAAAACACCTAGTCTTCCAATGGATACCAGCTGTGGACTGAGTGGTAATGAGAAAGCTGATTTTCTTGAAAAAAAGGGTACCGGCAATGTGCAGAAATCAATAGTTAATCTACCATTTTATGCAGCTAAAAGATTAGTCAAGTCTGAATTCAAAAAAATTACTGAAAAATATTACTATGAAAAATCAAAAAATAAAAGATGGGAACTACCAAACATTCAAACAGTAATTCCTGAGTATCCTCGAAAAACAGCAGTTGCAACCTTCAGGTTGATTACAGGACATGATTGTCTGGCAAAACATTTAAACAGAATTGGGATATACTCTTCACCACTCTGTACTCTATGTGATCTGCAAGAGGAAATGGATCGAGACCACCTTCAAATATGCCCGGCCACTTCTAATGCCCCATCCATCAGTGAAAAATATTGGAGAGCAAGAGGATTAATGACTTCATTGTCAGAAATCCAGCATTAGCTAACAACAACAAATAAAATATTAACAAATGATGCAGCCATAGCTGAAACATTCAATAAAGATTATGCTAATTCACATAAAGTAACACGAAATAATAAAAAGGAACGTAAACAATTTAAGAAAGATTTGAAACAAGAAAGAGAATGTGATCCTAACACTCAATACAATATTTTTTCCAAAATTTTAATATGCAAGAACTGAACATTGCAATTAATAACCTAAAAAACAAAAAGTCTCCTGGACCAGATCACATACATCCAGAGTTCATAAAAAAACCTTGGGAAAACAGCAGAACAACAACTGCTAAAACTCTACAATCTATCCTGGAACACCACTGTACCTGCCGAATGGCGAAAAGCAATAATTGTCCCACTCTTGAAGAAAGATAAAACAGCATCAGAAATAAAAAATTATACGCCAATAGCTCTTACTAGCATAATAGCAAAAGTGATGGAAAGAATGGTATCAAATAGGTTAAATTGGTTTCTAGAATCCCAAAATTTAATTTCCCCATGTCAAGCTGGATTCAGAGAGTTCCACTCTACAAATGAACTAGTCATACTTCTCAGTCAAGAAATCAAAGACTCCTTCAATAGAAAAGAGGATAATGTATCAGTTTTTATTGATTTCCAAAGTGCATATGATTCTATATGCAGAACAAAACTGCTAAAGAAAGTAAAAAAAATAGGGATACAAGGTCCAATGTTTTCATGGCTATGTCATTTCCTAACGCAACATTTTATTGCTACCAGATATGGAAGAAATATATCTGAATACAAACAAGTACACCGTGGCTTACCACAAGGCGCAGTGCTCAGCACTACACTTTTTAATATATTTATTAATGATCTGCCACAACAAATACAAGAATCAAGTGTGAAATGTGCACTATTTGCTGATGACTTAGTAATGTGCACTTCAAAACCAAAAAACAAAAGTACAGAACTAGAAAAAACCATGCAACAATCCTTAAACAACCTACATAAGTGGACAAAAGAAAATTTAATGATTGTTAATACAACAAAATCAAACTACCAAATCTTTTCACTAAGAAAAAAACCATTAAAAATAAAACTAAATTTTGAGGGTCAACAATTACCAGAAACAAAGGAAGCAAAGTATTTAGGAGTTACATTTGATACCAAACTTACATGGACCAAACAAATAGAAAATGTAATACAAAGAGCAGAGAGGTGCCTTTCACTATTAAAACGTCTAACAGGAATGAAGTGGGGATGTTCCAGAGCAACTCTTAACACAACATACAATGTATATATAAAGCCATTATTTACTTACTGCAACAAAGTTCTTGTAACAGCAAATACAAAAAAAATTCAGATCTATCAAAACCAAAGTCTGAAACTAATTACAGATGCTATCAAACCCACACCAATAGCAGCTATGGAAATACTAACCAACCAATACCCCATTGAATATGAAATAGAAAAAGCAGCTCTTATTCAACAGGAAAAGTTGATCAGACTCCCATTCAATACATGGAACAACAGAAATTTTACACATATACTAAAGACTCAGGAGAGCTTTCTTTCCAAAATTCAAGACATCAAGAAGAATGTATACCTTCCTAATTCAAAGGAAAACTTCATATCTAAAGTCAATCCGACACAATCATTAGACATCACATATTATTTACACCTGACAGAAGAAGTTAAGAAAAGTGATACTCCAACTAGTGTTCTCAAATTATTGGCATTAGAGACAATCCATACTAGATTTCCAGAGCACGAATGGCTCCATATTTATACTGATGGATCATTAATATCAAACCAAGATGGAGCAGGGGCTGTAGTCACATGTCCCCTCTTTTCCTATTACAAATCTTTAAGTTATGGAACTACGAACTTTGATGGAGAAATTGAAGCAATTCAAATGGCCCTACAAAATCTTTTGTACAGAATTTCACATTTTCAGCAAGCAGTTATTCTCTCAGATTCCAGGGCAGCAATTATAGCAATTACTTCCAAGTTGTCACCAAAAAACCAAACAATTATAGAGTGTTGGAAAATCCTTACCTATCTAACAGCACTTCAAAAACACCTAGTCTTCCAATGGATACCAGCTCACTGTGGACTGAGTGGTAATGAGAAAGCTGATTGTCTTGCAAAAAAGGGTACAGGCAATGTGCAGAAATCTATAGTTAATCTACCATTTTATGCAGCTAAAAGATTAGTCAACTCTGAATTCAAAAAAATTATTGCAAAATATAACTATGAAAAATCAAAAAATAAAAGATGGGAACTACCAAACATTCAAACAGTAATTCCTGAGTATCCTCGAAAAACAACAGTTACAACCTTCAGGTTGATTACGGCACTTGATTGTCTGGCAAAACATTTAAACACAATTGGGATATATTCTTCACCACTCTGTCCTCTATGTGATCTGCAAGAGGAAATGGACCGAGACCACCTGCAAATATGCCCGGCCACTTCTAGTGCCCCAACCATCAGTGAAAAATACTGGAGAGCAAGATGATTAATGACTTCATTTTCAGAAATCCAACATTAGCTAACAACAACAGCATTTTTGTAATTTGAGATTGTCATTTAAAAAACTCATTTTGAAGCCAACAGGGAATTATGTATTCCGTACGTTTACAGTTAAACATTCTTGATGAACAAAGTTGACAACTGTTAATTGTAAATTTTGTTTTTTATCTCGCTTTAAACTGAACTATTGTAAGATATTAAACTCAGTAAAACTGCCTAATTATGTCTTTTAAGACTGACTGTCAATAGAATGCTTATAAATCACACAAAACATGTCTAGGCTGTGTGATTATAAAGGTGCAAAAATAAGCTGCTATGTGCCACAAGATTACACAAATATGCAAAAAAATAGTATTGTTGCACAGGGTTTCGATATTATCTAGCACAAGCAATATAACGTCCACCGTTTCACATGTTTATGCAGTTTGCATACATTGTTGACAGTTTCGATAAGATGGAGAATGTTTTTTGCTTCTCCTGAAAAGTTTGTTTTTGCACATAGCGGTTCTACAAGGCTTGATATACACTTCATTTATCTTGAAAATATCTAAAATGTACAGTATTTTAATCAAAATTGTTAAGAGTAATTTTTAAGAAAATCAAACTTTTCGAAAATATTTCAATGTAAAGGGCAGTTTGTGGTGGAGGGATTTTCTTGAAAGCAAGTTCATACTGCACTGTTATCCAGTTCTGAGCTATGTTTAAAGTTTCAAGTCTCCAGCTCATTGTGAAGTTCCTTTAAAAAGTGTTTCATGTAAAGGATAGTTTGGGGTGGGGGTATTTTCTTGAAAGCGAGTTAATATAGCATTGTCATCCAGTTTTGAGCTATGTTTAAAGTTTTAAGTTTCCAGATCGTGAGGTAAGTTTAAACATTCTTCCATGTAATGGGTAATTTGGGATGGGGGGAATTCTCTTGAAAGAGAGTTCATATTTGATTGATTGATTGATTGATTGGATTAATTGATACACTCACTCACTCATACTCATTCAGTTATTCATTCATTTGTGGTACAACAGAGCAAAGCACCAATTACAGTAGCTACATGTAATTTATTTATACAAGCTTGACTAAATGCAAACAAGAATACAAGAAGGAATACAAAGAAATTAAAAATAAACTATATACTAAGCTATTATTGAAGACAAGACATTGCAAATTATGTACTAATTAAGCGAATAAGTGATACAACAGAGTAAACCATAATTAAACAAATTTGAATATAATAGAAAGAGAATACAATAAAGTATTTTGAAACTAAGACTAAAAATGAAACATCTATTAAACTACATGTTATTCTGATTCTGCAGATAACATTATAAGTGAAACAACTGAAAATCACATGCAAATAATTCCCATATTTAATTGTTTTTTAAACTACTTATAAGGTAAGCTAAAATCCAGCTCTATTTTAGTTGAAAGTTTATTGTATTTCGCATACAACCTAAGAATGGGAGAACTTTTATGGGATAACGTTTTCAGAGACCTAAATTGAAACAACCGATGGTTTCCAAAATTAGCAGTACTGACATTAAAATATATTCTGTCAAGCAGTTCGTCAGTGAATACCAGGCCATTTATGAGTTTATACAGAAATAATTGTTCAGCTATTACTATATTGCATACTATTGCATTACTATTGCTATATTGCATTATCACCATCCAGTTCTGAGCTATGTTGAAAGACTCAAGTCTCTATTTCATCAGGACATTATTTTAAAATCAATTATAAAATTTGTAACAAGTGAGTGAGTGTGTTGAGTTTAAGGGCACATTGACAACTTGGTCATTAGGGCCCCGAGTCCAAAGACAAAATCATCGAAGTTCAAAACTTAAAATGTCACCCCTAAAAGGCTAAAACCAGAAAATTAAAATAGATAAAATCATTATTTATTTATGCCAACAAGCTTACTGCTGGTGTTTTTAAACACACAAGCCGTGTGTGGGCAATGTTTAAGAGGTGGAATCAGGGCTGAAAAATTCAATGCCATAGCAGGGATTTGAACCACTGATCTTCCACTTAACCACTGAGCTACCATGACCAACTTGCCAGTACGACATTAAATTTCCTAGTTGATTCATACTTTTTCCCAGTTAGACCACAAGGGAATCTCACATCAGAGATAAATACCCCAAGGGCGACTTACAATTGTAAATACTTTATGTCCCAGGTTTAAGTAACCTTTAGATGGTAATTATTATTTATTTATGCCAACAATCTTACTGCTCGTGTTTTTAAACACACAAGCCGTGTGTGGGCAATGTTTAAGAGGTGGAATCAGGACTAAAAAATTCAATGCCATAGCCGAGAATTGAACAACAGATTTTCTGCTGGTTCAAATGGTGGTTCAAATCCGGGCTATGGCATTGAATTTTTCAGTCCTGATTCCACCTCTTAGATAAAATCAGCTCACCTCAGCTATTAAAACTTGCCATTTAAAAAAAAACTAAAAAAAGTGAAACTTAAAATAGTTAAAAGTTAAAACACTTAAAACGGAAGAATTAAGACATTAAAATCCAAAAAGTAAAAGACCCTAGAATGACAAAACTTCCAAAATAAAATAACCTTACACATGCTTACTAAAATCAATTGTGGCAACAAATGCAGCACTGGATTTACAGCTACTGGGTCCTTGCCTGAAACTGAGCACAGTGTAAGGCCCACGCCAATGGACTGGCGCTAATGAGCATATTGTGGACAATCAAGGACATGTGCGATGCAGAGTGGAACATTGCATGTCGCACAGATAGGCACCGGATCACCATGCAAATGGTGTCCATCTGTGGCTCAGGTGTGGCCTATCCTCAGACAGGTTAAAACCACTTCTTCCCACCTGGAATCCCTGCAACTAGTCTGTCAGGGTTGTACCATGTCCTTGATTGCCTGTAACCTTGTTATCTGAGTATCAGATAACGCTTTCCAAGATTCCTGCCACAGAGCAAGTAGATGGCGACGAAAATACTTCTGTACATCTATATAGGGGAGCGTACGGATGGAATACTCTGGCAGGTGACATGGAGACTTCACAGCCACATCCACCACCTTATTGCCCAGAATACCCACATGGCCTGGGATCCACGTAAAAACAAACTGGTATCTGCGAAACAGTAGGTGCGAAAGCAGCATCTGAATTTTAACAATTGATGCTGAGGTGCCGAGAAATTGTTGCAGGGCTTGAAGAGCGCTAAAAGTGGGAGCCATTGGTACATATCAGAGTATAAGTCTGGTATCGGCCCAGAACTTCGGTGAAAAGTTGGTGAAACACCGAATGAGGGGTAGCTACCTTCGCACAGCCTGACAGTTCCAGATCAAAGCGTACATGCTGGAGTTGCCAGGGAGGACAGTGGCCAAGTGAATGCCACTCTACGACTGGCAGTCGGAGAGCGTGTGTGACAAGCAGTTTGCAAAACCTGATACCACTAAGACGGGAGATAGTTTTATTCTGCACATAATGGTGCACGAGGTCTGGACGCAATACAGGTGGAAACGAAGGATGACCTGGATGAGCAGCCAACCTCGCCACGCAGGAACAAAATAACAGCGAGCGTCGGACAGACAGTGGAATTAATTAAATTAAGTGGACAGTAGAGATTTGCCAGAATCAGCATACAGACAATCCACTCTGCTAGTGCGGAAAGCCCCAGTAGCAAGACCAGTGTGATGTATTGTGTCTAAAACGCAGAGTTTAGAGGCAGACGCCGTGCCATAGATAAAACAGCCGTAGTCTAATTTGGACAGGACCAATGAATGATATAACCTCAACATGACAGTTTTAATGCCGCCTCATGATGCCCCAGATAAAACCCGGAGTATCCAAAGCGAATGGTCGCAGGAAGCATGAAGATAGTGAATATTGTGCTCCCAGATGAGTTTGCTGTCAAGGTGTAGGCCCATGAACTTCAGATGCGGAACGAAAGGAAGACATGTGTCACACAAATGAAGATCAGGAGGAGGGCGTACGCCACGAAGTTGGTGGAAGTGGAGACTTTTCATAGGGGAGAACCGAAAGCTGGTGTGAAATGCCCACTCAGTGATGGATGTTATGGTCAGCTGCAGTTGACGCTCGATGTGCTCCAAACTATAAGAGCAATAGTATATCGCAAAGTCGTCAACATAAAGTGGCATCTGGATTTCGGTATGATCGACACTCGTGATGCCATTAATGGCACCGGCAAAAAGTGTTACACTAAGAATCCACCCCTGGGGTACACCATTCCCCTGGATCCTCTCTTGTGACAATGTGTTGCCAATGCAAACATGAAAGTGGCGAAGGGCTAAAAAGTTAAAAAGAAAGGTTGCTAGATGTCCTCGCAAACCGTATTCATGGAGAGTACAGAGGATACCAGAGCGCCTTAGTGTCATAGGTCTTTTCCAAGTCAAAGAAGACATCCACGACATGCTGCTTCAGAAAAAAGGCATTTTGAATGTATGCTTCCATTTGTGTCAGATTGTCGACACTGGAACGATGGTGACAAAAACTACACTGAACATTGCTCAGCAGGTTATTCGACTCTAGCCACCACACTAAGCGAGTGTTAATTATTCGTTCCTAGGTCATGCAAACGACACTCGTCAAGCAAGTAGGGCAGTAGCTTGAGGGCAGTATCCAGTCTTTTCCGGGTCGAGGGATACCCTCTTGCCAGGAAGATGGAAAACCCTGCTGAAGCCAGATGCGGTTATAGATGCTCAGCAGGAAGGAGAGAGTCGCAGGTGGAAGGTGAAGCAGCATTTGTCGATGGATGTCATCAGCACCAGGAGAAGAATTCCTTGCTAGGGACAAAGAATGTGCCAGCTCCGCTTTGGTAAAAGGTGCGTTGTATGGTTCACTATGGGCACTGCTGAAACTAAGAACTATCCGCTCTGCAGAAAAATTTGTATCAAACAGACAAGAAAGCAAATTAATAAAATTGTTTTAAGAAGAATACAATAGCCAAGAACAATGGTGCTTAGAAAGCAGACTAGAAACTGCTATGTCATACTGAGGACATCACATGAGCAACCAGATGCTTTTGCACACTGTCTGGTCGACATTCTTCCTATTCTTTTACCATGAAGGTCCATACATGTTCAGTGGGGTTGAGACCATGGGGTCCTTGCAGGCCAGGCCCTGGAGATCATTTCTGGATGCATTATTAGCCAATCCTGGCTGATATTTGAGGTATGCATACCACTATGGTTGTGCAAAAACAATATTCTTGTTATGGAACCTAGCAAAAAGGGATGGCAGTGAAGTGTTTTTGAGAATATCTACATAAACTGCACTCTCAGGCACCTGAATTTATTCCCATGGACCTGCTGCTGTCATACAGGCCTACAAATGTGCTGAAATTCTTCCTGAATGTTCTGCTCAACAACATGCTGAGGCTTACATCTAGCCCACCATGGTCTATACAGATATAGGGTCCCTTGCGGGTGAGATCAAAATATCTTCTCATCCCTCCAGATAACTGGGTCCCAGTAAGCCTCAGAAGGGTCAATATTAGACTGTGCCCATTGTAACATTCTTGCCTAATGTGCCTCAGTGAGGACGAGCTTAGTGGCAGGACAATGCAATGCAATACCAGCATCCTTTAATAGTTGGCATGTGGTCATGTGAGTAACCATACTCAATTGCTTTGTCCAGAAAGGGAGATCTTTCTCTTAAAGGTTGGTTCCTCGCATCTTCCACCAGAGCAGGCCTGTCTGAATGCTGCATGATTTGGACAGTTCAACTTTTACCTCATGACGCCGGTTTAGCCATTGCTATCACTGTTCTTCAGTCACAACCCAATTTTCTGGTGGTTTGCAAGACATTTTCACTGTGAGTAGCATGACCTGTAATTTCACCCCTTTAAGCTGTAGTCAGTTCCACACAATCTTGTGAACATGGCATTCTACTTTACTGTGATAAAGCTTTAGTCAAAACGTTCAAATGCTCTACATAAACAACCTCAGGCAACATTATGCACATGTACAAGAAACACATGGTGAAAAAATTGGAATAAGAAGTATGACCATATGCTGGGGTTCAAACTATGAATCCTTAGCACACTTGACACAACGTGCATTTTACCACTGAGCTATGACACAGCAGATGTCAAGAAAGCGGGTTATATATAACAATGATGCTGGTTCCATTAAAATCATCATTCCACGTGTTTTCAGTATTCTTACAAATTCTTCAATGGCATGTAATTAATAATTCAGCTCCAAGCAGGGTTGCCAATGCTTAAAAGTAAAAGTACTGGCCACTCAAAATTATCATACATCTTAAACCAAATGCTATAACAATAAATGTATCAGCATAACACTTGTGAGAATGTAATAGTATTAATGTTTATGGTATCCATTTACAAGATTCATGACCTCAATCAGCATTACAACTTTAGCATGTATGTTTCTTGCACTATTCATCTGAAAGTTCATCATCTCCCTCAACTGTTGCAGCATTATACAAATTTGTTGTTGATATAATCTTTAACATCTCGCTTGCAGATTTTCGGACCCACCACATTCTTTCATAAGCTGAGACGACCCAATAAGTCTAGCGTCAATCTGTTTCTAATTTTGGGTTTTATTAAACCTAGTTTGGGAAAAAAAGACTTTCACAAAAAGTGTTTCTGTGGAGCAATGAAATCACTGATAATGCAACCTCTGCCAGTTCTTTGAAATCAGATGTATGTTTCTTGCACTATTCATCTGAAAGTTCATCATCTCCCTCAACTGTTGCAGCATTATACAAATTTGTTGTTGATATAATCTTTAACATCTCGCTTGCAGATTTTCGGACCCACCACATTCTTTCATAAGCTGAGACGACCCAATAAGTCTAGCGTCAATCTGTTTCTAATTTTGGGTTTTATTAAACCTAGTTTGGGAAAAAAAGACTTTCACAAAAAGTGTTTCTGTGGGGCAATGAAATCACTGATAATGCAACCTCTGCCAGTTCTTTGAAATCAGATTTCCACCATGGTAGCATTTGTTTAACTGCACTCCAGGGACTGTGAGGTTCAGACATACTCTTTATTTCACATGGAATATCACATATTCCGAGTTTTCTCCATTGATCATCAATTTTCTGAACAGTGCCTTCTTCATTGACATTACCAGGTCTGGGCACACTGGCAACAAGAGGATTAGTAGGACATGAAATGGTTGCCTTGGAGGGGTAGAGACAGGCCATGAGGGCAAAAGTGGTGTCGCTATTTGTAATTAATTTCATTTCTCTGGTGTATCTACCATGATTTGAAACTTCTAACAATCAAACAGGAAATCGCAGCATACAGCCTGTCCTACCAAAAGCATCTCAACAGTCATCCCAATACACTGGCAATAAATCTACTTGACAACAGCAGCAGCACAATCTGACTACAGAGAAACCAGGTCTTGGAATTGCAGTACAGATTTGCACCCAAATTATAAGCAAATTTATGGCCAATGGGCCATAATTTGTAAAAGTAATACATTATCATTGTTCTTATTGTTCAACTATTGAACAGATTGAAATTTCGCAGATGTTACATAAAAAAAAAAAAAAAAAATTCTCTGGTGTGACAAACCAGTGAAAATGATATTTTGCAGGTATCAAAATTGTCGTACACTCCTATAATTATCGTACAGGTTGACAACCATGAGTACAAACATTCAAATTATCGTATGCCCCCATAATTATTGTACGGGTTGGCAACCCTGGCTCCAAGAGAATTGAACTTCTTTAATGATATTTAGTCTGTATTTTGTTATGCTGGGTTCAGTGATGTATGCTGGAGTTGTGACTTGGGCTATCACTATGCCTACCGTGGCCATGTTGTGGTCAAGTGGTTAGACCATTCACGTCTCACCAAAGTGGCTTGAGTTCGATCCCAGGTGACCACATGTGGGATTTGTAGTGGACAAGGCAGTGCAGGGGTTCTCCGATTTATCCTGCCATCTAATTCCACTAGTGCTCCATCTTCATCGCATTTATCACCAGTGTCACTGCCTGTGGTGCTATATGTAGTAAAAGCAGGGATTAAACACTACAAAAAAAGGCCCACCAGATATGAACAATAAGGGTTTGTTGATTAAATGTTAACTTCATGGACAGTGCAATTAAATAATTCTTGAAACAAACTGAACTACATTTACAAAAGTAAAATGAACAATTTTACCATACTTGTTTATATACACATGAATTCCAGCCATCTTTTTTTATGGGTAACTGCATTGTCATTGCCACACTATCAAGAAATAATTCCTCGTGTCTTCTCAATGAAACAAGTATGTCTTTTTCCACTTATAGAAGAGCCTAGATCAGGGGAAGACAAGTATAGCTGCTGTGACGTCAGCCCACTCAGCTCAGATGCTCGCAACGACGGCCAGTTGAACGTGTGACGTCACAGAGGGCAAGAGGAAAGGTGTGCGGGACATCACAATTTTAATGCTGACTGTTTCAATTACAGAATTGACATAGATTATAAATAATTACATTTCGGCTTTATGCCATATATATATATAAAAATTCTAGTTCATGTGAACAGTCATGTTATAACGCAAATAGAACAGAAATTATAACTATTTTGCCTGAGCTAGAGGAGAGCTATACAGAACAATTAGGTGGACATTTTCCGACATTTGCCGTTTCGCTTTTCTTTAACTAGTTTGTCAATGTTAGGGCGTAATGTAGGCACATTTGTAACCGAAAACTGCATGTTAGATTGTGATCTGACAATATGCTTCGGGATTTTGACTTAGAAAGGTTCATAACAGAAACAAATTGTTCGCACACATATGTGGAACCAAACATACATAATATCCGTGCAACAAGGGCATATAACCTCAGAAATCTGGTTTGAGGAACATTCTTATAAAAATCAGCCAAGTCTTCCTTGTGTTTATAGTTGTCCTTCAGCAAATCGTCGCACTGTAAATTTATCAATTCAATTTGCTGCTTGCTAGAAACATTGTTAACATCCAATGAATATGGGGTCGCAAAGACCTGAAACGTAGTTGACAATGTTTCTACATATTGAAGCCTGGTCTCAAACTGGTGTGAAACACAGGGAACTGAACACAAACACAAAACCACTACATACCACACTACACAACGTCAACAAAAACACAAAATACAAAACAAAATTTGCACTAACGCCATTAAGATCCCTCACACATTAAATAAACACCCTCAGACTAGGCTGAAGAGGGTTCTCCCTAAACAGCCCGGGCGTGTTGTAAACATGCCCAAATAACATTTTTCATATTCATTCAGTTTCATGCAAGTGGCGCCACTGATCTAGGCAGCGCTCTTGCCTGACATAACACGAACGTACAAGCTGGCTCTTCGTTTAAATACGTCACACGGCCCGAAGTTGTCTTCCCCTGGCCTAGATGCTCAGTCCAATTTGTCCTTGTGTTGCCCGAAAATAAGATTTTATTTGTTTTAAGGCTGAAAAACTCCTCTCTGCACTTGCAGTAGTGGAAGGAAATGTTAAAATTAATTCACATAGTTTATAAACTTCGCTGTACATAACATCAAATCCATTTGATTTCACATAATTTACAATGGTTTGAGCGGACTTGTTAAATTTTTTAAGTGGATATAACACTTGCAGTTCATTTTTTCAACACAGTATATCGAAATAGGAAACAAATGGTTCTCTCAGTTCACATAATACATTTGTTGAAAAACTTTAATCGTAACTCGCCAAATGTTTAGAATCCAATAATGCCAGAAATTTCACTGTTTCTGTGATTCAAATCTTAATTTAGGTCAAGTTATTAATGTGTTCAGGACTTCAAAGAAAATCCTAAAGTACAAAGAATAGGTTTCATTTTCACGATAATTTCTATTTCTAGGCCTTTCTTCATCCTCTTCATCAGTAACACTCATAGTTACTGATCATATTTCTTAAAATCTTGTGCTTTTAATATTTTGCAATGTGGTAATAAATTCACTTAGTTTTTCCGTGTAGCAACAGATATCCATGCTCTTGTTCTGTAAAATTTAAAAAAAGGAGTTCCTGAAAATGCAAAAGCTTTACTGAACAGAATCAAGGAAAAGTTGGTTTGAGTCCTTGAGAGAAATTGCACAAAGCCTGAAGCCATGGTGACTTCTTCATTAGATCAGTTTCCAGGTTCCTCTTCCTCTGAAGTAAAGAAACTGATAAGATGACTTCTATAGTCATGAGCTCTGCTTATGCAAAATTCCATCATGTAGGTAAAAATTTTAGAGTATCTGTATATGAAGTGGAATGTGAGAAAAAAGTGGGTAAACCATTAACCTCTTGAGCGATGGCCATTTAAACGTCCGTGAGCCAAGAACTGCTAGCATTTAAATTGTTAAATGCGCTTCGTATATACACAGCTGTATTTTGTGTAAATATTAAGTTATTTTAATGAAACAAAAACTGGTATAAAACTCGTTATTTGCAGTATAAATGTACGTCATCAGCAAAGTTGAGTTGTATTTACAAAATGTTGAAATAGCACAATTTTGTTTCACTGTGGTGAAAAGTCAACTTTGCTCTGTCGAACGCATCTAAGTTCTCGGAAAGATACAGTAAAGAAACACCCATTGTATGTGTGGCTTATGCGTCAGCATACTGTGTAATAAAGCGCTACTGCATGCGTGGTCTCTTGAGTCATCAGAATAGATCAACATTACAACTTTTGCTTACGCGAGTTTCGTAACTTAGAAGAGTCAGTGTCTTTCTTTGTTGAAATACATATGTATACTTTCCTGCTTGTAGCTGAAGGGAGAAGTGGTATAAAAAGGTGTTTTTGCACCAACTGGATATAACCATATACAATTGTTTGGGGATTTGGACAGCTCTCTAAACCCACACAGGACAATGACCGACCTTGACTACTGGCTATAAATAACTCGCAGCCTAATTGAACAATACCACGTTGGAGGTTGAAAATCCAAAACCCCTGCACCCCTCAGACTTCAAGGAAAACATTATCCTAATAGGATACTACCAACAGCAAAGAAGTCCCGCCCATTTCGAAAGTGTTTCGTGTGCCGCAAGAAGGGAATTCGCGAATGTGGAGATGTACGTACCCTTGTGTGTTTATCCCTGTTTTGAGGTAAATCACTGCAGAACGAACGTATTAAGGTAAGCCAATAAAGTATATAGACCTTACTAAAATGTTTCATAAAGGGAAAATTATAATAAGTTGAGTTGGATAAGGTATAAATAAGGGTTAAATGCTTAAACGCACAGGACGCCCATATCGCTCATCCGCCATTTTAAATGGACGTGATTTCACGTCGATATCCCTCAAGAGGTTAAGAGAAACAAAGAACTGCTTGGTTTCCCTAATAAAATTCACAGTTTGGGAAAGTATGAGATTAACTCTGTGGGTACAACAATGGATGAAAGTAACAGCAGGAAACCCGGTTTTAATTAAAGTCTGAAGTTCAGAAACAAGTCCGGGCATTACTGCAGCATCACTGAATGTTTGAGCAACAAATTTTTTAACTTCCTAAGTCATCTATAGTCTTTTTTACATATTCAGATAAACCACTGACTGTTGCGTCAGAGCTTACATCAGTGAAATGTAAAGACCATTCTTTGCGATAGCCTTCATCGTCAACATAGTGTATAACAGCCAATAATTGACTTTTATTTGTGACAGCAATTGTTTCATTGAGCATAAATGCAATAGAAGTAACCTTAACAATATTTGATTTAATCTTATCTTTAATAATACTGGCCACATCAATTAATCATCTGTATGAGAGCCAGGAAAATGGAGCTTTAAAGACTGACACAGAGCCATATCATAATTAGCCAGAAATTGTAGCGGTTCTATGTAATTGTCCTTATTTAATGACTCCTCACTTCCATTGTGGCCTCCAAAAATACATTGTTGTTTTGCAAGAAACACTACTGCATCAATCAATCTATTTAATACATTTCTATTTCCTTTAACCTTTTCATTATGCAAATAGCATTTTCTTCTCATTGTTCAATGAATGGTCAATCGAGTGCAGAATGTTTTCAATGCTGTAAAAGATCTTATATGCATTGTTGATCTCCTATGTTCATTCAAAGCTGTGATTAAATATTCTAACACTGCAAAACCCATCATATTCCAGGACATTTTCTCAGTTGCAAGCATGGCCAGCAATTAAGTTTATTTAATTCACATGAACCACATATACTTATCATAATTGTTTATATTAAAATACTTTTTCCAAGGATTCATATTTTTTTCCTTCTGCTCACATTGCAAGTGTAGAAGAACTGGAATAGGCCTTCCCTATTTTGCCATCACTAACTTATCCTCATATTTCATCAGGGAAAACTGCAAAAATGGCCATTTCACGAATTGTTTTATTACACATTGTTCATCCATTTTGAAGAATTAGCACTGGCAACTGTCTTGGTACACTGAACACTATGAAATAAATAATATTAATACAGCTCTTGAGAACTGCAACATTCACAGAATTAAAAATATGCCCTTTCTTGCTTTCAACACCAGTGCTATTGCTAAGCAGCCAGTCATATTGACACAACACATTTCAGAGGTGCTCATGTGAGTATTGCAACATGGGATTCTGAAGCCCTGATGTGCTTATTCCTACACTTCTTTGCCTCACACTTCTTTACTCATATCGTAGCGAGGGCTGTAGCAGCAAGCATTTGAAGCCCTATTCTCCCCTCTGTTCAATGGTAAAGAATGAGACAAATTCCATCCTACATGTTAATTGTTCACGAGGGAAACTGGCTAGTATTACAATTATTAATATTACTTATTAATTTCTGATTTACTTTAGTGAAAGCTTTGACAGCCCACAATATACGCCACTGGCTGGGTTAATATAGCCACAGAAATCCTCAAAGTGAGCGACAGCTTCAAATGGCACCCATGAAAGTATACATGTACAAACATGGTTGATTTCGTTTTCATACCCCGTACTGATGGAATGCCTGAATGTTACTGACCTGCGAAAAGTGTACATTAATATACAGTTATTTCTGGGCTATTATGCCGCAATCTGCTGAAGATGGATGTTCCAAACATTAAATCCACTACTGCACTGGCTGACTGTGCTGTTACATTTATATTGAGAGCACAGATTGGTCTGGATGCCAGACTGCTGGCAGGAAAGGGGGCAGTTGCACTGTTTTGATTGGCTTGCTTTATTTTCTCCTGTGAAATGACATTTTTTTACCTTCAATGACTGGATGCCAATTGTTGAGCTTTGCACTCTAATTGGGCATGGCAGTATATTCTGGATGAAAGGATGCTCATGTCTTGGAACTTGTAGATATGTTTGCCTTCTGCTTCAATTGCGTGTTGAGCAGGTGTAGACTTTTCTGTTTGATCCAGGCAGCAGTTTCTTTTATGCTCAGTTAGCCTGGTGTTACTGCGGCGTTGTGTGGTTCCAATGTAAACCTAACTGCAACAACAAGAAATATGATATACACCAACTGATGACGGAGGCTCCCTAGAAACTTTAGTTGTTTGTTTTGTATGCTTGCAAACAGTCTTGAGGCAGTAGAGCTGCAGTATGTGTTCAATCTAGTCAGTGACACTTTTGAAGTATGATAGGAAAACTGTGCCCTTGTTTTTGGGTTGGTCCAACTTCCAGACAGGTTGAGGCCTGGCAGGACCACCACCTCTTTTCACTTCTCAGAGTGAATAACCATTAAAGTATAATGTCCTGTTCTAGTTCTTTGCCAAATGTAAGATGCACGATTTATGAGTGTCTTGGTCATTACCGGTTTTTGAGTGAAATCATGGTCTGAGTCTTTGTTTCAAATAGCAGTCATTGTGAATGGACTTGCAGTAAACAATGCACCTTAGGGCATCGTCGGCCTTCCTACTGACCAGGACATCCAGAAGTGCTAATTTTCATCCTTTTCCTTCTCCATGGTGAATTAAATGCAGAGAGTTGTTAAGGTGTAGAAGAAAGTCTTGGAGGGCTCCCTCTACACCATACGGTCACAAGGAGCAACATCACAGAAGAAACTCTGCCCACTCTAATGCCAGCCTTCAAGCATCTGGACCAATCAGGGGAGAGTGCTCCTGATACAAATATAGCAGCTCAGACACCCAATGCAGCAAAACGTTCTCCAAGGACACTTTGACCACACCACTGAAGTTGTCCACTGCAGTAGTGGATAAAATGTCTGTAACATTTATCTCCAGCAGGCCATGGCATAACAGCCCACAAAATTCCAGTATATTGACTCCAGCCATGAAAATCTACGTTTTTTCAGTGTACTGTACCTGGGTGAGCGAGCTTCACTCGACGTTTTTCGCCTTTGTTTTTGTGAAATCTTGTTTTTTGTGGGAAAAGATACTTATTTAGATAAACCTGAAAGGCAAAACATTAACTAAATAACAATTTTTGTCAAAATTTTAAGAGTCATTTCCGAGATACAAGAGATAAAGAAATACATACAAATATTTCATAAACATCATCATTTCAGTTGTAAAATGTCTACTGCTGAACACAGGCCTCCCCCATAGATATCCACATAGTTTGAAGTTTTCGTCGAGCATTTGTCCCAATATGGAGTTCAGTTCTTTGGTGCTGCAATTGACTCCAAGGCATTAACACATTGGCCAAGGTCCTTCATCTTTCCATCGAGTTCTTCCATGGCTTCCTCAACCTTGGCCAGTCGCTCGTTAGTATTCTCTGATAGATCTATCTTCATATTGGACATTTCCATCTTCATCTTTTCCGTTCTGGAGTTTACATTTTCAATTGGGCTTCCATTTTTGTTCCCATATTTTCTATTCCATAGTTTACATCTTTCCAATTCGGCTTTCATATTTGCTTCCTCTGCCACATACAGGAATTAATTTCATTTCCCATTATGTCCATCTTGGCTAACATTTGTTTCATCAACTGTTCCATGTCTAGCTTTTCGTCGCACACCTGACACCAATTGTGATTACTTTACCTTTTTAACCATTTATTTTTTATTAAAACACCAGAGTGACACTAAGCAAAAGCACTGTTGAACAATAACAAATACTACAGGAAGAAAAGCTGGTTGATAAAGCCATGTGAATGTACTACACATTTCTGTTTCAATCATATAGAAAATTGTATGAATTGTTCGTCAAATTGGGAGTAGTGAAAGAAATGTGATTGTGTTTAGTAAAAGAAAAATGAGTAGAAAAACCATGTGAATGTTATATGTTGCACTTATATTTCAACTGTATGGAAAAATGTATGGATTGTTTGTAGAAGAGGGAGTAGTGTGTCAGGTAAAAGAAAAGGGAGTAGATAACACCATGTGAATGTAATACATTTCATGGTAAAATGGACTGCATAAAAACCTTCCCCATGAAAACACTTAGATATGTCAATTTTCATGCCGATCGGTCAACCTGTTTTGGAGTTTACTCACTCTTCAACATATGATATGTACAGGTAGGTGTTGGTATGTATGAAGCTGATAAATGATAGAGATTAACATGTGAATTGTTACCTAAAACAAAAGTGAGTAGCGAAAATAGTATGAATGTAACTCTTTGTATTTCAGTTTCAAACATATAGCAAATTGTATGAATTGTGTGTTGAAGGGCGAGTAGGGAAAGAAGACTGACTGTGTCTCATAAAGGAAGAATTAGTAGAGGAAATCATGTGAATGTTATATGATGCATTCATATTTCAATAATAGAACATTTTATGAATTGTATGTTGAAGGGCAAAAAGAAGATACATGAATGTGCTACGTAAAAGAAAAGCGAGTAGAAAACCATTTGAAAGTGATATACTATGTAGTAAAATTGTTACCATAAAAACTTTCTCAATGAAAAAATACAAATGCGTGCCGAACTACGCTGTGATCGGTTATGCGGTTTTCGAGATTAACAGTTACATATATACAAACATCCAAATTGTATATATAGATGATATGAAGATGATAGAAGAATGAGTAGAAAAACAGATGTGAATGTGTTAATTAACAGTAAGCAGAGAAACCACTGTGAATGTAATATACAGCATTTTTATTTCAAACATGCAGAAAACTGTATGACCTATCTGCAGAAGAGTGAGCAGAGAAAGAGATTGTTGTAGTAGTTGTAGTAGTGTTTAACGCCCGCTTTTACTACTACGGCACCGCAGGCGGTGACACTGATGATACATGAAGATGGAGCACCGGTGGAATGAGATGGCGGGGGAAACCGGAGTACCCGGAGAAAACCCGCCCTGACGCCGCTTCGTCCACCACGAATACCACATGCGGGTCCCTGGGATCGAACCCGGGCCGCCTAGGTGGTAGGCGAGAGAAAGAGATGTCAATGTGTTACCTAAAAGTGAGTGGAGAAAACAGAGTGAATGTAATAGTACAGTGCTGTTAGTTTAAGAATCGGCGCTAGCGAAAAATGCTGTGCTGCGGCAAGTCACCGCCCGCTTGCCGATAGATGGGACTTTACATGCCAGAAGAAACTGGCGCACACTTTTCATGCGTCTGTTAGTTTCGACCTTGGCACGCAGTAGTGGCGTGACTTATCAGATAGTTGAACATGTTGTTTGCACGAAATATTCAGTAAGTGAACGTTCATATATAGTGAAAAGCTATTTTCTGAAAAAGAAATCGGTTTGCAAAACCAGACAAAAATTTAGACGTAAATTACCTGATTGCCCAGTTCCTCACAGAGATTCAGTATGCAAATTAGTGAAAAAGTTTATGGAAACAGGTTGTGTGATTGACAAAAAGAAACAACGAAGGCCAACCATCTGATAAGTCGCGCCACTACTGCGTGCCAAGGTCGAAACTAACAGACGCATGAAAAGTGCGTGCCAGTTTCTTCCGGTATGTAAAGTCCTGTCTATCGGCGAGTGGGCGGTGACTTGCGGCAGCGCGGCATTTGTCGCTAACGCCGATACTTAAACTAAGAGCACTGTACTTCTATTTCAAACATACAGAACATGGTATGACTTATTTTAAAAGTGAGGATAAAATGTATTTTTTGTGTAAAATCATGTTTTTTATGGGAAATTGTTTATAGAAGAGTGAGCAGAGTAAGAGATGTCAATGTGTTACCTAAAAGTAAGTAAAGAAAACACTGTGAATGTAATATGCAGTATTTCTATTTCAAACACAGAAAATTGTATGACTTATTTCTAGTGAATGAGTAGAGGAACAATTATGAATGTGTTACCCAAAATCAAGTAGAGAAAACAGTGTGAATGTAATACATAGCATTTCTATTTCAAACATGCACAAAATTGTGAAGCTGTAATAATCTTCGTGTCCTGGTTATTGGATCGCCATTTGAAGCTGAAGTCGTTGGTGACGTGACGTTGCCCTTCGATGTAGCTCGCCTCGGCTAGTTCTGCATAAGATCTCTTTATCTCGGGTTTGCGTAAGTGTAATGGACAACCCAAGAACAACTTTTCATATCCTTTATTTCAAATATTTTCGGGAGATATGCCGATTCTATATGTGTATCTGTAGAAGCATCGCAATCACATCTGCGCAGCACGAACTCCCGTACTGGTCTCTGGTTGAGTACTGACTAGACGCTTCTCTCTTACCCACGCTAAGAAGCCGTTCGCTCCATTTGAATGTCATGACGTCATCCAAGAAAGCCTCGTATCCAAAATGCTATTTCCTTTTCCCGCAATTTAGAAATGTCCCTTTCTATTATAACATGTTCTTTTATGAATTTCAAATATATAATTACCTTTTTAGGATTAAACGATGTTTACTTTATATTTTATTAGATATATCGCGCGACTTTTAAGGTTTGTAGAACTGACTTTCGAACGGGTATTTTAAACTATGTGGTATGACGTCATGACTCGTTAATTTGAAACCAATAATGCGTTTATCTTACAAATTTAACGACTATTATTTACTCATATCTTGCTCACCTTACAACACTTTCTGCTCTATTATCGGTTTATGTTATTACTTAACACTTATCGCAAATCTCACATCCGGCAATTAAATTAAAACGTGTCTTTTTCAAAAGCCCATTCAATCGGAAATATAAATTTCGGTATCAAATGCCCCCATTTATATTATTTTATTATTTCATAATAAAATAATGTAAATGTCTTGCCCGAAAGAAAAATTAAAAATTACTCCTGTATTTTGAATAATCGGCAACACTCCCATTATATACAATTTTCAATTACACTGTTTTTGAAATTGGTTATTAACACATTTTCTCATTAATCTTTTTAACATGACAAACAATTATACACTTGACTTAACATTAATCCTTAAATACTAATTACAATATGTTATGGTTTCTTCTGTGAAGCTTTTATATAAAGGTTAAATTTCAAGAGTCTTACTTTATACTTCCTTCTTTTAGTTCATGTTTGCTCACTTCGCTCTCACTATCACTTGCACTGTGATTTTTCACTTTTGTTATTGTAACACATATCTGAACTATATCCTTTAAGCACTAAAATGTACATATATTTATATAAATCCATTGCACTCTTTAGACAAGTTCTTTCTTTGTCTTTCTGTGATAACTATCTATACATCTAAATATTTTAACAAATGTTTACAAAGTAAATATTCTGTTTTCTCTCTATGCGGAGATGAACATTTTAACAATCTTTCTGAAGCTGTTATTGTGAGCTCTATACAATATATTTTTAAGCTCTTGGTAGTAGATAGCAATTCACATTCTGCATTTTTCATGAATATGTAAGTACCTGACCAATATATGATTTTCAAGTAAGCTAACATTTACATTTTATCTCAAAGCTGATTGGGCGCCAATAGACAAATGACACTTCCAATTTTTCTTTTACATTAAATCAAGGTTCCAAGGCACCACACGGTTTCTTGTATGGTCGAAGGAGTTGTTTATGCCATCTTCCCAGACATTTTTCATTTTTAACATCTTTTAATTCATAGGTATGATAACCAAATTTTGATATAATTTCTGCAGGACCTTTATATAACAATTCCATCCTTTTGTTCCTACCTCGCAATGCACTTGATAACTTATGGTCTTTAACTAGTACCCAATCGCCTATCTTAGGTTCCCATTTATGTTTTCTACTCTTTTTCTTTAATTTTCGCTTCTCTGCCTTTTTCTTGATTCGTTCAAAAGCAACTTTCGCTCTTTCTTCTTCACTTAACTGAATGTCATTAATTTTCAGTGTTTTTGGTACCCCGATCAATATTGGTTCTGGTTCAATTCCTAACATTAATTTTATTGGTGCAAACCCAGTAGTTACATTAATGGTGTGATTGATAATCTTTTCTATCAATGGACAATATTTCACCCAATCCTTGTGATTATGATGTGTAAGTACACGTAAATAAATTCCTATATCTCGGAGGACACGTTCTGTTGGATTCCCTGATGGAAAGTATGATGAACAATAATTTAGTTTTCTCGAGTCTAATGTCACCCTAATCTTCCATTGGCCTTATTTACAATACATAGGGGATTCACAAATTCTGAATTCGAAATTTCAATAACCTCATCTTCTAACATTGACTTTATAACTGCATCTACCTCTTCTCTTATTGTACTAGGGATAGCTCTCGCTTTATGTGTAAAAGGTTTGATGGGTATCATCTCAAACGAATGAGTATAAATATTACATTTACCAGGTTTCTCAGAGAATACTTCTTTATTTCGGATTAATATTTCAAACAGTTTATCCCTCTGTTGTTCATTTAGTTGATCAGCCTGAGTTACCTTTTCCCTCAACAATTCTTCTAAGTCTTCACTACTCTCCCTATCATAGTACCTAGTTGCATCAGAAACCCTCAAATTGTCTATGAAATCATTTTTATCCCATTCTACATTTTCTTCATTATCGACACTGTACTCTTTGACATTTACTTCAGTTAATTCCATAGCTCCTACTTTAACATATTCTACAAAGAATGTATCCCCTTGGATTTCTTCTTCCTCTTTTTCTCGTACAATAGTTTCTGAACTACTATCTTCCACAAAAGGCACTATAATGGTCTCATCTTCAACTTTCATTTCTAGAATCATGTTTTTAAAATTCACCACAGCTTCCCAGGCATAAAGACAATCACAACCTATTATAATATCTGTCACAAGTCTTCCTACAATCAGAAATAAAATTCCAAGTATTCTCCCATTTATTTCAATATTTATCATTGCTTGAAATTTTACTCTCTCTTTTCGTTTTCCCACAGCTAGCGAGCAATATATCCCATTAACTGGTAAAGACATTACTTTAAAGCCACTACTTTGTAAATTATCATAAAAATTTTGTGAGCATACTGTGCTATTTGATCCCGTATCTATAATTGCATTGTATTGTTTTCCATTTACTCCAATTTTGATTTTAGGTGGATCTCCTACTTTTTCGTTTTCGTCGATTCTATTTTTCCATTCTCTTTTCTTTTGTATCATCATTTGCCTTCCAGGACTATTTATTTCCGAGTACTTATCACAATCATTACTAGGATACCCAGTTCTCACTGAAGGCGCGTTTGACCGGGTCTGGCGTTTCCCTGATTTTTAGGTATGGCTCCTGTACTATTTCCCAAATTGTTACTTCTGTTTTCCTGCATTAAATCGGGGTTACTTCCTACCATGTTCTTGACCGTGTTAATGGCCTCGACCATTTCCGCATTTTCGGGGGAATTTCGTCCATTAGAATACCTTTCTTCCTGTCTTGGTGACCTCGGTCTAAACTCATTATCTCCGTTTGTCCAATACCCATCATTTGAATTTCTACTATGTCCAAAATAACGTCCCCGTCTACCTCGATCAAATCTATTTGTATTCATATAATTTACCCTTATATTTCTTCCCCTTTGATTACCATTTCTATTTTGGTGATGCCCTTCCTGGTTATATCTACCTTGATTTTCCCACCGGAATGATTCCATCCTTGGTACTGGTCCTTTATATCTTTCCCTAACCTCACTTCTATTCTGATAATACTGTGCCCCTTGCCCGAAAGAATTGACAGTTTCTTTTCCTTCATATGTATTTCCAAATGAGTATTTTGGCTTATTGACTTCTAAGGCTGATAATAATTCGATCATAGCCGCAATGCTATCGGGTCGGGCTATGATTAGGTAATGTTGAAGCGTTTCCGGAAAATGTGGAGTAACTATATTTATTAGATCTTTTTCATCCAAGGGAGGATCCAACATCTTCGATTTTCTCGCTATTCTCATAAAATAGTTGACCATCGATTCCTCCGATCTAGGATTAAATTTTCCATTGCTTAATTCAACTCTAATATTAGCCTGCCTACTAGCTCCCCAATATCTGGTTAAAAAGATGTTCCTAAAGGTCCTGTAGTCATTATTGTTACCCATAGAAAGGCCTAGCCAATTGGCAGCATTACCCTTTAGACATTTTCTTACTATCACCATCTTGTACTCCTCTGGTATACGTTTCACCGTGAAGTACTCTTGTAACCCTTCTAAAAAGGCTTTAGGATCATCTGAATCTTCATTTTCAAAAACTGGAGGTGTCATTTCATTTAAGACATGGTTAGGCCAATGTAAATTTGAATTGTCACCTATCCCTGAGCTATTTCCGAGATCAGAATGGGAATTACTGTTACCTCTATTTTGCATCGAAATGTCAGCTGATACACCTGGTATTGCCTCGTTTCTTGCAACTTCATCACTAAGATTGTTGTGATTACCTGCATTTTCATTTAATTTCAAATTTTCTAAGGCCTCTTTTACCTGAGTAATTTCTGTTACTACCCCTTTTATTTTGTCTGTAACATCCTCCAAATTTCTAGCCTGCCTTTCACTTTCTACATTAGATCTTTCCATTCTAACTTTACACCCCTGTAGCTCTTCTCTAATTTCTTCCCTGTCTTTATCTAACCTTTGTACTACCTCTTCCCTTTGTTTGTCTAATTTATATGTTACTCTTTCCCTTTCTTTCTCTAATTTTTCACTAACTTGTTGACCTAATTTCTTTTCAGAATTCTTTACTTCTTGCCTTATTGTCTCTAATTCTCCCTTAACCTGTTCTCTATTTTCTTTTACTTCACTACTAACTCTATTAATTTCCTCCCTAACTTCTTCCCTAAAGGTTTCGAAAGCTCTCTTCTGATTTTCCAATTGCATTCCCAATTCCTGTTGTCCCTTCTCTACTTTCTGTCCTAACTCTTTACTATTTTCATCTATCTTTTGACTTAACTCTGTTCTTAATTCTTTACTATTTTCATCTATCTTTTTACTTAACTCTGTATTCATCTTTTCCACTGTTCTTAATTCTTTACTATTTTCATCTATCTTTTGACTTAACTCTATACTCATCTTTTTCATTATCGTTTGAAACATATTCTCTATTTCTGACATAAATGCTGGCCTTTCTGAATTACTACTAAACATTTCTGAACTACCTCTAGGTGTTTCTCTAACGTTCTGATCTTCTAATTCTTGGCATATTCTGCTACCAATTACATTCTGATTAAATTCTTCCATCCTACTTACACTTTTCTCAATTTCCGGACTATCGAAACCTAAAAAATCAGTGTCACTGTCTTCCATTTCTAAGCTATTTACATGTGTTTTTCTACTCACCACAATTTTCAATATTTTCACTATTTCACTTTAACTGCACTTAAACTTGTTCACTACACGTTTCACAGATGTTGACACGCTGGGCACCTTCTTGTCTGCTGGTTCGCTGCTGATCTGGTCGTCTTAGGGGTTGGTCCATTCTTTCGACGCCACACGTTGGGAAGCCAATTTGAAGCTGTGTAATCGTTGTGTCCTGGTTATTGGATCGCCATTTGAAGCTGAAGTCGTTGGTGACGTGACGTTGCCCTTCGATGTAGCTCGCCTCGGCTAGTTCTGCATAAGATCTCTTTATCTCGGGTTTGCGTAAGTGTAATGGACAACCCAAGAACAACTTTTCATATCCTTTATTTCAAATATTTTCGGGAGATATGCCGATTCTATATGTGTATCTGTAGAAGCATCGCAATCACATCTGCGCAGCACGAACTCCCGTACTGGTCTCTGGTTGAGTACTGACTAGACGCTTCTCTCTTACCCACGCTAAGAAGCCGTTCGCTCCATTTGAATGTCATGACGTCATCCAAGAAAGCCTCGTATCCAAAATGCTATTTCCTTTTCCCGCAATTTAGAAATGTCCCTTTCTATTATAACATGTTCTTTTATGAATTTCAAATATATAATTACCTTTTTAGGATTAAACGATGTTTACTTTATATTTTATTAGATATATCGCGCGACTTTTAAGGTTTGTAGAACTGACTTTCGAACGGGTATTTTAAACTATGTGGTATGACGTCATGACTCGTTAATTTGAAACCAATAATGCGTTTATCTTACAAATTTAACGACTATTATTTACTCATATCTTGCTCACCTTACAACACTTTCTGCTCTATTATCGGTTTATGTTATTACTTAACACTTATCGCAAATCTCACATCCGGCAATTAAATTAAAACGTGTCTTTTTCAAAAGCCCATTCAATCGGAAATATAAATTTCGGTATCAATTGTATGACTCATTTGTAGAGTGAGTGAGTGAGTTAGCTTTTATTAAGGGCCTTTCGACAACTAGGTTATTAGGGCCCGAAGTCCAAAAATAAAACAAGCGAACAATAAAACCTCACCCTAAAAAGCTAAAAAGTTAAAGTTAAAATGACGCAAAATGTTAAAAGATTTAAAAACGAGAGCTAAAAATGTGAAGGCTAAAAAACTGGTAAAAACGTAACTTTCTAAAACCGAAAGCTGATAAAACCTTTAAAAGGTAAAAAACGAAATAAAATCACAAGTAAAAAATCCCTAAAGTCTATATCCGCCAAGATAAAAGAAACCTTACACTTGCTTACCAAAATCGATACTGGCAACAAACCGCAGTACTGCATTTACAGCTACTGGGTCGTTGCCTAACACGGTGCACAGTGTAAGACCCAGGCCAAGGGACTGGCGCTCACGAGCATGCCGCGGACAATCAATAAGGACATGTGCCACGAAGAGTGGAACATTGCACGTCGCACAGACAGGCTCCGGAACACCGCGCAAAAGGTGTGCATGCGTGGCTCGAGTGTGGCCTATCCTCGGGCGGGTTAAAATCACCTCCTCACGACTAGAATCCCTGCAAGATGTTTGTCAGGATTGTACCGTGTCCTTGATTGTCCGTAACTGAGTGCTAACTAACGCTTCCCAAGACTCCTGCCAAACAGATATAGCTGGCGACGGAAGTTCTTCTGCACGTCTATATAAGGGAGCGTACGTATATAATACTCCGGTAGGCGACATGCAGATTTAGCAGCTGCATCTGCCGCCTCGTTGCCGGGAATACCCACATGGCCTGGGCACCAGGTAAAAACGAACTGGTATCCACGAGATAACAACTGAGATAAAACTGTCTGTATTTTAATAATTATTAATTAATTAATAATTAATAATAATAATTATAATTAATACCGAGTTGCCAACAAATTGTTGCAGCGCCTGAAGAGCGCTCGGCGAGTCGCAACATACAATAAAATGTCAAGGAACTGAACGGGAGATAAAAAGTAAGAAATAAAAGATGGCAAACAGCTCGGCGGTAAATACTGAACTGGCGTCTGGAAGTGAGTGTCACCGTCGCACTCGTAAAAGCGCAACCCGTCGCACTACCCAACTGGGAACCGTCAGTAAATACAGGAGTGTAAGTCCGGTATCGACCCAGAAGTTCGGAGAAAAGTTGGCGAAACACCGAGCTATTTTCGCACAACACGACACCTCCAGGTCGAAGAGTGGACGCTGGAGTTGCCAGGGGGGGGGGGGGGGGGCATCGGCCAAGTGAATGCCGCTCTACAGCTGGCAGTCGGAAATAGTGTGCGGTCAGCAGTTCTCGAAATCTGATACCACTTGGACGGGAGATAGTTGTATTCCGCGTATAACGGTGCACTAGGTGTGGACGCAATACAGGTGGATACGATGGATGACCTGGATGAGTGAACAACCTTGTCACGTAGGAACAAAGTAACAGCGAGCGTCGAACAGACAGTGGAGGTTCGCCAGAATCAGCATACAGACATTCGACCCTACTGGTGCGAAAAGCCCCAGTAGCGAGACGGATACCAGTGTGATGTATTGTGTCTAAAAGGCGGAGTTTAGACGCAGACGCCGCGCCATAAATAAAACTGCCCTAGTCTAATTTGGGCCGGACCAGTGAGCGATACAACCTCAACATCGCCGTGCGATCGCCGCCCCAAAATACCCCAGATAAAACTCTGAGTACCCGCAGCGAACGATCGCAGGAAGCCCGAAGTTGACGAATATGGTAGTCCCACGTGAGCTTCCTGTGGAAGTGAAGGCCCAAGACCTTAAGGTGCGGAACAAACAGCAGACGTGAGCCTCGCAAATAAAGATCAGGAGAAGGAAGTCGATGGAAGTGGACACATTGTGTTTTCGTAGGGGAGAACTGAAAGCCGGTGCGAAACGCCCACTCGGCGATGAATGTTACGGTCAGCTGCAGTTGACGCTCGATGTGCTCCAAACTGTGAGAGCGATAGTATATCGCGAAGTCGTCCACAAAGCGACATCGGGATTCCGCTACGAACTATACTAGTGATGCCATTAATGGCAACGGCATAAAGTATAACACTGATAATCGACCCCTGGGGTACACCATTTTCCTGGAACTTCTCTTGGGAGAGCGTGTTTCCTACGCGGAAACGAAAACGACGAAGTAGTAAAAAGTTAAAATGAACATAGCTAAATGACCGCGTAAATCGTTGGTGTGCAAAGTGTGGAGGATTCCAGAGTCATTTGTAGAAGAGTGAGTAGAGAAAGAGATGTGAATGTGTTACCTAAAAGTGAGAGGAGAAAACAGTGTGAATGTAATAACATTTCTATTTCAAACATACAGAACATGGTTTGACTTATTTTAAACTTGGGACAAAATGTTTTTTTGGTGTAAAATCACCCTTTTTATGGAAAATTGTTTATAGAAGAGTGAGTAGAGAAAGAGATGTGAATGTGTTACCTAAAAGTAAGTAGAGAAACCACTGTGAATGTAATATGCAGCATTTCTATTTCAAGCATACAGAAAATTGTATGCCTTATTTCTAGAAGAGTAAGTAGAGAAACAGTTACGAATGTGTTACCCAAAAGTAAGTAGAGAAAACAGTGTGAATGTAATACGTAGCATTTCTATTTCAAACATGCACAAAATTGTATGACTTATTTGTAGAAGAATGAGTAGAAAGAGATGTGAAACTGTTACCTAAAAGTGAGTAGAGAAAACACTGTGAATGTAATATACATGTATACGAAAATTTAACCAAATCTTTAGAGCCGGTTTTGAAATACTGGGTATATATACACAAGAATTGCTCTGTAGAAGCAAGAATAAAAATATGTTATTTTTTATGTAAAATCGCTTTCAGGGGGGGGAATTACATCTATATAGATGAACTCAAATAGTAAAACCCTATCTGAATACAAAATTTGATCGAAGTCGTTAGAGCCGTTTCCAAGTTGTGTGGAATATATACACATGAATTGCTCGTTTAAATATATAATAACTTTTCTGAACTATAATACAGGGGGAGGTCATATCGATTATACTTACCATTGATGAAACCAAAATTCTGCAAAGCATTATGTCTTCTTCTTTATCCGACTATCTTGCCCGTATGGAGGACTGACATCCCCCCCCTCCTCCCCTCCCAGGACTAACAAGCCTCTGTCCTGGGTCAGATGTCTGTTGGGGAGCAGACAAACCTATGGACCTGACAGAGTGAAGACCTAGAAGTGGATGGTCAGCCTAGCTCCAGATATGAGAGTGAGGAAGACGATGATATGAAATGGATGAATGGAAACATGATGGAGCAGTTGGTGGAAAGAGTGGTGGAGGAAACTGGAGAACCAGGAGAAAACCCGCCCAGATGCCGCTTCGTCCACCACAAATGCCACATGCAGGTCCCTGGGATCGAACTCAGGCTGCCTTGGTGATACGCAAACAGTCTAACTGCTCGGCTACAGTACCACCCAGGCAAAGAATTACAAGAGTGAAAAAAGAATTGATCTGAACTGAAGTTTATCCCTTATGGTGAAAGGAGTGGTAACTATACAACTGATGTGCAAATGTTACTGGTGTGTAAGTATAAACATTTACCTTATGATGTTCTGTGTCTGGACTGAGGGGATGATGTGTCACTACAACAGGAGCCGCATTCTCCCCAGCTTCCTGAGCAACTTCTAATGCTGACATTACTATAGGACCCATATTTGGAGGACGTGCAACATCTCCGTCAATGTTGCCATCTGTTATGACATGACTGGGCATTCCTGTTACTCCGCCCATCTCTGCCGGTGTCCGAGGACTGCTCTCTTGATCACTACCATCCTACAATCATGCAGTTCTATTAACACCACCATCTCGTAGTAAGCCTAAGCTAAAAATTATAATCAAAATAAGAGCTTAAAAAGTGTACAGTATTTTGGAAAGCAAATGCTTCAACCGCAAAAGAAATGGGCATGTGTTGCAATTCTAATTCTAGAAACTGATGCTTTAATTGGAAACATTTTAATATCATTTTTGTCTCCAAATTACTAAAATTGTTGAGGGTTCTAAAAGAAATAGTTACAAACATTGAGAAATTTAAGCTGTAATTAAGCAATCAAGAGTAGTAACAAAACTTAAATGCAATAGTCTTACTATTCTAGCAAAAATGGTTTACCTAGATGAGTAACTTTTAATTTACTAGCTTGCCAACCACCCTGAAAAATCTTTCCTCCATGTGACACATAGATATGGTGGTATGTTCTAACAATGCAGGTTAACACATCACATTTTTACTGAAGCATTGACATTTGAAAGTATCAATGATATTATACCTAGTGCAACCAAATATACATTCTGCTTTTTTGTGGAAGGGGGTAGGATCCTTAATTCTTAGTATATAAAGCATGTAATTATCCTTTCTTTCAACACAATATTAAAATTTTTTACTAAAATGCAAAAACAACAATCAACCTTGATTTTTGTTTTGGTAGCCCGCTTAACATTTTACTTTATTTTATTATAACAAATATTTGCTGCCTAACAAGATATTAACTAATGTGAGTTGTCTGCTGTTTGTTGTTATTGTTGTTAGTTATCATCATCTTTGTTGTTGTTTGTAACACATACTTTTAAGTACACAAGGGCCTCTATGAAAGTTTTGAGATGTGAGAAAATGAAAGTTGATCCACTCGAATTAGATGCAGGATGGGATAGCCATCAGGTATCAGGTAGTGACTCTCCCTCTCCAGGAATTCCAGCAGTGCAAGATGAACCTGTGGTGCACAGGTAACCAGTCTCTACAATAGAGCTTGGAAGAGAGCATTTTCGCTCAACAATTTTCTACGATCTTAAAAACTGGGTTAAACCAGTGCCTATGTCTTGAACATTTGCCACAGGCTTTTGGGGATATTGCTCCTTCCCATGCCACCGTTTTCCAGTGGTTTCAGGAATTTAACCTCTTCAGCGATATGGGCGTGAAATCACGTCCATTTAAAATGACGGATGAGCGATATGGGCGTGTATACACGTCCTGTGCATTTAAGCAATTAACCCTTATTTATCCCTTATTTAACTCAACTTATTTTAATTTTCCCTTTATGAAACATTTTAGTAAAGTCTATATACTTTACTGGCTTACCTTAATATGTTTGTTCTGCAGTGATTTACCTCAAAACAGGGATAAACACACAAGGGTACCTACATCTCCACATTCGCAAATTCCCTTCTTGGGGCACACGAAACACTTTCGAGAAGTCTGCTGTTGGTCGTATCCTTTTGGGATAATGTTTTCCTTGAAGTCTGAGGGGTGCAGGGGTTTTGGATTTTCAACCCCCAACGTGGTATTGTTCAATTAGGCTGTGAGCTATTGATAGTAGGTAGGTCATTGTCCTGTGTGGGTTTAGAGCTCTCCAAATTACCAAACAATTGTATATGGTTATATCCAGTTGGTGCAAAAATACCTTTTTATACCACTTCTCCCTTCAGCTACAAGCAGGAAAGTATATGTATGTATTCCAACAAACAAAGAAACGAAGTCTACTAAGTTACGAAACTCGCGTAAGCAAAAGTTGCAATGTTGCTCTATTCTGATGACTCAAGAGACCATGCATACAGTAGTGCTTTATTACACAGTATGCTGACGCATAAGCCACACATACAATGGGTCGACTACTGTTTCTTTCAGAGAACTTAGATGCGTTCAACAGAGCAAAGTTGACTTTTCACCACTGTGAAACAAAATAGTCCCATTTCAACGTTTTGTAAATACAACTCAACTTTGCTGATAACGTACATTTATACTGCATATAACGAGTTTTATACCAGTTTTTGTTTCATTAAAATAACTTAATATTTACACAAAATACAGCTGTGTATATACAAAGCACTTTAAATGCCCTGCGCTGGATATTGGGTAGCAGTTCTCGGCTCGCGGACGTTTTAAATGGCCATCGCTCAAGAGGTTAAAAGGGGTTGAACATCTTTGAAAGATGAGGAGAGAAGCGTGCTTCCAGCAATGGCAGTGACTAGGGATAACATTGCATCATTGAGAAAAATGCCTCATGAAAACAATCGCATTAACATTTTAAGGAATTGAAGCAGCATTGCAGATTGGTTTGCCAGCAGTTTTGAAAACCCTCCATGAATTCCTTCACATGAGGAGGGTCACATCCGGATGGATGCCTCACAATTTGACAGAACAAAAACATGCCCGTTCTGAATGCTGTGAGAAAATGCTGACGAGATCCGAAGGAGAGGGCTCCAGATGGGTTTCTGATAGTCACAACCTGGATTTGTTAAGTCTGATCTAGAGACCATGCAGCAATCAGCAGCGTGGATCTTTTATGATAATCCATCAATAAAAGTGAAGTGTTTGCAAAGTCTCCAAAAGAAAATGGTGACTTCATTTTTCCTAAATCATGGTCTTGTGGCAACCATTTCTCTGGAGGAGCAAAGCACGATTACTGCCAACTGGTACACCACAATTTGCTTACCAAAAGCTTTTGTGAAGCTTCAAGAATGGTGGCCACACATGGCACTGCAAGGGATCCTTTACCATCATGACAATGCGTCTGCACACACAGCCAACATCAACCTTCATTTTCTCACATCTCAAAACTTTCATAATGAGCCTCATAAAGCATTGTTTTCTGCAACCAATTTGATCTGCAATATCAGACCAATTACATTGTCATCTGCTTTTCCAAAATAATTGCAGGCATACTTTAGGAAGATAAAATACTGCCAAAATGGCAGTATGGATGTCAAAAGAACAAATGAACTAATATGGCAATAAATAAAGTAAACAGTTTGGTAATTGAGGCATTAAATAAAAATAAAAAGTAATTGCAATGTTTTTTGGATTTAACATATGCATTTGACTCTAAATTTAAATACACTTATAAATAAATTAGAAGGGTTGGGTGTCAAGAGGATTATCAGCAGGCTGGATTACATCATATCTAAAGAACACAACACAGTGAACTGTATCTAGTACATAATTAATATTTTTGAATTAATACAAAGGAATGCTGGCAATAGGGTACGCAGATAGTAACACTAGCCTACGAATTTAAACTTTTTGTTTGTTGCCTAAGTAAATAATGTGATTCTGTATAATGCTGACGTGCTCAATCCGAATTTTCAATCTGCTTACTTCTATCACATAAAGTTTTCTTGCAAAATCACTATATATGTATTGTAGAACTAAGCAAATTTGACCACAAACTTTCTCATTATACTTTATTTTCAATGAAAACAATATGTAATATACATAACTTATTGAAATTATGTGTATGGTTATTCATACATGTCACTAGAGTGTTTTTGTTCTGTTTTGTCTTATTTACTTTGCTTTGTTTTGCCTTATTTACTTTACTATTGGAATGTATCATTCACATTTCATATAGGTTGCTTCTTAGCTGAGAAAGTCCTCCTGTTCCTTTTATGTTTGTGTTCAGGTATTTCACATTTTAACATCCAAAAATAGTCAGCAAGCATACTTAAGCTCCAGCGTCCCTGGTACCTCCTTTGGAACTACTGCATATTCTTGTGATATCATTACCCTTGCTCTTCACTCAAAAATTCTAGACTTTCAGGGAAATAATCTAGATGAGAAAACAGGAAATCAATTTTCACACCCATGTTACAACCAAGTTCCTTATATACTTCAAGCATATTAGCCACAATGTTTCAGTAATTGGGATCCTTGTTGTTACCAAGAAATTTTGAAACAACTTCACTGAAAGATATCCATGCTGCTTTCTCCTTTTTATCCACAGTATTTTTGAATGCTGCATCAGACATCAATTTTCTTATATCAGGACCATACCTTCTTTTAATTTTGCTTCAGAGAGAAGTGGGAATTTCTCACATATATACTTGAAGCAGTCTCTTTCCTTGTTTAAAGCCTTCACAAACTGTTTCATTAAGCCAAGCTTAGTTTGGAGAGGTGGCATCACAACTTTAGAAGGACTCACAAGGCTTTGGAGCACAAAATTCTTAGAGTCGACTTCCACATTTTCTCAAGGTGGCCAGTCTTTCCTGGTCCAGTGATTAATTTGTGCCCTGCTATCCTATAGGCAAAGAAAACATGGAAATTTGGTAAACCCAGATTGTTGACCCATCAGCATAGTAATAACTTTAAAATTGCTGCAAACTTGCCAGTTGTGTTCACTGTAATTCACTTGTAATAACATCAGTTACAAATTTGCATATGATTCTTCGAGGATCACTGAATAGGCAACAGGCACTGAACCAAAAGCGTTTCCATTATGTAGGAAGAGTCTCCATTCATTTGGGTCATAGTTTGGAAGTCCAAGTTTTAGAGTAAGTTGTTTTACATTATTGCAGAATACAAGATAGCCATCTTCAGAGAAAAAAGGTTTAAAACCTCTTTTGTATTGTCTTTTGCATTGGAGTCTAGAACCTAACAATTGCTCAGCTAACTCTTTAGAGAGGGCAAGATTCCTTACTAAGTCATTTAATTCACTGGTTAAAACACCCCCATGTTCTGTAGCAGATGATTCTGGTACATAGTCACTGTAACCTTCATAATTTCCCCTTCTTCTACATCAGACTCGGTTGAAAACTGTTCAAGATTTTCTGGTTGCACAGGAATTGGTACATCAGGCTCATGGGGAACAGGTAAAATGGCTGACAGTACAACTGGATACACAATTTGCTGTTTATTTTTAGAATTGTACCCCTTCACATCATACGAACAGAAGCAGCAGTAATTACAATGGTTAGTATGCTCTCTCCAAACCATAGGTGCTCGAAAAGATAGCGACGGTCTTCTGTCATTGACCCAATGACAAAGTTCTTCAATGCATGCTCTACATCAGGCATGTGCAACCTTCTATCTTTGGAGAACCTTATGCAGTGAGCGGCAATAACCCACTCCACTCCTCAGTCAGATAGACAGACAGCCAGTATCCAGTGAAGGACACAAACAGGTGATTCCATGGAAGTTTCTAAGTCATACCACGAAATTTTTGGGAATTTCCGCGGAAAACCACTTTATTCTGGATGATTTTTGCATAAATGGTAAACAGTAAGAGACAGACAAAAGCTTACTAAATAAAAAAATGTGAATCTCGTTAAAACATACAATTTATGTCACATACTTGTTTTTTTTAAGTGAACCATTTCCGAGATATTCTTTATTTGTTTGAATTTGCACATATTTATATTTTTTTTTAAGTATGTTATTGGCCTTGGCCTTGCAAAGAGAACAGAATTTCAAAGGGATTGCATAGCTTTTAAAACATTTCACTATTGCTTAAAGCCTACTGTATTCCCATATTCCTCTTGCACCTACAAGAAACTTTGCTGTAAGGTAATTTCTGAAAATGCTTTTGTCCATTAAAATGTTGTACATACAGAAATAAGCATTTGCAAGAACAGTTTGTATAAGAGTGAGTATAGCTCTACTTACATTTGCGAACAAAGTTTCTCCAAATTGAACCATATTAAAAGTGTATCACAATAGGTTATGCAACATCACTTGGTGGACCCTCTAAGGCTATGTCAAATATTGATAGAATTCTTAAATGTAAGCAGTACTAAAGTCACTAATGAACAGATGTTTATCACATAAGATTTGAAAGTGCTTTCACAAATCAAATGCAACATACATGTAACCAACCCGCCACTGCAACACATGGGGTTAAAGAGGGACAAAGTTCATGTATGGTGGAAGGAGGTTAACCCACACTCCCCTCTTTCGTAAATGTTGGACATCGATGTTGTGCATACTTTGTGCTGTGCCCATGCTTTACTTTGGTCTCCAAGTTTGATTCCAAAGTAGGCATGATATGATTTTCTTGTGAAATCTGTAATATTATGCCTCTGCTTAGGTAATGTGTATTTCCCACATACATAATAAAAGTGGTCTGGATCAATGCAACATAGTAAATACTTTTGTATTGAACTAATGGATCACAACATTTTACTCCATATTAAAGTCTGAAACTGATTTCGTTTCCAGATAAAACACAGATTAATGAAATGTGAGATGAATTAGACCAGATGTGTATGTGCTCACAAAGATAAGAGTGCATCTATCACCAAAGAGTGGCCAATATTTATCTCCCACAGATAAACATACACTAATGGCAAGGTAGCCCATTCTCACTCCCAATTCCTAAGTGCTCGCACCCATATCAGATAAACATCTGGTGCCTCCAGTTTTTACTATGAACAACCTTAAAAGTATTTTAAATACATTTTGTTTTCAAATCCTGACATAGTAAAACTACATATGTTAAAGCATTGCAATATATATAATGATGCTATAGGAAAATTATGCTATAAGGAAGAAAAAAAAAATGAAAACTGGTATGGATAGGAACTTTCTGGCCTTGAATTTGATTTCAGCACTCTAAAAATACCCCAAAAACATTCAAACTTTGGAAGCAGGAATTTCATCACAGGCTAGTGTAATTAAATGTTAATTAGCAGCAGTAGTGGAGGCTAAAGCAAATGATTTGCTCAAAAAAATTAAGCAATATTACTCAAGCCTACAGTGATACTAAACAGTCAAAAGAACAGCCTGGATAAATTCTGCATTAAAAAAGTGTAGTACAAACAGGTTACAAAATTGTTAAAAGTTAGTAGGGCGGAAAGCTGTTTGTTATGTTATATAAACCACCCCCTGAGATATTTTAGTGGCAGGGGTGGGATGGAGGGGGGGGGGCAGGAATTCTGGGTATAAAATCATTTATGGGGGGAAAATTCTACCCATCCCTCCAGGATTTCACTCCCTGAGTACAAATAATGTTAAGCTTGAAATAGAGAGAGAAATAATATCTGAAATAGAATGCACAAATATTCTAGGAGTAGTAGTAGATAAAACATACTGGAAGCCGTATTTAAGTCATATAACCAAGAAGATAAACAAGACCATATATACAATGAGACAGGTAAGAAAAACTATGGATAATGAAATGCTTAGACAAGTATATTATACTAATCCCCAGAGCATCTCCCCTGTACACAGGACACTCGCATCGGCCAGCCACTGTATCCTCCAGCTGCAGCTAAGACCACAAAGAAGTGCAAGGGGTGAACAAGTATATCATAATGGCGATTATTCTTTCACACGACCTGTGTGTGGGACAAAGATTGCCATTGCCAATCTTATACTTGGTTAAACTATGAAGCCTGGGACTTAAAAGTACTTATATGTTGTAGTCACCATTTGAGTGTGCTACTTCATATGCACTGAGATCTCCTCGTAGTTTACTGTAGAAAATGCAAGTCAGTTTGAGAATTTAATATCATATTGGCATGTTGCCATGGGCACTTAGTGGTTAGAGCTGCTGGACAAAACCAGAAGATCTGTGGTGCAAATCCTGGCTATGGCACTGAAGAAGGGAAATGAAAAAAGGTGTTTTCTTTCTTCTTTACCAGATTACCCACCCCTTATGTAGGACTTATCCCTCTAGGACTTACAAGCCAGTGCCTAGGGTCAGACGCCTGTAAGAGAGCACAGGCATCTATGGACTGGACAGAGTGAAGACCTGGAAGCGGGTGGTCAGCCAAGCACCAGGTATGATAGTGAGGAAGAGGATGATATGAAATGCAGGCAAAAGTAAAAGTGATTCTGGAGCATTTGGTGGAATGAGTGGCAGGGGAAACCAGCGAACCTGGAGAAAAACCACCCTGATGCTGCTTCGTCCTCCACGAATACCACATGCAGGTCCCTGGAATTAAGCCAGGGGCCGGCTTGGTGGTAGGCGACTGCTCTAACCGCTTGGCCAAGGCAATGCCCAAAAAGATGTTTAAATTACATATAAAGGGTATCAGAGAGATAGGAAACATTGTTTTCTAATACCCAACATTTGACATTGAAGCCATTAATCTCCTTAAACTCCAATACTTTTCCATGATCATTTTGTATTTTGAGAATTGATGAACATTTTTGAAGATGACTGTAGTCCATTTCTTCATTTAGACTGCATAGTGGATAAACTGGGGACTTACATATTCCGATTTTATGTAAATGTTTAACCATACAATCACATCCTGTTAACAATCGAAAGGCTGCAAATGCTGTTTTCCTAGGTAGATCTGGTATTACTTTAGGTTTCTGGGCAAGAACTTTCCAATTATTCCTTGAGAAATTATAATGTTATTGATTTTGTTGAAATATTTATATTGGATTTTTATTGTTTTACAGAACTGAATGTTAATTTTCTAGTTGGTCCATAGGCAAGAAGGAATCCTTTTTTGTCTAAGTTGTCATACCATACACACCACAATGTGCTGGTATCCATTGCATTACTATTCAATTTTGTTAACTGAGTTATATTGATTATTGTTAGTGTATGTGTGGACTGTTCATTATCAAAAACTATTGACAGGATAGCCACTTTTGAGTCTGATTATAAGACAGCATTTGTAAAACTTTTAATATTATGTAGATGATGTTGCAGGGAATGGCTGATTGCTTCAATTTCTCTATCATAACTTGTTCTATATTCTAATGACTTAGTAAAGGAAAAAAAAAAAGTGAGCATGTTGCTCCTGCACCTTTTTCTTGTGAGATTAAGGATCCATCAGCATAAACATAGAGCCAGAATGGAATAGGATATTGTGTATGGATTGTTTCTATTGCTAATGTTCATTGGACAGCTATGTTCATATTAGATTTTGTTAATTCTTCTACAAGGTTTATACTCTACTGTTATTAATATTGTAGGGTTGGGTTTTATTTGCAAATATTCCTTTTGAGTGGAGTATGTTAAGTTTGTTTTTGTTTTTAAGTTTATTTACAACAGATATAAAACTTTTCTGTGTTTTGTGAGAGGTTGGGAACGTGTGTTTATCCCAACTGTTGTGTGGTAGTCCATAAGTTTTTCATATTGTGTTATTGCTTGTTCCAGTGTTGTTTGTGGACTAGGTGTGTTAGTAAATACTCTCACGGAGTCAATAGGTGTTGTTTTGACATCTCCAGTAATTAATTAATCGTAAAGCTTGGTTTTGTATTAATTCTAGCTTATTGATACATGGTGATAATAATAGGGTTTCTCCACAAGTTAAACCTGGTTTGATATACATTTTATATGTTGTATTTAATGTTTCTCTCGAACATCCCCACTTTTTCCCCGCTAGTCTCTTGAGAAGAGATAATTTTTTGCTGGCTTTTTCAGTAATATATCTAATATGTTGGTTCCATGTTAATTTATTATCAAATATTTCCCAAATATTTAGCTTCATTTGTCTGACAGAATGTGGTTATATTGAATGTTGAATTCTTGTTTTTTGTACCCCAGAGAGAATATTTGATAATTACTTTTATCATTATTGACAGTCATTAAATTAGATGTATTCCAATGTTTTAGCTGTTTTAGTGCTGTATTAGGTGCACTCTGGATTTTGGTTTTATGCTTTGGTTTTCCTGACATCCACATTATTAAGCCATCTGCAAATAGTGAAGTTTTCATTTTTGATACTTCTAATTTTTCAGGTAAATCATTAATGTAAACATTAAATCAGAACAGTACCAGTACTGCTCCTTGAGGTACACCACAATGAGTTTGTTTGAAATTTGATTGTACATTATGGCGTCTAGTAGCAATGAACCTTTAGGATATGAGATCTTTAATCCAATTGAACATGTTGCTTTGAACTCCTATTTTTTGAAGTTTCAATAATTTGTTTATCCATATACAGTATGGAAGGTACTGTTTTGGCCAGAATAACCTGGTTGGCAGATGCAGGTGTAAAAAATACAAAATGTCAAATTCCTACGCCTACGCCTACTCACAAAATGTCAAGTTTCATTTTGGTAGCTTTAATCGTTTTATAAAAATTTCATTTTTTCGCAATGTAAATGGCAACGCTGTACTATCCACGCACATGCCAGCGACCTGTGTTGTACCCAACCAGTGTCCGCTTCCAGGCCAGTACTGCCTCAGTTGTGAACAAAACACCTGACTGGCATGCGCCTCGTGGCTAGCACTGCCTCAGTTGTAAACAAAATGCGTAACTGACATGTACCTTATGGTCAACATTGCCTCAGTTGAAAACAAAGAACCTGATGTGTGCTTTAATGTAAACAAAACATTCACCCCATGTCTTTACCATACCGTTCGAGTGGGTCACTATCTTGGCAGATCGACATGAATCTAAATGTTATGCTGGAAAGGTGCAAATGTAACTGAAATGATGCATTCATTCAAGTAATAATGATGTTTTCCATAGTTAAGAAAACAGAAAAATGAAACAATTGAAATCATGTATTTTATGGTTAAAACAATGCTGACATAAAGGGATACAGATTTTCCTAATAGATCACTGCCGCCTCCTCCCCATCATCATCCTCATCGTCATCATCATCGTCGTCATCATCAGCATCATCCGTTACGAGTTAAAACACTACTAATTGCTTTTAATACACGAGAAAATTGAAGTCTTCCTTTTCATTTTTACTTTCTCTACTACATAAAGTAGAGGAATCATCGTATTCCATTCAAAAATTCGATGTCAAGCTTTCACCAGAAATGATTTGAGGCCCCCTGAATCCATAAAGAGCATTTTTAGAAAAAGGTATGTGTATGTGTCTGTCAGTCTGTGGACAGCAGAACTCAAAAACAACAAGTTGGTTAAAAACCAACACACGGCTTGTGTGTTTAAAAACACCAATAGTAAAAGTTTAAGAGGTAGAACCGGAACTTAAAAATTCAATGCCACAACCGGGATTTGAACCACAGACCTTCCGCTTGCCGGGCGGACGCTCTAACCACTGAGCTATTGTGACAAACTGCCAGAATGGCATTAAATTCTCAAGCCAGTTCGTATTTCTCCTGGTAAACCACAAAGGCAGTCTCACATCAGAAACAATTACCCCAATGGTGACTTACTATTGTAAGTACTTTATATCCCAGGATTAAATAACCTTCACATGGTAATTCTTATTTATTTATGCCAACAAACTTACTGTTGGTGTTTTTAAACACACAAGCCATGTGTGGGCAAAGTTTAAGAGGTAGAACCGGAACTTAAAAATTCAATGCCACAACCGGGATTTGAACCACAGACCTTCCGCTTGCCGGGCGGACGCTCTAACCACTGAGCTATTGTGACAAACTGCCAGAATGGCATTAAATTCTCAAGCCAGTTCGTATTTCTCCTGGTAAACCACAAAGGCAGTCTCACATCAGAAACAATTACCCCAATGGTGACTTACTATTGTAAGTACTTTATATCCCAGGATTAAATAACCTTCACATGGTAATTATTATTTATTTATGCCAACAAACTTACTGTTGGTGTTTTTAAACACACAAGCCGTGTGTGGGCAAAGTTTAAGAGGTAGAACCGGAACTTAAAAATTCAATGCCACAACCGGGATTTGAACCACAGACCTTCCGCTTGCCGGGCGGACGCTCTAACCACTGAGCTATTGTGACAAACTGCCAGAATGGCATTAAATTCTCAAGCCAGTTCGTATTTCTCCTGGTAAACCACAAAGGCAGTCTCACATCAGAAACAATTACCCCAATGGTGACTTACTATTGTAAGTACTTTATATCCCAGGATTAAATAACCTTCACATGGTAATTCTTATTTATTTATGCCAACAAACTTACTGTTGGTGTTTTTAAACACACAAGACGTGTGTGGGCAAAGTTTAAGAGGTAGAACCGGAACTTAAAAATTCAATGCCACAACCGGGATTTGAACCACAGACCTTCCGCTTGCCGGGCGGACGCTCTAACCACTGAGCTATTGTGACAAACTGCCAGAATGGCATTAAATTCTCAAGCCAGTTCGTATTTCTCCTGGTAAACCACAAAGGCAGTCTCACATCAGAAACAATTACCCCAATGCTGACTTACTATTGTAAGTACTTTATATCCCAGGATTAAATAACCTTCACATGGTAATTATTATTTATTTATGCCAACAAACTTACTGTTGGTGTTTTTAAACACACAAGCCGTGTGTGGGCAAAGTTTAAGAGGTAGAACCGGAACTTAAAAATTCAATGCCACAACCGGGATTTGAACCACAGACCTTCCGCTTGCCGGGCGGACGCTCTAACCACTGAGCTATTGTGACAAACTGCCAGAATGGCATTAAATTCTCAAGCCAGTTTGTATTTCTCCTGGTAAACCACAAAGGCAGTCTCACATCAGAAACAATTACCCTAATGGTGACTTACTATTGTATGTACTTTATATCCCAGGATTAAATAACCTTCACATGGTAATTATTATTTATTTATGCCAACAAACTTACTGTTGGTGTTTTTAAACACACAAGCCGTGTGCGGGCAAACTTTAAGAGGTAGAACCGGAACTTAAAAATTCAATGCCACAACCGGGATTTGAACCACAGACCTTCCGCTTGCCGGGCGGACGCTCTAACCACTGAGCTATTGTGACAAACTGCCAGAATGGCATTAAATTCTCAAGCCAGTTCGTATTTCTCCTGGTAAACCACAAAGGCAGTCTCACATCAGAAACAATTACCCCAATGGTGACTTACTATTGTAAGTACTTTATATCCCAGGATTAAATAACCTTCACATGGTAATTATTATTTATTTATGCCAACAAACTTACTGTTGGTAATAATTACCATGTGAAGGTTATTTAATCTTGGGATATAAAGTACTTACAATAGTAAGTCACCATTGGGGTAATTGTTTCTGATGTGAGACTGTCTTTGTGGTTTACCAGGAGAAATACGAACTGGCTTGAGAATTTAATGCCATTCTGGCAGTTTGTCACAATAGCTCAGTGGTTAGAGCGTCCGCCCGGCAAGCGGAAGGTCTGTGGTTCAAATCCCGGTTGTGGCATTGAATTTTTAAGTTCCGGTTCTACCTCTTAAACTTTGCCCACACACGGCTTGTGTGTTTAAAAACACCAACAGTAAGTTTGTTGGCATAAATAAATAATAATTACCATGTGAAGGTTATTTAATCCTGGGATATAAAGTACTTACAATAGTAAGTCACCATTGGGGTAATTGTTTCTGATGTGAGACTGCCTTTGTGGTTTACCAGGAGAAATACGAACTGGCTTGAGAATTTAATGCCATTCTGGCAGTTTGTCACAATAGCTCAGTGGTTAGAGCGTCCGCCCGGCAAGCGGAAGGTCTGTGGTTCAAATCCCGGTTGTGGCATTGAATTTTTAAGTTCCGGTTCTACCTCTTAAACTTTGCCCACACACGGCTTGTGTGTTTAAAAACACCAACAGTAAGTTTGTTGGCATAAATAAATAATAATTACCATGTGAAGGTTATTTAATCCTGGGATATAAAGTACTTACAATAGTAAGTCACCATTGGGGTAATTGTTTCTGATGTGAGACTGCCTTTGTGGTTTACCAGGAGAAATACGAACTGGCTTGAGAATTTAATGCCATTCTGGCAGTTTGTCACAATAGCTCAGTGGTTAGAGCGTCCGCCCGGCAAGCGGAAGGTCTGTGGTTCAAATCCCGGTTGTGGCATTGAATTTTTAAGTTCCGGTTCTACCTCTTAAACTTTGCCCACACACGGCTTGTGTGTTTAAAAACACCAACAGTAAGTTTGTTGGCATAAATAAATAATAATCACCAATAGTAAGTTTGTTGGCATAAATAAATAATAATTACCAAAGTTGGTATTTAAGTTTAATGTCTTTCAAGGAATTTGATTCAAGGAATGAAGATTTTGCAGAAAATTTCTCCACCCTAAACAAAGTTTTACATGGAAAATTTTTAGAAAATTTTGATTTTCTTGAAAACGGCTCTAAAGATTTTGATTAAAATGCCATATGTTTGAGATATTTTTTATGACAAATGAAATGTATATCTTGAATTTTCTGGCTATAGCCAATAAAGTGCTATTTACTCTGGATTTTTGCATAACTGGTAAACCATAAGAGATAGACCAAATCTTACTGTATAAAAAATGTGGATCTTGTTAAAACACACAATTTATTTCTGAATTAATTTTTTTGTAGAGTGAACCATTTTGGAGATATTTCTCATTATTTGTGTAAGTTTTGCAGAACATATACTTCTGTCAAATGGAACATCACTATTCATTTTTTTATGTTAATCGGGCAAAGAAAACGGAATTTGAAAGCTTTAAAAGATTTGACTATCGCCCAAAGCCTACAGTATTCTCATATTCCCGTAGCACGCGCAAGAAAAGGTGCAATAAGATAATTTCTGCAAATGTTTATCTCAACTAACACAAAGAACATAGAAGAATAAGAGTTTGTAAGAATGGTTAGTACATGAGTAGAGAAAGCCATGTGAGTGCAACACATCAGATTTTTCTAAAACAATTGCACTCTTCTGTATATTACCAGGCTGAAATAAAACTAATAATCCCGTCATAAATGACGACCATAGGTGCCTAAATAAGAAAAGCAAAATGAATTGTATTCGTGTTCTCTACAGGTAAACATGATAGTGATACTATCCTTAAAAGCAAGTACACATAATATGGAGTTTCTCTATGCATATGACAAACCAATGGGATTGAATCACAGTTAATGTACTCATAAGATGCTAGTTTACAAGTGCTATTTAACAAAGAACACAAGTACAAGTCAGCATTTTGAAATATATTCCATAATCCTGTCTAAATACGTATATAAGCACTTTATAATAAGAAATACTGAAAATGTATGTCATTTATGTTGATTATGTGGTGTTTATTAAGGTTTTATTACTTAATTAAAGTTCTTAACATTAAGTTGCATTTCAGTTCACAAGAAACAATATTGTCTTTATGTTTTTTTATTTCTTTTTTAAGGGGTACAAACAGAAGAAGAGTTGCAGATAAAGAGTGGCTTATTTCATTAGATAAGGGAGGATGAGAAGTGGGAACATCTGCTTTTATTTACGTGATCTCCTTATGGTTTTTATTTTATTTTTGTATCTACTTATTTATTTTTTATTCTTAAGGGGAGTTTCCCCCTCAAATTAGTAGTACCATGTTTAAGTACTCCCTTGATGTGAACAGGTTCATGATCGCAAGGTAAATTCTTTCATACTGCAGACAATTGTACTTCAACCCTTCCTTCTCCCTCCACCGACCTCCACACGTTACCTCCCCTAACCCTGCAGACAGCCAAATTTGTTGGGAGCACACACGACAAGTGCATTTCGAGTAGCCCACGACGTTGCCATATTTTGCGAAGAAATTAAACTTTGCATGACAACATTGAATTGTGGCTTAATTCATTCCAATTAAGATAAAAAGGCATTACAGCATTGTTCACACAATGTTTGCGCTGAAATAAACCATTTATATCCATTCATCAAGAAGCTAGATGGCTCCAAATCTTTGACACAAATTATTTTTTTCAGTGAAACGGTTGTTTATTGACAATAATTGTACTGGACACATTTGCTACGCTCATCATGTGCAATCCCTGGTTAACGTCTGGCCCAAGCAGTACCTTCCACTCTGTAGAATCGTATGCTGTGTGAAGATCAATATAAACTGCCATAAGATCTTTTTTATTAAAACTATCCCTTATATCTTGACTGAAATGTAAAATTTGCTCATTAGTTTAATGAAATTGTCGAAATCCTGCTTGTCATGATGTTAAAATGTTATTTGATTCTAGATACCAGTTTAATCTATTTAGAGATAGGAAAAGTTAGTGATTGAAAATGATGATGTACATATGTATGATTTAAGAAATAATGATTATTTCAGATCCACGCTTAGGCGTACACTGAACAATAGATCTGTAAGAAATATGGGTAAAGAGCTCTTTAACAAATGATCTGATGATATAAAAGGGATAAACAATACTAAATGCCTTGTAAAAGAATTAAAGGAATACTTAAAGAAAAAGTTTGTTATAGCCTGGAAAAATTCAAATGTAGAACTACGTCATCAATAGACAAGTTCGTATATTTGTAATATAACTGATACTGTGATATGTCATTGTAATCTTTGTAATCAGAGGATCAATAAATTATCTTACATAACTTATCTGTCTGTGCAGAACAATAAGGGAGTAGTACCTGCATACACGTACAATCCCACTGCATGGCTGGGAATACCAGGTTGAAACCTGAACTGCCAATCAGTTGACAATAGCTTGTATGAGGAGGAAAAGAATGTTACTTATGGCTGGTTGTATAAAGGTCATAACTGTATAAGGTACAACCAGAAATGAAAATTTCAATGCCACAGCCGGGATTTGAACCACAGGTCTTCTGTTCTACATGCAGCTGCTCTTAACCACTGAGCTACCATGGCAACATGTAATTTACTTTTAGTTGTAGTTTGGCCAATAGCTCACTATAAATAGTTACTCATGTTGTATAAAATTAAACCAAGACTACCACACCATAAGTTTGCATTAACCATGGATTATATGGCAACAACATGAAATGGGAGGGAAATTTATGTGTACGCGAGATAATGTTCAACTGCTTAAGCTACAAAATTAATGTCAGCAATTCCTGCTTGTATTATAATACCAGTGACTATAAATTGGGATATGGCATATACCAACTATGCTTACCAATCAATTGTTTCACCATTTCACTTTAAAATGGATTCATAGAGAGCGTGATCTGAAAACTTCAGTAGTAAAGAAATAGAGGTAATATTAATCTTCTGTTGCAATGAAAAGCTGAAAAAAAAAATAGATTCCACTTCAAACAAAGGAAAAGCCTGACACAAAATTTCAGAAGAATATATTAGCCAGAATGTAATTCCCAGGGACTGGAAGAGCATGAAATTATGTTACAAAAATATAAAAAGAAAAATTAAGAAAGATGATGCATGCGATAATGCAAGTACTGAAATAATTTGTTTTATGTGAATCAAATGGCAGTAACTAGATATGATACATTTATTTACTTTAAATTAATACATACTTGAATATGACATTCAGCCCAGGCTCTTAGCCTGTCATATCCACCCAACATAATTTCTTATACATACATTTTGCTTCTCTATAGCTATTTAACATATAACTAACACAAAACTTTTAATTCTGTTCTCTTTGTACTGGCCAATTCCATTTTTCTTAACTCTACTTAAAAACTGACCTAAGTTCCTGACCTTTCTAAAAATCCTCTTACATGCTGTTATTCTATCTCCCTTCTCCCATTTCTGTCCCAGAAATTCTTTCCTCCATAAATCCGTTCCTTGGCACTCTAAGATTATGTGCTCCAGATCTTCCTTCTCCCAGCAAATAGGACGCTGACTCTGAGGGATCCCTTTATTAGTCCTCTCAACCTCCAAACACCTGTCAGTAACTAGATAGGTATCAGAAACCATATTTTAATTTTAGGCTGAAATCTACAAAACTGGAGGAGGGAGTTATCTATCACCGTTAGTAGACAAAACTAGACAAAATCTGATCTCAGCACTCCACTGTTCCCACCCATTTTCAACAGTGTTGATGATGGTGTGGATTTATATCGCAATGTTGTGATAGATGTCAGTAATTGAGATTGAGTTTTTATTTATGGACGTTATTTAACTCCTCTGGTTCTCAACATCTCATTCTATATTAGGCACGGCATACCACTTAATTTTTCCATTTACCAGGGTTGATGTAAATGCCATAATTCTATGACACAGGACCACCAGCTTTACTTCCCTACCAAAGGAACCTTGCTACAGATTTTTATGCCTGAATAAATCCATAGCCTTCCACTGTGTTTGAACCTGTGCCCTTAGGAACTAGAGGCTAGCATGTTGCCCCTAAACCATGGAGGACAACAATAGAGGTCAGAGACACAGAGGATGCAATGATGGAAATTATAACCACCATGACAATGTTGCAGAAGACAGAGGATGAAGAGGAAGGCAGAAACAATACTAAAGTGAGATTACAAAATTAAATATTATTCTTAACTTAAAAGAGAAAAGCTTTGGCAAATGCAAAGTTTGTTGGTTCCATTAGTTAGGCATCAAAATTGGCAGTATCAAAAAAAGTGACTACTGCAACTCCATTATTTCCTGTAACATCATTCTACATAAATATCACTGGGAACAGAAGTAAACACACTAGATACTGGTACTGTTCCCAAAAAAAAAGGGAGGTAGAAGATACAAGAACATTGTTCTACTAACGAAGACTGGAATGTTTAAATGCTGAGCAGAAAATAAAAATTAAAAATGTTCAAAATTGATTTGGAAACAAGCGAAATAGAGAAAGCAAATGTAAGTTCATAAATTAATATATATTCCCTTAAATTTAATTAAAACCTTCTTATAAATTCTTTCCTCTTTTTTTCAATTATTCCTTTTCTGTTCAAGGTGAGATATATTCAACAATTTCTTTTTCTTTTTTATTACATTTACGAACTGCATTAACGTAAAATAATAAATACCTTTCAAATGTGTTTTTAATTAATGCAGTTCCTGGCAGACCCTTTTTCCTCTGAAGACCTTAAAAGTCAAAGTCACGGATGTCTTCCACACTGATTGCTATATAAAGTACAAAGGTGGCAACTATAATTGGTGGAACTTGACACAATTTGACTCCACATCTCATTCTCAAGCAAGGAAATTGTCTTTTCACAACACCAAAAAGCTTTCAATGACTAACCTGGACTGCTGTTATATACCTGCTCTTAAGGGGAGGTTGTAAGCTCTATGCTTGCAATGTTAATTTTAAGAAGTTTACTTCACTTTTCAGAGAAACTATTGCTTAGAAGTTTGAAATTTGGTGTGTGTGTGTGTGTGTGTGCGTGTGCGTGTGCGTGTGCGTGTGCGTGTGCGTGTGCGTGTGCGTGTGCGTGTGCGTGTGCGTGTGCGTGTGCGTGTGCGTGTGCGTGTGCGTGTGCGTGTGCGTGTGCGTGTGCGTGTGCGTGTGCGTGTGCGTGTGCGTGTGCGTGTGCGTGTGCGTGTGCGTGTGCGTGTGCGTGTGCGTGTGCGTGTGCGTGTGCGTGTGCGTGTGCGTGTGCGTGTGCGTGTGCGTGTGCGTGTGCGTGTGCGTGTGCGTGTGCGTGTGCGTGTGCGTGTGCGTGTGCGTGTGCGTGTGCGTGTGCGTGTGCGTGTGCGTGTGCGTGTGCGTGTGTGTGTGTGTGTGTGTGTTGATTCATATTTTTAAAATAATTATAATGAATATATTATTTTTTTCACCCATTTTTTTTAATAAGAAAAATTTCTGGCATCCATGATTTTAATGATAGTGTAATAAGAAAATGTCAGTACCACCATAAATAACCCAGAAATGAGTGCTAAAAGTTTCGTTAGGTGATTCCTGAGAAAATGGGACAAATGTATACAGAAAAATAAGTTTGAGAAAAGCCTCAATCAAAATTAGGGGATGTTATGAGCTCTATGCTTGCAATGTTAATTTTAAGAAGTTTAACTCCACTTTTCAGAGAACTATTCACTCTAGAAGTATGAAATTTTGTACACATATAAATCAATGCTTTTTTTAAACGTGCTGACTTTTTACATCACATAGATATTACTTCCATATTTTTCTTAAAAAAATTAACGAATATACAACTTTTTTATTCATATCCATCCTTGGACAGTTAAATTTATTTTTAAGATACTTCTGGGAAGTTTTTAGGGGTTAAAAGACTGTATTAGGATAAAATAGGGGTTAAACTTGCAAACAGGCAAAAAACACAAAATTGATATTTTTGACCCAAACCAGCTTACAACCTCTCCTTAAGGAGTTGCCTCTTGCAATACAGGAGTTAGCAAGTGCTGGCAATATTGATGGGCACTGGCACTTAGGAGTAGACATTCAGGAAATTCTGCAGCTTTGAAGCATACATGTGTTCTGGAGTTCTGAAAAATCAGGCTGTCATGCCCAGAACTAAACCACCTGTCCACAACATTTTGAAACTTAAGCTTTGAATCACAGATAGCTGAAATATTTAATAAAAACCATACATGCAATTTCTGAAGACCTCTGTATTGTTCTCCCAGGGATACACTCGGGATGTGTGTACAGTCTAGAGCACCAATAATTCCTGGAAAGTTACAAATGGCGTAAAAACCAAGCATGGCTTTCCTAACCTCAATATCTTTATTGGCATTTTAATGAATTTGACATCTCAAGCATGTAATTTCTCTGGTAACTTTATGAATCACTCCACTAGCAGTTGCTTTATTAATATTAAATAGATCTGCAAGAACCGTCTAGAAGTTTGCCATAACATTTCAGTCAGTAATATCATAAACCTTGGGTTCAAAGCACAATTTCTTTTTGTCTGTTGTAACCAAGGATGTTTACCTCTGTTCTAGTTCTTCTACAACAAACTTTGAAAACCAAAATCTCATTTTAAATTGTCTGTGATTGAGTAGTAAGAATGGATTATTTCTCACATAAAGTACTCATGGAGCAAGATGTAATTAATTTTCATCATGTGATGAAATATCGGAATAATCCAAAATCTAAAATAAAATTACTTTTGCTAAATAAGCCTAATTCAACAAATGGTAGTTTACTGTCCATTTATAAAATAGGTCATAAAATAAAGACGGCTATTTTAATTAATCTGTTTTAGCACCATAACCTGCAAAGGCAAGTAAATCCATGACCTGTTACTGCTTTGCTTATATGAAAATGAGAACTGAAATATTACAGATGTTGTTTCTAAATAACATTTAAGCTAAATTAGCTCACTATTTTATTCATAAGCCATTATTTTATTTCTTTTTCTAAAATACAATGAAAACTCCCAAGCTAATTTTAATTTACAGTCAATTTCATGTACTAAACTTCAGTTAATGCTTCATACAATTGGGCCTTAAATATTCTGCAAACTGGCTTTCTGAGTGTAAGCTTTTACCCAACCTACTGCCCAACATCAACTGAAAAGAGCCATACTCCTGATTCTAATTAAGGGCTTCCATGTCAGCTTTCACTCGGACAATGGCAGTAGCATTAATAACAGAAGGTTTTGCTGGACAACTTATGCTGTAAAGTTTAAATTTCAATATGGAGCACAACCATCATGTAAAGTACATGTTTTCTGAAAAAGAACATTGTCTAAATTTAAACATAATGGAAACTGAAAGAAATAATCTATATCACTTTTCTGTAGATTTTCCTGTCCACTTAGATTTGTGCCAGAAATTGTTTTGGTTACAAACAGCTGTCGTTCTTATTTAAGCATGTCATTTTTCTTTTCCTAGGAGTTTTATAATTCATACATATAATAAAACTAAAACACAGTTCTAAAGTAAGAACAAATTAGAAACTAAAAACTTCACTTATCTTAGTTTCTAATTTGTTCTTACTTTAGATTCTTGTTGCTTCACTGTTAATAGCTTCAATTTTTCCTTATTTAACTAAAACACAGTTTTACCTTCTTTAACTCTGTATTACAACTTAATTTAGAAACACCCAGTACAAGAGCCCTTTGCATTTACATAAATGTTTTTATTATAGAAAACACCTGTTCTGTTACACTGGGACAAAATATACATTAATATAATTTTGCCTAATTAATCCGAGTCCTTTGCGCATTTCCATGGCAGGGTGTCCTGACAGATATTATACAAAAATATCGTAACATAAATCAGTAAGAGTTTTCAAGATGATATTCAAATTCTCACAAATTGCAACTTCTGTCATTTTCTTTGTGGTGCTAGTATTATAGGTAATCTTAGAGAAGTTGGTTACCACTATCTAAAAGCAGCATTGCTACAAAACCAACAGACTTGTACTTTCCCTCAGTGTTTATTACTTTGGAAAAGGGAATGCTTAAATGGTAGGCAGCATTACGACTTAGTTCCATCGCTGTAAAAATCATTAAATTTCGTCCAAATTAGCTCACCAAATCAATAGAAACAGATTGATCAACAGCTTTTCTGTGAGTTCCGTGGCAAACTATAATAATATCTCAATGATCTCCTGTATATGCAAGTTTTCTGCTAGATACAAGCAAAAATAATTCTCATGCAATTGTAGGTTTCCAGTACAATATCAGAAAATAAAGCATTAAAAGATACCAGCCCTCACCGTACTTATTTAACCACTCTCATATGTTTGGTTTATCCCATTTCTCTAACAGAATAACAAAATAACCACTAGCTTTCATAAAGGTTCCGTTATGTCCTTTCTAGATGCGCTGATGTATATATATATTTTTTTTTCTTCTTTGGTGGCTGAAACATGCTCCAGCAATTGCTTTGCACTTCGATGTGCTTGCTATAGTTAATGTTAATCACTTTATATAAGTTTAACACATGAATCTTTTTACTCAGAAGAAGCATAGCTGTTAAAAATTTTACACAGGAGTGCCCTAATTATTGCTTGCAAAATGTACGTCACTCTCTTCCAAGGTTTTACACTGATCAATGACTTTGACATTGCTACATAATCATAAAGCACAGGTAATGAAAGCACAAGCACATAAGAGTGCACCATGGCATTGCAAGATGTACTAAATACACCACAGGGCATAGTTTCTCCATTCCATGGAGAAATATGCCAGCTACTCTACAAGTTACTTCCTCCTAGCATTTATTCCGTTTCAGAAATATGTTTTTCCATATGATTATTTTTAAGTCACAATAGACAAAAATGCACGTAGCTGAAAATTATAGAAATTCATTAAGTTCTTAGAAAACTGTCAAAAAATGTGCAAATTTGCTACTATAAATGCAAATTTTGTGTATCTCTAAGAATAAGAATGTGTGTAACTGTGTGTGTGTGTCTAACTGTGTGTGTGTCTGTGTGTGAATGTCTGTGTGCCTGTTTGTGTGTGGCTGTCTGTCTGTGTGAGTGTGTGTGTGTTTGTGTGTGTCTGTCTGTGCCTGTATCTGTCTGTCTGTGTGTGTATGTGCGTGCATGTGCGTGTGTGTGTGTGTGTGTGTGTGTGTGTGTGTGTGTGTGTGTGTGTGTGTGTGCGTGCGCGCATGTGTGCATGCAAAATCCAACGATTTTCAAAAAGATCCTCCCACCTTAAAGCACCCCATAGAAAAATTCTATAAAAGGATTTTTTTTTTCTTCAAAAATAGCTCTATGGATTTTTTATTAAAGTACCACATGTTTTACATATTTTCATGACAAATGAAATGTACACCTTGAATTTTCTAGAAATAGCCTCCAAAGTCCTCTTGATTTTTGGATAACTTGTAAACCATGGTGCAGTTTTTATCGAAGTGTTGCTTCGTGTTTGAGCGATGAGGCTCTTATTTCTCTCAGGGCGTGGTAACGGATGGAATGAAAAATCACACGATGTTTCTTCACCACAATGTATTATTTTATTAACACTTTTTCTCTATTTTACATTTAAATAAATCCTCTTAGCACCGTTTTAAATTATGTAAGTCTTTCCACTTTTTAAAAAAGTGGAACAAAAGCTTGTTGAAAGTCTGGTAAATGTTCTACAATGTTCATACACTACCAAAATACGTCCTATCACCTTGGACACGTAGACGCTAGTGAAAGGAGTCTGGCGTCATCTCACGTGATACTACCTTTCTCGTATACATCCGCGTATGCATCCATCAAATAGTTCCCGTATTGTTAGGGAAGCGATCTTTAGCTGTCCTGATTTCGCTTTTATTATTGAACACATATAATTCTAATATTTATACATATATATTAAAATTAAATATGGAAATATTTATGACGTCTTTAAACAAACTAAGTTGTTCGTAACAATGAACATTAGTAACACGTTCTCATACCAAATTCGAAAAACAAATTATATTCACATAAACGATTTTCTTTTGGGGTCTTCTAATATTCTGTCTCACATGCCCCTTGTTTTGTTTTTCAAGTTGTCACCTATATTTACAATCTTGAAACACAATACAACACTTCTCCCTATTCCTCTGATACAATCACTTTGTACAATATTTGTTTTTTTTCTTTACAGTCTTCTTCGCTGTATGTTTTTGTCTTTTGTTTTGGCATGACATAGCATGTCTTTATAAATTTCACTTATTCAGTTATTATACAACACATATTCAGTTATTATACAACACATATTCAGTTATTATACAACACATGTTAAGTTATTATACAACACATCTTCAGATATTATATAACACATATTCAGTTATTATACAACACATATTCAGTTACTATACATTTGACATTGACACAAATATAATTTAAGTGTATCACGGTTTATTGTGTGGCTTTTGACTTATGTTCCTTGTTATGAGGAGAGAAAAACACGATACAAACCTTGAGCTAATGATTATGATCATATTTTTGGCAATTTTATTCAGTTCTTTGTCCTCTGTCTTGCAAGCTTATTATGTATAGGCAGGTCGTTGAGTCGGTTCTTAAACTCTGATGTTACTAATGGTACCATTTTCTTAATTGGGTTCTTATTCATTATTGTTTAGTTCGACATTTCTTCAAGCTTAGCATTGGCCATATCCATCTTAATTCATGGGCATTGCTTTTCTGACTATGGTTTTTCTTACTTCACTAATTCTTACCTCTTTATCTCTTATCTCTATAAGAGAAAACTTCTATACTTATAATTATTCTGCAATTGTATTATTTTTCTTCTCAATTCACCCTCGACACCTTTGTGTCAAAAATATTTTATCTTTGTCATCACAATTGATTCCTTTTTATTTTTGTCCCTGACATCCTTATGTCAAAAACACATTATTTTCCTTCACTATAATTCACTTCTTTAATGACAATCAGTGTCCTCATCTGTCTTTGTTGACAATGCTCTTTGTGGTCAATACAGCCAATGACTATGTTGATTTTCTTTCTTGTTGTATTTTCCAATCTGAACATAATCTTCTATAAGTAACCCATTAAAAATTATTATTTTCCATCATCTCTACTATTCCTGCCTTACATGTTTGTTGGCAAAGACTATTTGGTCCTTTCTTTGTATGGTTTCAATTTGTTTTTATGGTATCTTCCTAACAACTTGCCATTTTTACTCTGTAGCTCATACGTATGGTCACCCAGCTGTTTTGTTATGATCAGTGGTCCAGTGTACAGTCGTTCCATCTTTCCAGATCTTTTCTCAGATGCCTTGGATGCTTTGTGGCTTCTTATGAGCACCTTTTCTCCAATTTGTGGGGACCATTTCCTGATAAATCTTTTTACCTTGTTTCTCCCTTTTTCTGCCTTTTGCTATAACCTTCTGAATGCCAATTGACATTTTTCCTTCTCTGTCAATTCCCTTTGAGCAGCCATCGTAGTGTCAATGTCAATTGTCAATCTCTTGGGTTTTGTGTTGGTCATCAATTCGATTGGGACGAACTTAGTTGTGGTAATTTCCCTGAGTGTTGGTGGTGGTTGTTGTTTCTGTATTCTGTGGAACATCTGCCCTATTTGGCACATTTTCATTCTGTTCCTGTTGTCTTACGTTGTCGGTGTTCCATTGGTTTCTGCCCCTTTGGTGTGAACCCCTGTTGCATGGCCGTCTTCGGTTGTTCAAGTATTCTCTACAGAATCGTATGTGATTCACTTGATGGGTACGGTCTCCTGGTCTTCCACGATCATATGTATATGTTTGGTGTCTCGATTCACCCCTTGGTATCGTGTCTTGGTACCGCTGTCTTGTGTTCTCCATCCTTTCGCCATGATTGTGTGGTTATGGGAAATGGTGTGCCCCTCTCCCCCTGTCATGGGTGCTCCTAGTATTTCTACCTTCTCTCTCATTCTGGTTGTTTGTAGCCGTGCTCCGGTTTAAGATAGGTGAGTTTGGGTGAACGTTCCTATGTCTATGCTCATTAGGCCAACCATTTTGTGTTTCGAAGGCTGTCAGTAATTCTATCATGTCTGCAAAATCTACTGGCCTCGCAACAATTAACCCTGCTCTCACTGTGTCTGGGAAATGTCTTGTTATGCTGGTAATTAACTCTGCTTCCGACAGGTTAGGGTCTAATAGCTTTCCTTTGTTGGCTACTTTCATAAAATAATTGACTAGCGATAACCCTTTGGTTGGATCATATCTACCTGTCGCTAGCTCTACCCTAGTTTGGTTTTGCTTAGCTGGGACCCAATACCTTGATAGGAATAGATTCCTGAATGAGCTATACGATTCATGACCAGCTAGTGTTAACCTAAGCCATTCTAATGCCTTGTTTTTTAAGCTTTTCTTGACTATCATCATCCTAAGCTCATTTGGTATCCTTTTCACTTTAAAATACTCTTCCATCTCTTTAACAAAGAGTTTTGGATCGTCTCCCTTCTCCTCGTCAAATGTAGGTGGTGTGATTTCATGTAGTATGCTGTTGGTGTAGCATGTGTTGTGTGTTGTGTCATTGTTTGATTGTGAACCTCTTTCTCTGTATGGTGAGTCAACATTTTGTACATTATTCAAATAACTCTCATCTTGTACATTACTTACATCTAAATCATCTTGCCTTTGTAGTGCATTTACAACATCATTTACATTAGCCAAACTTTCTTTTCCTTTTTTTCATTTCTTCACAAATTGATTTTAAACCATTCTTTATTTCTAAGTGACTTTGTTTCATATCATTCATAGCATCTTGTTGTGAATGTACCACATCAGCCATAGTCTTAATTTTAGGAATGACAATTTGTTCTACAGTTTCATTAATAATGCCTTTCTTTACTACCTCAATCGCTTTGCTTAATTCATCAGTTATTTCTGCTTTTACATTTGTAATCTTACAGTCTACACTTGCATTACGTTCTGTTATTTCATCTCTACATCTACCAATTTCTTCTTCTAATACAATCTTATTTTCTCTCATTTCCGATTCTATTTTTCCCATCCTATCTTCTATGATTTCTATCCTAGCTTCTAAGGCTTCCTTTGTCTCATTTAAGTTTTTATGTACTAATTTTAAATTAGTTTCCATTACTTTCATATTTTCTGTACACTCCTGTCTTCCTAATTCTATTTTCTGTTCTAAGTCCTTTCTCACTTCCTCCATTTTCTGACCTATCTCTTTCTTATTCTGTTCCAGTTTCTGGCCAATACTCTGACCTAAACTTTGTTCTATGTCCTGTCTCACTCCCTCCATTTTCTGACTTATCTATTTTTTATTTTGTTCTAGTTTTTGTTCTATACTCTGACCTAAACTTTGTTCTATGTCCTTCTTTACTCCTTCTATCTTCTGCTCTAATCTTTCAAACATGATCATTAGTAACCTTTGGTCTTTTCCTATTGCTACCTGTTCCTCACTTTCTGGTTCTGTCTCATAGCCAGGCCTATCTGCCCCTTCCCCTACTCCTGTTACTAGATCTCTCTCTCTTTTTGCGACATTTTAGTTTCTTTATTCAGTTCACTTTGGCTTAAAAGTCCTACTATTTTGCCGCTTCGCAGTAACATAAAAATAAACTGGATGTAAAAATAAAAATTTTTGGTCCTACTTTTTTCTCGTTGATTTATCCAGTTACGTGCGTCTCCTGGGCGGTTGGCTTCGCTAGATGATCTTTGGTGTTTTCCCGTGTTGATTATCCATTCATCGGTGTTCTGATGTAGTAGATTTCAAACGATGGTCTAATGGAGTCTTCTTTCTTTTTGGCGCAAAGATATGGCGTCACTTGGTATTTCGCGTAAGTTCATTTCCCGTTGATTTCCATTCCATCCAAAATTCGTGCCCCACGTTGGGCGCCATTTGGTGCAGTTTTTATCGAAGTGTTGCTTGGTGTTTGAGCCATGAGGCTCTTATTTCTCTCAGGGCATGGTAACGGATGGAATGAAAAATCACACAATGTTTCTTCACCACAATGTATTATTTTATTAACACTTTTTCTCTATTTTACATTTAAATAAATCCTCTTAGCACCGTTTTAAATTATTTAAGTCTTTCCACTTTTTCAAAAAGTGGAACAGAAGCTTGATGAAAGTCTGGTAAACGTTCTACAATGTTCACACACTACCAAAATATGTCTTATCACCTTGGACACGTAGATGCTAGTGAAAGGAGTCTGGCGTCATCTCACGTGATACTACCTTTCTCGTATACATCCGCATATGCGTCCATCAAATAGTTCCCGTATTGTTAGGGAAGCGATCTTTAGCTATACTGATTTCGCTTTTATTATTGAACACATATAATTCTAATATTTATACATATATATTAAAATTAAATATGGAAATATTTATGACGTCTTTAAACAAACTTAGTTGTTCATAACAATGAACATTAGTAACATGTTTTCATCATTTAACCATCTCATACCAACATCAAAAAAACAAATTACACTTCTAACAAATATTCACATAAACGATTTTCTTTTGGGGTCTTCTAATATTCTGTCTCAACCATAAGAGATGGTGAAAACTTACTCCACAAAAAAAGTAGATCTTGTTAAAGCACACAATTTATTTCAAAAATTGTTTGTGGAGTTAACCATTCTAAGATATACCTTGTTATTGATTTGAATCTTCAAATACTTATACTTTATTCTCTCAAGCTTCCACGGCCATCGTTTAAAATATCTTGGCTATCCGGTTGTTGCCGCGTCAAATTATAAAATGGCATTTTATAATTTGACGCGGCAACAACCGGATAGCCAAGATATTTTATACTTATACTTTGTTCAAATCATTATTCATTTTTTTTACATACTATATAAAGGAACAGAATTTCAAGGCCATCACATAACAACCAGTCTTAAAAAGATTTGACTACTGCTTACTACTACTGTATAACCCCATTTCCATTTTAGCCACAAAGAAAACTGCAATAAAACCATTTCCAAATATGTCCATGTAGATAACATGAACTAGACTAAAGAATAAGTATTGCAAGAATAGTTTGTACAAAAGTGAACAGAGAAAATCATGTGATACTATCAGAATTTTTCAAAAAGTGTATCACATATTTAACAATTTCAATACTGAAAATTAATACAACCTATTATGGTGATCTGCATTGATATTGTTTTCTTCACCTCCTCATTGTGTTTATTGGCATCAAGACTATGATGGCTAAGTAAAATAGTATGCAGCCATTTTTCAAATAAATTCTCATTTTAAAATTATTGGACATGGCACTGTTATTGTTCTGCATTGAACACAATATGATATAAGCTAGCAAATGCATGTCAAGTATCAAAACTCAATTTTATCAGAAAGCTAGAAAAATGGAAAGTAAAATCATTCCATTTAAAGTTACAAAACATGCTAAAAAATTGAGAATATAAACATTAAAAAGCAAAAAATTAAGTGATTAAATGTTACATCTCCTATGAAATAAAAAAATATTTTAACATCCCATTCACTTATTGTTGTGAATGTGTCACATTCACAAGGAGTTAGGTTCCCCCTTACTTTATACTGTTAACTGACATTTTAATATTTCATATTTATAAACAAGTAGAAATGAATAGATTAGAATTTATTCACCTTTTAGCAGTGCTTTTTTAATTCTTGTTGCATTGGTAACCTTGGAATTTCAAAGCATAATTTATGATAAATGCGCCTGATTTGTACATTTAAACCAATGAAATACCATTTAAAGTTATACTGCATAACACAATTCCTTTTTTTTTTAGGTATGTTAATAACAGAAAGTTATATAGTTTAATTTTCAGTTTTCTCTCATAAGTGACAGTGGAATACCTGCACGTGCTGCATTATTAAGTGATTGTGTTTCTAACATATTTTCCAGCAAAAAGTGAAAAATGTCCTCTCTGTAACATTTTAAAGCTAGCTTTTAGGCTCTGACTGCCAGAATCCAACTACCAGGTATGTTTTTTGGTTTTTTCCTTCTATATGCTTTAAATTTCATCCATCATGCAGTATTGTTTCAGCAACAATATGTTTGTGTTCAATTTTTCAGTCACTTTTTTACACTCACCTTTAGTTTAAAATGTTTCAGTATTTTCAACATTTTAAAGTGAAGCTGAGTGCAAAAGTGGCTCAGAAATTGAACTAAAAAATCAAAGAATATTTTGCTGTTAATAGTGTTTGTTTTTAATATTTTTAAATGCCTTATTTAATTTAAATGTCTGGATACAAAAAAGTCAGAGAAATACAAATATTAAACAGCTATAAAATTAGAAGTATTATTTTTTACATGAAAACTTAATATTTCAAAAGTAACCTAATGTATAGTACACCCTGATAATTTGTAGATTAAAATTGGAAGTAAATGAACCAAGAAGTCACTACCCTCATTTTCTGAATGAGTCAATATTTACACTTAAAAATTTCACTTCACTGGATGTTTAAAAATGAGAACATGTTTTTGCAAGTGTTCTCCATCATTAGTTTTTGATTGACTAAAGATAATCCCTGCATTGTCAGTCCTTATTGTATAGATATTATTAGACTGCTATAATCTGAATTATTCAAATATTAAATTTTTTCCTGCTGTACATATGTTGGTCAACATGTAACATGTTGTTTCAGAAGGGCATGGAGCAAACAAAAAAGTATCCATTTCTCTAAAGCAGCCACAGCCAAATCGCTTGCCGCGGTGTATGTGCTGGGCTACAAGCACTGTGTTGCCCCAATTCGTGCTTCGCAGCGGTAGCGGTCGGTTTGTCTTCCTTAGCAGTGGCGGTCCGTACTTCAGTGACAGTTTGATATGGGAGGGCACTCATTAAAGCGAAGGGCACCCACATCGGCACATTATTTCAATCCCAAATGGGAAGCTGAGTACTTCCTCATGGAATGTAGCGGTGGTGCTATTTGCTTAATTTGCCAGAAAAAATTGCAAGTGCTGAAACGATTTAATCTTCAGCGACATTTTAATACATTGCATGCTAATGATTATTCAGCCCTAGAAAAGGAAGAACGCGCTGTAGAGATACAAAAGCTCAGAGAAAACATCACATCGCAGGAAGAGGAACAGGAAGAAGGGGATGGTGGAATGGCAGAAACCGTAGTTTATGTGAGTTACGAAATAGCGTTAGAAATTGCCAGATCTTCTTGTAGTTTTTCTGATGGTCCACTTATTAAACGAGTATGCTTAAAGCTGCAAGTAAATTCGCCCCTGTCAGTATTCACCAGTTCGAGAGTGTCAGTCTGTCACCTCATACTATTTCACGCAGAATTCAAGATCTGGCAGACAACATTTACGCAAAACTTATTGAAAGAGCAAGAGAATTCGTTGCATTCTCTGTTGCCATTGATGAGAGCACTGACTTATCAAGTATGGCTCAATTATGCATTTTTATTTGTGGAGTAAATGAAAATTTGGAAGTTGTGGAAGAAATGCTAGATCTGGTGCCAATAAAATGCACAACAACAGGATCAGATATTCTGAATTGTAGTAGAAGTTGTGGAGAATGCAGGGATTCCATGGGATACACTCATATCGGCAGCCACCGATGGTGCCCCAGCTATGGTTGGTTCACACAATGGATTTGTGACCCTCCTGAAAAATAAACTAGCAAAAGAAATAACAGCAGTTCATTGCATAGTTCATCAGGAAAACTTATGTGCCAAAACACTGAATGTAAACAATGTAATGAGTCTGGTTGTGAAGATTGTAAACAAACTGTCTGACAGAGAGACAATTTAAAGGCTTCTTAGAAGATTTAGAGCATGAGTATGATGATATACTGTATCATACAGCAGTTAGGTGGCTCAGTCGAGGCAAGGTTTTAAGCAGATTCTTTGAATTATTGGATGAGATATGTTTGCTCATGGAAATGTGCGGAGAACCTATTGAAGAGCTTACGAATGTTAAGTGGAAATGTGATCAAGCATTTATGGCCGATACAAGTGAACATTTGATTACTATGAATGTTTCACTTCAAGGGAAAATCAAATTAATCAGATATGTTCTGTAGCATTGAAGCTTTTAAAAATATGCTCTCATTATGGGAACATAAACTGTCAAATGGTGATCCTTGTCATTTTCCCACATTGGAAAGTATGATCCAGGATTGTGATTCCCTAGAAGTGGAATGTTCTGTTGAAAATCTGCACATGCTTCCCGTACGTTTGATGAAAGATTTCACGATCTCACGGGCTTAAAAATGGATTTTGATTTATTCGCTACACCATTTTGCATGAATATTGAGTTAGCTGACAATTACAGAAACAAAGGAAGCTTGCTAGATTTCTACAGGAGATATCCTAAATCAAGATTACCTCGATTACACAGGTATGCGGCATCTATGATTGCAATGTTTGGTTCGACCTATGTTGTTGTTGTTGTGTTTAACGCCCGCTTTTACTACTACGGCACCGCAGGCGGTGACACTGATGATACATGAAGATGGAGCACCGGTGGAATGAGATGGCGGGGGAAACCGGAGTACCCGGAGAAAACCCGCCCTGACGCCGCTTCTACCTATGTATGTGAATCCCTATTTTGAGCTATGAAACGCATTAAAAACTCTCAGAGAGCCAACATCAGTGATCACAACTTGAAGTATGCATTAAGGGTCCAGAGTTGGGTTTCATTATCTCCAAATGTGGCGAATATTGTGAAAACCAAAAGATGGCAAAAGGCAAGAGTGTCTACCGAAAACTGAATGTATAAAATTCTTAATTGAAACCTGTATATTCGTTTAATATGAAGTATTCTGTGTAATATTAGCACTGTATAGTAAATATTTTATTTTATATTTTGCAACTGCTTCAGGATCCAAATTGTGCTAATTTCCACAAAGTACTGTTTCATTCTTATAGTTAAAAATATTACTTTTATATGCCATCATTTGATTGCATAGGATTGAAGGCCATAATAACCTTACTGGTACTGGGTTGTTTTATCTATAATTTAATAACAACTATCAGAGATATTAAACCACGTATTATACAGTTTCTAAATTGTTCCTTCACTACTGCCCTGTCCTTAATTATTTAATGGTAACGCAAGTGCAGATTACGGACGCCACTGCGCGAGGTAGTGATTGGCATATCTCCCTAGCACTCACCAGCTACAATGAGGCACGCCGGCACCATGCGAACTGTATAGGCACACCGTGCATGTCAGTTGGCGGTCCCTGCTCTGAAGTATAGTACCTGAACTATTAACGCTTTAGATTTATTTGTGCTTCCAGCTTCATGCTGGAAACAATCACCTTACCTAAAGCCCAAAAAAATGTGGTGCTCAGAAAAATCAGAAAACATCTGGTTCTTATGAAACAGTAATGCTTACAAACCTGAGCATCAAGCTGCCTTGTAAGAAACTGGCTCCAAGGGTCTGGAAGATGACTGTGGTCTTCATTCTGACCAGGTGGTCTGGAATTTGTCTGCAGGAAAAAACAGAGGTTTTCTCCATAAACTTGCTTCATTGCTCCTAGTGTGTTCTCAGCCTTTGCACCATCCCCCTCTATAGCATCATGAAGCAAGACATAGTAGCGTAACACTTTAGGACAGAACCATTTCGGTAATTTGGCTGGTGTAACCGTTTGCAGTTGTTGCAACTGGGCTTCCATATGCTGCAGTGTATCTGTAGGACTGTTTTCTGCTGATGATACAACCAGAATACCTGTTCAGTTGCTAAGGAATGGTCTAAAAGAAAATTTCCATCATGATTCTACTCAGAACTACATTCTTTAATTCAACTGAAAAAAAACAACAAAGAATCAATTTAAGAAAAAGCATGAAATAGACAGTTAACCCATTCACATTATAGACAGCTATGTTTGCATAAGCTAGCAATGGCATTTAAATTGATGACAAGCACAGCTTGCAAAAGTATGCTGACTAACAAAACTACATATATCTAGATAGCAAAATGAATTGGATTTACTGACACTACATCACTTATTTATTAACCCAATTGCATCATATTTAAATGCATTGGCAACTAACCAAGAAATCAGATTTAAATCCCCTAGCCATGAGGGAGGTAACGCCTTGTTGCTTTTTTAAATCATTTAAGATCAGCCATTAACTATTTTTTTTTGAGTTTGGGTACACAATACTAAAAGCATAAACTCCCAATACTGTTGTCCTAATACTGCTGTTGTGTGTGAAAGAAACGGGAAATCAGTTTGAATCTCTCCCTACCCATGGTTTCACGAAAAATTGGATTCTCAAGACATCAGGTTTTGCTCCAGCACAATTGAATAGTGATTTTCGCACTTGAAACATCAAAATAACTAAATCAATGTAGGCCCTGATTTCATTTTTCATCGTCTTCCAAAACTTTGTCGGGACTGTTCAACTATCCCGTTGCATAAGCGTTTGTTTCATCACATATTTCGTCAAACAAAGGTTCCATGTATTCTGAAAAAAATTAAAAGTGCAGACAGCATCTGTGACACATGCTTATTCAGTAAGTATTTACAAATACCACTATTTGCAGTAACAGGGTGGAGAATGAGGTGATTGTCAGTTTTAGCCCAATGCCAGTTACACTGGTTTTTCCACGTCGTAATGCGAACGTGTTTCGAAGGGACTGGCGCGTCATCATTGGCTTCATAATTATGTTCTTTGCTGCTTTCTGCACTGGATTCATTGTCACTGTCACCAGAATCTTCTTCAGACTCCGTTTCATATTCAGAAAAAATCATCACTTTCACTCTCTAATACACTTTGTGACAGTTTTCTCAAACCCTTCTCGTCATTGGTGTGTATTTTTTTTGCCACCATGATGGCTACTGAGGTGAGTGAAATAGTGCTAAGATAAAATTGTTTTTCCTTGATTGAAACACAGGGGATTACGTCATACTGATCAGAATTACAAACACCACATATTAGTATTTCATTCCAGATGTATGCAAATGACATCTATGAGAAGGAACCTAAACTATGTGGAATTACGAGGGCCGTTCAGAAAGTAACCTCCGGTTGATTGCAAAAAATTCACCAAGTTAAATAAAAATATTTTAATATATACATCTTACAACTACATCTTTGCACTATTTTTCTACATAGTCTCCATAACGATTGAGGCACTTATCGTAACTGTTCACAACCTTTGAAATTCCTTCTGCATAAAAATCAGTCGCTTGTGCCTGGAGCCAGCCTGTGACCGCATCTTTGACCTCTTCGTCGTCATCAAACCGCTGGGACCCGAGCCATTTCTTCATATGCATGAAGAGGTGATAATCGCTTGGCGCCAGATCTGGGCTGTAAGGTGGATGATTGACAACGTCCCACTTGAAGGACTCAAGAAGGGCTGTTGTTCTGCGAGCAGAGTGAGGACGGGCGTTATCGTGCAAAAAAACGATACCGGAAGTCAGCATACCACGGCGTTTGTTCTGTATAGCCCGTCGTAATTTTTTTAGTGTTTCACAGTACACGTCTTGATTAATGGTCGTCCCACGTTCCATGAATTCAACCAACAACACCCCTTTTGCATCCCAAAACACCGTTGCCATCAATTTTCGGGCAGAAAAATCTTGCCGGGCTTTTATTGGTTTGGTAGGCGAATTTGAATGTGCCCACATCTTTGATTGTTCTTTTGTCTCAGGGTTCACGTACTTAATCCAGGTTTCGTCCCCGGTCACGATTCTGTTTAACAATGGTTCACCTTCGTCCTCATAACGTGACAGAAAGTCTAATGCAGAGGCCATTCTTTGAGTTTTGTGGTGGTCGGTAAGAATTTTGGGCACCCATCGTGCACAGAACTTACGGTAACCCAATCTTGCTGTCACTATCTCGTACAAGAGTCTTAGAAATCTGTGGAAAATCAGTAGACAACTCCGACATTGTGAAACGTCGGTTTTCACGAACTTTTGCATCAACTGTCTGAACGAGTTCGTCCGTCATCAATGATGGTCTACCACTCCTCTCTTCATCATGAACGTTTTCTCGTCCACTTTTAAATAAACGTACCCATTCACGGACCACTCCTTCACTCATAACTCTTGGTCCGTACACGGCACAAAGCTCACGATGAATAGCTGCTGCAGAATATCCTTTGGCTGTAAAAAACCTTATAACAGCACGCACTTCACATTTGGCGGGGTTTTCTATCGCAGCACACATTTCAAACGGCCACAAACACTAAACTAGCGCAGGTACGACGTTCACTCGACCACGGCTTGATGCCGACTGACCTGCTGAGTGCGTGAATGCACAGATGGCGTCGCTACTCCCCCCACTACCCGCACTGTGACCGATCGGAGGTTACTTTCTAAACGGCCCTCGTATATGGAGCAATGCAGCATAGCAAGCTGAGCTCGTCATACAATTCATATGCCAAAAAGATGAATGTGAGCCCTGGTTGTCAAATGATGCAAATGGGTTAGTAAGGGACATGTTTCAAGTGCTCAATTGCTCTCATTCTCAACCTGATGCCAACTACTGGAACATGGTGTCGTGTTGGAGATTGTAATGCTGTCATCATCTGGTGTCTTTTCCATGAATTTCTTGATGAGGTTGTCACTTTGGGGTAACTCAAAGTTGAAGACTCAGTCTTTATTTTTCAGAATGAATATATTCTCCCAGGCTGTTAGTTGTTTTGCATTAGAGATTATTTTTAACAATGTAGGTTCAGGTTCGATTTCATGGTTTTCTAGCCAAAATTGTGCTGCTACTGCTGATGAGAATGAGATCAAATGAGTTCTTGAAACATGTCCTATTTTTAATAAGTAACATAGTGTCATTAAATTTGATTAACTTTGCTATCTAGATATTATTACACATCACTGTAAGCCAAATGTTTCAACAAAGAAGTTCAAAGCTACATATACCTGCATATTTAACTATACAAGTAGGATTCAAAGAAGCTGCATCTCTTTAGAAAAATAATGAACTGAAAAACTAATGCTGTTGGTACATGAGGGTATGTCACCCGACATATCTTACAACAAAGTGAAATGTGTAAGTATGAATCATGGTCTGCAATGACTGTGAAGGAAGGATAACAAAGATCTTTCTTTCTTATTGAGGAAACACAAAAATACTGGCATTTTAACAACAGACAAGCTGAGAATAAGGAAAGTAAATCACCCAGAGAGGAGGAAAAGAAACCATGGTGTACCCTTGAGGGCACCAGATATGTAATATAAGATTACAGCTTTGTTTCTATAATATAATGCACCGCTACAAGTTACAACAAAATATTTTTCTATTAGCTAAACATGCGCACGTTCAGTTGTTCCATTGTTTCACAGGATAACTGGTTACAAAAGGACAAAATACACAGACTTTATAACCAATGTCAAAGTGTAACATTACCAAATTTAATGTTAGAGGTCAAATTTCAGCTTGAGATAGCTAACTAAATGTGCCCCTTTTCCAACACACATTCCACCCACACATAATGGAACAAAAGCTATGTTGTATGCTACAGTATGCTAACTAAACTAAGCCCCGGCACAACAGCCCATGAAGAGCCAAGCTTTACCACCCAGCCGCTGCGTCCTCCACCTCAGCCCACTATAGACATCATTGGTGGGGTGCAGTACTGGAGAATGGTACGTGGTCAGAATCCCGATCCCTCCCGGCCAGTTATGTGGTCTTAACGACCTGGGGCTGCTACTTTTCCATCAAGTAGCTCCTCAATTGGACCCCCCGGGACTAGCGAGGCTGAGTGCACCTGTGCCGGACCTCCCAGAGGAGATAAAATCCCCATGCTGGTACTGGGGATCGAACCCGGGTCCTCTGTGCCAGAGGCAAGCGCGCTACCAACTGCACTATGGTGGCATCATTATACGCTAAAGTAGGGGGGAAAATAACAAAAGAGCTTGGGAATATAAAATGTGCTGTCTCATTCTTCAATTGGAGAATTATTTTGAGATCTAGTACACCCAATAAACATTAAACCATTAAACTTAAGTGAATCAACACTTCCAGTATTAGGCATGCAACACTTCAGGTAAAAGATTACATTGGTTGATTCTATATGAATTTTTAAATTTTACAATGCACTCACACAGCTGTAGGATGTAAATCAGATTTCTGAGGTAACGTGAGGGTATTTAAATAAGATGTCAATGGGTGACACTTCAGCAAGCAGTTTACTATTAATAAATATGCATCTGAAATAAGAAGGCACACAAGTCCGTTCCTCCAATCCATAAACAGCTACGGTGCACTCTTGTCAGAACACATCACTATGCAAAACAAAGAGCATGTGTATGATTCCTGTAGACAGCAGTGAAAATGGTGAAAGATACAAGTACACAGTTAAAACCAATCGTAACAATTTTCCTTTCTTTAAAATCAGACAATAGGTTCTCTGATCTTGTAATTTGCCTGAAATATCAATTTCTCATCCAAGCAAGCAATTTTCATTTGCAATCTAGTATTTCAAAGAGGTTTGTCTGTAAGGGGACCAATCAGTGAAAATTGACTCAAAATGACCAAAAACTACAATGTATGCTTTTCTATATTTTATTATATCTGATTCTCTAGGAACCTTTTCCTGTAAATATTTTTGTTATTGGAGTCAAAATGAGAGTTATGTGACAATTTAAATGAACCTCATGTAGGACATGCTTGCACATTAGAGACTTTTTCTGATATTTCTCACATTTTTTCCAAAATTTCCCAAAGGGTTCACGTAAAATTTGCTCAACTAAGTTAATCAGTTTCTAAATTATGTATGTTAGTAAAAACATACACCATTTAATAACAAATACATAAACGTCATTTCAAGCCAGTTTTTAGTAGTAGGGTGATTTTCTTGGTTGTACATTTGTACATTTTCCAACACTTAAAATGCTCCTTACACTGTAGTTCTTAAACTATTAGGGTGAAACTTTGGGAGCAGTTTCCCAAATATATGCTAACTAAAACTTGCTACACAGTTATGAATATAAGGCCAACATGCCATGTTTAATATGTATATATTTTTTGTACAAGCCGAAATTCACAATTGAACAAAAATCTTTTTTTTTAACTAATTATGTTAAAAGTGTATTTCTCAGTCAACTTACTTTGTAGGCCAGTAAGGAGCATAGATCTGAAATGTTGTTCAAAGGTTGTGAACAACGCTTCATATGCAGCACCCTTTTTTTTTAAAATAACTTACACTTGTGGTTTAAAATATATATTGCAAGAACAACTTAGATATATGAACCAACTTAGCAACCACACTTCTTTATACAGATATAAAGTGTGGTAAAAAAATTCATAATATTCAACAAAATACTTTGGGTTTATTGCTCTTCTGTGGTTAGGAATACCTTTGAAAAACATCAAATGCAGCAAACTTGCAACATTTTGGTTTTCGGTAGTAATTTTTCAAATCCTAGCCATTGTTAAATACCTTAACACAGGGGGAAGGGGATATTCAGTTAACACTGAGTTTTAACATAATGTTAGAGCCAACACCGTTCAATGAAACAGCAATTGCGTTAACTTCAATGCTAAGTCACTTTAATATTTTGTTAAAATTTAACTTCAGTTGGTGAAATGGGCCCTTACACAAACTAAACTCCTTTTCTGGAGGTATCTACATGCTTGAAAAGAAAATAATTTGTGATAGAACTGTGATGTAAGTCATGTGACATTTGCTATCACTGACAGCAGTATTCATTCTGTTACTTATATGTAGTTCTACATGCCACCTAAAATATTGCTTTTTGGTGAGTCATCTTCAAAATTTCTTACTATTTTCAGCAGAATAGTTTATGATAATGAGTTGTTGCTGGATTTATTGATCACAAAGAGAAACCCAACTATTGCAGCATACTGGTTTCAGTGAAAGAATTGGTCGTGCTGTAAACAATGCCTAAAAATGTATCCTTCCGCTTTCTCGCTCTGATTGAAGCAATGACGGCACTACTTTCATAACCACGTGTTGCTAAGAGAGAAAACCACATGGAGCCTGCAACTATCATCACCTGCCTTTAACCCACCAATCCGTCATGCGGTAGTTTAAAACATGCTACTGATTAGATAACAATTACGTGTAGTTCTTTGAACTAAAAATCATAACAAATATAAATTTATAATCACTATAGAAAAGAAAGCTTTAACATACCTAATCTGAATCTGAAAGAGGTGGTATTCCATCAAGATCGGAGTTCTGCTCCCCTCTACCTTTATCTTTGGTATACCCAGTGGCTGCTAATTAACCTAAAATTATAAATAAAACGAACGCTGACTTAACCTCCCATGAATCAGAGATGTAAACTTATATAAATAGCGGATTATAAGCATATAATGAATGCATGCTCACGTGATTTGGTGTGACCAGTGGTAAACTCAGAATCTTAACAGCTATAGGCGTGGTTAACTTCTCTGTTTTTAAACTTTCACTGTGTGCGGAATTTATGCTTAATGCAGATACACCTGTAAACCCTGCTGTAAGGTTAACAATATCTTTGATAGCTAAAGAGGGATATTTCTTGTATAGTTTGTGGAACACATTGAGAATTAGAACTTTCTCAGCACTCGTTAGAGACTTCCCTGTGCAATGTTTTATAAACTGCACTTGTTCGGCCATGATGGTTCACCTTCCCACGTCCAAAGCTGACCAGCAGAAGGCAGTCTGTGCATGTTCTTCACACATTTTCTAATTAAGTGCAATTAATTACTTTAGGTTAATTTTGTTGCGGTTCTACATGGTACAATAACATATTAAACATACCATTGTTACATAACAGAGAAGATCCAGTAGTTTTTGTTACTGCTCAGCAAACTACTTTGTAACCGATGTACGTTGTAATCAGCCAATGAAAGTACATTTTAATTCTATTTATACACGTGCTTCTGTTTACATCATGGCCAATTCTTTCGGTGAAACCAGTATAGACAGCACGTTACCGAACTGGGTAACATCACCCCTATGGGATTGTCTATTCAGACTTGTCCACCTTCACTGAGCTCCATCTCATGTGTCTTCTTATTTTGGATGCACCTTAATGATTAAACATTGTAAAAGTAATATTCCTATTCTTAAAGCTATACAATCCCTCACTGATGGTCTTTCATTAGCAAACTTGAAGCTATAACCTAGCGTTCAATAATAGGAACCAAGCCTCTGATCTTTCACTGTATCTCTTGTAGTTCACATAAAAAAGACAAAACATAGAAGCAACACTGTTTAATGCTTTCCAATAAGATCCTTCTGTTTTTGCTGATTCCATAATCCTTTAGAGGATTATGTTTGGTAAAAGCATAAACATCTTATGAAGAGGAAAGGGATTGCTATTCATCTTTCTTCTACTTTAGTTAATACCTGCATTAAGCCTATAATTAGGCACAATGATGACCATTCCTTTTTTATTACTTGCCAATTACCTTTAAAACTGCCTGGAGGCCATGCAATTTTTAATAAATAAGCATTGAAGTTATACAAGACTCCAACTTCTGTCCAAGCTTAATGCATACCTACATATTGTACTTTTCTCAACATGATGACCCTATTCTGCTCCTCTGCCAAAGGCAGCTTTAAATTAAGGTTTGGCTTTAAAAGTATAAAGGGAACAGAAGATTAGATACAATGTCTTTCTGCCAGTTTATGAGGGTTCTCTTTTGTTTGCTAATGGTTTCTAACCAGTAGCTGGGGGATGGTCATCTTTTGAGACCATCATGCTTTGAAAAACACTGTACTATCTTTCACAAAAGTAAATACCCACCTTCAGTGACACCTGCGCGTAAATATTGCAAATTGAACATTACTACGTCTGCAGAAAGTATGTTACTATTGGGTTTTGATTAAATAGTGGACCAGAAGTAAAAAACAATGTCAGTGTTGAGCTCTTTACTTACCAAAGTAAGCTTAATAATCTACACACAATTCCTGTACTCAAGTGTTAGCTGAGAGAGTTAAAACGCTTTAACGCGGACACAGAGCAGTTCTGCAAACTTGGTTTGAATCCCTGGACTGCATAATTTTTCCCCCTTCCTTTCTATCTTAATGGGAAGATTATTACTTATCTAACCTGAGCCAAATATACTATTATACAATATTATCATATTACTGCTATACGAATGAAATTTTAGAACTGAAAGCTTTAGAAGATATTGATTACAATTGCTGTAGACAACAGAGGGAATACACCTACTTCAACTGTCATTCTTCTACAAATTAATATCTAATATTTTCTATAACTGCCAATGGTTACTAACATATTAAAGAATTTACTTCCATCTTGTACTGCCAGTGTTTCATTAGCTTACAATGGATTATAAGAAAGCACTATGTTTAGTTCATGTTGAAAAATGCATGAAAACCAAAATGTTTCAGGCACAATGAAATAAAATAAAACAGTTTAGAAAATTAAATCTCTCAACATGATTACATTAATTTATACTTTTTTATGCAGCAATACAACACAAGAATCATACTATGTGAGAATAATACTCAAAACATAGAAGGAAAATTAATTTACGGTATTGCGTACCATACTAAAGAAAATGGTGTATCAGTGATCACAAAAATGGATAGTTAAAAGAACTTGATGCCAGCGATTAAAGTACGAGTAATTAATGAGGTATTAAACAGAATGAAATTCAGTTGTAGATTACCTCAGCCTGAAGCAACCTTTGAAGCTGGCTGCATTGTCATTTCGCTTAGTTCTAAGGACTACCCAATGTTGCCATGTGTCCACTCAATTTCTAGATGTGTGCCTTTATCCTGATTCTGCATTGCTGATAAAAAGCTTTAGAGAACTAATTTTCCATTCCAGAAAATAAGTATGCACAGACACTCAGTACTTTCAACCCCTACAGACAGCCACGCGTTTTCGGCCTTTTCTGGGTCGGGCAACTTGCACTCCATTCCTGTTGTATTAAGCTACATTCTCTCATTAAGTTGGCAATAAATTTCCTTGCAAGGCGGAAAGTTCTTAGCGCTATTAACAAAATTTTAAATACTTATTTATGCTAATAAACTTACTGTTGGTTTGAGAGGTAGAACTGGAACTTAAAAATTCAATGCCACAACTGGGATTTGAACCACAGACCTTCCGCTTACCGGGCGGACGCTCTAACCACTGAGCTATTGTGACAAACTGCCAGAATGGCATTAAATTCTCAAACCAGTTCGTATTTCTCCTGGTAAACCACAAAGGCAGTCTCACATCAGAGACAAATTACCCCAATGGTGACTTACTATTGTAAGTACTTTATATCCCAGGATTAAATAACCTTCAGAATGGTAATTATTATTTTTATTTATGCCAACAAACTTACTGTTGGTGTTTTTAAACACACAAGCCGTGTGTGGGCAAAGTTTGAGAGGTAGAACTGGAACTTAAAAATTCAATGCCACAACTAGGATTTGAACCACAGACCTTCTGCTTACCGGGCGGACGCTCTAACCACTGAGCTATTGTGACAAACTAGCCACTTTGAGCCTTATTCTCACATAGCAGATATTTGTCTAGTATACTGCATAATTAAGTAATAATGAGTGCAATCGTGCTGAGTGATTAAATTTTCTAAAATAATACTGCCTGAAAAATGTTTGCTTTTGTGCATGTTGATATTTTCTCACATGAAAAAGATATAATCCTTTTATATCCAATGTAAGCTAACTAAGCAATGACAGTACACAACAGAAGTAAATTTTTAACATGGAAATAATCTTCGATATTTACAGAGAGACGCCTTTGAATGCGGGTATTCAAAGGAGGATATTAGGTATTGACTTCTGGAAGAATTATTAACAGTTGAAGTAGGCCTAATCCCTGTGTTGTCTAAAGCAATTGTAACCAATATCTTCTAAAGCTTTCAGTTCTAAAATTTCAATCGTATTGCAGCAATATGATAATATTGTATAATAGTATATTTGGCTCAGCTTATATAAATTACGATCTTCCCGTTAAGCTAGAAAGGAAGAGAGAAAAAACTATGCAGTGGGTGGCATTCGATCCAAGTTCACAGAGTCGCATTAACATGTTTCAATGCCCTCGGCTAACACTGAGTGCAGAATTGAGTGTGGATTATTAAGCTTACTCTGGTAAGCAAAGAGCTCAACACAAGCATCGCTTTTTACTTCCGGTCCACTATTTAGTCAAAACCAAAATTGCAAACAGATTCGATTGTAACCTCAAGTTTGTAGAGCAGGCATCTACTGCAACACAAGGTGGAGGATTTGACTATGAAGTTAGAATTATTGAACTGTAATACCTATTAGGTATATCATATTTTATATGTATTGCATCACTAAATCAATCCTCAGCCATGAATGGATGTGAACTTGAAGGGCAGTATTTTCAAATGTCTATCAGTGAGAATGTATATTAATTATTATATAACTTTAATCATTTCATCTTTGTTTGTCGCTAATAAAACCAACTTAAGGATCTTACCATCCACACTGAACACTGCGATACCCATGTTTGTTCTAGACAATGTTCTTCCTTTCCTAAAGAAGTGTAAATGAACATCCAGAAACAAAAGCAAGCTATTTAAACTTTTGTTAATAGTGCTACGAACTTTCTGCCTGGCAAGGAAATTTATTGCCAACTTAATGAGAGAATGTAGCTTAATACAACAGGAATAGAGCGCAAGTTGCCCGACACAGAAATAACCGAAATCGTTGTGTGGCTGTGTGTAGGGGTTGAAAGTACTGAGTGTCTGTGGTTCAAACCTCACCTCCTGCATACTTATTTTCTGAAATGGAAAATTAACCAGCGACTTCAGTTTTCCAAAGCTTTTTATCAGCAATGCAGAATCAGGATAAAGGCACAGAAATTGAGTGAATGAACACATGGCAACATTGTGTAGTCCTTGGAAATAAGAGAAATGACAATGCTGCCAGGTTCAAAGCTTGCTTCAGGCTGAGGTAATCTAAAACTGAATTGCATTCTGTTTAACACCTCATTAATTACTTGTACTTTAATTGCTGGCATCAAGTTCTTTTAACTATCTATTTTTGTGATCACTGACATGCCATTTTCTTTAGTATGGTATGTAATACAGTAAATTAATTTTCCTTCTATGTTTTGAGTGTTATTCTCACATAGTATGATACCTGTGTCGTATTGCTGCATAAAAAAGTATAAATTAATGTAATCATGTTGAGGGATTTAATTTTCTAAACTAATTGTTTTGTTTTATTTCATTGTGCCCGAGACATTTTGGTTTTCGTGCATCTTTTAACATGAACTAGACATAGTGCTTTCTTATAATCCATTGTAAGCTAACAAAGCACTGGCAGTACAAGATGAAAGTAAACTCTTTAATATGGTAGTAACTGTTGGCATTTATAGAAAAATGTCTTTGAATGTGGGTTATTTAAAGGAAAATATTAGATACTAATTTGTAGAAGAATGATTGACAGTTGTAGTACAGTCACCACAGTGGAAATATGTTGTTGTTAGCTAATGCTGGATTTCTGACAATGAAGTTATTCATCAACGTTCTAAGGCTTTCACGGCCGGTGTCAATACTAGATGCAATAATATTAACCGGGCTTGTGGGCCGTGGTCTATTGGGTTCCTTCTTCTTCCCAAACGTTTCGTCTGCGACTACGGCAGACATCTTCAGTGGCGGCGAGGTCGAAGTTTCCTAGTGGAGATCTCAGCACCGACTGTGCTGGTCACCACCAGAGGTGCGGTATTTATGTCGGCGGCTGGAGGGGAAGTACGTTGTGATAGGTCCGGGTGGCCAGTGGGCTGGACTTGTACCAGTGGAGTACTACAAGGAGCTGGCGTCTGATTGGCTGGAGAGGGGTTCTGGATTTTTGTTTTTGTTAACGCTGTTTGCCATATTCTGTTGAGTTTAAGTCCTTCTTCTTTGCGATTGATATTATTTTTGTGCTTGTGTATTTCAATGGCTTCACGGAATAAGCGAGAATAGTAGTGGGATGTAGATGCCAGAATATCTGTGTTACCATATTGGATGATGTGTTCCACTTCTTCTTCTATTATGGCATGTTCAGCAATTGCTGATTTTTCAGTTTGACCCAAGCGACAATTTCTTCTGTGTTCTTCAATGCGGGTTATGAAGTTATTAATCCTTGTGCTCTCCAATATTTTTCACTGATGGATGGGGGACTAGAAGTGGCCGGGCATATTTGAAGGTGGTCTCAATCCATTTCCTCTTGCAGATCACATAGAGGACAGAGTGGTGAAGAATATATCCCAATTCTGTTTAAATGTTTTGCCAGACAATCATGTCCTGTAATCAACCTGAAGGTTGCAACTGCTGTTTTTCGAGGATACTCAGGAATCACTGTTTGAATGTTTGGTAGTTCCCATCTTTTATTTTTTGATTTTTCATAGTAATATTTTTCAATAATTTTTTTGAATTCAGAGTTGACTAATCTTTTAGCTGCATAAAATGGTAGATTAACTATGGATTTCTGCACATTGCCGGTACCCAATTTGCCGGATTTTGCAAGAAAATCAGCTTTCTCATTACCACTCAGTCCACAGTGAGCTGGTATCCACTGGAAGACTAGGTGTTTTTGAAGTGCTGTTAGATGGGTAAGGATTTTCCAACATTCTATAATTGTTTGCTTTTTGGGTGACAACTTGGAAGTAATTGCTATAATTGCTGCCCTGGAATCTGGGAGAATAACTGCTTGCTGAAAATGTGAAATTCTGTACAAAAGATTTTGTAGGGCCATTCGAATTGCTTCAATTTCTCCATCAAAGTTCGTAGTTCCATAACTTAAAGATTTGTAATAGGAAAAGAGGTGACATGTGACTCCAGCACCTGCTCTATCTTGGTTTGATATTAATGATCCATCAGTATAAATATGGAGCCATTTGTGTTCTGGAAATCTAGTATGGATTGTCTCTAATGCCAATAATTTGAGAACACTAGTTGGAGTATCACTTTTCTTAACTTCTTCTGTCAGGTGTAAATAATATGTGATGTCTAATGTTTGTGTCGGATTGACTTTAGATATGAAGTTTTCCTTTGATTTAGGAAGGTATACATTCTTCTTGATGTCTTGAATTTTGGAAAGAAAGCTCTCCTGAGTCTTTAGTATATGTGTAAAATTTCTGTTGTTCCATGTATTGAATGGGAGTCTGATCAACTTTTCCTGTTGAATAAAAGCTGCTTTTTCTATTTCATATTCAATGGGGTATTGGTTGGTTAGTATTTCCATAGCTGCTATTGGTGTGGTTTTGATAGCATCTGTAATTAGTTTCAGACTTTGGTTTTGATAGATCTGAATTTTTTTTGTATTTGCTGTTACAAGAACTTTGTTGCAGTAAGTAAATAATGGCTTTATATATACATTGTATGTTGTGTTAAGAGTTGCTCTGGAACATCCCCACTTCATTCCTGTTGGACGTTTTAATAGTGAAAGGCACCTCTCTGCTCTTTGTATTACATTTTCTATTTGTTTGGTCCATGTAAGTTTGGTATCAAATGTAACTCCTAAATACTTTGCTTCCTTTGTTTCTGGTAATTGTTGACCCTCAAAATTTAGTTTTATTTTTAATGGTTTTTTTCTTAGTGAAAAGATTTGGTAGTTTGATTTTGTTGTATTAACAATCATTAAATTTTCTTTTGTCCACTTATGTAGGTTGTTTAAGGATTGTTGCATGGTTTTTTCTAGTTCTGTACTTTTGTTTTTTGGTTTTGAAGTCCACATTACTAAGTCATCAGCAAATAGTGCACACTTCACACCTGATTCTTGTATTTGTTGTGGCAGATCGTTAATAAATATATTAAAAAGTGTTGTGCTGAGCACTGCGCCTTGTGGTAAGCCACGGTGTACTTGTTTGTATTTAGATATGTTTCTTCCATATCTGGTTGCAATAAAGCGTTGTGTTAGGAAATGACATAGCCATGAAAACATTGGACCTTGTATCCCTATTTTTTTTACTTTCTTTGGTAGTTTTGTTTATCATATAGAATCATATGCACTTTGGAAATCAATAAAAACTGATAAATATGTACAAGGTAATAAAAACAACAAACATTAATTTCACATGGTTTTATTTTTAACTTCTGCAGACAATTAGTACTTGGTCATATTTCCCTTAACTTTAGTCACTTTCAGGAGTCTCCTAGGCATTGAATCTGCTAAATATTCAAAATATTTTTTGTCCATTTCCACCCGCAACTTCAACACTTCCTGTGGCTCAATAATTGATGGTTTTAGCTTTTCTATTTGGTTTTTCATTTGATTCCAAGCATTTTCTATTGGATTTAGGTCAGGAGAGTTACCAGGCCATTCCAGTACAGGTATACTATTATCTTTCAGGAACTTCTGAACCATCTTTGTCCTGTGTGCAGATGCACCATCATGCATGAAGTACTGACGCTGGTGAATCGGCCAAAATGTGACCAATGCTGTTGTAACACTTCCAAATAGTTACTTCCCTTCACTGTGACATTCTTTGGGAGAAAGCACAAGCCACCTCTACCATAATTGCCACTAAATGCACCCCATACACACTTTCTGGATGTTTAACAGTTTTGACAGCAACTTTGGATCATGCCGTGACACATTTTTGGCCTCCTCACCATTTTGTACTTTCCTCTGACCAGTTTGAAAGTGCTTTCATCTGAAAACATTACTTTGCGCCAGTCCTCTGATGTCCAGTGCTGATACGTCTTGCAAAAATTTACCCTTTTCTTCTTCATAGCTTCAGTCAGAAGAGGCTTCTTGGCTGCACACCGACTTGGTAAACCTAAGTCTTTTTGAAGTTCATGCTAAATGGACCTTATTGCAACATTGTTGAGAAGGTCTGGGCATTTCTTCTTTAACCCTGCCACTGTAATCCATGGATCAGCCATCACTTCACATTTTAGCAGGTCATCAGTTCTTGTTGAGGACTTTCTTTTACCACCTGAGCCCATCTTTCGCCTTGGTGTGGCACCAGGTGGAAAAGATGCTGCTGCTGTTTTTAGGTCATAAATAGCTTACCTTGAAACCTCTAGATCGGCAGCTATACGAATTACAGAGGTACCCACTTCCAACTGAGTTAAAGCACGAGTCTTCTCCTCAGAAGTGAGCTTCTTGAGTCCCATTATTTGTATTATAATCAGAAATACACAGCTTTAAAAATGGCACTCAGGTTAAAAATTTAATCATGCCAAACTGGAAACAGAACACTGTACAAATACCAGAGACTGACTGAGACCTGACCTGCTAATAGAAGCAAGCTGCTGCTGTGCACTCAAGAATCACGTGATTTGCTTTGCTTGGGTGAGACCACCTGCGTTCCATTGTAGAAGTCTGATGTTAGATCTTCTATTAATATAATGTTTTAGTTCTCAAGAAGTAGTCCCCACCCGGAGATCAAAGCCTACTGTGGGCCATGACAAGGCATTTAATTTTCACAATACTGCTAAAAGGAATTATTAATTATTCTTATTACTTGGTGACATATATACATATTTCTTGTTTGTTTAAGTTGAGAAGATACACACTAGTTTGTGGAAATATTAGTAAGAAGATTTTTATATACCTGCAATTTATTGAAATGTAACCATTGTGATGGTTTCGGAATGGCAATATTTACGTTGACAACACATTTTCTAACCTTATGTTTGTAAAAGAATAGACATAATTGTCATCGATAAGCAACAAATTAGAGGATTAATTCCGGACCCTACAATCTGATTTGAAAAAATGTAGACAAAATCAAGGAGACTGATAAGGGGAAACAATTACATTTTGAGCCTTGCATTCCTTATTTAAGAGACAAATACAAAATTTCAAATTGGGAAGTGATTGGTCTACCTTTAGGTGCTCGTGAAGTGATTACTAAATTTATTGTTAGTTTGTTCCAACATTTTGAATTGCAATTAAGTGTTTTAGAACATATTGGTTTACAAATTATCCATGGTTCTTTGTACATTTTACACAATCATTTGTATACTACACTAAATTAAATAAATAAACAAATACATAAATAAATAAATAAACAAATAAATAAACAAAATAATTCTAAAATGGCTAGCTGTCCTATTTGCAAATTTTATAATAATTTTGTACATTTTATCTATCAAATATTTTTATATTACACAATTTTTTTATACTTTATCATCAATATTCAAACTTGTCTTTTTCTACAGATCTATTAGCAGGCATATCTTTATGACAACCCTAAAATAGGACAGCTATCCAACTACCGGACTTTCTACCATATTCCCCTTGCACCTGAAAGAATAACAGCAGTAAATTATTGCATATGTTTATCTCAACTGACATGAAGAAGATGGAGGAATATGTGTTTGTAGGAATAGTTAGTACAAGAGTAGAAAAAGTCATGTGACTGCAACACACCAGATTTTTTTTATTTGGAATTCTCATTCACTAGATTAAGCCCCTTTTTGCAAACCAAAATGCCCTTTGATAAAAAATCTGCACATTCTAACATAAATCTGAGACCAACCAATACCTCCATTGACCAAACATTATAAAAAAATTATAAAGCAAAAGATTTTACAAGTAGTTTATCAATTGTAACCATATTTACCACACTTTTAACATGTGACCCAAGGTTTTTATTTCAACATTAATGCTTATCATCCAGTTTCCCTTTTTTGGGGGGCAGGGGAACGGGGTAATGGAACTGATACTTAATTTTTTGTGTACATAAAGGATACAAGCTATATAATGTTTTGTGAACTCATGATCAGATGGAAACTGAACTTGAAGAAATGTTTCTCTCCAAGCCTCAAACCACGGAACAGAAGCTGGCACTTCTATGGTCTGTCCACCTGGAAATACACAGCATACATCATATCATCTTAAATGTTTCCATCTATGTAATGAACTAATTCAACTTTACTTATGCTACTGTAAAAAATAAAAAATAGTGCTAATTAGAAATTATTTACACTTAAGTTATCTAGAGTTTACACATATTCACATTTGCAAAGAGTCTGTTAGGTACAGTTTGTCCAAATATGTAGTAGTTACATCAGCGGCACAGTAAGGAGGACACCCAGAGCACCATAGGGGAGAACATATCAGAATATGACCAAACACCACACCTTCAATAATGTATGAGTTTCAATACACTGAAGTTTGGCAGTGAGTGATTTCTACTGCTTTGTAACAACAGGATCAAAGTGATACATTAATTATTTCATGTCATACAAACAAATTGTAATTGAAATTGTAAGCATACATTTTTGTAATCAGAAGGGAGAGTAAAAGGTTAAATTGATGTCAATTGTGGAATTAAACAGTGATGACCTTGAAGTGATGACAAATGTACTATTTAAATCAGGGGTGCTAAAATGTGACACTGTGGGTCATTCTCTTTTTCCCCCTACACTCGCTTCGTCACCTTTTCCACTACATGGAAAAGGTGACGGCTGTTGGCTACTGCAGTATGCCTGCATCCTGCTGAGATTCAAAACACATTCAAAAGTCAGTGTCAGGCAGTCAACATGTCCCATCACAAATTCTACCCAGAGTGGGAGAACCAATATTTTGTTACATATTATGAAGCCAGAGCACGTTGTGCAATATGCTTAAAAGAATTGTGTATTACATTGAAATATAACATTCAGACATTTTAACACCTGGCACTCAAAGGACTACAGCAACTATATTCTCACTGGTTCGGCCCGTGAAAGAAGATTCAAACAATTGAAGGCAAAATTTCTTCAGAACAACCATTCTTCTAGTATGAATATTAAACCTGATGGCATACTGCATGCAAGCTATAGAATTGCCAAGCTAATAGCTAAAGGAAGTAAACCATTTTCTGAAGGGGAGTTCATTAAAGAATGTACAACAACAGTAGCTAAGGATATTTGCCCCTGTACACTAGAATCATTTCAACAACTAAGACTTGGAAGGGGAACAATAACATCCAGAATATCAGAAATGGTCTCTAACTAAAAGAGCAATTACAAATGAAATTAAGCAACTTTATATGGTACTTTTTAGCCATAAGCGCTGTACAGATCTTACAGACCCTGTTCAGTGGCAGTATTCATTAGAGGGATTGATATCAACCTTAATATTCTGAAGAATTTCTGGACCTTTTTCCGCTAAAAGATAACACATGTGAAGCAAATATCTTTGAGTCAATGTATATGATAGCTTGTATGACTTGCCATGGGAAAAATTAGAATCAGTCACAACTGATGGTACTCCCTCTATGATTGGTCATATTAATGCTTTCAGGGGAACTATAAATTCCCATTTAGCTGAAACTGGACTTTCTAACGAGGTACAAATGATATGCTGTATTATACACAGAGAAGCTCTGTGCAAAGTGTACAACACTGGATATATCTATGTCAGTAGTAGTAAAAGCTATACATTTTACTAAAGCTCACTCTCTGCAGCACCAACAATTTCAAGAATTCTTATCAGATAAGGGATCAGATTATTTGGATTTAACTTACCATTACCAAGTTAGATGGTTAAGCAGAGGAGCTATGCTTCACCAATTTTTAATATCCGTTCAGAAGTAGATGCTTTTTTAAGGAATCCCACAGGTATCTAATGAATCATGGATCTTGCTTTTGTAACAGATCTATGCTATTATCTGAATCAGCTTAACATCATCTTACAAGGGAAGGATCGCACCATAATTGACACGGTAAGCGCCATTGAAGTGTTTATGACCAAACTGAAACTATGGGTGCAACAGCTTCAGAAGGGAGAATTATATCACTTTTCCCTACTAAAATCTGTTTTAAATGTTGCATTGGACACACCAGACAAATACCAACAAGTTCTGAAAAATCTGCATTCCAAATTTGGAGACAGATTTTGTGATATAATTGGACTGGAAATATATTAATTCAAACTAATCCATTTTTCATAAATGCACAAGTAGTGCCACCACATTTGCAACTGGAAATTATAGACGTGCAGCAAGATGTCCACTTAAAAAGCAGAGGAAAATCTGGGCTAGAACTGTACAAAACAATCAACCAACATATGTATCCTAATTCAAAACGATTCAGTGAATATAGCTACAATGTTTGGAGGAACCTACAGTAGTGAACAGTTTTTCTCAACCACTAACAATACCAAGAACAAAAAAGATCCAGGAGTAGTGATGTGAATTTGGCCTCTACATTACGTTTAACCATATTTACCATAGAACCAGCATTGGTAAGTTAATCACCACAAAAAATAACAAATCAAACTACAAAAACATAAAATTAGTATGTACTTATAAAAGATATGATTTACAATGGAATTTAATAAATATTGTGGTAATAAAGTGTGTATAACAAATACCTTAACAGCCCTCCACTGAATACTCCCAACACTCTTCCTTACCCCCATATTTATTTTGTCACCAACAAAGAGTAACTAAGGAGGGGAAAATGTAACCACCCTGTTTCCCCTCGATGACACTACTGATTTAAATTTAGACAAAATCATAGATTTGAAGTACGAATTAACTTGATAAAGCCCAAGCTGAAAATAAACACCATATTTAAGACGGTTAAACTGGCATGATTGTTTCAATATTATTGATTTATTACTGGTCTTTTTTTTTATGCCAACCAACTTGCTGCTGGTGTTTTTGAACACACAAGTGATGTGTGGGCAATGTTTGAGAGGTAGAATCAGGACTGAAAAATTACACTAGTCTACAGTAATTTTGCTACTGAAACAAAACAAGTGAGCCAACCCTAATTTGAATGTGCTGTTTACAGATCTGAAGTTATTTTTGCTCTACCACGTCATAATTTTTAAATAATTACAATTCACAATTTTACTCTTAAGTAAATTGTGATAATCTAATTGCATATTCAGATTAATTATATAATATTGTTGTCTTGGCCTCCTTCATTTAATTAGTCATTTGTTTTAACATTTCAACTACTTCTCACCAGGTGTATTCATTTTCCCACCAAAAATTGCTGATTTCCATTAAAGTGGCTTTATTTGTGAAGGAATACAGAAAGCTCAAGTAAAATAAAATATAGTTGATTTAAGTTCATGTAACATTAAGATGTAAGTAAATAAATTGTAAGGCATTTCTGTTAGCATTTTATGCACGTAAATACCAAGATTAAATAAATATTTACATTTGCTTCACAACCTACATGAGCTTAACCCATGAAAGTTAATGTCTACTTTTATTGACGACAGTGTCCATTTCATTTCAGAAATTCAGAAGTTAATATGATGAATAAAAGAAGCTGTGTTAACCACCCAGACAACTTCTGCTATATCTGTGGGAAATTTACACCACATAGCCAGCGTAAGAACATGACAGGTCAAGTGAAGACTGCTTACAGACATTACTTCAGATGCACCATAGGAGATGATGACAAAGTCTGGGCACCTCATTTTTGTTGCACAGTATGTTAAACTGGTCTTACACAATGGTTGTCTGGGAAAAGATCTATTCCTTTTGCTGTGCCAATGATTTGGCGTGGGCAAAAGGATCACATCTTAGACTGCTATTTTTGCATGACAAAAATTTCTGGGTTTTCAACAAAAAAGAAATCAAAAATTGTATACCCAAACTGTGACTCTGGATTGAAACCAGTGCCTCATGATTCAGAGAATCCTGTACCACTTCCCCCAAGGATTTCTCCCCTGAAAGTGAACTGTCTCATGAAGAGGAGGAGGAGACAGAAAGTGTAACTGATGTTGATACTTACAAAGGCAAATTAAATTCTTCTAAACCTCATTTACTAAGTCAAGATGATCTTAATGACTTGATCAGGGATTTGTCACTTCCTAAACAGAAGGCTGAAATCTTAGCCTCAAGACTATTGATAGTCTTGGAATTTATTGCAGAAGGGTACCATAGTCACGCATTATTGTGACCGTAATAAGAAAGTGGCTTCTTCCATTATGCATTCTTTCTGGGCTTGTAGGCCGTGGTCCAGTAGCCTGGAAAGAATGCATAATGGAATTAGCAACGCCGGCTAGGAAAGCCTTAGCATTTAAGTGGCTTCTTTTTATACACAAGATAATTCTGTGTGTTATTGCAATGATATAAATGCCCTCATCAAAGAATTAGGCTATGTACTCCAACCCCATGAACGGAGGCTGTTCATTGACTCATCCAAATTGAGTTTAAAATGTGTTTTATTACACATTGGGAACAGTAAACCATCAATACCTTTAGCTCATGCTACAGGACTGAAGGAGACATATGAATCCATGGAGATCCTCCGAGCAATAAACTACACAACATTTAAGTGGCACATTTGTGGAGAACTAAAGTTTAAATCACTTTTACTTGGTCTACAGTTAGGCTATACTAAAAACATGTGCTTCTTGTGTTTGTGGGATAGCCGTGATGACAGTAATCATTTTAAGATTCAACACTGGCCTCCAAGAAATGAACCAACTGTTGGAAAAGACAATGTGAAGTACAAGGCACTCATGGACCCACAGAAGGTATTTCTTCCACTCCTTCACATTAAACTTGGACTAATAAAAAACTTTGTGAAAGCTATGAAACATGATGGTGAAGGTTTTAAGTATCTAAAGGAGAACTTTGGAAGAGTGAAAAGTGTTGCAAAACTGAAGGAAGGAATCTTCACTGGACCAGACACACGGCAGTTGATGTGTGACACTATGTTCAGAACCAAACTGAGCACTCTTGAACTTGAAGCTTGGGACACATTCGTGCTTGTGGCAACTAGGTTTCTAGGAAACTATGGAGCTGATAATTATGCTGAGCTAGAACATAAACTGCTTAGACCTTATCAAAATCTAGGTTGCCGTATGTCATTAATGTTACATTTTCTACATCCTCACGTCGACTTTTTCCCATCAAATCTCAGGGCTGTAAGTGATGAACATGATAAGAGGTTCCACCAAGAAATATCAACCATGGAATCCAGGTACCAGGGTCAATATGGACCGAGCATGATGGGTGATTACTGCTGGTTCCTACAGTGATCATCCACAAGCCAATATAAAAGGAAAAGTAAAGGTCTCACACACTTTTAAATGGGGTTTTTGGTGCTCACTTCACGTTGTAAATCTGCATTAACCTATTAAAGTATTTAAAATAACTTATCATAATAAATATAAATTTATTTCACTTGCTTTATGGGACAGGTATTTAAATGAAATGTCATATTAGACTTGACAGTTACATTCTCATAACTCAAAAACCTGACGTGCTAGGAGAAATCTGACTTCAGATCTGGAATCAGAGCATCAATTACCATAAAAAACACAGTTTCCTCAGTAGCAGACAAAAAATATTTTTTTTAGACTAGTGTTATTAATGTTTGTTACCAAACTGGAGTAATACCTTATATTAAGTGAAATAAGACCATAACAGATGGACTGGTTAATAAGCTTTTCTTCTTAATGTCTTTATTTGCTGTAGCTTCAACTTGTGTCATATTGCAACAGCTTTACACTGTAGTTAAATTTCTGTGATTCAATTTACCTTAGATTTTTTTAACAGAGTTCAGTAATGTTACAAAATATAAAATTGTTTGCACAGGATTTTCAAGTGTTTGTTACTTTACAATGAACAATGGCTTGTATTCGCTGTTGTTGGCATTTCTCACATTCTTTTAATTTAATGAAGAAAACAAACAAAATCAAAGAGAAATGAATATGAAAAACAAAATTATGAAGACTATGTAAAAAATGAAGCAAAGAAAACTAAGCACAAAACAAACAAATGAAAGAAGCAAAGCAAATGAAAGACAATGGGTGGTATAAATAAAAGCAAGCAATAGCTTTTTCTCACTAATTCGGAGCAAGAGGTTGGTTTCGTATAAATAAAAACCTTCTCCTCCATCTCCTTGCAAGCTAAAGCTTCCTGACCTTGGCCGTGGAGCTATTGCTCGCGAAATGGTATAAATAAAAACCTGGCTTCCTCACTCCTACGGAGCTTTTGCTGGCTTTTTCTGAGGTAGCTATGTAGGTACCTCAGCTTGCTCAATCAGTTACTACCATGGCCAGGATTTTCTGTTCCCACTGCTTTAAAACAACTGGCTTATTGCCAATTAGACTTAATTCTTGTTTTTAAGTTGCTTTTTTTTTAGTATTTGCATCTCGCTGATGGATGTTTTAAACTCTTCCTCCATTTGTTGCTTTACTGTAGCTACTGCTAAACGTTTGTGCTTACTTTCTGACAACTGTGCTTTTAATAGAATGTCTTGCTTTTCCTTCAATAGATGAACAAAGCGCCTCATAAATATACTGCTTTCTTAAACCATGATGACTGAAATACGTGTTGTAAAATATAAACTCTACTCTTGGAGATATTTGCTGCTATATCAGCTCCGATGATACAAGGACATTTCTCTGAGGTGTTGTGAAGTTACCTGGATAGAATGCGAGTGATGTCATAGTGATCCACTTTCATTACCGGAAAACTCATAATGGAATCAAAACATATACCAACGTGCTTATACAAACATGCAGCAGGTATGAAGATCATAATGCTCGTACAAATCAAGGTCGAATTATATCTATAAAATAAGCCTATATGAAACTCTTTCACAAAGTAGGTATAGCTTTAATTCAGATAACACTTTTAAAATCTTAGAATTGCCTATTTTGATATTCCATAAATTGTAATTGCCCAGTTCTAGAGCAGATCAACAGAACACCAGTAAAAGTTATATTTCAGTATATCACTTGTAATAGACGCAGGGCATCAAATTACGGGAATCAGAGTTTAAATTTATAAAAGGATAATCGCCATGTGTTGGAAGTTTGAATAAATCCCAATTACTCTTTCATTTATCCCTGCCCCCCCCCCCAAAAAAAAAGAAATTGACGTAAACTGTGTGCTTTAATTAGATATACTTTTTTGTGTAGTAAGACTTCATCTCCTACAGTTTATCAGTTATACAAATGTGATTCAGAATGAAAAGGACTTCAGAGGCTATTCCCCCGAAATTAAAGGTATTCCTACATTTCAATTGTCATGTAAATATCTTAACATGTCATTTTAATCAAAATACGAGTACAGTGGCCATTTTTAAGAAAATTAAAAATTAGGAATGTTTATCCATGTAAAAGTTGGTTTTGGATGGAGGGTTTCCATAAAGTCGCGCTCTTGGAGGTTACTGAACTTCAATACGAAATTTGGTTTTTAAAAGTGACTGCTTGGGTTTTGATGTTCACACTTACATACATACAGGCACGCACACATACTTCTCTCTCTCTCTCTCTCTCTCTCTCTCTCTCTCTCTCTCTCTCTCTCTCTCTCTCTCTCTCTCTCTCTCTATTCAGAGAGGCTCAGAAGCTGTATTTCTGCTTTGATCTCGATATCGAATTATTGGGTGGAATGCAATAATTCCTCTACTATACGTTCAGTGGTTGAGGAACTAAAAAATTACACAATATGCAGGGACTTGGATGCAGATATAAACAATTATAATCACATTTAAAGAGAAAATGTAGACTTGCTTCTGCAGCATTTGCTTCCAGAGGGAAATGAAACACGAAGGGGACCTTTTAGCTAACAATCTGTATACATCCTAAGGTGTTGTCATCTTGCCTGTGTACGATAACGCTAAACATAATGTGAATGAGGTAATAGTGTTCCGCTCCCATCACCGACGATAATGTAATCAAAGCGATACATAGAGTAGAATATTGTGCAAATCAAATCTGGGTTATAACTGAAGACTTTCATATAAAACTGACCCTAAATTTAAATTTCCACGAAATGAAACTTCTTCATCCGGTATAGCCTTAATTTATGATAAAGTCATATAATCTTGGAATTAGTCCCCACAGACTCACTCTTGGAATTAGTTATTGATAGTTTATATGTATAGATGTAAAGGATATCAGTATAACGGTGCAAACACGCGAGTACAAATTATCTACTTCCATATATCAGTTGATACATACCATAAAACTAAGAAAATCACTGATGAAATTTAGAAAGTGTATGAACATTATCGGTGGAATGCCAGGCGAATCTTAATTTGTATTTAATTTGCCAAATCTTTACTTACATTTTCGTTCTTTAAAATCAGTATCTCTATCATGTTTAACATGAATAAGTATATGGATATTTAAATGCAGCAAATATTTAAATCCCCTCCAGACATGAAAAAGGTGTGTTTGTTTACGTGGCCTGGTGAAGTTCACGGAGCAAAAGCTTTGTGTTCAAAGCAAGAGCTGGCGGAAGAGGGGAAGTTTTTATTTATACCAAATCACGACCTTTTGCTTATTTTCAACTTGCTTACCAGCTTCAGCTCACAAGCACTAGCTAGTTTTTATTTATACCACCCAATGAGTAAGCAACATTCACCAGCATAAAGGATAAGCTTACCAGCAGGAAAGATGACACAAGGAGACTTGGAATACAATGGTAACCAACAGGACAAACTGAAGAAACAGCGAGTGAAGACTGAAATTGAATGCCTCAATGAGAATGTAGGGAAGTGGCTCCAGCACCTAGCTCTGACACTACAGACAAAGGTTAGGGTACACCAACCACATTCTCCACCAAATAGGAACTGGAGACACCAATCACTTTCTCTACCATGTCATGGACATCGCAAAAGGAGGGAGGGGACTGTGGCCTCCCCTTGGAAATTAATGAATCTAATGCGCAGTCAATTACAACTATTAGACTATTGTTTTAATTTTGGTACAAAGAACAATTTTTTTCAGGACATTTGTACACAAGAGATACTTGACTTGTCTCACAGCACCTGTGTTACACATGCGTCTGCCCGTGATGTTATTCAGATTTTTAATGTAAATAAGGAATGCATTATTTTCAATTAGTAGCTACATACCTTTACTAATTATTGTTGTCATCCACAATAGTTCCATACTGACAGTTACAAATGTTTAATTTATCAACAGTGGTTCTGCACCGCTATGATAGCTATAAGACTTTTATTTTGTAGAAATTTTTACAGTTTCAGTCCAACAGAATTCTTACCAACAGAGACTGAAAACAGAACACCTGTAATATAATTATCTAACCAAATCAATAATTTTAATTTAGCACAAATTAATATCCGCAACAGATACTGTAACTCATCTTTTACAGTTTTTGACAACAGAGAGAGCAGTACCATGTTATTCCAGTCCTGTTCACTTATACATATATCAAAGCACAACACTACTGGTTTGATGCCAGCAAACTTAGTGTTCATCAGAGTTCATCAATTTACCCTGTGACCCACTATTTGGAGGTACCAATAACAATGAGTAGCAAACAATATAGAACATGTGGGAGCTCAAAAAATGCCTTCAAAATAATGTGACATAATTGCCATGCGTGATGCTTTGTCCTTCAGTGCCTATCCAGATGGTTGGTAGGAAAGAAGAGGACAATGCTCCCAGTTGATGTAAATTCAAGAAGCACAACCATGATACAAGGAGATATTTCTGCATATTTTCCTGCTCCCCTCCAACAGATATTCAAAAAACTCTGCAACTAAATATAAGCGAGCATGCTTGTGAGACAGAAATGTGGTTGTGACATTTAGTGAGTGCTCCTCTGTGAGTGTCAGCAAGCAAGGGAGATGTACTTGACAATTAGTGAGAAAATGGAAGAAGAAGAGTCCTGTGTTTGATATCTAAAGAGCATTTAGAAGAGAGAAAATGAAGGAAAAATATAATTCTATTCATTCAACATTCCAATGAGTGAAACAAAAGGAAGGTGCCACTTTGCATACAATTCATTACAGTGCTACACACAAAGAAATGTGAACTGAAAGTAAAAAGTGAACAAAGCCACAAAATCCACCAGATGGTCCTTGGGAACCTACAGATGGAAGGAAATCACAAAGCCAAATGCCAGGACATCCTAGTTGCTGACCTCATTTGGCTGAATCACCTTACCCAGCCTTAGGGCTATAGTTGTATGCTTCAGTAGTTTTGGTTCTATCACCTGGCTAAGAGCATTAAGTATACTGGATTCGAAGCTGATCCTTAAAATTATACTGATGACACATCTGGATCGTGAGGTACACTGCAATAGTGCTAGCACATAGATGGGGAGAACCAGCACAATGTGTCACTTCCCGTAGTTTTAACCCCTTCCACTGACTCTCACAGCGGTTAGCTACTAGGCCATGCCTGCCATTATTGTCTGTCTGCCTCAGAGAACCAGTCAGTCAATGGAGAGGGTAAATATTTTATTGCACTGCTGTCACCCCTCTTCTCCATGCCTGGGCTAGCATGCACAACCTTGAGGGCAGAGTCTCAGTTTGGAAGTGCTTTATGTGGTTTGTTACACAGAACTGGACCAGGTATGTAATATACATATTCTGGTTACTCGAGAAGCATGAATGAAGGAAGAAAATGAAATAAAAGAGATTTGAAACTTGGTCACTTAACGAAGAAAGAACAAAAGTGCATGGTTGAAAGGATACTCAGATATTTAACACTGAAGAAAATAATTCTCATGACAACTATTTTAGCTGCTCTACAACATACCTTTTACAGCCCACAAGCATTATAGAAAGCTACCATAATTGGCTGAAATAATCACTTAAAACAATTCATTTTCCATATAAAGATGTTAATTAGCAGGAGCATAGCATCAATGAATATGGGTGATGTGTTACATACCCTGCCAGTTTTCCATAGTTAACTTTTTCTATTATCTATATACTAATCCAATTGGCATAATGCTTGCTGAAGAGTATATATTGAACAACAATCTGCTAAGAATTAGTATTGTTAGCGTATCATGCCAAGCATTGAAACAGAGCACCTGGTGCTTGTGTTTGCCTCATGCCAGTCATGTCGAACGATGTGCACGCACAGTGGATGCAACGCATAAAAGTGCATCTGGCATGTTAATGTTAATGAGGTTTAAAACGAAGTTTTTCAGTATTTTGTTTGGCAGTGAAGGTCAATTTCACATTTTCAACTTCTGAATCTCCATAAACTCCATAAGAGGTCTAATAAATAAAAGTAACAAACCAAAAATTAAAACTTCTTGGAATTTTAAAAAAGCAGATTGGTCCAGTTTCCAAAATGAGATAGAAGGGAAGTGTAATATACTGTTAGAATCTGAGTTCAAGTCAACAGGTGAAATGAATAACAAAATTTGTGAAATATTATTGACAGCAGCCAAAACACATATCCCCAAAGGAAAGTTAAAGAAATATGGCTACTTTTGGTCTCCATCTTTATCGAAGTTAAAGCACGAAAGAAATATAGCAAGAGTCAAAGCCGAAAGAACCAAGTGTCCAGAAGATGTAAAAAACTGGAGAAGAAAAGCAGCCATTTTCAAGAAAGAATTAATTACAGCAAAGAGGGCCAGTTTCACAAATTTTGTAGAACATATGGACTATAGGAAAGATGGAAATAAAATATACAAATTCCTTAATAAAACAAAATTATCAAAAAATACAACTGAACCATTAAAACATAATAACAAAAGCTTAATTACAGATAGGGAAATAGCAGAATCCCTTAACAAGTTTTATGCTCAGTCACAAAGAATACCCCAAGCGTATAAAAAACAAGATAAAGCTATCCAAAAAACTATCAGAGGAAATAATAAGCCAAAAGGTATACGAAATGATTTTAACGAAACAGAACTAGATTTAGCAAGAGAACAATTACAGAACAAAAAATCTCCAGGACCAGACAAGATCCACCCAGAATTTATTAAACACCTTGGCAAGAAAGGAAAAGAAATCCTACTTAAATTGTATAACACGTATTTGAGAATGACTGTACCTTCCGACTGGAAAAAAGCCATTATCATCCCGATTTTAAAGTAAAACAAACCTTGAAACAATATTAATAGTTTCAGGCCAATATCTTTGACCAGTGTTATTGCAAAAGTGATGGAAAGAATGGTGGCATCTAGACTTAACTGGTTCCTAGAATATTACAACTTAATTAATAGTTCACAGACCGGCTTCAGACAGAATCATAGTACAAGTGAAAATATACTTCTACTAAGCCAAGACATCAAGGAAGCTTTCAATAGAAAGGAGGATACCTTAGCAGTATTCATTGATTTTAAATCAGCATATGACTCAGTCTGGAGAAACAAATTAATTGAGAAGTTGAAATCAATAGGTGTGAAAAGTAACATGCTTAAATGGATAACTCAGTTTATTTCACAAAGATTTTGTGCCACAAAATATAATACATACATTTCCAAATATAAACAAACACACAGAGGACTTCCACAAGGTGCTGTTCTGAGCACAACACTCTTTAACATATATATAAATGACCTTCCCTCAATAATAAAAACTTTAAAAACCAAAATTGCTTTATTTGCTGACGATGTAGTCATTTGGACTCCAGGCTCGCCAAAAAAACCTGAATTAATTAAAGACAGAATAGAAACAGCCCTAAACGAAGTACATGAATGGAGCTCCAAAAACCTCATGACTATCAATGTGGAAAAAAAAAAAAATTATGAATTATTTACACTAAAATACAAACCAGTTAATATTAACATAAATTATAATGGTAAACCACTCAAAGCAGTTGATGATGCCAAATACTTAGGCATTACTTTCGACAGAAAGCTAAGTTGGAAAAAACATATAACAAACATCTCAGAAAAGGTTGAAAAGAAACTGCAAATCCTGAAAAGGTTAGTTGGTGCTAAATGGGGCTGCTCAAGGAGAGTCCTTAACACAACATACAAAATGTATGTTAAACCAAACCTCTTGTACTGTTCTGAAGCTTTAATAACAGCAGCAAATGCTAACACCAATAAACTTGAACAAACAGAAAATCAGGCTCTTCACCTAATCACTGGAGCAGTTAAATCCACACCTATTTATGCCATGCTTGCCTTAACATGGACCCCATCAATAACAACAGAAATAGAAGAACAAGCATTGCTCCAACACGAGAAAATGTTACGACTGCCAAACTCTAAATGGACAGAAGAGAACCTCCCCACTTCAATCCTTAAAACTCATAGTAGTTTCCTAGAAAAGGTAACACAGATTAAATCCAAATTGAACATTCCTAACATCAGAGAAAATCTACTTATAAGAGAAAATCCATTGGAATTATTGCAACCTACCTTCAATTTGGAATTAATAGAGGAAATAAGTAAATCAGACACACCAAAAGAAATACAAAAACTTCTAGCTCTGGAAACAATCAATACTAGGTATCCCACAGAAGAATGACTGCACATATATACTGATGGATCCTCCACGGAAAACCTTACTGGAGCTGGAGTTATGTGTTCACATTTTTCCTTTTATCATTCTGTTGGCAGAGACACAACAAATTATGATGGAGAAATAGAGGCTATATACATTGCTCTCCAACAATTATTAAATCTTTCCTTAAATAAATTCAACAAGGCAGTAATTCTTTCAGATTCTAAAGCTGCAATTCAGGGAATATGTTCAAATACTACAAAGAAGTCAACAAAAGTTTGAGAATGCTACAAAATGTTAACACAACTCCAAATAGTTAACAAGACTGTTCATCTCCAATGGATTCCAGCACACTGTGGAGTCATGGGGAATGAAGCTGCAGACTCACTTGCAAAGAAAGACACAACAATAAAACAAAAGTCTAATTAATTTCTCATATTCCTCAATAAAACACTTGATCATTAAAAAATTTTCTCATTCATACCTACAAGAAATAGAAACAAATGCCAAAGATAAAAAATGGACTACACTACTTTCTAACCCAGATATAATCCCCCAGAGACCAAGGAAAACAGCGGTTGCAGCCTTCCGACTATTGACAAATCACGACTGCTTGGCAAGTCATCCCTACAGAATAGGTATCTCAGCTTCACCAACATGTGTCCTGTGTAACGATCCAGCAGAAATGAACGAAGACCACTTGAAGACCTGTGAAGCATTAAGATCAGAAGAAACTACAGTTCAAAAGTATTGGAAAGCACGAATGCTAATGGCTTCATTGCCAGATGCAAGGCACTAGAAAACAACAACAACAACAACTTCTGAATGTATTAAGAGTAAAACAAGCAACATTTTGAACTGTAATGTGTAAACGTGTGAGAGAAAAACACACCAGGAAGCCAAAGACAGGGTCTGCACACTGCCCATGTGCTTCTGTGTGGTTCACTACCAGGAAAACACCTGTTGTAGAGAGAACACTGCATTTCCTGGAAACATACTGCTCAAATATGGAATCGGAGTGTTTATAATCAACAAACTGGGAAAGCAGAAAAAAAATAGTGCGAGTGATTCTTTTGTAACTTCAATATTTACCGGTTGGTAAGTTATAAAAGTTCTATAAAAACTATAAAAATTCTGAAAAAATTATTTTTTCAAAGTTAATAATTTTTATTTAACCTTTTGTGTCCTGATATCACAATACTAGAGTTAAAATTATTATTTTGTGCTTAATGAGTTTCTATGGGCCAAAATTAAACAAAAATGGAAAAAAAAAATTATAAAAATGTCTTCTTTTGGTGGGGTGGCTTTTTGGGGAGATCTAAAATGACATTTAGACAGCTACAAATTTTGTTATGTGGATCAATATGTGTTATTAAGCATCAAAAGAACAAGAATATTCAAAATGTAAAATTTTGTTTTTGGAGGTTTTGATACCTTGGGACCACATTAAGTTTTTATGGGTTTTTTAATCTTGCAATCCATGCAAAGTAGACGAGAGAGAAAAAAAAATATGAGCATAGAATACAGAAGGTATCAAACATGATACCACCGGCCGTGATGAATTTAACACATTCACAGATCGAGAAAAAAATCCAAAACCTGAGGTATCATATATGATACCAAAGTACGCAGGAGGTTAACAAACTAAAACAAAATTTTCTGCACCCAACATTCTTTTAAGAGTACTTATCTATAACAGGGTAATATTACAATTATCAAAATTTTGAAGTCTTCATCGTGTGGAGCATTTTAGGTACAATGCCAAAATAATAGCTAGAAAAGGTAAATTTAAAGGTATCGAAGATATTACAATGAAAATTTGAATGCACATTATTCCTTATATGCATTATGTCTAAAATGAGTTTGAACAAAATCCACTAATAATCGTAGAATTTAGAAATGTCACCTATGCGGTACCTTAACACGAGTTCAAAGTGCACACCCATGTCCATACACCATGCTACGCCACTGTTACTTAGATACATTACATACAGATAGCTATTCATATTCCAGTTCATTGCGGAACTCAAGCATAAATTAGGATTTAAAATGTAGTTACTCAAAGGCATTACCTTTTTGGGTCATGAAACAAAACTATTCATTCAATGAGAAGTCTTGGAAGACAGGCAATATTTAAAAACATTGACTATATGAACATCTGAGTCACAAGTGAGAAACTGACACCATTAGACTAGTCTCTTCCTCAGATTGTCAGTTACACTACATCCATCTCCAACTCTGAATGCACAATTTCTCAATAACCTTGCAACATATTTAATGACTTCAAAATTTAAAACTGGTCTTTTAGTTCAGTTTCATTGAACATTTGATATTGATTATTCTTTTCCACAGGACCTTCGGAGCCAATTTATTTTTCACTCATTTCAGAAAGGACTGAGAAGTAGGATGAATGTGAGTCAACCAATTTTATAATTTATTATAACATATGCCAGCCTATAATTATATGATTTTTCAACATAGTTTGGTTATTTTGCAATGCACTTTATCCAATTACTCTGAATTTTTTTTCTCCATGATCAAGTTTTGAAAACAAAGTGATTTTCCCTCTAGTTTCCCGGTATTTGCTGGCAAGATCTGGGTACAGGGGTTTAGGTGTTCCATATGCATATATTCTTCTCTATACAGTGGACAGTATAATATTGGAAGACTACTTCTATGGAGATGGCTACTCAGACAACCATGACCAGTGATAAGAAGAAAGGTTCAAGGCTGATTGTGTGGTAGTAGTGGAATTATTCTAGGCTTTTGTGAATCTGTAGCCATTCAGATTTTTTATTTCTTTGTGCCGTACTATAGGTATGATTACAATTTATTTTTACTTTTATTATACATTTGATTGATCCATAGGAGAATTTTGTAATAGTTGTTTGCTTAATTTAGGTTCCTTTCTTTGCCAATAAATCACCTTCTCATTGTCATCCATTCCAGAATGAGATGCAATCCACTGTAATGCAACTTTTTTTTCCCCTAATTTAGTAATCTGTTGGATAATTTTATGGATTTCTTTAATTTTCTGTGTTTTGAGATGTGTTGCTATTCCTTGTACAGCAGCCTGTGAATCTGACCAAATAACTACGTTTTCACATTTCTGCAGCCAGGGAAACACATCTTGTAGTGCTATGTAAAAAGCTTTTTGAGGTTTTTCTTGTCCTGTGACTATGTTAAAGTTGGCAACAGAATAAATGACTAACTTTTCTTTAGTAGTGCACAGCAACCATTCTGCATAAAAAGGAAAGAAAAGTGTTCTGTAAGCAATGTAACTGTAAAGTACTATTTATTAATATGAATATACCACTGATCAAGCATTAAGCCTAATTCAACTTTCTCATGCTGCAGCTACACATACATAAAATGTTGACTGCAACCTGAAGAGAAAGGTTGAAAAGGAAAAGAATGCAGTTAAGATGTTTATTCACCAGAGCAAGCAATATGTTAAGAGAAAAATTAGACACTGGTGCTACAGATAAAGTTGAAATAGAATTGGCATTGGGAAGTCTTTGAAGATAAATATTTTTAAATTGGATGGGGAAATATGGGAAATGTGGCCATGCAAAGATCCAATTTCCCTCACTGCTGCTGATGATGATGCCTATCAGAAGAAATATGAAGATGCAGAGAGCTATAAAGACGAGCACATAGCCATCAAAACCACATATGAAAACTTGTTTTCAATGAGAGAGATCACAACCAAGATAGTAAAGAAAGCAGAACAATTACACAATGCCAGCATAAATATCTGTGTTTCTAAATTGAAAGCAAAAAAGTTTGGTGGAGATATAAAGGTTGGATCAGCTTTTAGCGTCAGTTCAAAAGAATCAATGTTGACAATATTTTAGCTGACAAGAATAAATTTCAATATTTCATGTAAGTTACTTCACCAGACTCGAGGGTGGGAGAGTCGGTCTGGGTGGCTCAGTTGGTTAGATGCTGGCCTACTGTTCCCAAGGTCGCGGGTTCAAATCCGGCCCAGACCGATGGTTTTTAAGTGTGCTTAAAAACGACAGCTCCATGTCAGTGATTTACCAGCATGTAAAAGAACTCCTGCGGGACAAAATTCCGGCACACCGGCGACGCTGATGTGATCCTGGCAATTGACAGCGTCGTTAAACAACAATATAATAATTTTCGAGGGTGGGAGAATTAGTAGAGAGCTATCCTTCCTCAGGTGTTAATTATTATAATGCTCTGGAATAGGTGAAACCTTGTTTTGCTAGAGATGAGCTCTTAACAGAAATTTATGTGTGAGAACCTTTGGCTCTTGTTCTCGCTCAAGCTGCTAAGGACAAATGTCTCTCAGCACCTTATACAATAAATTAGAAACACAACTGCATGCTTTGGAGACATTAGGGGTGACTCGAGAGAAGTACCAGTGCATGTTACACTCTTTAGTAGTCAGCTCCGCCAGAAGATTCAATGTTGCCTTGGGAAAGAGAACGGAATACTAGAGCTAAAGGGGAGGAGCAAAACATATTAGCAACACTGTTGCAATTTTGAGGTTAGAAGAAGAGAATGAGGAGTGACTAGAGCTTGCCGCATCTGGGTTTAATTGAAAGGCAGTGGAACGTTGAAAGTAGACACTGTACCCATTGCTGCTAATATAATTTCCAATGATGAGAAGAGTGCTAATAAGAATATGTCTCTTTGGTGTGATAAATCTTCTCACACTTCCTTAAAATGTTTTAAAGCTAAGAAGTTGTCACTAAAGGAAGTGACAAAGTTAAAGGTATATGAAAGGTGGGTCATGCCAACGACTCCAATGAATCATATACTTGCCCCTCCTACCAGAACTGCCAAATATGGAACATATATCTTATGTGCCTGAACCAAAATATTATCTTCATTTATTAGGCTCAGATAAATATTAGAAAATGATGTCAACCTTATAATTAGACAGAAATTTATTTTCTGATCATGACTGTACAAAAATCCTGTCTCTACAATACTTAGATCGCTAGCTATGCATTTTTTAATTTCACACGGTTAGCGTCACTTAAAATTCATTCAACATGAATAAATCTGAAAAATGCTATGCCACCTTTTATTCTTCAGATGGTTATCGTCACTCAACACTCACTCAACAAATAAGCCTGAAAAATACCACCAGTCCTTGCTCTTGAATATAAAACATACAGAGTACTATGAAAATACAAACTATGTAGTCTGAAAAGGAATGAGTTAATGCTTAGTACATTTTCAGAGTAGTGGTGTGTTATTTTATTACTAAAGTGAATGGGCATGTGTTAAGTATATTTCAAACTCAAGCTGAAATATTGTTAATGTATGAAGGGTACACGGGAAAAAGGGGGAATGCCAATGTAAAACAAAAAATGAAGCAAACCTACCAAGATATACTTTATGGGCAGGTGAATAGTTTAAAGCAATGTCCAACCAAATAAAGTGAAATGTCGCTGAAATATATGTTTTAGAAGTCATGTACAATTGATGAAAGGGGAACGTCACCACAGAACAGTAAAAGAAAGGGAAATGTCAGCTTCGTATATGTCAGCATTGTCTTACACAACACTGCATTGGTAGTTGTTTCATCTTACTGTGTTTTAGTTGTTCATGACTGTGATTTATTGCTTATTTTGCATATAATAATGTTTGAGGAAGAGAATGGTAATGCAAGTATGGCATCAACCAACAAGAGATATAATTTGGGTCAAATGACTGGGGTAACAAAGAAACTTAAGGTACAATCTCAGGCAGAAGGGGAAAACTATCATTGCAGTAGGTTACAGTGTTTTACAAACATTTTGAGAACAACAGAAAATGGCTAAGAATATTGAGGGTTTAAATTTGTAATTTCTATTTCAGGTTTACATCCAATCTCTGAAGCAAAATTTACTGATTTGCAAGTCCTTAGGTCATTTTGTGGACCAGGGGGAAGATCCTTCATTGATACATTTTCTCACTATTCATTGAGAGATGTACTAATACTATTTGTTATGAAACAAATGAAGACTTTCATGGCCGGAGTCATAATTAGAAGAATATGCTTCCGGGCTGAGAGGCCATGGTCCACTGGGCTCCTTCACTCTCCCAGACGTTTCACTTGCAGCTACAGCAAGCATCATCAACGGTGATGTACAACCCTCATAGGTCTCTTGGTCACTATTGAATTGCCGGCAGAAAGAGCGGGTTTATATGTGCTGGTAGGTACCACCCTCCCATTACCTGATTGGTCCACCTGTTTCCTGTGATCTCCTATGATTGGTCCACGGGGTTTGGCTGTAGGTCTGTTTAGCAGAGCAGGGTACCACGTCTTATGAAGTTTGAGAGCTTCTTCTTTCTTGTTAAAGTTGTCTTTATGCTTGTAAATTTTTATTGCTTCACGGTATAGGCATACGTGGTAATGGGAAGTTGTAGCGAGGATATCTGTTTCATCATAGCGGATGATGTGTTCACCAGGTGCTTCTAAGGCATGTTTGCCAACTGCTGATTTCTCCGGCTGTCCCAGGTGACAATGTCTACGGTGTTCTTTTAACTGGGTATTGATACTGCATTGGGTGGTGCCCATGTAGTGGTCAGCTTCAATGTAGTATCTTTATTCACGATGGTACCTCTCAACGATGCCCTAGACCTTCTCAAAGACTTGTTTCCCAATGATATATTGGCTCTATTCGAACATGTCTTAACTACCACTTACTTCCAGTGGTAAAAAGAATACTACGAACAAGCTACAGGTGTTGCTATTGGTAGCCCATTGAGCCCTGTAATAGCCAACTTTTATATGGAACACTTCGAAGCCGCTGCACTGCACTCCGCCCCCCAAAAACCCTCCTGTTGGTTTCGCTATGTTGATGACACCATTGTGATATGGGACCTGGGAGACTCAGCCTTAGAAGTTTTTACTTCACATTAATAGTCTAAACACTCGGATTCAGTTTACGATGGAGAAAGAAAAAGATGGTACACTCCCTTTCCTGGTCGTTTTTGTTATCAAGAAAAGTGATGGCACACTGGGACACACAGTTTATCGCAAACCTACCCACACCAACCGATATCTTCACAAAACCTCAAAACATCACCCAGGACAAAAACGGGCCATGATCAAAACTTTGGTAGACAGAGCCTTAAGAATATGCGAACCTCAGTACTTACAACAGGAATTACTACATCTAGAATACGCTCTCCGTAATAATGGGTACACACACAAAGAAACAAAAAGAGCCTTACACCCAAAAAACAAAACCCAAACACAAAGGGGACAACACCCTAATGACAGGAAAGACACGGTATACCTCCCTTATTTGCAACACACTACAGACCGTATTTCTAAATCATTGAACGCTCATAATGTAGAAACAGTTTTCCTTCCGACCAAAAAGGTTCACCGCTTTCTTCGTTGAGCTAAAGATCCCAGAGACCCAATCACATCAGCTGGAGTGTACCGAATACCTTGCTCTTGTGGGTCAGTCTACGTGGGCACCACCCAACGCAGTATCAATACCAGGTTAAAAGAACACCGTAGACATTGCCGCCTGGGACAGCCGGAGAAATCAGCAGTTGGCAAACATGACTTAGAAGCACCCGGTGAACACATCATCCGTACGATGAAACAGATATCCTTGCTACAACTTCCCATTACCACGCATGCCTATACCGTGAAGCAATCAAAATTTACAAGCATAAAGACAACTTTAACAAGAAAGAAGAAGCTCTCAAACTTCATAAGACATGATACCCTGCTCTGCTAAACAGACCCACAGCCAAACCCCATTGACCAATCATAGGAGATCACAGTAAACAGGTGGACCAATCAGGTTATGGGAGGGTAGTACCTACCAGCACATATAAACCCACTCTTTCTGCCGGCAATTCAGTAGCGACCGAGAGACCTATGAGAGTTGTACATCACCGTTGAGGATGCTTGCTGTAGCTGCAAGTGAAACGTCTGGGAGAGTGAAGGAGCCCAGTGGACCACGGCCTCTCAGCCCGGAAGCATATTCTTCTATTTGTTATGGTTTGTTAGAAGTGACACCCCTCTTTATTTCTGTGATACTGTGTTGATAACACTAACATTCCCCTTTATTTTCGTGACATTAATGATACTGCACAATTAGCATTGTTTATTCAAGGAGTAAAAGATGATTTCTCGGTTATGGAACATCTGATTGACTTGATTCCTTTGAAAGACAAAATGACGGGAAACGACCTTTTCGAAGCATTAAATCACTGTTGTTTTGATAAAAAGAAGTTGGATATACACAGGTTAGTATCAGTTTTGACAGAGGAGCACGTGCTATGATATGAGAAAAGAAAGGTTTAATAGGAATGTTGAAAAACTACCTAAAAGAAAAAGGCAAGGATGATATGTTAACAAATTTTCAATGTATAATACACCAAGAAGCACTGTGTGCTAAAACAGTAAACATGAAAAGTGTAATGAACATCGTGGTAAAAGCAATAAATAAAATAAAATAAAAATCCCTTACCCATTGCAAAGTTCAACAATTTCTGCAGGAATATGAATGCGTTATACATTGTGAAACCAGATGGTTGAGCAGAGGTATATGTCTACGGTTGCTTTTCAATTTGCGTAACAACTTCAGACTTCATGGGGAAAAAGGTATGTGTGTTTTATAATAGTATAGATATGTTTTACAATATTTTATTACTCGTACAAAACTAATTTGGTTGGTAATTTATTTACAGGACACAATGATCCCCAAGCTATAAGATGCAAATTGGGTCAAAGACCTAACTTTTCTTGTTGCTATCTCAGACCATTGGCTCAGACTTGAATAGCTGTCTGCAAGGAAAAAATCAGGCCATAGTACACATGTACAACATGATTAAATCATTTGTGCTAAAAATTTATGTATGGAAAATAAATTTAATGAATGCCAACTTTATCATTTTCTCTCTTTAAAGATATTATCTGGTATTTCAGTACTCCTTTCTTTCCCTGATTACCCTCCCCTTATGTAGGACTTACAAGCCAGCCTAGGGTCAGAGGCCTGTCGAGGAGTAGAGGGATCTTTGGACCAGACAGAATGAAGACCTGGAAGCAGGTGGTCAGCCAAGCACCAGGTATGATAGTGAGGAAGAGGATGACATGAAATGCAGGCGAAATGGATGATTGGAAGGGTGATAATGGAGCAATTGGTGGAATGAATGGCGGGGGAAACTGGAGAACCTGGAGAAAACCTGCCCAGACACCGCTTCATGCACCATGAATACAACATGCGGGTCCCGCTTAGGTGGTAGGCAAACAGTGTATTTCAGTACAAAGCTTAAAAAATATGCAGAAATTCTGGATAAATTGAAGTCAGAGTTTGCAAATAATTGCTTCAGAGATATCAGGAAGTTGGAAAATGACTTTTTATTATTTGTTATCCCTTTTGCCATAGACACAGAGAAAGTCAAATTGGATTTACAAATGAAAATCGGCGACCTATAGATGGACACTTTCCTTACAATTCAATGCGTCAAGTTGGAGGGTATAGAAATATATAACCATGTTTGCAAGTCAAAATTTACCCGTCTTAAGTTGTACGTTGCCAGGAGTTTTTCAATGTTAGGGTTGACCTACATTTGCGAGCAATTGTTTTCACAAATTAAAATTGTGAAATCAAAAAGCAGGTTCCGAATAACTGACGAAAATCTTGTAGCACAACTAAAAATAGCCATGTTGGAACCTCCTCCAGACTTCTTAAACATGGTCCATCAGCAAGAATCTTAATGTTACTATACATTTTCTTTGTATATATAGAATTAATGTAACAGAATGTCTTAGATGAATTTAATTATAAAATAGTGATGAAGGCATGCTCAATACACAGACAGCAGTGTGTGCAGTTACAATTCCTCAAATGTGCCCACCCTTGAGATAGACTAACTGCCCTTGCTATGTTGTCCATAGAAAAGGGAATGATAGAAAACATCCTGAAGTTCAGCGTGACAGTGGTATATAGGTTTGCTACAAAGAAAGAACACCATATGCAATTCATCTTCTAATAATCAAGGTAAGCTAAAATTCCAATAATCAATGCAGCACTTCTAACTATAAGCAATATGAGCCACCACTGGATGTCACCCTCAAATTACAGAAAGACACTGTGAATCCAACAACAGGTAAGTTAAACTGGGAAAATTTGGTCTAGATTTCCATTATTGACAACTATTGTAAGTACTTTATACCCCAAGATTAAATAACCTTCAGATGGTAATTATTATTTATTTATGCCAACAAACTTACTGGTGGTGTTTTTAAACACACAAGCCATGTGTGGGCAAAGTTTGAGAGGTAGAACTGGAACTTAAAAATTCAATGCCACAACCGGGATTTCAACCAAAGACCTTCCGCTTACCGGGCGGCTGCTCTGCCACTGAGCTATTGTGACAAACTGTGATGTAAAATACTTACAATAGTACGTCACCATTGGGGTAATTTGTCTCTGATGTGAGACTGCCTTTGTGGTTTACCAGGAGAAATACGAACTGGTTTGAGAATTTAATGCCATTCTGGCAGTTTGTCACAATAGCTCAGTGGTAGAGCAGCCACCCGGTAAGCGGAAGGTCTGTGGTTCAAATCCCGATTGTGGCATTGAATTTTTAAGTTCCAGTTCTACCTCTCAAACTTTGCCCACACGGCTTGTGTGTTTAAAAACACCAACAGTAAGTTTGTTGGCATAAATAAATAACTATTTTGATGTTTCTCGATTCTTTAATATCTTTATTTTCAGAGCAAGAATAACTGAGTGACAGATTTGTGCACAGTTTAGGGATCTACAAGTGTATCTCTCTGAAGAAAATGCTCTTGATATTCTGGAAACATGATGTTGATCTAATGTGCAGGATTTTGTTCCATAAACTATTCCCTAGTCAGCCAATATAAATTATGTATCTTCCCGTTTGGTACAACTTTCCTCAATTCTGGAGATATAGTCTAACAGATCTTCCCCATGAGCCAGTGACACCACAAAAATATGTAAATGATAATGCTAATAGCATATTAGAGAGTACGAATTGCTCTGAAAATTGTGATCAGCACAAACAAGAAGACAAACCTGTTACAATTTCCTGTATAACAGAGCAACAGTAGGCATCTACACTACTAACTGAACAGAGTAGACCACCTTCAAGCAGGTAAGTCCTGCATTCATGGACCAAGTCTTATGGCCAACAGAATCACCACAGAAAAGCCCCAAGAGGAAGAAAGTGAGAACTTCCCATGGAAGCAATGTGAGGTGTTTGGACTATTGGGATAACATTGAGAACAAAAAGAAAGCCCAGGAAGAACAGAGACTTTTCTGGAAGACTGCTAAAGAAGCTGAAGCCAGTGAAACCCATGAGAAGAAAGCTAATAGTACAAAAAAGCAGAAGGTGATCATTCTGAAAATGACTACATTTAGCATGACACAGAAGAATTATCAAGCAAACATCTCATATTTGGGAGAATATGTGGGCTATTGTGAAAAGCCATTTCTGGCCATAACAATACATAGCAATGCGAATGAGTTGGGGAATTTAATGTATTGGCACAATGGCCATGGTAGCTTAGTGGTTAGAGCAGCCAGATGGTAACCGGAGATCCATGGTTCACATCCCGGCTATGGCATTGAATTTTTCAGTGTCATTCTACCCTTTCCAGTCCTGTCCTACATACGGCTATAGTGTGAAAGAATGATTAATTACACTGACCTTATATTTGGTTAAACTAGAAACCCGGAACTTAAGTGCTTACAATATTGTAAGTCGCCATTAAGGTATGTTACCTCATATGAATTGGGATCTCCTTGAGTAATTTACCAGGAAAAATGTAAGCGAGTTGGAGAATTTAATGTTGTAACAGCACGTTGACCATGGTAGCTAAGTGGTCAGAGCAGCTGGTAACTAGCAGATCCGTGGTTCAAATAACAGCTATGACATTGAATTTTTCGGTCTCACTCTACCCTTTCCAATACAGTTCTCCATTACTATATTGGTTTTGTTTTGGATGTAACAGATGAAGGATCCAAAATACAATTTGCTCGTCAAGTGAAAGAAAAGCTAATGGGTTTTAGGTGGCCAACAACAGACAAGTTATTGGATATCATCAGATAAGCGACACCTATTCTTCCAGAGCCAACAAAAAATGTAAAAAATGATTGTTTGATCAGCTTTCAGTTCCCTGGTTACAAGTTTTATGATCCTGAAGTAGAAAAAGGCAATATGGGATTTTAAGTCTTGTCTTTTGTGAATTTTGTTTTTTTAAATTAATGTCCCCCAACGTAATATCATATCGGACCATCAATGAGTGAAATGATGCTCAAATGAGCTCAAAGTCCATGGAGCTTTAAGTTACCCGACATTCATCTTCTCAGGATAAGGGAAAACCTCGGAAAAAAACCTTTCCCGGATAACTAACCCTAAGCGAGATTCGAACTCGCGACCTTTTGAACGTGAGGCAGACACGCTAACCATCATGCTACCGAGCCTTTGTGAAGTTCATGAAGTTTTTCTCTTTTTTTTTTTTTGTCACTTAAATGTTACATTTTGATATCCTAAAACAGCTAGACAAAAGTGACTTTTTTGTATATTTTCAGTTTCCTGATGCTTTACTTTGTGGACTAGGTTTATATTTCTCTCTCTTCAATGTTACAGTATTGTTAGTTGAAGTGAACACAACACTACATTTTCAAAAAATAATTACTTTATCTATTTAATTTTCTCATCTGTATTTATTTCTGGTATAATATTTATCTAGTCATCTACTAGTAATTTGGTGGTCTACTTATGGAACACGGTAGTCAGTTACTGGACATTTTTTCAAAAACTGGTTTCCAATTTTTTCCTTCCTACTGAGTAAGTTCCCTGGCTAAAATTACAGTAAGATTTTCTACTCTAATGACTGCTAAGCATATTATTGTTGAATGTATCTTATAGAGACAAATCTTCTAAAAAGTTTCCTAAGTGTTCAACCACTGGCTGGATGACCCTAGTTCTTATTGCTAAAATAATAAAATAGATTTATCCACCAGAGTCATATAATTCAGAAACATTGCAAAATCGCTCTAATATCATGTTTGTCACATTTATTATAAATGTGATAAAAACAGTGCCTCTACTCATGAACTCCTTAATAAGCCCATGCCAAGCTGTGTCAGCCATACATACAGATTGATATGAAAATGGAGCAGAAATTATCTCATAACTGACACATGTTCCTCAGAGTCAACCACCAGAAGGCTTATTATCTCACAGATCGATCATTTCAGGAGGACAAATTCTCAGGTATGCGATGATCAGTTAGGTAGATGACAAGCCTTTCAGCAATTAATGGAGAGGAGTGCGTGTCAATTACAAAGTAATTTCTGCCAGACTGTAGTAGACTGTTGTTGCTTTAATTGCCCATCTTTTCATAGTAGCATACACTTAACATGCACCTTGCCTTCTACTGTTGCACTCATAAACACTGAGAAAGAGACTCATACAACTGTGTACTTACTGTATCTGGTAATTGTGATCTTTCTGGACCTGCAGAAGTTAACCTCACTTCTCACCTCCCCTCTATGCAAATTGGTTCCCCCACCACTGCTTCTACTTCCTGTTTGACCATGTGACTGTTCCTACCAATATTTGCTTACCCCACACACTCTATAATACCACATGACTGCTCCTCCTTACCATGCATCACCGAAGCTCGAAGGGCTCCCATAGCTTGTTTTACAGCTACCAAATTATTCTTAAGAGCATACTGGTCTTGTGCTTTAAGTAAATAAATAAAATGTATTCCTTCCCTGTGCAACCTCTATTTCTTATCCCAAGCCTTTAAAAAAAAGGATTAAAATGTACCGCTTTTTCATGTCCAAATTATTCTTTCCTTGCCCATTCTTTACTAAAAAATTAAAATGTATTCCTTTCATGTCTGAATTATTTTTGCTTTACCCCATTTGTTTAAAAGAAAAATAAATGAACATGTCAAGATCCAGATTTTGATTCTCGTTTTAGCCAGGTTTATTCCCCAGCCTCCCTAGAGTCTGGAAGTATGAAAGTGTGTGTAGTTTTAATTTAACATCCCAAAGCAATACAAGTCACAGATTGACACACCATGAGTGATGAGCAATTGTTCCAAAGGTACGAGGCCACTGATATGACCTTAGAAGTTAAAGGCATCATGGAAATGGAACATTAAAAAAGATTAATGTGAATTCATTTCATATGCAAATCCTTTAAAGTAAATAAGAAATAAATCTATAGATATTAAATGTGAGAACAGTCAAATAATGACATTTATCACTTTATTGATGAACATTGTTATGAATTTGTTCCTTTAAAATAAACATAAATTAACATGCATTCATTTCACATGCAACTTATCCCAATCCTCTAAAATAAATAATTAAATACCACATCTATGGTTGCTAAATGTGAGAACATATGGGGGGGGGAACCAAGTTGAGGGCAGTCATGTGGTATGACAGGAAGAAGCAGCGGTGGAGTCCCAGGGGATATTTGGAAGCACTGGTAAGGGAATCAAGCTGGCCAGAGGGGTGAGGGGTGGTAATACTGAGCTTTCTGTGTCTGCATGAGTTAACTTCACTTGTCACCTCCCCTCGGAGGTTACCTCACCATTGTTGCCTCCACTTCCTGCTACACCACATGACTTCTTCTACCTATGTTTCCTTCTTGCGTTACCGATGCTCAATATTTAGCACAAATGCTTTATTCTTGGAGTTTTCATTGACAGTCAAACAATTAAAATGTATTCCTTTCACATCCAACTAGCTTTTCACTTGCCCCATTCTTTTAAAATAAATATAAATTAACATGTCAGGATCCTGGATTCGATTTCTGGCAGGAGTGTGGAAATGTTTCTTTAGCCAGGATTATTTCCCAGCCTTCCTAGTAGGGCTAGGAAGTTCATGCATTTGCATGTTTTTTCATAGGGGTTAAAAATGTATGCTTTTACATTATGTGCACGAATTATGGAATATTCAGTTATTTGGACATGATTTCATGGTGCATATAATTGCATATTTTCTTGATTTTTGATAAATGCATAATATTTCAATATTATAGCCCCTATACTGCATATTTTAATGACTTTTATCGTTTTTATTGTTGTTTTCCATCTGGATAATATTTTTCATATTGGTAGTATTGCACATGATGATGCAACTCCACAAGATTTCAATATTATAGCCCCTATATTGCATATTTTAATAATTTTCATGGTTTTTCACTATTTTTTTCAAACTGGATAATATTTTTCATATTGATAGTATTGCACATGATGCAACTCATGAAGATTTCAATATTATAGCTCCTATATTGCATATTTTAATAATTTTTATGGTTTTTCATCATTTTTTCAATCTGGATAATATTTTTCATATTGGTAGTATTGCACATGACGATGCAACTCGAGAGGTGGCGAGAACTGATGCTGAGTCATGTTGTCATGCAGTGAATCCCCTGTTCCATCCTTTCATTATATGTATGTGCGTAGAGAATAATCAGTGCGTTATCTGAGAGGTTTAAAGATAAAGTGCAGATCAACGTTTTGAGCAGCACGATTATAGCAACGCTTGCCTGCCCACCAGTAGTTGTGTCGTGGTCTTCAAACGTAACAGTGTTGTGAACTGGTTCCCACCAAATTAAATTAGGCATATAAAATGTTAAAAGTTCTTCAAATGCCAAAAATAACACTAACTTCGAGTGCTAGATTAATTAATCTACAGAAAGAGTTTTCGGGTGATTTAATATGTACAGATAATAGGTACTGTTTTGTGGGTGTGTGAGAAAAATGTAGGCAGTGAGAAAAGATTTCAAATAGTTCAACACATAAACACAGCAAAACATGAGGAGAATTTAATCAGAAAAATCGTAAACAAAGAACATGTTCAAAAACAGCTAGTAGAGTGTTTAGGAAGTAGGGTTACTGAATTTTCCTATGACTTGTGCCAAGCATTTTTAGCTGCTGATATTCTCTTGTTCAAAATTAATGATCCGACATTTAGATACTTTCTTGCCAAGTACACTCGACAGCATGTGCCTGAAGAAAGTACACTGCGTAAGACTCATGTAGGACATTGTTACAATAACGTATTGTCAAATATACAAAATGAATTAGCGGATCTCTTGTGTGGTTGTCTGTTGATGAAACCCCTGATTCTGAGCGTCGTTCTATTTCTAATATAATCGTGGGTGCTTTAAATAATGAACAAAAGACTACACCTTATCTTCTTAATGTGTGCTAATTGTCGGCCACGTGACCCAGTTTGTGATGGACTCTTTGAAATTACTATGGCCATGTGGAATGAAATACGATCGGTTACTTTTATTTGTTACTGATGCAGGTCCTTATATGCTAAAGTAAGGACAAACTCTGAAAGGTATTTTTCCTAACTTAATTCATATAACTTGTTTGGCAGATACTCTTCATTGCATTTCTGAGACAATACGTGATTCTTTCCCATTGGTAGATAGATTTGTGTCCAGTAAAAAGAGAACTTTTGTTAAATCTCCTAAAGGAGTTAAGTTGTTTAGATCAACAGCACCTAATATCCGACTTCTTCCTGAACCAGTGTTAACTCGATAGGGAACATGGGTCGATTATGCTGAGCACATAGAAATAGTCGAAAAGGTTCATTCATTTGACTCGAAAGATGCTTCATCAATAGAAACCGTGCAAAATATTCTGTCAGGTACTGGGTTAAAAGAGGATCTTAGTTTCATATCTGCCCATTTTTCTTTCTTACCAACAGCCATAATGGCATTGGAAGCTGTAGAACCTCCTTTGCATGAAGCACTGTCTTTGAAAAAACAATATGTGATCTAAGTTCGGTTCCTGGTAGCATAGGACAAAAAGTGAAAGACAAAGTGAATTATGTAATTTCAAAAAATTCTGGTTATAAACTGATGTGTGATATTCGAGTCATCCTCGAAAGAAAACCATCTGTCACATCGAGACTTGACTCTCTTTGTAAAGCAGTTAACATCATTTAATTATGTCCCGATAACATCTTGTTACGTGGAGAGAAGTTTTTCGGGTTACAAAAGTGTTTTAAGAGACAACAGACGATGTTTTAAAGTTGAAAATTTATGCAAAGTGTTGGTTATGAACTGCAATTTAGCAGTTAATACTAGCAGCGGGACCACTTCTGCTTCAACCTCTAAGGAATAAGGTAACTTTAATTATTATTATTTATACTAACTCGTCTTGTCTACTGCAAAGGGACATTAATTGTTTTAATTAAGTAGTGCATATTTCTTGGCATATTTTCAAGTTTTTAAGAGCATATTTGCATGCATATTTCGGTGTTTTTTAGGGCTTGAACTTCCGAGCCCTACTTCCTAGAGTTTGGAAGTATGAATGGGTACATCAATGTTTGTGTGAATTTAACGTAATACAAAACCAAAGATTAACACAGCATAAGCGAGTGCTGAGCAATTGTTCCAAAGATAAAAAGCTGAAAATATGACCGTAGAAGTTAAAGGAACATTACAAAATTTAACATGTATTCAGTTTCACATGCAAATGGTTCTTTCTCTAATCCCAATCCTTTAAAATAAATAACTAATAAATCTATGGATACTAATTGTGAGAACAATCAAATAATGACAAATTTATCGTTTTATTGATATGTGTTGTGAATTTTTTCCTTTAAAATAAACGTAAATTAACATGCATTCATTTCACATTAATTGTGGGTAGTCACACGGTATGGCACGGTCATACCATGGCCGAGTGGTTAGACCATTCGGCTCTCACAAAAGTGGCTCGGGTTTGATCCCAGGCTGTGGGATTTGTGGTGGACAAAATGGCAAGTTTCCTCGCAGTTCTGCAGTTTCCCCCACTATTTCATTACACTAGTGCTCCATCTATATTTCATGTATCATCACTGTCATTGCCTACAGTGCCACATATAGCAAAAGCGGGTGTTAAACACTACCAAAAAGAAAAAAAAAAGGTATGGCAGTGGTGGGGGAACCAAGTTAAGGATAGTCACGCAGTATGACATGAAGCAGTGGTGGAGAAACGGAATTGATTGCAAGGGAGGTCATAAGCAAGATTAACTCTGCAATCCCAGAAAGATCAGTATTACCAGGGAGCTTATATGTGAGGTTAAAGGTTAACTCTGCAGGCCCAGAAAGATCATATTACCCTGTATCCAACATATGATGAAAACAAACACTAACATAGGCTGGAATTGTAGCATTTTTCCTGTTCCTCTCAATATGGTCATCTTGTTTACCTGATCCACTAGTTGTATTGAGCATAGTGCCACTGAGAGCCAACCACACATAACCTACCCAGAATATCACATCAGAGATATCACTGCAGGCATGCCTGCATTCACCTGCTACTTGTGATTACTCACTTTTTTTAAATACAAAAACACATTAAAAATGTGTATCTGAGAAGCTCAAACCACTACACACCTATCTGGAGGGAGGTATTTCTTTCATTCCAAGACATGCTGACAGATTCATTGAGAAACTTCCTTGCTAATGTAGGCTGTGGTGGTCTTGAATTGACATCCAACATGGTTATGCGTAGGTTTCTCACAGTTACCAGTGTTCCAGATGGTTCACGAAAATGTGCTGCAAAACAAGCTTAAATTATTAAAAAGTCGTACTAGGCTCAAGCAAATCTTTGAGAATCAAAACCTGAAATTCAGTTCAAACCTTTTACCAGTACTTAACTAAATCTTCAAAACTAACCTTCAGCATGTAGCTTGCAAAACGGCTGTATCATTTCTATGAATGACAGATTGTTTTTTTGGCAAGTCTGATCCACACAAGAACTGCACATCACCGCTACCATGGGTGAAAATGCATTTTGGATAAACTCATGGGGAGTTAATTTGCACTGTGCCATTGCAATGATTTCGAATGTTTGTTTGTTTTTTGTTTTTTTTGTTTTTTTTTTTTTTCACACAACCACACCTTTTATTAAACTGGAGAAAAAAGCAGAATGTTTGAAGGCCTGAATAGAATAAACAATAAAATATTTCCGTGCCTGGTCATGTTTATTACCAATTTTTCCAACAACGATTATGTCTCCCCGCAAACTCTTCCATCCGACGCCATGTTTACCTCTCAGCTGTTCAACAAATTTGCCTTGCAATCAGCATTAAGGCATGTTAATACGTCATAATATTCAAAGAGTACGGCTTTTTTCACTTTACCCCATAGGTTACAAGGCATTAAAGTTCAATGAGGTACACTAGCATGTAACGTTAAGATAATTCATAGCGCTATTCTCGTATTTATTTTGAAAAAGCAAATGTTTAAGAATGAGGTTAAGTTCGTTTTAGAGTTTCTGTCAGTGATTATGCCTTTGTTTTATTTTAAATGTTTCTTAATCGACACACCAAGCTGCTAAGATGACCTAAGCTTTTATATGAAAACGCATTCACTGACGCGCGGGAATTCTGATTTCAACAGTCATTCTCTGGTACTGTCAGTCTCAGAACACGTGACTGCATTAAATTTCCCATTAAAAGTCTAACTACTATCTGTCAACTAGTTGCCGGCTTATCAAAGGTTCTCAGTAATCTGAAGATAAAAGCTTAGAAGAAATAATTTCATAGGTAATGTTCTGCACTATTACTTCTGTAACCTATCTGCTTTTATTACCTCCCACCCCCCATCACAACCTTAAAATAACAAATCCATAATTAAATTATTCAAGCAAGTCTTTATGTAGGTATATATTTTGCCAGCTAGAATCATAAAAGTAAAATATTTACATTACTCTTATTCTGGGGTGCCTACCAGAACGTGTTTATCGTGTATAATAGTGGTCTCAGCTCCTTTTGGTATCCTATATAATAGTGGTCTGCAAAAGAAACATTACTTTGATGCACTTACATATCTTCATTTTGAAATAATTGCATTTTTTCAGCAGTTATTGCTCTAGGTGTAGGATGTCAGTGGTAGCTCTTATTTATTCCATTGCTCAATCTTCCCATAGAGAATGCAAGATCAGTCCCAAATATTAGAATGTGTTTACCATTTCTAAATGTTTCCCCTATTTGTGAAGTCCTGTTTGATAATGGTTATCATCATTAACATCATCATGGTCGTCAGTCTGGGTAGCTCAGTTAGGTGCTGGGATACTGTTCAGGTCGCGGGTTCAAATCCGGCCCAGACCGATGGTTTTTAAGTGTGCTTAAAAACGACAGCTCCATGTCAGTAGATTTACTGGCATGTTAAAGAACTCCTGTGGGACAAAATTCCGGCACACCGGCGACGCTGATGTGATCCTGGCAATTAACAGCGTCGTTAAAGAACAAAATAAATTTTTAAATCAAGATCTTGGGTTCAAACCCAACCCAGATTGATAACTTATTAAGTGTGCTAAACAGCGAGCTATACACTTTCTCATGTAGAAGGTTCGCTTGAATTTCTTTGGTTTACTCGGGGAATGAGAATGCATCCACTGTGTGGATTGCCCTTTTGTTTCTTCATTTTTTAAATGGACCCATGTCTTGTCTCCAATGACAGTTTTGTTAAACAAATCTTCTCCATCATGGTGGTGCTGGACAAACGTAAGGTAGTGCCCATTTGCTGTGTTTTGTGATGGTCGGACAAGTTCATGGGAACTCATCTCACAGTTTGCAGTACTGAAGGATCTGTCACAATAGCACAGAGTGCTGACCTTGAAATTTTGGAAATCAAATGATACAACACAGAAATTGTGAACCATCAATTTTCTTGAATTGCCTGATCCACCCGCTGAACAAGATCATCACTCACTTCCTTCCCTGAGTGCCTGCCTGCACCATGAACATCTGTACATCCTGCTTCAAATTTCCTGCACCATTGTTGCACTTTACTGTCACTCATGAAAGCTTCACTGTGCGATTACACATTTTTCTATGAATTTTGGCTGCATTGTACCCCTCTGCATAAAGAAATTTAATTATAGCACACATTCCACAATTGTTGGGAGACTATTGATTTAAGTATGTTTACATGCTCACTGCCTGCTCAGAGCTGACAAGTGCAATGTGAGGCAATCAATGGGCTCTGCCCACCACGTCTGCGCAAAGCTTCAACTTATTTTCCCTGTGATTTGGTAACACAACCAATTGGACCTTGGAAAAAAATAGCCCTTGTAAACACCAATTTCAGTTCAACATCTTCCATGTTGTAACACAAAGATTTTCAGGGAAACCATCCCGAACTATCCTTTATGTTGAAAATGTTTCATAATTTTTTTATTTACTCAAAAGCTCTTTTGATTAAAATAGCATATCTGCATGACTACTAAAATGTATACATATATTGAATAGCCTGTGAAATCATATTCTGAAAAGATTTGACATACTTTTATAAAACTGATCAACTATAAGATATAAATAAAAGCTTGCTGAACTAAAAATTGTAGATCTTATTAAAACACAATTTCTGTCAAATTTTGTTTTGGCATTAACCATTTCCAAGATTTGTTGTTGGTTTTAATTTTTCAGAGCTTGGTTACCATTCTTTTGTTTCTCATAAAGTTGTGCAAAGAGTGATATTTCAAAGCCAGCATATAACGACTCACTTTTAGAGATTTCAGTATCTGTTCAGGCAGTGTCATACCAACAACAAAATGTGTGTAAGATTTAAAGCTTTCACGGCGCACGTTATTTATTAAAGTTTCACGGGCGATCAGCCGTGTGAGGTTTGACGAAGGCCATGGAGTTTAGAATGGCCGAAAGCTCAATATTTTCAAACCTCACACGGCTGATCGCCTGTGAAACTTTAATAAATAACAAAATGTGTATTGAAGCCATTTCTATACACATGAATCCTGATAACATGAAGTAGAATAGTTCATGGGAGAATTATAAAAATAAACAATAGTGGGTAGAGAAAGTTGTATGAATGTAATACATCAGCCTTTTTTCAAATGAAAACCATTAAAGTTTAAATTTGATAAAAGAAATACATCACAAAAGAGAAATTAGTATTTTAGTTGTAAGCATGCCAAGATATTTCTAGAGTATTACAAAAAGACTTTTTTCTCCCCTTCCCCCTCATGACAAAGTTTTAAAGAAGAAAATAAACTATTTTGCTCATGGACCTGGAACAGTTTCCATTTCTAAGCTTTCATAACAAATGTGTAATGTAGAGGCCTTGGAAAGTCCTTTTTCAATTGCTATAAATAGAAACGGTTCAAAAGATTGTCTAAAGTATTGCATGTATCTATTAAGTTGAATAATCACTTGAACTGTGAAACAGTATTGAAAGGAAATAAGCCAGTTTCAAGTGATGAATGTGAAAAACAATTTATTTCATATTTGTCATTGATCTGATACCATGACAACTGAGAATTAAGGAGTATCACAGCTAGAGCAACTGCAGCTAGATCGAGCTTACAAATATCTCTTCAAATTTGCTACGAGTTGCACCTCAACACAAATAAGAAGAAAGAGAATTAATAAACCTTTCATATTTTCACTTTATAAAACCCTGCTATAGACCTATTGATTTATTTATTTCTAGAAGCATATTTTATTATTTTTGTTAAAAATAATGCTTCTTGCATATGCCAAACTCCTGATTTTGGAATGGTTTCTAGATTTAGTCTTCTTATTCATGCCAGTCATGATTGAACTGCTATCCAGTTGCGTCAAGTTCATAACAGCCAACTTCTTGGCCATTAACAGAAAGTGGAAATGCAGAAGGGATACTTTATTTCAAACATTCTATCAATACAATTGAAATGTGTCCTGGAAAAATAAATTCAATGGCCAATGTCAATGCCAATTTTTTGGCATGGGAGGCATTCCACGTCAAATCGAACAAAATAAGGCAAAAAATGACCTTGATCTCTCAGATTTTCTTGAAATTTTTATTTGGTGTTTTGGAACAAGATATATTTGACCTGTGTTTCTTCGTTTTATAAAAAAAATTTATTTTGGCAGATATTAATTTTTAAAATGTCCCAAAAATCACACGATCCTCACTCTTCGATCAATCATACTCTTACATACTCTTCGATTGTAATGAAGCAAATTACTTGATCTTTGGCTCAAATTAAAGATAAATTGCAGTATTTCATGAGGTATTTATTAGAAAATTTTATTAATTATTATTAATATTATACTTTATACGATTAAGGTTTTAAAGTTAGATAATAACATAAACTCTACCATTTAAAAATCTGAAAAAAAAAAAAACTAAAAATACAATGAAGTTTATTCAATATTCTCAGAAAAAATCAGAATGGAGTCTCTAATAGTTCAGTTGTAATTAAGTTTGCAAATCAGCGCAGCGAATTCGCGTGGCAGCGGTGGCGGCTACAGTAACCTCACACAATTGCCACCTTCCATTGCGGCGACTGTTCATGGCTTGAGGTTCCATGAAAGTTTCAACAGTACAGTAAGGAGAACACTGCTAGCTGACACTATTATATGTACACTATTAGCATCTTCAAAATGTTTTTAAAATATGCATTTTAAACTGTTTCCATACAACACACAGCTTTACCTCCTTCTTCGAAAGAAAATTTTTTCACTAAAGCTTCAGTTTTTGACAAAGAAATGAAGGAGTGTAATTTTAAAGCACAGCTGGACCCATCATTCTTGGCCCCTGACCTTGACTGGAAGTCCTGTTGGCGAATCCATAGGTTTTGTCTTTTTCATCAGCTCATATTGTATAATTCTGTGAATGAAACCATGCACATGGGGAGGGAGGGGGAAGGTAATGATGTCTGCATGATCTGAGACTATCTTGCTAATTCACAGGTGCTTTTTAGTGCAGCGTGCAGTTGAAGACATAGATCTTTGCGATAAAGAATGAATATGGTGAATTTGTGAGACATTGATCATAGCGTAAATCAATTGTGCCACCTGTAAGTTCTAAATTAGGGACCATAACATTACACAGTCAGAGTAGGGAAATTATTTCAAATGTATGGATGTACATGAAGGAAGAAGCTAAAAGCAAAGAACTGCTTACATCAGAAGATTTTTTCAAAAAAATTCAAAAGTTCAAAAGCGTGTATCAGATGCCATAAGAGTATTAGAAAGAAGGTGCATTGTGGAGACATTTTTCTGTATGGACTGTACTGCCGTAGTAAGAAGAAGTTATCTGACTAGCATAGCTGAAGCGGCAATTCGCATGCTGTCTGCAGTCACCTGGCTTGTTACTCGCTTTCAAGTTGAATCCAGCTGTACAAACGGATCGCTACTTCATGTCGTCCATGAGAGCTTGCAGGCCTCCAGAAAAAAAATTGTAGCAAATGCGCTAATGCAAGCTCCATAGTTTTCAACATCTTATTTTATAGATAAAGGGAATACGTGTGTATTTTTTTAGAATTTTAACAAATCAATTTAAATTCTATTTTTGGTTTTACAAAATATACCATCAAACAACAGACCAAAATTTATGTGCAGTAATGATTGATCGAAAGTTGTTAAAAGTGTTATATTTAACCTTTCCAGTGCGCCAAACCCCAACTCTCAACTCTATATGGCCTTAGAATAACAAAAGATTTTGTATTACGGCGGGCGCAGAAATTGCTTGATTTCTAATAGCCATAACTAAGCAAGTAATTTAAAATATGGAAATAGAAAAATATGGGTCTCCTTATTTGATGCCTATTATTCATAAAAAAAATTTGAACCTCCTACAAAAAAGTCGTGTTTTACGGGTGTTCAATTTGATGTGGATTGACCCATAAACCCAATTTATAAATGTTATAACACACTTTGCAGCACAGATATTGCATTATTGACTATTTAAATCACAAAAAATCTGGCTTAAATTAATGCTCTGAGCAAAAAGACAATTTGTAAGACAAATGCTATCCTATGTAGGACATGCACTAAGTCACAAAATACAAGACTATACCGAAAAATTTGAGAGGGTGATTATTTTGTTTCTTATATACAATTAGAGCCCGGTTTGAAGCAAAATGTTCACTTGTTAGCAACATGTCTTAGTTTGTAAAATGTAGAGCCCAAACTAATGAGCTAGTTTGATTATTTCCATGCAAACAAACTGTAGACCATTTTATGCATTTCTTCAGCAACCTTTCATAAAAAGTTTTAAAATATTGATTTTTTTACATCAACGTAAATATCAGTTATTTCATTAAAATCAGAAGCTACCAGAAATATTATGGTTAAAAGCATTTTATTTAACATATTTTGTGCTAGTAGATCCTACAGTTCCACTTCTATTATTCATCAATTGTATAGATTATTTTCCCCATCTCTATCTTGCTCACTATCCACCTTCCACCCCCCTTCCCCTCCATTTTCTCCCTCTACCTCTTCCTCTTTCTCAATGTAGGTGATTTCTTGAAAAGTGATTGCAAAACTGCTTTTTCTTGAGTGATAATAAAATTTAAAATACAAGTGAACTGTTGCTTATGCTTCTTAGGCATTCACAACTGGATTGTTGTCACAGTAAACAAAAGACAACATTTGTCAAACTTATATAAGGACACAAATAATATCTGATTGAAAATTGGGATAGGTTCTGAAACATTCATTGTATGCTAATTTGGTTAAAATTATAAGCTCTAAGTAAGCATTATGACTTTTATGTTACATATATTTCACAAAACTTAAAAATTATAAAATATTTTGATTTTGTTACTTTGTGCCCCATTATGAATCCCCCTTTTGGTAAAGTAACTAAGATGTTCAGATGAGGCTTGGATGTTTGTTGTAGTATAACTATTATCTATGTCAAATTTCATAGCAGTCACTTCAGTCATACTTGTAAATGCCTCCTACCAATGCAGATCAGCTTCATTTTTACTGGAAGTTATTCAGTGACTCCTCAGAAAATATGTTAACTTAAAAGTTGAATTCAGCTTCCAGGACGTTTCAGATATTATGACAAAACAGGATGTTTGAATAACTAACTTCAACAAAAATGCATGAAGATTCTCACCTAGTTGAGACATAAAGGTGATTGCTTTTTAATGTGTTAAACTGGTTAAAGTAATTTTGGTCATATGTTCATAAAATTTACAAATAATAAATGTTACAGAATGTGAACCTAAATAAAAGCATAAATTTTGACTAATGTACAAATTCAGAATTTCTTTTTGCATGTCCCCAGCTCAGTTCATTTCATATTTTGCATACAGTCGAAAGTCATGTGAATAATATGGGGTTTCAAACTAGATACTGTGAACTATGGTATAAACAGGAGTAATTTGGCCTATGCAGTCAGTCAGGTTGGTTGGTTGGTTTGTTTTTCCCCTCCAACTTTGTTCCTGTCATAGATCTTATTGCCATACAGCTGTGCTCATTATAATAGTTGTATCATACATACAAGGAGTACCAAAAAATGTATATACTCTCCAAGCAAAGAAAAAACTGTTTAATAACAAAGCTGAACTCACACAGGCAGAAAATGATGAGACTAATCATCTTAGACTTTTACAGTATAACAGTTGCTCAAACTGTCCACTATAGGTGTTGATACACTTCTGAGTACGTTGAACTACTGATCAAGTAATGTTTGCAAAAGTGTCCTCAGCGATTGCAGCATATGCTGCTTCAATTTACTCCCAAAGTGCTGCCAGTGTAGCTGATTTTCTATGGTATACAACATTCTTGAGTTCCCCAATAGGCAGAAGTCTAACGGAGCTAGATCCGGAGAATGTGGTGGAAACTCAACCGAACCTCTTTGTCCTATCCAGTGCCAACAAGGCACTCATATAGATGTGGTGGTAATGTGGTGGTAATGTGGTGGTGCACCATCCTTTTGGAAGTAAAGCTCCTCATTTCCATGGTGTAAATGAATAGCAGATAGGATAATGTGCATATCATATTCAGTTACACTTGACCAGTTACTGTTCCTTCAAAAAATAATGGTCCAATTAGAGCCTTAGATGACAACAACAACCCACACCAAACATTAATTCCAGGTAAATTAACAGTCTTTTCTACAGAAATATGTAGATTGTTTGCATACCCGTAGACTTAGTTATGCCAGTTATGTCAACTGAAATTGAGGAGCGTTTTTTCAAAACTCGATAGATGCACAAAATGCATTTCTGAGAAAAAGGTTTATTCTATTTATTGGCAATACTAATTGGTTAGCACAGCAACTATATTCATCATTCAATTCTCCTTTCTGATACTGAATGTGAAAAGAAACAAATAGCATAGTTTAACTAGTGCAAATTTGGGGTTTGAAAATGCAGAGTTTTTTCAAAAACCGATAGATGCTGATTAACTTTTCTTCGTTAGCGAGAAATTAACACATGAAGTTTTGTTATTTTTGTCATTTATTGTTTTTGTTGCTTTTTATTTACGTATTTATAATTTTTTAATTTATTTTCACCTTTTTATAGTTCATAATGTACTATACAACCAAAATATTAATGTTTATAAGGATTATTTTATTCGGTGTAAACTTAGAAACCTAGTACTGCTACATTCACAATAATAATATATTTTGTTTTATTCATATAACAAACATATTGAATGCATACAAAGAAATTTCAAACAATATGAATAAGTAAGCTTTCACCAGTATATACATGGTTCTTAGTTCGTTTCTCTTTTCCACATCTGCCTCTGTCTTAATCTTCATCAGTCCCATTTTGCAGGTTGAGCATGTGTCAGTGTGTGGTGTATGGAATGAAAGATTGAAGAAGTTGTAAAATATGTATTTATATTTTGACAATGAGCAGACTGGTAGATTTCTTATTCTTCTTTCATTGCAAAAATTGGTCCACATTTTTCTGATATTAAGTTCTGGAGGTAAATATCCTCCTAGATTTTGGTCTTCCATAGTGGCTTTCTCTACATCTGTACTTCTTAATGTCTTGCTTTATAGCAGCAGTAATGCCCTTCTGTAATATTCCTGTTCTGTCACCTCCTCTGGCTTCCTTTAGCGCATTCCCAGATAAGTGAAATTTTCTAACCAGGAGAGATAATCTATCTTTTGATACCCCTGTGATTCCTTGGAAGCTTGTAGCGCATACTGACAATACTCGACCATCATTACTTCGCACACTGTATTTAATGCTAACAGTCTGCTTGCTATTTGCAGCCTCTTTATTCACCACTCTGCGATTAGGAGATGAAATACTCATATATTTCATAAGGAATTTATCTTGATCTGTTTTGTTTAGCAAGGAAAGGTGTTGGTGAAATCCACTGTCTCAACTAAGAATAAAAATGCCATGTAAGTATAACAAAGCTTGAAGAAGCACCTGCCTGCTGTGCAAGGGGTCCCGGGTTCGATTCCCGGCAGGGGGGTAGGAAGTTTTCTCCAGTCAAGACTATTCCTCATCCTTCCCTGAGTCTGGAAGTACGAGTGAAAGTGTGAATGTGTGTATGAGTTCAACGTATAAATACCTCCAAAGACCGAAAAACCCAGTGTTAAACGTGTAACACCATTTGTCAATAGGCAAGGCCGCCGATGTGACCTCTGCAGTTAAAGACAGGATATAAATGAAACAAAAAAAAAAGCTTGCAGAAATGAATGTGAAATCCAAGCGCACAAGCTGAGTTCGCAGTTATTGCCAACGATGCAGCAGTGTACAAAGCTTGCAGAAACGATTGAGAATTCCAAGAATCACAACAGTGAGATGGCAGTCAATGCCAACATGCGTTTCATAGAATTCAGGGTGCTACAATCTGGACAATAAAATCATAAAATTGTATCTATATATCAACCTTTGCCTTAACTGAGCAATTGCATCTATTGAGTTTTGAAAAATCTGCTAATATTCCCTACCTTCTACACAGGACAAGAGTCGAAGTTTGCAAAATCTGATTTCACAAAATGATGCAGAAGGTGAAAATTATGCTGATACTATATATAACTCAATTTCGTAAAATTTTGCATCTATCGAGTTTTGAAAAAATGCTCCTCAATTGTTGCTCATCGGACCAAACAACTCCATGTGAAGGCCTCATCCTATTACACCATGTTCTGAAACCACTTATATCATTCTTTGATTAAGCTCATCTTCATTTAATGCATACAAAAGCCTTGGGATGAAAACTTTCAACTTTGCTGTTTTAATAATGCAACATACGCTGGTTCTGCTAATCCCAGTCTCACATGCACATTGCTTTGTAGATTCCCGTAGTGAGTGCTCAAAATGTTCCAAAACCATAGCTAACGATGCAGGGCTTGTTGCTCTGCTAGATCTCTCAGATCTGCCCTTGTGAGCACCACATACGGTACCATGAGTCTCAAATTTATCTCGAATGCATGCAATTTTTACTCACTTTGGTGGTTCTGTTCTGTACAACTTCAACAACATCCTCAGTTTTCCAATACCACTTCAAAATGCTTTCTGCTGTTCAAGTGGTTATTTTGACTCCATTTTCTAGTAGCAATGCTAGCACAATGTAATGTGACTAACATCTGTTTACAGAACATCATACAATAATCTTGGCTTCATTTGTCCATTGTCGATTTAGCTGCTGCTTACGAACACTAGCATAACGTATGTGAGTCACATCTTATTATAGAATGTCATGCAACACATTACTGTTGTTTTTTGGTCCAACATTGAAATATATTAAATAAATATCTCCTGACAAAGCGTGTGTACATTTTTTTGCACCCTCTTTATAACTATGGAATAGCAGTTAGGTGCTCTACCAAATGAGACAAGAGAGCAGTCGAAAGATGTTATTGTATATTTCAAAGTTAATTAATTTCATCCCTCCCTACCTCCATGATGTGGGGTAGCATATTTGCCTCACTTTCAGGAGATCCTGAGTTTGAATCATAGCTAGGATAAGTTGTCTGGATAAGGTTTCTGTTTTCCCTTATCCTGAGAAAGAGAATGTTGGGTAATTCTGAGCTCTAGGGGCCCCAAGCCCATTTGAACATAATTTCAGCCATTTCATTCATTTACCCTCCAACATGGACCTAAGCGGTTAAACTTAAAAAATCTGATGTGTTGCACTCACATGACTTTCTCTACTCTTGTACTATCTATTCTTTCAAACTCTTATTCCTATATCTTCATGTTAATACAGATAAACATTCGTAGAAATTATCTTATTGCATATTTCTTTGTAGGTGCAAGGGGAATAAGGGAATGCAATAGGCTTTGAGTGATAGTCCAGTGTTTTAAAGGTTTCAAATTCCATTCTCTTCGCATGGTTAACATATAAGAAAAAATGGATAAAGATGCTCCATTTCACAGAAGGTAAGTTCTGCAAAACTCATGCAAATAACAAGGAATATCTCCAAAATGGTTCACTCTACAATAAAATTTATTCGGACATAAATTGTGTGCTTTAGCAAGATCTACATCTTTTCTATATTAAGATTTGGTCTATCTCTTACAGTTTACCAGTTAAACAAAAGTCATCCAGAGTAAATAGGACTTCATGGGCTATAGCCAGAAAATTCAAGATATACATTTCATTTGCCATAAAAATGTCTCAAACATATGACATTTTAATAAAAATCTTTAGAGCTATTTTGAAGAAAATCAAAATTTTCGAAACTTTTCCATATAAAGGGTAGTTTAGGGTGGAGGAATTTTCTTCAAAATCTTCGTGTCGCATTCTTGAAAGACATTAAACTTAAATACCAACTTTGGTTTTTAACCGACTTTTCATTTTTGAGTTATTCTGTCCACAGACTGACAGACACACACACACACACAAACACACACAGACCTTGTTCTAAAAATGCTTTTTTTGGGGGGGGGAGGGGTATTCAGGGGGCCTCAAAACATATATTTCCGGTGAAATCACGACATCGAATTTTTGGGTGGAATACAATACTTCCTCTACTTTACTATACGTAGTAGAGAAAGTAAGAAGATCATGCCTAAACAACAAAAAGGCTATTTTTAGAAAAAGGTCAGAGAGATCAGAATAACTGAAGAAGTTGTGTGAACATCAAACTTTGTTCAGCATTGAAAGTGGCACTTTAATTAATTAACAATAAAACAACACTCACTTTTTAAATTTCCTGGAACATGTTTTAATGGTTAGTTTCCCCATCATCAACTGGGCTTGTTTCAAGAATGCATCACAAATATTTTCACTGAATTCCCCCATCCCAAACTCTTTTTTACATAAAAAATTCCCTTATTTTTATTTTTTTTAAACACAGCCCATATCTGAAGTAAACTAGAACTTAATAAGTGATATTAATAATAATTGCAATACTAGTCAATGTCCCTCATGAAGAATTAGCATGTCTACCATTGAAAGAGGGGAGAGTAGGGCTTCAGATGCTTACTGCAGCAGCCTTCATTACAATGCGTGTAGAGAGAGGTGAGGTGGCAGAATGCAGGAGTAAGCATGCCAAGGCTTTAAAATTCCATATTGCCATACTCACGTGAGCATCTCCAAAATATGCTGTATGAACACAAATTCTACATAGCAGTAGTACTTGGGGTAAAGCAAGAAAGAGTGTGTTCTTAATTGTGTGATTGTTATGGTCCTCAACAGCTATATTGGTATTAGTATTATTTATGTTTATAGTGCACAGAGTACAAGACAGTTGTAAGTGCTAATGCTTCGAAATGGATGAACAATGTGTAGTAAAACATTTAGTGAAATGACCATTCTTGCAGTTGAAATACAAGGATGAATTAGTGATAGTAAAACAGTGAAGGCCTACTCCAGCTTTTCTGCACTTGCAGTAACAGCAGAAGCAAAATGAATAAGAATCCTTACAAAGGTGATTTAATATAAACGATTATGATAAGTATGTGTGACTGACTGTTCATGTGAATTAAATAAACTATTGCTGACCATGCTTGTTTGCAACTGGGAAAATGCCCTGTTTCACAAATTTAGCGTATTTAATCCCTGCTTTGGATAAACATAAGAGATCAACAACTCATATAAAATCTTTTAAAGCATTAGAAACTTTTGACACTCAACACTGACCACAGCATCAATTAGATCATTCTGTATGAGAGCCAAGGTACCTTTGAAAACTGTGGCTGTCTTTAAATGCTGAGACAGTGCCACATCATAACTAGCCGGAAATGGTAGCAGTTCTATGTAATTGCCATTGAACTATCCAAAAAAAAAAAAAAAAAATTGCTGACCGTTTGCATAATAAAATGATTAAAGAAAATAGAACTGTATTGAATAGATTGACTGACGCAGTGGTACTTCTTGCAAAGCAAGAATGTTCATTTAGAAGCCAGGATGAAAGTGAGAAGTCATTAAATAAAGACAATTACATAGAACTGCTACAATTTCTGGCTAGTTATGAAGTGGCACTGTCTCAGCATTTAAAGACAGCTACCATTTTCAAAGGCACCTCGGCTCTCATACAGAATGATGTAATTGATGCTGTGGTCAGTGTTGTTAGAGATAAGATTAAGTCAAATATTGATATGGTTACTTTTATTGGACTAATGCTCAATGAAACAACTGATATCATAAATAAAAGTCAATTATGTACTATTCTGTGCTATGTTGATGATGACAATTGTAAAGAACAATTTCTACATTTCACTGATGTAAGTTCTGACCAAACAGCCAGTGGTTTATTTAAATGTGTAAATAACACTGTAGATGACTTAGAATGTTAAAAAGGAAGTTGTTGCTCAAACCTTTGATATTGCTGAAGTAATGGTCATACATGTCTCTGGACTTCAGACTTTAATTAAAACTGAATAACTTCTGCTATCTTCATCCACTGCTATAGTCAGACTTAATCTTATACTTTCCCACTCTGTGAATTTTATTAAGGAAACCAGATAATTTTTTGTTTATCTTAATGGTATACCCTCGTTTTCTCACATTTCACTTCATGTACATTTCAAATTACAAGTTATATACCTGAACAACGCAATTTATTTTTCCATGTAGTGTAGTACAAATCATAATGTATACTGTATTCTTACTACATTTTATCAGGCTAGGAAGATAATGCCAATAGAAAATGTGTATATTTAAGCTAAATGGAGCTAAACCTGGGAATGAAGGAAAAATGAAGTTTAAAAATATAAATATAAGCATATAAGCACAACAATATAGCATGGGCCTACTAAGCCCCTTGCGACCACCTGTGCTCTGCCAGAGTGCACACCTAGGCTTGAATTAACGTAACTTGTGTATTCTGACAGTTCGCTCAGCATGTGTTATGTCCCTGGTAGATGAGGGGCAGAGCAGTCTGTTGTCATGACAACCAGGTTTAACGTTGAAGTAGCCAATAGACTTTGTGGCAGGATTGCGTGGCCACAAAATCTATTGGCTACTTCAAGGTCAAACCTGACTGTCATGACAACAGACCATTCTGCCCCTCCTATACCACATGCGAAATGCATACCGAGCAAACTGTCAGAATACGCAAGTTACGTTAATTCAAGTATAATGGAAGGTTATTAATCAACAACCCCTTTTTGTCTGGATCTGGTAGACCTAGTGATAGCCCAAGTCATATGGCACCGATTAGAAGAATATATAAACATGAATGGTTATTATTAAAATATTCACTGGTAAATTCAATATGCTAAATTTCTGCACAATTTAACCATAAGAGATCATATAACCCATGTGTAATCTGTTTGTAGACCTTAAGTACTAGTAAAATTGATGTGACCTAGCTTCTTGATCAATGGTGTATTATTTCACTAACTGTCGCGCAAGCATTGTGTGAACAATGCTGTTATGCCTTTTTATCTGAATTCGAAAGAATTTAGTCACAATTTAATGTTGAAGTGTCCTGCAAAGTTTAATTTCTACGCAAAATATGGCAATATTGTGGGCCACTCGGAGCATACATGTCACGTGTTCTGACAACAAATTTGGTTGTCTGCAGGGTTAGGGGAAGTATCCCTTGACATTGGTGTGAAGGCCGTTGGAACAGTTAAATTACAATTGTCTGCAGTACGAAAGAATTTAGCTTGCGATCATGAACCCATTCGCATCAAGGGAGTACTGAGACATGATACTACTAATTTCAAAGGGAAATTCCCCTTAAGAATAAAAGATAAATAAATAGGTTCAAAAAAAGACAAAATAAAATAAAAACGAAACAATGAGATCAGGTAAATAAAGGTAGATGTTCCCACTCCCCCTCATCCCCTATCTAGCAAAATAAGCCACTCTTTATCTCCAACTCTTTTTCTGTTTTCCCCTTTCAAAAAAGAAATAAAAGAGATAAAAAAAGAAATAAAAAAAAGAAGCAAAAAAAAAACTAAACAAAAACAATATTGCCTCTTGTGCACTGAAATGCAACTGAATATTAAGAACTTTAATAAAGTAATAATAAAACCTAAATAAACACACATAATTGGCATAAATGACATACATTTTCAGTATTTCTTGTTTGTAAAATGCTTATAAATGTATTTAGACTGGATTATGGAATTTATTTCAAAATGGTGACTGGTACTTGTGTTCTTTGTTAAATAGTACTTGTAAACATAGTATTATCTTTTAGAGTACATTAACTGTTCTTCAGTTTCGTATTAGATACGAATTTGATTTGTCATATGTATAGAGCAATTCCATATTGTCTACAATTTCTTTTAAGGATAGTATCAGTCATGTTTACTTGTAGAGAATGATCTCATTTTGCATTTCTTCTTATTTAGGTGCCTTCGTGACCACAGTGGTAATTTATGATGAGATCATTAGTTTTATTTGAACCCAGTAATATGCAGAGGAGCGCAATTGTTTTAGAAAAATAAAGAAAAATACCTTTATTTGTGTATTAAAAGCATTATTGTTTTAGCTCGCAACAGATAATAGTAGTAGTAGTAATAATAATAATAATAATAATAATAATAATAATAATAATAATAATAATAATAATAATAATAATAATAATAATAATAATAATAATAATAATAATAATAATAATAATAATAATAATAGTAATAGTAATAATAGTAATAGCAATAACAATAACAATAATAATAATAATGATGATGAAGAAGAAGGAGAAGATGAAGACAAAGAAGAAGACAAAGGAGTGGCTTACCAGGAGAAATACGAACTGGTTTGAGAATTTAATGCCATTCTGGCAGTTTGTCACAATAGCTCAATGGTTAGAGCAGCCACTTGGTAAGCGGAAGGTCTGTGATTCAAATCCCAATTGTGGCATTGAATTTTTAAGTTCCAGTTCTACCTCTCAAATATATGTGAAATTAAAAAATTTTATACATAATCTCAAGTTCTTTTCCATGAAATTAATTTAGAATAAATCAGGCCAAAACTGTAGCTAATTTTAAATTTAATGAACAATTAATTGTCAATGATTAGTAAATTAGTACTTTATAAATATTAATTTCTTATGTAAGGGGTGCAGTTGGAAATAACACTACAAAATGCCCCTTATGAGAAAGTTAAGTATATCTTGTGAAGGATTATTAACTTTCACACAATATGCCCTATAATTTGTTCTGCACTACTAATAACACATCTCAATATATACAGTTAAATAACTTTGAAATACAGTATGAACAACAATAACACTTTTAGTTTTTGTTTTATATTATATACATATTCTTCTAAGTCAGTTTTTTCAATGTTTGGGAATTATGGATATCCCTGTAAGTTTGGTAATCTTTCTTTCTTCCATTATCAATGGTCCCAAAACACTTTGGTTATACAAAAATACATAGAATATTCATTAATCACATTTTACACTACATAACTTGATGGGAAAAAGAAATGTCTTAGTTGTCTTTATATCTGCTGGAAATGTAGTTGGTAATGGCAGATGTTTAGTTGGACTTTAGTGGTCATCTGTTATAAAAAAGTTCAAGTGACAATAGACTTTTTATTCCATTGGTGCGGTTTTTGCTATTAATATTACGGAATGTGCTGTGCTATGAGACTCCTTTTCTCTCTAGGTCGTGGTAACGGATGGAATAAAAAATCACACAATGTTTCTTCACCACAATGTATTATTTTATTAACACTTCATCGATACTTTACATTAAATAATTCCTCTCAGCACCATTCTAAATTATTTAAAACGCTTCCACCTTCTCATTTAGTGGAACCAATGCTTGATGAAAGTCTGGTGAAAATTCTATGTTCACACTACCTAAATATGTCCTTTCACTCCGGTTATACACACGCGAGTGGACAGTTTATGGCGTTCTCACGTGACACCGCCTATTTCATATACATCCACGTATGCATCCATCAAATAGTTCTTTCTTGTTAGGGAAGCGATCCCTAACCATCCTCCCTTACTTTTATTATCGAACACATATAATTCTAATATTTATACATATATATTAAAATCAAATATGGAAATATTTATGACGTCTTTAAACTAACTTGGTTGTTTATAATAATGAGCATTTGCAACACGTTTTTGCCATTTAACCAAATCATACCAACATCAAAAAACAAATTACACTTTTAACAAATATTCACATCAACGATTTTCTTTTGGGGTCTTCTAATATTCTGTCTCACAATCATAATAATTCTATTGAATATATGTAACGAGAAGGCATAAGGGAATTTAAGAAGAAGAAGGAGAAGAAGAAGAAGAAGAAGAAGAAGAAGAAGAAGAAGAAGAAGAAGAAGAAGAAGAAGAAGAAGAAGAAGGAGAGGAGGAAGGAGAAGGAGGAGGAAGGGGAAGAGGAAGAGGAAGAGGAGGAAGGGGAAGAGGAAGAGGAGGAAGGGGAAGAGGAAGAGGAGGAAAGGGAAGAGGAAGGAGAAGAGGAAGACGAAGACGAGGAGGAGAAGAAGAAGAAGATCCATTATTAGGAAAATCTGTATCCCTTTATGTCAGCATTGTTTTAACCCTAAAATGGGTGATCTCAATTGTTTCATTTTTCTGTTTTCTTAATTATGGAAAACTGAATCTTCATTATTACTTGAATGAATGCATAATTTCAGTTACATTCGCACCTTTCCGGTATAACATTTAGATTCATGTCAATCTCCCAAGATAGTGGACTGCTCAAGCGTACTGCAAAGGGCAAGCGTTTTGTTTACATCAAAGCACCGCCAATCAGGTGTTCTTTTTTTATAACTGAGACAGTGCTAGCCGTGAGAAACATGTCAGTAAGGTGTTTTGTTTACAACTGAGGCAGTATTGGCCTGGAAGCATACTCTGGTCGGGTTCAACACAGGTTACTGGCATGTGCGTGAACAGCATAGCGTTGCCATATACATTGCCGAAAAAATTACATTTTTACAAACTTAGCATTTTATATTTCTTACACCTCGGCTAGGTTATTCTGGCCAAAGCAGTACCTTCCACTCTGTATACTCTTGGCATTGTCCAAGTCATGTATATGATCATTTGGATGAAAAATAAATATGAATATCAATTACATGTTTGAAAGCTTGCAATTCGTTGCTTTTTCTTTTCCTTAATAAGCACTTATTATTGGAACCTGTTAACAGTTTAATATTATTTTCACATGTATATTTAACTAAACCTATATAGGCCATTCCAGGTAGAGTGAGCCATTTAGGAGAATATCAAAATAGGTATTTTGCACATATTTTGTTATGGCAAATACATATTATTCCATGAATCAGTAACTCTTAAATAAGAAGGCAAGTTATTTATGCTGGTAATTATTGCCTACACCATGCAGTATAGCACTAAGTAGCTCAATGTTTTTTTAAGTCCAGTTATTTCTCTCTTTCTCATTGTTGTTGTTGTTAGCTAATGCTGAATTTCTGACAATGAAGTCATTAATCCTCTTGCTCTCCAATATTTATTGAAGAGAGCAATAGCAGTAATAGTAACCGCAACTTCTAAAAATGTGTATACACTAAATATATTTTGAGCTTGGCTTTGCAGTATCTCCATCTTAGTCTCGCAACTAAATTCACCATCTAAAACTATGTCAAAATTAGTATAGAACAAAAATACCAACATAATATTCAAAAGGAAACTTGCAATAAAAATTATTCTAACATAAAAGAAATAGTACAAAAAATAAATGGTTTCCCATGGAAAGAAGCAGTTGCTCACTTCAGAGTAGCCACTGGACATGACTGTTTAGCAGAACATCTGTATAGGTTTAGTTTTATAAGTGACAACACATGTAAGATCTGCAATGCTGACAAGATTTTAAATGGAAAACACCTACTGGAATGCCCAGAATTGAAGAAAGCTGTACCAAATAGGAAGATACATAATTTATATTGGCTAGCTAGGGAAAAATTGTTGGATCAAAATCTTGCACATTAGATCAACAACAGGCTATTGTACGAATACCAGTTCTATTGCTACTTAAAGCAACAACTGATTACTGACATGTAGTGTTTGCGCTCTAAAGGGTAAAAATAAGGCTTACTTATGATTATAAACATGTCACAGCTAACATTCTCCAGATGCAGCATTCTACTTACCAGAGAGCTGTTTGGCACTCATTTTGAACAACAGAGAGAGAGAAAAGCTACTGATGCTTGTTAAACATAATTTCTTTAGTACAATCCTAGCAATAAATAGCATTGGAGTACTTAGTAATTATAAAAAATTTGTTGTTGGCTAATGCTGGATTTCTGACAATGAAGTCATTAGTCCTCTTGCTCTCCAATATTTTTCACTGATGGATGCGGCGCTAGAAGTGGCCGGGCATACTTGAAGGTGGTCTTGGTCCATTTCCTCTTGCAGATCACATAGAGAACAGAGTGGTGAAGAATATATCCCAATTCTGCTCAAATGTTTTGCTAGATAATCATGTCCCGTAATCAACCTGAAGTTTGCAACTGCCATTTTTTGAGGATATTCAGGGATTACTTCATTTACAAGTGTTAGCTGTTTTTGCATGCTGTAACCCTTAATTACTTGCAGAAAACATTAGGAACTCTCGGCTTTGTATTTTCACTGTTTATAAAATTACTCTCTGACTGCCTCTAGGACTGTCATGTCAACTTCCAAGTATAGAGGTGCTGGTTTTGATTTCTGGATGGAGGATCAGAATTTTTGTTTCGATCCATGATCATGCCCTATCCTCTCTACAGTCTAGAAGTATGAGTGAGCATGTAAACGTGTTCATAAAAGAAAATCTAATGAAAATCCAAACAGTTCACACAATAGTTCATGATTGAACATATTTACCAATGGTAATTATTTCTTTAATTTCTGTATAACCTCTTAACCCCTAACATGCTAACCTGTCATGGCATGTAACGTGTGCTCTGATTGGTAATCAGAGGATATGGTCGGTGAACTCTCCCGGTCAGGTCGGTGAGACCCATAAACTAATGACAGGTGTGGTCCTCCAGACATTCTGGGGGTTGTGAGAGAGCGACGTGGCTGCTAAAACTTTAAAATATGGTGCTCTCTAAAAAGTGGTTACTTTTACTGCTAATTCTCTCCAATATAAATTATAAAAAATATATGTATGTGCAGGTAATGGTCATTTCAATACCTGTGTGGCTATGATAAAATATATAATTATATTTATTCATTTGTATTATGAAAACTACGTATTTTAACTAAAAGTACTTGGCTTTCATAGTTTTATTACAAACATTACCCTCTACCTTCCTCATCAATTAATTGTTGCAATAGAATATTTGGTCCTAGCATAAGTGATATTTAAGACTTAAAGCTTTCACAGCGAGCGTTGTTAATCAAGGCTTCACGGGTGATCAGCCGTATGAGATTTAGAAACATTCAGCTTTCAGCCATTGTAGACTCCATGGTCTTCATCAGAATCAAAAGAATGACTATGCTCCACTCTCCATACATATACTATTGTTAGGTGGGAGGGGGTTGCGCTGCCCTGGCCAATGAGCAGGTGACAATTTGTGATTGGGCTTGCTGTTTCAAGGTATGTTTGTCACCGGCTGCAGTGTTTTCTTTCATAATTTCTTTCTCAAAAGAAAACGCTGCGGCCGGTGACAAACATACCCCAAGGGTGACTTACAATCACAAGTACTTTATGTCCTGGGCTTAAGTAGTCTTTCAGATGGTAAATTGTTATTTTTTTATGCCAACCAACTTACTACTGGTGTTTAAAAGCAGTAAGATGATTGGCATAAAAAATAACTTTGGTTGCTGGTTTCCAGGTGCTCAAGGACGAACATAATCTCGGAAAACAACTTTAATTCGTTCTAAGTTGGAGCTCAGATAGTTATTATATGCTATTATTTGTGCATTTTATAAAAAATTAAAACTTTTTTGCATGAAACCCAAGATACCATCATATCTATGTTACTATTAATTTGATAAATGTTGATAATATATGTATATAATCATCAAGTATTATACATAATAACCAGCACTCATGGTTAGTGTGATAAATCTTGCATTTATACAAGAATTAATCACATGAACATATACCTTGTGAGTCACATGTCATCAATATTCTCCATTCTAGATTTCACAGTTTTTACTTTGGCTAAGAATTATTGGTCTGTTTTCTCCATTGTGGTATTTGAATCATACTTCTGACATCAGCATTTCTTTGTCTACTTTTCCTGTAGTCTCAGTTTATCCAGCGCCCATAGTGCTTAACTTAATGATGCACCAGTCAGCCTCTTCTCTTGTGTGTTCTCTCACTCAAATATGGGATTTGCCTTCTAGCCTCTTCTTCTATTGCTCATTGACACATTGAACAGAGAATTTGCCATGCACACTTATTGAATAAACACCACTCAGTATTGCAGTTCTCAAATCTCAGTGGCAAATACGATTTCATGCATGAACAAGAACGCCTAGAAAATTCTCTCTATGGTAGGAGAAGAGGAGGTAGTGTAAAATTTCTACTTATGCTTTGATTGCATCCAAACATTCTTTCAATAAAGAAAAGATTGTATCTAAAGCATACCAATACTGCATCCACGATAAAAAAAACACTTTTGTATTACTCTGCTTAACACTTGCACAGCATATGCATTTGTTGTGCTATAACTACTCAGTTTCTGTAAACTGATTTTTTTTAATTTCCAAATAACAGTGAAATGAAGTATATTGCAATGAAAGCATTAAATGTATCCACTAGCACATTTTAAAAGCAATATTACAAAGAAAAGATGGAATTTATTTTCTACTCTGAGGCTCAGTGTTGCAGTTATAGACCAATGAGAGTATTCACTGTGGCCATGAGCTTAGGGCTGCCTCTCACCTTTGTTTATCTCAAATGCATTTCTTATTTCAGCAGAGTTATAGTAGGTAGAGAAGGCCACCAAACAATTTGATATCAGGATTTCACCAGAAATATATGTTTTGAGTTTCCTGAACCCCCCCCCCCCCCAAACAAAAAGAAATTAGAAGGTCTGTTTGCATGCATGAATGGGTGAGAGAGAGAACAGCATAACTAAACAACAAGAAAAAGATCCCATAAACACTAAGCTTGGTATGTAAGTTCAGTATCTTCCAGAGATGCTACACAAATATTTTCAACAAAATACACCCACCTCAAAGTACCCTTTATATAGAACTCTCTCTCTTTCTCAGGCACACACAGAGACCTATGTTTTTCTAAAAATGCTTTTTTTTTTTATTCGGGGACCCTCAATACGTGTACTTTTGGTGAAATCATCATATCAAATTTTTGGTAGGAATACCTCTAATTACATATCAGGTATCTATACATTAGAGAAAGTAAGAGCAATGTTACTCTGACATGGCTAGGGCAGGAACTAGGAACCAATTAGTAGCATGCAGCACTGATAGAAAGTTGCAGTATATTCTCAGTATTACATATGCTGTAACTGGAGAATAGTGTACCCAACTGGCATAAAACTTTCTCAAATTTATACTCTAAAACTAAAAAAAAATAATGATCAAATACAAATAAAATTGAAATTACTGAGTGACATATCTTGTTTGAACTGTCATAGAATGGCTCTCCCTCTTGTGTGCACACACATACACATAATACTGAAAGTGTCCTTTATGATATCCCACAGTAACCAAGTTTGGAGATTTAATGGGATATATGAATCAGATGTGAGTAGTGCATGTTGAGGTTTCTTGTCATAGCAGCCAGCGTGGAAATCTGAAGATCCATCACACTGTATTTTTCGATTCTCATTCAACCATCCAGCTTTAACTGTAGTTTCTCTTAGATATAATCAAGTTCTCCAAAGTCAAGACTATTAGATTTTCACCATCTTATCCAATCGCAGCAGAAAATTGGTAATACATTTTGTTGGAAAAGTTGTTGCAAGCACTGTAATCAATATTGCTGTTATAAATAATTTTGGCTTGAATATCCCATTTATTAATTTTGTTGTTTAATTTCATAATGCCTGCTAATTTCATAAGATTCTTGTTTCTTTTTAGGCTATCCAGGCTCTTACTACAGAAAATAACCACAATGGCTTCCTGTCCTTTCACAGTATTTGTTGAAGGCAACATTGGAAGTGGAAAAACTACATTCCTGAACCACTTTTCAAATCCCAATGTTTCTCTGTTAGCTGAGCCAGTGGAATTGTGGAGAAACGTGAAAGGTCATAACTTACTTGTGAGTACGTCTAGTATAGTTGTTGTTGGGTAATGATACTATGATGAACACTTAACTGGTTTGAGAGGTAGAACTGGAACTTAAAAATTCAATGCCACAGCTGGGATTTGAACCAAAGACCTTCTGCTTACCAGGCGGGTGCTCTACCATTGAGCTACTGTGACAAACTGCCAGAATGGCACTGAATTCTCAAACCAGTTCATATTTTTCCTGGTAAACCACAAAGGCAGTCTCACATCATAGACAATCACCCCAATGGTGACTTACTATTCCAAGTACTTTATGTCCCAGAATTAAATAACCTTCAGATGGTAATTATTATTTATTTATGCCTTTGTGGTTTACCAGGAAAAATACGAACTGGTTTGAGAATTCAATGCCATTCTGGCTGTTTGTCACAGTAGCTCAATGGTAGAGCACCCGCCTGGTAAGCGGAAGGTCTGTGGTTCAAATCCCAGCTGTGGCATTGAACTTTTAAGTTCCAGTTCTACCTCTCAAATATTGCCCACACACGGCTTGTGTGTTTAAAAACACCAAAAGTAAGTTTGTTGGCATAAATAAATAATAATTACCATTTGAAGGTTATTTATTCCTGGGACATAAAGTACTTGCAATAGTAAGTCACCATTGGGGTAATTGTCTCTGATGTGAGACTGCCTTTGTGGTTTACCAGGAAAAATACGAACTGGTTTGAGAATTCAGTGCCATTCTGGCAGTTTGTCACAGTAGCTCAATGGTGGAGCACCCACCTGGTAAGCAGAAGGTCTGTGGTTCAAATCCCACAATCAAATTTTTAAGTTCCAGTTCTACCTCTCAAACATTGCCCACACACGTTTTGTGTGTTTAAAAACACCAACAGTAAGTTTGTTGGCATAAATAAATAATACTTAACTGGTTATTTAAAGAATTAAGAAACATTGTCCTACAACCAGTCAAGCAATTTATAGTGAGTATTAAGTTCAAAAATAAACAAGAAAACCATTTGTAGAGGAATTTTATAATACACTTAGATGTAAACTAAAGCCCAGCACTTCGGGGTTACAAAAACATGACTTACTAAACCATTTTCTTTAGAATGTAGAAGTCATTTATACTAAAATTGTACTTGGCTATAAATTTGTAAATGTTGTGTTATTTTGTGACCATGCTTGCCAGTGATCAAGGAGTTGACTGATGGATACAAAGCCATATGCTGTAGTGTTGAGTATTCCTAATTGGTTTCACCATTATTTCAGTTTTTGATCATTGGAACTGAATGTGAAGGTATGTGTTATGGAATAGTTTTCTGTTGTGGTTGCAAATAACTACTATAGGAATTGCTCGTGTGAGCACAAGGAGGTCGGATATCGGTTGGAGAATTCAGAGTCGTACTGGCAGGTTGTCACAGTAGCTTAATGGTTAGAGTAGCTGCATGTAAGGCAGGAAATCTGTGGTTTAGATCCCGGCTATGGCATTGAATTTTTCAGTTCTAATTCTGCTTCTCAAACATTGCCTACACACGGCTTGTATGTTTAAAAGCACCAGTGTTAAGTTTGTTGGCATAAATATTAAATACAGCAGCATATTTGGCTGACAAAAATAGCTGCACCATTTGTCCCCCTCTGCAAGGCTAAACTGTCACCCGGAAGGCAGGTAGCTCTCACCCTCCCATTACCATCACAAATATATTCCTGACTGGTTGTTTGGATATTTGAGCGTACAAGAAATTAACACTCATGTCATATCTAATACAATTAAAAATGGTGAAGTGGAGCTTCACTGGCTTCACCTGAATAACTGCCACTTCATTTTAATGATTTCATCATCATTTGTCTATCATTAATAAAAGCAAATAAAGAACCTTATACTGCACACTGAACACTGCGACACGTTTGTTCTGGATATTCGCTTTTTATCCCTAAATAAATGTAAACAAATATCTAGAAACAAAAGCAAACTATTTAAACCATTTATCAGGGCGCTATAAACTTTTCACCTTGCAATGAAATTGGTTGCTGAATTAGTGACAGAATAAAACTTAAAAATCATATGAATAGGATGCAAATTACCCATCAGAGGAATAGCCGAAATCGTTGTCACTATCCATAGAATTCAAAAGTGCCAGCTTTTGGTGGTTCCACCCTTGCCAGCCACATGCTTATGTTCTGAAATGGACAGTAAACAAACATCTTTAATTCATCTAGATTCTTTTATCAGGAATAGAAAATCAAGACAAAGACAGACTTCTATAAACTGAGTTGATGGGGGCATGGCAACATTGTATAGTCCTCGGAAATAAACCAAATGGCAATACTGCTAGGTGCAATTGATTCACTGCATTCTGTTCTGTTAATGATCTCATTCATTTCTTTATTCACTGGCATCCAGTGCTTGTAACACTGCATTTTGGCAATAATGTTGTCTTTTTTGTATTAAGTGCTTTCCTATGATATGTAATATATTAAATTAATTTGCTTCGGATACTTTGAATCTTATTTTCACAGATCATGGTATTTGTGTTGTATTACTACATAATTAATTATAAAAGGATATAATCATGCAGAGTTCAGTCAAAATTTCTAAAATAATTATTTTCCATTTTTGTCCCAGAAACATTTTAATTTCCTTGCCTATCGAGAGCTTCTAACATGAAGATATAATGTTTCCTGATATCCATTGTAAGCTAATGTAAACATTAACCATACATGACCAGAGTAAGTTCTTTCACATAGTAATAGTCTAGAGAGATGCCTCTGAGTGTGGTTATTTTTGAAAAAATATTATTAATTTTAGAAGTAATGATTTACAGTTGAGTTAGGCAGGCATATTCCCTGATTTATTTACAGCAATTACAGTTAATATTTTATAAAGCATTTAGTTGTAAAACTTCAATTGTATTGCAGCATTCGTAAGACAGCAGGCAAAATTACAACATTATGTAAAATAAAAATAGGCATGTAATTTGCCGCTCTAAAGGAGGAGCTTTGTCAGAAAGAGGTTCCATTAATTTGTATCATTTTATATTCGGCTAAAGTTATATAAATAATATATATATAAACAGGTTTACAATGTGAGATCACATCTTCCTGTATCCAAAGCGTTTAAGTACGTATCTTCTTCCTCCATTCTTCTCTTATTTCCCAATCCCGCTCTTCTAAATTCTTCTCCTTCATACTACTCCTTATATCATCTATCCAGGTTTTCCGCGGTCTTCCCCTCTTTCCTCTCCCTGGTGGAATCCATTCCAAAACTTGTCTCGGCAATCTTGTTTCCATCATCCTACGTGTGTGACCATACCATTCCAATTGTTTGTATTTTACAAAATCTAATAATGTATCATTAACATTCATTTTTTGTCTAATAGTTGTATTTCTAATTTTCTCTAATTTAGAATGCCTAGTGGATCTTCTAAAACAATCCATTTCAGTAGAAAGCAATTTTAATTTCAGGTTTGTGTTTAGGTTCCATGTTTCCGCTCCATAAGTTATAGTGCTTCTTATTATAGATTTGTAGATTTGTAATTTTGTGTCAACTGCTAATGCCTTATCCCACAAAATTCCGTTCAACATAGCTATTGTTGATCTACCTTTCTGGATTCTATATTTTATGTCATTTTCCTGACTGCAGTTTGAATTTATTTTAACCCCCAAATATTCACATTCTTCTCGTCCTTTGATACGTCCCATTCCATCTTCCAAAATCAAGTCTTTCCTTTTATCCCCACAAGACATATATAGTGTTTTCTCCAAATTTATTTTTAAACCCCATTTAGTGTATTCTTCCATAAGTTTTCTAGTCATATATTCTATGTCATCATAATCTTGAGCTATAACCAATTGATCATCAGCAAACAACAGTGTATAAATTGTGGAGTTATTAATAGGTATTCCCATATTTTTACATTTCTTCTTCCAATTGGATAAAGCTTGCTGCATATATATCTTAAATAATGTTGGAGACAGGCAACAGCCTTGGCGTAATCCTTTTGTTACTAGGAATTCCTCCGAAATGTTCTTTCCTATCTTGATTCTAGAAGTTGCATTTTCATATAATTTCCCAATGGCATTTAAGAGAAGTTTATTGTCTATTTTAATCTTTAATACTTCCCATAATTTTTGTAATGGAACAGAGTCATAAGCTTTTTCTAAATCAACTAATAAAAGATGCAATGACTGCCCTTTAACATAAATAAATAATGATAGTCAAAAAAGAAGACTCAGACGAGACAAAGACGAGGAGGAGGAAGGGGAAAGGGAGGAGGAGAAGGAGACAGATATGATGATGATGATGATGATGATGATGATGATGATGATGATGATGATGATGATGATGATGATGATGATGATGATGATGATGATGATGATGATGATGATGATGATGATGATGATGAAGAGGAAGAAGAAGATGAAGATGAAGCTGAAGAAAGGCATGCATAGCAAGGTATTCAGTACACATCATGTCACCATTGTTGATCAGCATGCTTTAGCAAGTTCATCCTAAGTACAGTACAACCATGTGTTGCTGACCAAGCTTAAATGTGTGAGCATTAGCACCCAACAGTTGTGGCAGGATTTTTATTGTTCACGGAGCTTCAACATAATTATGTTGAAATAAGAGGTAGAACTGGAACTTAAAACTTCAATGCCACAACTGGGATTTGAACCACAGACCTTCTGCTTACCGGGCGGCTGCTCTACCACTGAGCTATTGTGACAAACTGTCAGAATGGCATTAAATTCTCGAACCAGTTCGTATTTCTCCTGGTAAACCACAAAGGCACTCTCACATCAGAGACAAATTACCCCAATGGTGACTTACTATTGTAAGTACTTTATATCCCAGGATTAAATAACCTTCAGATGGTAATTATTATTTATTTATGCCAACAAACTTACTGTTGGTGTTTTTAAACACACAAGTCGTGTGTGGGCAAAGTTTGAGAGGTAGAACTGGAACTTAAAAATTCAATGCCACAACTGGGATTTGAACCACAGATCTTCCGCTTACCGGGCGGCTGCTCTACCACTGAGCTATTGTGACAAACTGCCAGAATGGCATTAAATTCTCGAACCAGTTCGTATTTCTCCTGGTAAACCACAAAGGCACTCTCACATCAGAGACAAATTACCCCAATGGTGACTTACTATTGTAAGTACTTTATATCCCAGGATTAAATAACCTTCAGATGGTAATTATTATTTATTTATGCCAACAAACTTACTGTTGATGTTTTTAAACACACAAGCCGTGTGTGGGCAAAGTTTGAGAGGTAGAACTGGAACTTATCAACTTACCATGTTGAAATAAGTTTGCCCCAGCTATGACTCTTCGATTTCAGGGGTGTCTAGACCAGTTATGTTCCAAAATAATTGGCATTGAAGTTTTTCTTTACTATCCTGCGAGCATTTATTTTCCGTGCCACATTAAAATTTATATTTACAAATTAGACTTTTGCTTCAGCAACAACATATATCCATCATGTATTTCTGATCACTCACGATAATGACATTAGAAGTCTGCATGGGCCGACATTCTTAGGTTCGGCCCGAGTCCGGCCCAAGCCCGAGAAGAGTAACTAGTATCCGGGCCCAAGCCCGGCCCGATTATTTAATTTTACGGTCATTATTATGATTTTATCATCATCATCATCATCGTCGTTGTTATTGTTATTGGTATTAGTATTACTATTATTATTACTATTATTATTTGAAACCCTTTCAGCTGAATAATCATATAGAATTCCTAGTAATGGAATGCTGTGATAATTGTGCTATTCTTGGAAAAATATTTAATATATTATTTTATACCCCTTAATTTTCAAGCCCGGGCCCAGCCCGAGCCCGGCAAACATTTTTCAAATTAGGCCCGGCCCAGCCTGGCCCGCTGCAATCAGACAATATTAACTCTAAGGCCAAGGGACGTATACTTCCCATTTGTGTTATGTTAGAAAGGCCACAGGAAGCCTGCTGACTATTTCTAGTTTGTGCTGACATATAGCGGAAACTTCAACAAAACCAGGAAAAAATTGAATGCACCCTAGTATCACTTCTACGAGGACTCAAAGAGAAAATAAAATGACAGAAGCTTGCTTCACCAAGCCGCATGATAAAAGAATATGTACATGTACAAAGGTTGTAATGTTCCATTATGTGCTGATCCTTGTTTTAGAAAATCTTACAAAGTTCCATGGAAAATACCTAACTGAAGGGTTGAAATGAGGGAGAGAATTTATGGAAGAGTAGATTATACCAAAATATATAATTTTACCTTTTGTAGCTTTATTGTAATAGAGTACTTACAGACAGCATAGGACATGTGCATTCTGTAAATGTTTAATGTAACCTAAGACTTTTCCCTTGCATATTATGTACTTTCATGTGGGCTGTAGGAAGTATACCTACCCTGGTGTTTTTGAAAATAGTGAAAATAAAGATTTGAAAAAAGGTTTGTGTAAAGTATACCCATAAACTATTATTATTATGCATACAACAGCAAGCTTATAACACTCATAGAATAAAACAGCTCATGAAAGGCTTTATTCATTATTCTGTTGCCCAAAACTGTAAAACATATGAGTTATAGTAATTGTTGCGGATAAGCATATTAATTTGTGCTAAATAAAAACTGTTTTTAACATCAAAATTAAAACAGCACTCTACTAGTAATTGACTGCACATTAAATTCATTAATTTCCAAGGGCAGGTTGCAGTCCCTACTGCCCTCCCCCCCTCCCCTTCGGGATGCCCATGGAGTGAACCAAATGTCGGCTGCTTCGATTCACACATGAAAAATCATGTATCTGGGACCATTCTGATACATGTAAGTCAGTTTTTTTAGAATCATCCCCCCTGTTTCCAATCTCATATCAGTATTTTTGCGATATTCTTATTGGTGGAGATCTGTTCTAACACGTGTCCCTACCAGGACAAACAAAAGATTCTAAAAATACTCTACTTGCCTTTGTTCATATTGTCTGGCAACCTTGCACTAATTTTCTTTTTCCTGACACTGAATGCTGCACAGCGCGTAAGCCTTTTGTGCCTTTCAAATAGTTTTGATGGCTGTTACTGAAATAATTATGATTAATATTACTTCAGAAATATATGTTATTTCTGTCATCATCATCGTCGCCACCGCCACCACCACCATCATCATCACTATTATTTCTATTACTACTTCTATTATTATTACTAGAGATCGGAAGTTTAGGCATTATAAATAATTAAAATAGGCAGGAAAAAAGGGATTATAAATACTAAAATAGGCAATAAAAGGCAATTAGAAAAACCCATTTATTTAATGGATTACTCTATTCAATAACTCAATTGTCATATTTTAAAGAACTTCACAGTTTTAAACAAAGTGCTAGTGTTGTAATTTAAACAAAAAAGAAATATTTTTTTTAACAAGGCCTGTGTATTGCAATGTCTTATTCGTTGCACATGAGAACCAAATGCTTTTTTAAGTTCTCTGGGGTCATGTTGAATCTCCTGTCAGACAGCACATTTTTCACATGATAAAATGTTGTTGTTGTTGTTAGCTAATGCTGGATTTCTGACAATGAAGTAATTAATCCTCTTGCTCTCCAATATTTTTCACTGATGGATGGGGCACTAGAAGTGGCTGGGCATATTTGAAGGTGGTCTCGGTCCATTTCCTCTTGCAGATCACATAGAGGACAGAGTGGTGAAGAATATATCCCAATTCTGTTTAAATGTTTTGCCAGACAATCATGTCCTGTAATCAACCTGAAGGTTGCAACTGCTGTTTTTCGAGGATACTCAGGAATCACTGTTTGAATGTTTGGTAGTTCCCATCTTTTATTCTTTGATTTTTCATAGTAGTAATATTTTGCAATAATTTTTTTGAATTCAGAGTTGACTAATCTTTTAGCTGCATAAAATGGTAAATTAACTATAGATTTTTGTACACCGCTGGTACCCTTTTTTGCAAGAAAATCAGCTTTCTCATTACCACTCAGTCCACAGTGAGCCGGTATCCATTGGAAGACTAGGTGTTTTTGAGGTGCTGTTAGATGGCTAAGCATCTTCCAACATTCTATAATAGTTTGGTTTTTTGGTGACAACTTGGAAGTAATTGCTATAATTGCTGCCCTGGAATCTGAGAGAATAACTGCTTGCTGAAAATGTGAAATTCTGTACAAAAGATTTTGTAGGGCCATTCGAATTGCTTCAATTTCTCCATCAAAGTTAGTAGTTCCATAACTTAAAGATTTGTAATAGGAAAAGAGGTGACATGTGACTCCAGCACCTGCTCCATCTTAGTTTGATATCAATGATCCATCAGTATAAATATGGAGCCATTCGTGTTCTGGAAATCTAGTATGGATTGTCTCTAATGCCAATAATTTTAGAACACTAGTTGGAGTATCACTTTTTTTACATGATAAAATGACCTCTCAACATTGACAGAGGTTATTGGAGCAAATCTAGAGCATAGCATCATTGTAGGTTCCATTGCAACAGTAAGAGAATTGTCACCTTGTAGAAATTTTGAAATTATTCAAAGTTTATCCAGACAAATAATGAAATAAAGGCAACAAATAGCATTTATTTCGTAAAATAGGCATAGCTCCGGCTCCGGCCCCCACTCCCACCCCCACCGCCACTACTACTACGAGACTGATATATCCTGTCACACACTGGAATCATTTTTACTTCTGATCCACTACTTAATCAAACCACAACTTATTTCTTACGGGCAGTGGCAGCTTGTGACTTGTTGCAGTGGGTATGCAGTATATTACATCCTCTCCACCTTTACTCCCTTTCTTTCTCTAACACACACTCACAGATTATACCGGATGATCAACTCTGTGGTGTGGGCTGATGTCACAAATGGCGCTGATGTCAGATGTTTCGACCGGTTCTTTTGCGAACTAACGATTCCGTCGGTAATGCCGTACGCCTCTATATCGACTGAGCTGCGCTACGCCACCTCCTCCCCTCCTCTTTGCCAGCATCACTTGCCGATTTTCTTTCGTAGTCACAACTCTCGCACTCGTGAATAGTTTACGGCACTTTTCGAATATTCACACATTAGCCTAATACGCGTTACGTGAGCTTCGTGGACGCCATATGCGGTAAAGGATTCTTATCCACGTAGCTGATGTAACGCATATTACGCTAATATGTGATATGTGCTGTAAACAATTCATGAGTGCGCGAGATGTGACTTCAAAAGAAGTTCAATTAATTTCTGAATATAAGATCGGCAAGAAGAAGCCACTTCTAAACTTGACATTTTTTTCTATGTATGAATTGTTATGTGTCCAATTAATCATAACTTTAGTAAGCAGATGGAGTGTGTCAGAGCACACAAATTGTTGAGCTTATGCAATATATTTTTATTTTCTTTCTGTCAAGAATTTCAAAGCTTACAGCAATTATAACTACACATTGAGTTAATGGCGGAGGAAAACAGGAATGGATATCACAAAGTTATGTGTAATGCAATTTTTTTTGTACACAGTAAATTAGTAATAATGTTAAAACAAACTTCTGAAAGATAACCTTAGTGACCAAGAAATAAACAACTAAATAGATTCTAAATGAAAATACACCAACAACTATGTACAAAAAAACCAGCACTATTTTAAAAAGAAAACAAAGAAGTCATGTTAATGCCTATGTTTAATGAGATTTTGAAAAGCAATTATACTTTAATATATACATTATTTTCAGCACAAGTTTACAAAAGAATGTATTAAGAGAAAGACCTGAAATTTGAGATTGTCTCATATGGCATTCATATCTTATTTAAATGTTTAAAATTAGTACATGAGACAATGTCAGCAACCAAGCAGTATGCAAAATATACACAATACATATAACACTATCCAAGGTAGGTGCTGCCAAATCCAATTATGCTCTCCTGAAACAAACAACAGGAAACAGTGCAAATAATTCATCAGTGTTTCATATAGTTCATTTCAAAACGATATCAAGTCCCATCTTAATCAAAATTTAGTTTGGTACAATTTCCTACTCTTAGTGTGTATTCTATAGTACTACTGACACATTTTATATCCTTTGCTATCCTTTTTCGTTTTCGGAGTTGGAATGTCGGAGTAAATCTTATTCTTTTCACAAACCTGATCAGTTCAAAACATATTAAATTCTAGTTTCTAAGCCTGCTTGATACAACACAGATTTGTTTCTATATTGTTGGTGTGAATTGGCTGCACACTGATTGTTTATTTTGTGTATGTGCCCTGGGTGTTTAAATGTGGAAGAGGGCGAGGATTTTCTGGCATAAAATTTTCTAGCCTTCCTTCAGAAGGGAAGTATCCTGTGTTGTAGATATGCAGCACAAACCTAATTAAGGAGGCCTCTGAGCAAAATTAAGCAATCTGTCATTCTCAACATAGTATGAGACGCTGAGAACTATATTAGTTAAAGTGCATCCATAAAAAAACTAACTTTTTTTTTTATATATCTCTAACACAAGAATAGCATTGTTGTAATTATACCCCAAACTATTAAATGATCTCGACCAACAACAAACTGTCAAACAGCTATTATACTTCACCTAGTGCAATGTCAAAAAGTATATTTACATTTAAATGAACATAACCTAACACAATGACAAACATTCTGAATAAATTGAGCAATTAATGACTGAGTAAGAGTATATCTAACATCATTAATTACAGTTTTGTGGCTAAAATTCTATTTCTGGGCCACGTGAAAACTCTGTTTACACCTGTGCTGCAAATATAATTTTAATGCAACACAGAACCAAATACAATTGTAACAACAGCTCCATGAATATTGAAAAGAAAACTGCTTTCATTGGTCCAATTATATTTTAACATGTTTACATGAATGGCTAAACCGAATGACATTTGATTTTTACAGGATACTATAATTTAGCTGGTCCATCACTAACTATAAAATATCCTGACACTTTTAACACATTCTCTCTTCATTCTCAGCAACTATTGTATGTCCATTACTCAGCAACACAGATCAAAACTTCTCTAATTTTGTAAATGCAACATTGTAGTATCACTTATTTACCATAAACTTGTTTCTTTATTTCAATATTTTTACTTATGCGGAAGTCCACGTTCTAACATTTTGGTCCAAAGTATTGTATACAACTATAGAGCACTGTAGGACATCGAGAGTTGGATACAATTTTGTTGCATACAATTTCTATCCTATTTTTTGTATCCAATCTGTTTGTATACAATGTGATATAGTTGCATCTAATTTTTTCATCAAACTTGAAAAGAGTCAAATCAGCGTCAGTAACAAAGCAATATGGCAGAGTGCGCATGCAACATGTAGTCAGCTGTTTTATATGTATGGCTCATGGTTCTTTTAATGTGATGGGTGTTTTAATAAAACGTTTTAAACTTTTTATGGAAGATTCAAAAACAATTTTTCATGACCATTAACATATATTACTAAGGTGGCCATTACATAGCTAAATTTCATAAATAATAAGAAACCCAGTTAACAGTATGTTCAAATTTTACATTATGAAATGAGTTCAAATCTCCTGTCCATGTATACTAAGATTAAAACCATTACAATTGTACCTTATCTCTTTCGCACAGTAATAGTTTGTCTCATATTTGTGTCCTGGTGTGTAATATTACCTTCTACAGGATGTAAAAGGTTGAGAAATAAAGCTTTGCCAATTTGTAGAAAACTGCCATAATTTTCCAGTTCCTCTAACCTCAATTCGTTCTGTAGCAGACCCAATATACCCTGGCCCGTGTCGTGTTCTCATGACCGTGCCCACCATCTTTTACTTGTAATACATATTTCCCTCCTACATAGACTTGTGGAAATATATCTCAAACCTATACTTAATATAGTAATCGCTAAATTAATATTTGCTTCTGCCATGTTTATTTTTCACACTTGCTACGTGAACTGTCATTTGTGTTGGACCAAAATTCATCAGTGTGACAAACACTGTTTCTTTGTGTACAATTCCATTGGATACAGAAAGTTTGGACCGTGGGACCCCCGCTTTAATCTCATATCACTGGTTCTTCAAAGAAATGATACCATGAGCTATGTACCAGTAACATCACAATAATATTAAGATAGTGCAGACTGAAACAGTGCTACAACTTATGAAGTATGAATACCAGACATTTTACCACATCTTTCTTTACTGAAGTTTGAAATTTAAATGATTTCCTTGATAAAATGGCAATATTATTTTACAAAGAACTTTATCTTAGCATGTGATCCTAGGCCATGTCATGATGCTGTACCCACAATATTCAGATTGTATGCACTGATCTCTCACAGTGACAAAATCAGAGAAAAGGTAATTTACTAAAGATGTAGCAATGAGTCTGCCATTGAGTTATTGCAGCAAAGTGGTAAATGTATTAAATATAACTTACTTCAAATGATAAATGAAGGAAATCTGTGCCATAGTCCTGAAGATGCACTTCTGGAGATGTCGAGCACTGCAGTAGTTCATTTTGTAATAAGCACAGTTCTGAAATTCAAAGAATGCAAAAGTGAATTTAATATTAAAATGGGAAAGCAAAGACTTTCAATTCCAGTCTTCTAACAACTACATGCCTAAACAGGTTTCCGAATGGACTTTTCTTGCTGACTCATAGTTCATGAACTATCAAGTTACTATGTTATCATTCTAAGCAGAGTAGATTCGAACTACTGCTGATTTGCAAAAAGTAATATTAGTCAATTCCATACCAACACAGTTCTATATTGAAAATAAGTAATGCAGATACATTACAATTCAGGTTATGTCAGGGTATTTAACATTTACGTATTTAATACATGCATCATACTTACCAACGACCTTTTGACAGTAGTTTCATTTCCTCTTGCTGCCCATACACTCTAGCACATATTTAAAATCTTGCGAGTTTTACAAATACAAGAATATTCTTCCAGATTTATTTTCGCTTCGCTGCTGTTAATAATATCACAGACGAAACGTTTGGGAAGAAGAAGGAACCCAATAGACCACGGCCCACAAGCCCGGTTAATATTATTGCATCTAGTATTGACACCGGCCGTGAAAGCCTTAGAACTTTGATGAATATCACAAAATGTTAACCATATTTCAAATCAAAATCAGTTTTAAATTACGTCACTGCGTGTCGCATCACCAACTTACACTCCATTAAATTACGAAACTAGGTCTGTAATTTATGCATATTTGGGATTGACTCAGTTCTGTCTTCGGTAATTCCTTTTATTGTATGATTTATTCCTTCATTTTATTGTTTTATTCAGAATTTTCTATTAAATTGTTTCATAGTGCGATACTCCCATAATAACGAATATTGGCATCACTGATACTCGCTCTACCTCCATTGACATTCAGTAAACAGAGACGTGCAGCGCTCGAAATGTTTGGTTCTCCTCGGAATTTTTTGGAAGCTCGATGCAGAACCGGAAGTGGCTAGTCCAGTTGACACACTGTGCACGCACCACACAATTCTAATTCTAAATTCATATGGACAATTGAGCTCTTATGTTTTGCTATTTTTTTCTTTTAAATGACCAATATCACAAGAACTAATTTTTGTCCAGACACCATTTCTCTCACTCGCAAACAATAAGCACGGAAAACAGCTTCTCATATAAGAATAAACCCGAAAGGTTTATCTCCTTTAGTTTCGCCATGTTATTCATTTTCACACTTTCGTAGATTCAAATTTCCCGCTATGTGCAAACACAACTGCATGCAACTTGCTGCCAGAACACAAACATAACAAATAGTAATAAACACTGTAACAAAATAACTATTACAAACTGAAGTATTGGCCTTAGTAAATTACGACATTAAGAGCAATTATATGCATTTATAATTGCTTAATAAGACTAGATGTAATTGTGTTTATAACATTAATATAATATGTTGTTGTTAGCTAATGCTGGATTTCTGACAATGAAGTCATTAATCCTCTTGCTCTCCAATATTTTTCACTGATGGATGGGGCATTAGAAGTGGCCGGGCATATTTGAAGGTGGTCTCGATCCATTTCCTCTTGCAGATCACATAGAGGACAGAGTGGTGAAGAATATATCCCAATTCTGTTTAAATGTTTTGCCAGACAATCATGTCCTGTAATCAACCTGAAGGTTGCAACTGCTGTTTTTCGAGGATACTCAGGAATCACTGTTTGAATGTTTGGTAGTTCCCATCTTTTATTCTTTGATTTTTCATAGTAATATTTTGCAATAATTTTTTTGAATTCAGAGTTGACTAATCTTTTAGCTGCATAAAATGGTAGATTAACTATAGATTTCTGCACATTGCCGGTACCCTTTGTTGCAAGAAAATCAGCTTTGTCATTACCACTCAGTCCACAGTGAGCTGGTATCCATTGGAAGACTAGGTGTTTTTGAAGTGCTGTTAGATGGGTAAGGATTTTCCAACATTCTATAATTGTTTGGTTTTTTGGTGACAACTTGGAAGTAATTGCTATAATTGCTGCCCTGGAATCTGAGAGAATAACTGCTTGCTGAAAATGTGAAATTCTGTACAAAAGATTTTGTAGGGCCATTCGAATTGCTTCAATTTCTCCATCAAAGTTCGTAGTTCCATAACTTAAAGATTTGTAATAGGAAAAGAGGTGACATGTGACTCCAGCACCTGCTCCATCTTGGTTTGATATTAATGATCCATCAGTATAAATATGGAGCCATTCGTGTTCTGGAAATCTAGTATGGATTGTCTCTAATGGCAATAATTTTAGAACACTAGTTGGAGTATCACTTTTCTTAACTTCTTCTGTCAGGTGTAAATAATATGTGATGTCTAATGTTTGTGTTGGATTGACTTTAGATTTGAAGTTTTCCTTTGAATTAGGAAGGTATACATTCTTCTTGATGTCTTGAATTTTGGGAAGAAAGCTCTCCTGAGTCTTTAGTGTCTGTGTAAAATTTCTCTTGTTCTATGTATTGAATGGGAGTCTGATCAACTTTTTGTGTTGAATAAGAGCCGCTTTTTCTATTTCATATTCAATGGGGCATTGGTTAGTTAGTATTTCCATAGCTGCTATTGGTGGGGTTTTGATAGCACCTGTAATTAATCTCAGACTTTGGTTTTGAAAGATTTGAATCTTTTTTGTGTTTGCTGTTACAAGAACTTTGCTGCAGTAAGTAAATAATGGCTTTATATATACATTGTATGTTGTGTTAAGAGTTGCTCTGGAACATCCCCACTTCATTCCTGTTAGACGTTTTAACAGTGAAAGGCGCCTCTCTGCTCTTTGTATTACATTTTCTATTTATTTGGTCCATGTAAGTTTAGTATCAAATGTAACTCCTAAATACTTTGCTTCCTTTGTTTCTGGTAATTGTTGACCCTCAAAATTTAGTTTTATTTTTAGTGGCTTTTTTGTTAGTGAAAAGATTTGGTAGTTTGATTTTGTTGTATTAACAGTCATTAAATTTTCTTTGGTCCACCTTTGTAATTTGGTTAAGGATTGTTGCATGGTTTTTTCTAGTTCTGTACTTTTGCTTTTTGGTTTTGAAGCCCACATTACTAAGTCATCAGCAAATAGTGCACACTTCACACCTGATTCTTGTATTTGTTGTGGCAGATCGTTAATAAATATATTAAAAAGTGTTGTGCTGAGCACTGCGCCTTGTGGTAAGCCACGGTGTACTTGTTTGTATTTAAATATGTTTCTTCCATATCTGGTAGCAATAAAGCGTTGTGTTAGGAAATGACATAGCCATGAAAATATTGGACCTTAGTATAATCTAGAAGATGGCTACATTATATTTAGAATCGTCACGTTGGCTGCCTAGTAGGTTCTTCTGAACATGAGGGAAATGCTCGTAGCAAGAAAAACAGAGGGACTTGTATGAGAACATAGTGCGCTTGCGCGGTAAGAATCGCATGTGTTGGCCTTGTTGATTATGCTGCCTTAACTCGCTGTACTCTTAAATGCAAGCTTTGCACTGCTCCCCGCGTAACCCTCGCCTAAAAGCTACCTTGGCCAGTCGCAAAATCGGGTTTATCTGTATCAGCTTGTTGACTGAGTGAGCTGACATTTGGTAAAGAGGGCGCAGGAAAATTAAACAAGCAAGTTCATATACGTATAAGAAAGTTGGACATTTGACTTTCTCACATGCATGTCTATACACATTCGCATGCGGAAAAAATGAGTGGGTGTGCAGTTGCGAGTTTGCGATCCCCCAGGAACCGCCACTGCTTATGGGTGTACTGAAGTTGAATTCGCAATATTTGTCTGTTTGTTTACAATGATTGCTGAAATATTACTCTTCACAACTATGAGCTGAGCCACTGGTTGCCATACCCTCTACTCAGCGAAGGAAGCATTTGACAAATGTCATTCTCATACCATCTATAATTAATCTATAGTACCTGATAATTAGGTGAGGCTTTGCTGAGCTTTCACTGAAGTTAGCCATTTACTTTTGTGAATAATAGTGCACAGGTCCAAAAAAATGCTGTGGTAAAAATCCTTTATATGTAGAAGCAACACTGTATAACACTGTATAGTTGTTGTCCGGTTGATAATGGAGGAAAGTTAACCTTCAAAATGCGTCCCGGAAAAATATGTTGTAAGTGTTGTTCAGTGTTACTAATTAACTCACCTTTTAAATTAAACTGTATAATTAAACTTCAAAGACTTGAAAATTGTAAAAAGTAGTTGACTTAAACAGACGTTAGAAAAAAGACCTGTAAATAGGTGTTTATACAAATTGGATGAATTTTCCCTCTCTCTCCCACTCTCCCTCCCTCCTCATCTATGCCTCCCCTCTCTTTTTCTTTCTCTCTCTCTCTCTCTCTCTCTCTCTATACATATATATATCTTTCACCTTGGCTCGAACCTCCTTTCCATAGTTCCAAGAGTCCTATTTTATAAGGTGTTTGTAACTTTTGATTTCATCATATTAACTTAAGTCCCATAAACCTCCAGAACTTTTCTCAAACTGCTGCCATATTCTCTTCAACGTTGCTGTACTCTTGAAATAATGTTCGTTTACAGCTGTGTTCTGTCGCTTTTGGTAGCCATTGTTCTATTGCTACAATACATGAGGTATTTTTCATCATGATTTGATGTCATCTCTTTTATAGCTTCACTGACTTTGCACCTTTTCTCCATCACTTTGTCTATACTATTCAGAATTTTCCTTTAGCATGCAGACATCCACCTCTGGTGAGGATCAGAATTTGTTTCAGCTCCTCCAAACAAAATAATCACAATCTATATGTACTAGAACAAAAATAGGTAATCATTAGAAATATTTTTATTGACATGTAGCCTCCTCTGCGAGATCAATTCTTGGTGTATAAATTTCTGTTGAAACACAAATTTTGTTTTCTGTACTTATTTTGTAGAAGTTGGAACACCAGCATCACCTATTGAGCTATTACAAATATTTGCTAGTATAATGAACTAAAAGAATCAGGCCATAAATTTTCCCCTCTGCATTTGTTTATAACTTTAAGAACTATTTAACTGTGTTTGTATGTTTTTTACCTTCTTTTGAAATTGCTGTTTGACAGTGAGTTCTGTTTTGTAACATGCCACACAATCAATAATTGAAGTAAAGTTAATTATCTCATTTTTGTAATATTGTTTTCTTTCAATTCAGCAATTAATGTATGAAGATCCAACACGATGGGGACTGACATTTCAAACTTACGTCCAGCTAACAATGTTGGACCTTCACAAACGTGCAGTACCACATTCGGTTAAATTAATGGAAAGATCCATCTACAGTGCAAGGTATGGTCAATTATTAAGCTTGTACTTGTCCCAACAAAAGATGCTGGTTGTTTAATCTGGGAACAGCCTTCCTTCTCAAGTGACTGGTATCAAAGGTATAGAAATCATGCACAACAAAATGCAAGCTGAACTCAGTTAAACCCCATTATAATACAATACATTGTGATGGCCTCATTTCCCAGATCCATTACTGTTTTATTTTATTTGTAAGGCAAGTTAAAAGACAAACCTGCATGCAACATTATCCATTTTAAATGTTTGTGTTTGCTTATGATTATAATATCCTCAAGACAGTTTTCTTCATGCAATAATATACTTAATTATATTCATATGCTAAGTTCTTCAAGCTCTGATTGAGATAGCATTGCTTTTATCACTCAAGTACTTCATTTTTTCTTTCTCTCTTTTTTTCTTTTTCTTTTTTTAACTTGGAGAGTAAAAATGTCCAATAAATTAGGCTTTTAATTGGTTCAGGTGAGATTGTTGGACAGGAACATTACAAAATATTCTTTGCTCAGCTTTTGGAGAAATGGCTATCTCATTTGCATAATATTTACTTTAATTCAAAAGCATTGTTATTACATCGTGATACTATAAAATTTGAGAGGTAGAACTGGAACTTAAAAATTCAATGCCCACACACGGCTTGTGTATTTAAAAACACCAATAGTAAGTTTGTTGGCATAAATAAACTATAAAATTTACTTATAAAGTAGAGTTATGTTTGAAACCAGTGAGAGAATAAGTTTAAAGAAACCATTTCTTTATTTGACTATTCCACTATGCGTGACTTGCTTGAAATCAACCAATCATCTCCATAGCGATTTCAAAGTTCAGCCTTTATTTGCAAAAGGTTTATCAAATTTCGTTATCACCTCCTCTGAATTTTAATTATCACCTGCTCTACTTTTTGTATGTTCTGATCAGGTTATAGTATCCAACTGCGCTGCCCCACAGATGCACAGTAGCGTACATAATTTGACACAACAGGGCTGTCAGATTTAAATGTAAAATTTGGCTGACTCTTCTTTGGTGAAGTTTCTAATGCTGAAATAGATTAAATAATTCGAAGAGGGAAACCTCAGAACACAGAATAAAACAGGAAGTATGTTTACAATCAGCTTAATAAATTTTGTATTGAACAAAATTATAAATTAACAGCAGATACTTGATGGGGTGTTAGAAGTGGCGGGGCATATTTTAAGGTGGTCTTGGTCCATTTCCTCTTGCAGATCATATAGAGGACAGAGTGGTGAAGAATATATCCCAATTCTGTTTAAATGTTTCGCCAGACAATCATGTGCCGTAATCAACCTGAAGGTTGCAACTGCCGTTTTTCGAGGATACTCGGGAATTACTGTTTGAATGTTTGGTAGTTCCCACCTTTTATTTTTTGATTTTTCATTGTAATATTTTGCAATAATTTTTTTTTAATTTAGAGTTGACTAATCTTTTAGCTGCATAAAACTGTAGATTAACTATAGATTTCTGTACACTGTTGGTACCCTTTGTTGCAAGAAAATCAGCTTTGTCATTACCACTCAGTCCACAGTGAGCTGGTATCCATTGGAAGACTAGGTGTTTTTGAAGTGCTGTTAGATGGGTAAGAATTTTCCAACATTCTATAATTGTTTGGTTTTTTGGTGACAACTTGGAAGTAATTGCTATAATTGCTGCCCTGGAATCTGAGAGAATAACTGCTTGATGAAAATGTGAAATTCTATACAAAAGATTTTGTAGGGCCATTTCAATTGCTTCAATTTCTCCATCAAAGTTTGTAGTTCCATAACTTAAAGATTTCTAATAGGAAAAGAGGTGACACGTGACTCCAGCCACTGCTCCATCTTGGTTTGATATCAGTGATCCATCAGTATAAATTTGAAGCTATTCATGTTCCGGAAATCTAGTATGGATTGTCTCTAATGCCAATAATTTTAGAACACTAGTTGCAGTTGCACTATTTTTAACTTCTTGTCAGATGTAAATAATATGTGATGTCTAATGTTTGTGTCGGATTGACTTTATATATGAAGTTTTTGTTAGAATCAGGAAGGTGTGCATTCTTCTTGATGTCTTTAATTTTGGAAAGAAAGCTCTTCTGAGTCTCTAGTGTATGTGTAAAATTTCTCTTGTTTCATGTATTGAATGCTAGTCTGATCAACTTTTCGTGTTGAATAAGAGCTGCTTTTTCTATTTCATATTCAATGGGGTATTGGTTGGTTAGTATTTCCATAGCTGGTATTGGTGTGGTTTTGATATCACCTGTAATTGGTCTGAGACTTTGGTTTTGAAAGATTTCAATTATTTATTTATTTTTTGTTGTTGTATTTGTTGTTACAAGAACTTCACTGCAGTAAATAAATAATGGCTTTATATATATACATTGTATACATATTTCGTGTTAAGAGTTTCTCTGGAACATACCCACTTCATTCCTGTTAGACATTTTAACAGTGGAAGGCGCCTTTCTGCTCTTTATATTACATTTTCTATTTGTTTGGTCCATGTAACTTTGGTATCAAATGTAACTCCTAAATACTTTGCTTCCTTTGTCTCTGGTAATTGTTGACCCGCAACATTTAGTTTTAGTGGTTTTTATCTTAGTGAAAAGATTGTTGTTGTTGTTGTTGTTGTTGTTGTTGTTGTTGTTGTTGTTGTTGTTGTTGTTGTTGTTGTTAGCTAATGCTGGGTTTCTAACAATGAAGTCATTAATCCTCTTGCTCTCCAATATTTTTCACTGATGGATGGGGCATTAGAAGTGGCCGGGCATATTTGAAGGTGGTCTCAATCCATTTCCTCTTGCAGATCACATAGAGGACAGAGTGGTGAAGAATATATCCCAATTCTAAGTCTCTTCAATATTTAGTGAAAAGATTTGGTTGTTTGATTTTGTTCTATTTACAGTCATTAATAGGGCTAGGAAGTTCATGCATTTGCATGTTTTTTCTTAGGGGTTAAAAATGTATGCTTTTACGTTTTGTGCACGAATTATGGAATTTTTAGTTATTTGGACATGATTTTATAGTGCATATAACTGCATATTTTCTTGATTTTGATAAATGCATATTATTTCAATATTATAGCCCCTATACTGCATATTTTAATGATTTTTATGGTTTTTTATTATTTTTTCCATCTGGATTCTATTTTTCATATTGGTAGTATTGCACATGATACAACTCACGAAGATTTCAATATCATAGCCCCTATATTGCATATTTTAATAATTTTAATGGTTTTTTATTATTTTTTTCCATCTGGATAATATTTTTCATATTGGTAGTATTGCACATGATGATGCAATTCATTAGGTGGCGAGAACTAATTTTGAGTCATGTTCTCATGCAGTGAATCCCGTTTCCACTCTTTCATTATATGTATGTGCGTAGACAATAATCAGTGTGTTATCTGAGAGGTTTATATTAACAAAGGTAAAGTGCAGGTCAATGTTTTGAGCAGCACGATTATAGCAACGCTTGTCGGCCCACCAGTAGTTGTGTCGTGGTCTTCAAATTTTACAATGTTATGAACTGGTTCCTAGTAAATTAAATTAGGTGTATAAAATGTTAAAAAGCTCTTCAAATGCCGAAAATAAAACCAACTTCGAGTGCTAGATTAATTAATTTACAGAAAGAGTTTTCAGCTGATTTAATATCTACACATAATAGGGTGCTGTTTTGTGGAGCGTGTGAGAAAAACGTAGGGAGTGAGAATAGATTTCAAATAGTTCAGCACATAAACACAACAAAACATAAGGAAAATTTAATCAGAAAACTCACAAAGAACCTGTTCAAAAACAGCTAGTAGAGTGTTTAGGAAGTAGGGTTACTGAATTTTCCTATGACTTGTGCCAAGCATTTATAGTTGCTGATATTCCCTTGTTCAAAGTTAATAATCCGACATTTAAAAACTTTCTTGCCAAGTACACTCGACAACTGTGCCTGAAGAAAGCACACTGCGTAGGACTTATGTAGGACATTGTTACAATAACGTATTGTCAAATATACAAAATGAATCAGCAGATCAGTTTGTGTGGTTGTCTGTTGATGAAACCCCTGATTATGAGCGCCGTTCTATTGCTAGCATAATCGTGGGGGATTTAAATAATGAACAAAATACTACACCTTATCTTGTTAATGTGTGCGAGTTGTCGGCCACTGATAATGTAACTGTGACCCAGTTTGTGATGGACTCTTTGAAATTACTATGGCCATGTGGAATCAAATACAACCGGTTACTTTTATTTGTTAGTGATGCAGGTCCTTATATGGTAAAATCAGGACAAACTCTGAAAGGTATTTTTTCTAACTGAATTCATATAACTTGCTTGGCACACGCTCTTCATCGTATTTTTGAGACAATACGTGATTCTTACCCATGGATCTCCCTTGCATGAAACACTCACTGTCTTTGAAAAAAACAATATGTGATCTAAATTCGGTTCCTGGTAGCATAGGACAAAAAGTGAAAGAGAAAGTGAATTATGTAATTTCAAAAAATTCTGGTTATAAACAGATGTGCGATATTCGTGACATCCTGGAAAGAAAACCATCTGTCACACCAAGAGACTTGACTCCCTGTGTGAAGCAGTTAACATCATTTAAATATGCCCCGATAACATCTTGTGACGTGAAGAGAAGTTTTTCACATTACAAAAGTGTTTTGCGAGACAACAGACGAAGTTTTACAGTTGAAAATTTGTGCAAAGTGTTGGTTGTGAACTGCAATTTAGCAGTTAATACTAGCAGCAGGACCACTTCTGCTTCAACCTCTATGGAATAAGGTAACTTGATTTATTGTTTATACTAGCTCGTCTTGTCTACTGCAAAGGAACATTAATTGTTTTAATTAAATAGTGCATATTTCTTGGCATATTTTCAAGTTTTTAAGAGCATATTGGCATGCATATTTCAGTGTTTTTTAGGGCATGAACTTCCGAGCCCTAGTCATTAAATTTTCTTTGGTCCACTTTTGTAGGTTGGTTAAGGATTGTTGCATGGTTTTTTCTAGTTCTGTACTTTTGTTTTTTTGGTTTTGAAGTCCACATTACAAAGTAATAAGCAAATAGTGCACATTTCACACCTGATTCTTATATTTCTTCTGGCAGATCGTTAATAAATATATTAAAAAATGTAACTGCACCTTGTGGTAAGGCACGGTGTACTTGTTTATACATAGATATATTCCTTCCATAGCTAGTAGCAATAAAGTGTTGAGTTGGCAAATGACATAGCCATTAAAACATTGGACCTATTTTTTTTTTTTACTTTCTTTTGTAGTTCTGTTCTGCATATAGAATCATATGCACTATGGAAATCAAAAAAGGTGATACATTATCTTCTTTTCTATTGAAGGAGTCTTTCATTTCTTGACTGAGAAGTAAGACTTGTTCAAATGAGTAGAGCTCTCTGAATCCAGCTTGACATGGGGAAATTAAATTTTGTGATTCTAGAAACCAGTTTAACCTATTTGACACCATTCTTTCCATCACTTTTGCTATTATGCTAGTAAAAGCTATTGGTCGTAATGTTTTATTTCTGACACTCTTTTATCTTTCTTCAAGAGTGGGACAATTATTGCTTTTCACCATTCGGCAGGTACAGTGATTTTCCAGGATAGATTGTAGAGTTTTAATAGTTGTTTTGCTGTTTTTCCAAGGTTTTTTATGAACTCTGGATGTATGTGATCTGGTCCAGGAGACTTTTTGTTGTTTAGATTATTAGTTGCAATGATCAGTTCTTGCATATTAAAATTTTGAAAAAAGATATTGTATTGAGTGTTAGGATCACATTCTGTTTGTTTCAAATCTTTCTGAAATTGTTTACGTTCCTTTTTACTTTCTCTACTGGTAAGTAGAAGGAAGTATTGCATTCCACCCAAAAATTCGTCGTTGAGATTTCACCAGAAATATATGTTTTGAGACCCCCTGAACCCAAAAAAAGCATTTTTAGAAAAAGGTCTGTGTGTGTGTGTGTGTGTGTGTTGGTCGGTCCGGTCAGTCCGGTCGGTCCGGTCGGTCCGGTCGGTCCGGTCGGTCCGGTCGGTCCGGTTGGTCCGGTCGGTCCAGTCAACAGTATAACTCACAAACGAAAAGTCGGTTAAAAACCAAAGTTGGTATTTAAGTTTAATGTCTTTCAAGGATGCGACATGAAGATTTTGAAGAAAATAGTCCTACCCTAAACTACCCCTGACATGAAAAATTTTTGGAAAATTTTTATTTTCTTGAAAATGGCTGTTACAATTTTGATTAAAATGTCATATGTTTAAGATATTTGTATGACAAATTAAATGTATATTTTGAATTTTCTGGCTGTAGCCTATGTAGTCCTGTTTACTCTGAATGACTTGAATAACTCATAAACCGTAAGAGATAGATGAGTTCTTAATATACAAAAAATGTAGATCTCACTAAAACACACAATTTATGTCTGAATAAAGTTTTTGTAAGAGTGAACCATTTCGGAGATATTCCTTGTTATTTGTGTGACTTTCGGAAAACTTAAAACTTTGGTGAAATGGAACTTCACTGTTCATTTTTTTTTATATATGAAGCATGCAAAGAGAACAGGATCTCAAAGCTTTAAAAGATTTGACTGTCGCTCACAGCCCACTGTGTTCTAATATTCCTCTTTCATCTACAAGGAAATAAGTAATAAGATAATTTGTACAAATGCTTATCTCAACTAACACGAAGAAGATATGGGTATAAGAGTTGTAAGAATGGTTAATACAAGAGTAGAGAAAGTCATGTGAGTGCAATGCATCAGATTTTTGTTATTTCTTGTTACTTTATGTGAATTTGCATAATATTTATTGAATGTTTTGGCTATGACTGTATCATTTGTTAATATTTTATTGTCGTATATGATAGGTGCGCTATATTTTTCTTTCCTGTCCTTGACATTTTTTATGAACTTATGGGCTTTGTTACCATCTGTCCTATAATCCATTTTTTCTAAGAAATTATTAAAGTGATTCTTTTTAGCTGTATCAGTTTCTTTTTTTAGTGAGGCACATTTCTTTCGCCACATTTGTGTATCCGATATGTTTTTTGTTTGTTCAGCCGTATTTCCAACTATATCCGTTTGCTTTTTCAGTTCTTCTAACTTGGGGTTTGAAAGGGTTTGAAATTTTTTATTCTTCTACGAGGAATATATTTTTTGCGGTGTCTAGGATGACTTTACAGAAATTTTTGTTCATATGATCTGATTGGTCATTCAGCTGTGGGTTTGTTTATTCTTTAAATTTATTTTCCAGTTTAGTTTTATATTTATTCCAATCTGCTTTTTTGAAGTTTCAATACAGATTCATTTGATGTTGACTGTCATTTGTATTATCTAGTTTTATATCGGCAGTTAATGCTCTGTGACCAGAACTTGGGTCTTCTATTACTTGTTTTTTAATCTTTGAAACAATATCTGTTATAGCTAACAAGAGGTCTGGGTTACTGTCTGCTCCAGAGTATGTATGAAGGTTGTGGGATCTTCTTTACTATAAATCAGTTCAAAGGTTGTGGTATTCAAACATTCTTCCACTATCTTCCCTGTTAAATCCACTTTTTCATAACCCCATCTTTGGGAATGGGCATTGAAATCCTCAATTATGATTGTTTTATTTAATTGGTCAATAAGTGAGAGATCTGGTTCATTCCTGGGAGGATTGTAAATACTGTATAAATGTAGATGTGTTTTGTTATCCCAAAAATTTAGCTTTATTAATTCAGCTTTATCTGTGTTATCCATTTCTTTAACAATTTGAAAGGAGAATTTAATATCCTTTTTGACTCCAACTTATATTCCACTGCTTATCTGTCTGTTTTTGGGTAGTAGGTTCAGTAAAAATCCAGTAAAATTAAAGTATTTAAGTTGATCATTTGTTAGATTTGCTTCTTGAATGAAAAATATATCTAAGCTATTGTCAAATACAATTTTATTGAGCTCTATTCTTTTTGTTTGTGTGAGACCACCTGTGTTCTGTTGAAGAATCCTAATGTTAAATCTTCTATTAATATAATGTTTTGGTTCTTGAGAAGTAGTCCCCGCCCGGAGATCCGAATGGGGGACTATTTTAACTCCAGAACATTTTACCCCTCAAGTCATATTTCATAATTTGATATTGGAGAGAACAATAGCAGTAATAGTAACCGCTCTTTAGAGAGCACCATATTTTTATGTTTTGATGGTTATATTGCTCTCTCACAACTCCCAGAATGTCTGGAGGACGACACCTGTCATTGGTTTATGGCTCTCACTGACCTGACCAGGAGACTTATCAAAATAAATTCACCGACCATATCCTCTGATTACCAATCAGAGGACGTATTACATGCTATGACAGGTCAGCATGTTAGGGGTAAGGGTTTATAGAGAAATGGAAAGGTTGGAAAAATAAAGACTCCTTAGCCCTCGGGAACCCTAATAGCATTGGGGTCAGAAAAGAACAAGAGATGACCAAGGTAAGGTCATAAGGTCAGATAGAAAAGCTACAGTGAGGAGCAAAACACCAGTAAGTGGAAGTAATGTCCTGCTCAGCTTGGATAGTCTGTAGTTGCCATCCGCATATCCCCTAGACGGGGACCCCTGAGGGGGGATAGGGAAATGTACCTTCAGTCAAACATCTGTTTATACAGTATGTAAGTGGAAATACAACACAATCAGTGACAGATCATAGATGTCAATACTTTCAGATGATTTAAGACTATTTACAATGGTTAATATATGTTCAGGTGTTACAGAACAAAAAACAAAACCTCCCTGAATATTTCTCCCCATGCATCCATCCATTATATCAGACTGTTTTAATTGGTTGTACTATATTATTTCTAATCTCTTCAACAGCCTTCACAAAAAAATTATTAAGTTCTGTTGGATCTAATTCTACTTCTTTTCTTTTCCTTACCTTAGTTATTCCTTGGTGTCTGGGTACAAAGTAATATGAATTGGGACAGTCACATTAGTGAGATAAACAAATAATATGCTGTTATACATGACTAGAGTATTTAAGATTTGTACAAGTAAAGAAACAGTTAGGACAGCATACTTTGTGCATGTTCACTCATTATTGAGATATGCCATAGTCTTCTGGGGTGAGTTTCCACTGAGTAGGACAGTATATAAACATAACGTATGGAGTTCCACAAGGTTCCATATTTGGTTCTATTTTATTTCTTCTTTTTGTAAACAACTTCCAATTAAATGACCCATCTGCAAAACTATATTATATATGCTGACGATACAAATGCTCTGATCAAAGCAACCCAGAAAGAAGAATTTATAACTACCATTCAGCACACCACTGAGAAAATCACAAATTACTTTATATGTAATAACCTCATAAATACAGAAAAAAACTGTAGCAATAGATATATATACTAACAGGAACAAAAATCATCCTGCCCCACAAGTACACCTCCTTAATCATGCACTAGAAAAAGCTGAATTCATCAAATTTGTTGGCATTTGGGTACAAAGTAGTATGAAATGGGACACTCACATTACTGCAATAAACAAAAAACTTAGTTTGCTGTGGTACATGATTAGAGTTAACGAATTGTACAAGTAAAGAAACAGGGCAGTATACTTTGCACATGTTCACTCATTATTGAGATATGCCATAGTCTTCTGTGGTGAGTCTCCATTGAGTGAGACAACCTTAATTATACCTACTCATTACACAAACTCAATTTCATAAAACATTAAAGATATTTACCACCTAAAATTTGGTAACAAGTGGTTTCTTTTATTTTATTATATTAGATATTGAGTTCTAAGTCAGCAGCGGAAGGAGACGGACATGTCTTGTGACAGCGTTCATAAGTGAAGGGAAGAAGGAAACAAGGAACATGGCAGCTGGGGAAACAACCGATAGTGTGATGAGAGAATTTATTGAATTGGAAAGATTATTAGCAAGAAACACAGGTACAGAAATGGTTGATAGAGAAGAAGAGTATAATAGAAATGTGGAGGAAGTTAAGAACGAGATGATGAACATTAGAAGAAGAGTGGAAGAAATCTAAGATAAGAACAGGCGGTACAATCTAGTAATTACGGGAATTGAGGAAAGAACAGGAAGGGATGCAAGAAGAGAGATCCAAGAACTTTTAGGAAGAAGATTAGGGATGGAAGTAAGATACTACGAAATTTGTGAAACTTTCAGATTCGGCAACAGAAGAGGAAGAAGAGATATCTTGGTGAAATTCATGTGCACCCATTTGGCCTCTGATGTAATAAAACAAGCCAAAAAACTGAGAGACGGACATCTACATCAACAGGGATTTAACTTATAAGCAAAGAGAAATACTGAGAAGATTAATAGAACAAAGATCGGCACATAAGCAAAGAAAAATGGCATACATTAGAAATTTGCAACTATGGATCAATGGAAAAATAACAGAAGGGACATCAGAATGAAAAACGATGAGGTGGACAAAAAGAAGACAATGAGCCAGGAAAACAAAATTGACAAAAAGAGCTTGGATCAACAGAATGCAACACCAACTGAGGAGGTGAACAATCATGAAATGCAAACTCTTCAAAATGTACCAGCAACATGTGTGTTGTGCAGTACAGCACGGGTGGGAGAAACAACCTTGAGTGAATCTCCAGCTGAGATAGAAAGTGATGGGAAGGAGGAGGAGGAGAAGAAGAAGAAAAAAAGAAGGAAGAAGAAAAGCTTGAAAGGACTGAATTAATAAGTGAATTTATTAGGGTATGGAATAGCGAGTGTAAGGGGAAATTCCAAAGAAAATTAGAAAAAACACTAGCAAAAAAGATGACATAGCAGTGGATGTGTGTAAGCGGAAGGCAAAGAAACGGGTGTTAAGTATGGTCGTGAAAAGGGAGGAGATCAGAAAGGTAGCTATCATGTGTGGAAAGACAAGAACAAACAAGCAACAGGTACACCTCACCATGTGACGAGACAGAACAAATGGTTTTGAAGCTGTTAGTTAGGAGTTAAAGAAGGAGGGAAGCTGGGTTAAGTCAGTTGAACTATGCGTTCGTAAAAGTGAAACCAAGGAAGTGTACGTGAAATAGGGTACAGGGGGATTTAAAAAAAAGGGATTTAATACAAATAGAAATGGAAGAGAAAGACTATAAATAAAGAACAGATAAATGCAATTGCTTAAGTAATATGAGAATGTTTTAAACACGTCCAGTGATAAATGCAATTGTATGTGTTGCAAAGAGCTGTCCAAGATAAAAGGGCTAGGGCCCAATTCAAGGATAGCTCAAATGTATAATATTAGAACAAAATAAATATCAATATCAATATTAGATGCTCCTGTGCTTGAATATATGGCCAGAAATAACTACTCTTGCATAAACAGAAGTTCATAATTTGCATGAAGAACAGTATTGCCTGGTGCCAGTTGGCATGTACTTACTTGAATTTTGTGTGGTTTGATGCAATACATGTATTTTTGAGGATAGTAACACAACTTAATTACTGAATATTAGTTATACCATTGTGGTGCGTAAAATATGTTAGCTTTCAGCCCATTCAGAATGTGAATTGTTGTGTATAGGGAAAGTAATCACCATTGTGATCCTAATGCAGTATTGCATGTTGGCACTGGGTAATTCAGAAACCTTTCCAGCACAGCAATACCATGCACTTCTGGTTGTAATCTTAGCTTTAGATTATTATACATTAAGCCCTCAATTTAGTGATTAATGGAAGTGAAGGGGTGTGTATAAAATTGGCAGTCCATTAAATTCTGAATGTTATAATGAACATTTGAAATAAAATATTATATTTATTTATGCCAACAAACTTACTGTTGGTGTTTTTAAACACACAAGCCGTGTGTGGGCAAAGTTTAAGAGGTAGAACTGGAACTTAAAATATTATACTTGACATTTAGCAGATGTGTAAGGGCAAACGTTAACAAGGGGAACAGCCATCATTTCCTTAGAAGGCTTGAAGAAATCAACGTGGATGTTTGCCCAGTGTCCAATCCCTCACCTTCCTGTGGTGCAGCTGTTACATACATGTGTTTAACATTTACAATGAAACGAATGGGCTACTCATCAAATAGCACTGGTCAGCTTGATGAGTTAATGACCAAATTTGGTATATCTTTTATCTATCCATACCAAATTCCTTCATTCTTTTTACTTTCCTATCCAGCACACTAGCTGAACTCTTGTTTTCTTCAACCCCGATGGTATTAGAGCATTCGAGGTCTAAGGATTCACGTCCTCTACTTCTTTACTTCTCACTCTTCTTTTATTACTTTGCGCTGTCCTGTTATGGCACTCACAGCGTCGCTCGATGGCTAATGAGGGAAAAGGCTGACGATCTTTGATCTCTCAGCTAGGTCCAGCGGACCCGTTGACCAACAGCAGGTGCAGTCAAACTTGTGTCATTTGAGAACGGTTACAATTTTTGCTTGCTAGATAGGATCCAGAATTAAATTTTCTGGAATTAAAATAGCCCCACAGTCAGATCCTTGGTGGGAGTAACTTTGGGCAAAGAATTTAAGATCTTGGATTGGAATGCTGGAGGATTTAACCAAGCAGAAAAAAATAGAAATAGTAAAACTACTTCATGATCAAAAAGTTGATGTCCTTACTATACAAGAGGCAAATGTTACAGTAGAAACTGAAACATTTTTCCAAATTAAAAACTACCATGTATATAATCTATCTAAGAGCAGACAGATTGCAAGTAGCATATTAGTAGCTCTACATAAATCAATTACTTATACTTTTGGCATAGTTAAGAAAATGATGGTTGATGATACCTCAGAAATAATTAAATTAGAAACATGGAAGAACAGCTATCACCTAATAATATATATCGTGTTTATAATCCCCCCAACAATAAAATAAATATGCAATGGATAATAATAATAATCATAATGATAATGGTAATGGTGGTGGTGGTGGTGGTGGTGGTGGTGGTGGTGGTGGTGGTGGTGGTGGTGGTGGTGGTGGTGGTGGTGGTGGTGGTGGTGGTGGCGGCAGTGGCAGTGGCGGTAGCGGTAAGAAGAAGAAGAAGAAGAAGAAGAAGAAGAACAACAACAACAACAACAACAGTGACAGTAATAATAATAGTAATGATGAATAATAAGTAGTTAATTGTATTGTTTTATTGTCACATAATGTTTACATGGTGAGCCTAAGCTGGTAAACTGGTGATTCGTCAAGATATAAAAACAGATTTAGGATAAAAGAGAAAAGTAATTCTAATGTATGGTATACAAGGTATTCTTTATACAATATAAATTGTCAATTACAACTAATTAAAGTAATACTTATAGTATTGTGTCATCCATATATTCTTGTACGGAGTAATACGTCTTATCTGATAACAACTCTTTTACACTTTTATTAAACAATTTTTGAGTCTTTATCTCTCTGAATCGTTGAGGCAGTTTATTATATATTTTTATGCCCATGTAATAGGGTGTTTTTTCATATAGTGTTAGTCTATGCATAGGGTATTTTATGCTGGACCCTTTCCGAGTGCTGTAATGATGTTGATTTTGTTTTTGCATAAATTTGTCATAATTTTTGTATACATAGGTAAGTAACTCTAAAATATATACCGACGGCATTGTTAAAATTTTTAATTTTTTAAATAATGGTTTGCATGAATCTTTAAAGCTAGCATGTAACATTATGCGAATTATCTTTTTTTGAATTTTGAAAACTGTTTCCCATCCAGATGCGTTTCCCCACAATATTATACCATAGGCTGCCAAAATTGAATATAAATAGCTATAATACACAATTTTTTCGGTTTCTCTGTTCATTATATGTGTCAGACATAACATATTATAGCAGGCCGAGTTCAATTTCTTGGTTACATGTTCAATATGAATATTCCATTTTAAATGTTCATCTATGTGCATTCCTAATACCTTAGTATAACCTTTTGTTATAGTACTATCATCATCATCATCATCATCATCATCATCATCATCATCATCATCATCATCATCATCATCATCATCATCATCATTATCATTATTATATAAGTTATCTTGTTTCAGATTAGCAGAAGTTTTAAATTGTATACTGCTAGTTTTTGTCCTATTTAAGCTCATATCAGTGAACCATTTATCTAAGTTATTTAATATGTTACTAACATCATTTTGCAAACTGTAATAACTTGTATTTTGTAAAATAACTGATGTATCATCTGCATACAATATTAGATTCCCACTTATACTTTGAGGTAAATCGTTAGTCTACAGTATATAAAGCAAGGGACCTAGCACTGAGCCTTGCGGTACACCACTGGTATTTGTTAGCCATTTTGATTTATAAATTCCAGAGCTACATTTAGTAATTACGCTTTGTTTGCGATTGGACAGGTATGAATGAAACCACTTTAAGTTTTGATCTGTTATGTTATAATATTCAAGTTTTTTTAAAAGAATTTGATGACTTACGCAGTCAAAAGCCTTTGAAATGTCAACACATTACTGCGGCAGTATTTTTTTGTAAATCTAAATTTAGTGCTATTTCATTTACCATTGTGGTTACGGCAGTAATTGTCGATAAATTTTTTCTAAAACCATGTTGGCAATCATTTAATATTTTATTTTTTTCCAAAAAGTCTTTTAGTCTAACATATACTAATTTTTCTAATACTATTGAGAAACTTGTTAGGACAGATATTGGGCGGTAGTTTTTTTATTCATATGTACCACCTTTGTGCAAAGGAGTAATTAATGCATATTTCATCCTTTCTGGAAAAACACCATAATGAAAGGATTGGTTGAATATTTTTGCAAGTGGTTCACTTATACTATTCACAATTATTTTTACAAGCCAAGGAGGAAGATCATCCCATCCAGTAGAACTTTTTGATTTCAAGGTTGAAGTAATATTTTTTTTGTCACTCGTTGTTACATATCCAAGATCAAACACCTGTGGGTTGGGGATACTCTTTTGCATATTCTTAAGTGCGTGGGTCATGCATGGGGGTGTTTTCCGAATCACATTTGGAATTTTTATAAAATATTTATTCAAAGATTCCACCATATCTACTGTAATATTATTACTTGATGATTTGCTTTGTTGCTTACTTCTTAGCCCTAATTCAGATTTAATTAATTGCCATGTGGCTTTGCTTTTATTATGAGCTTCTTTTATATATTTTTCAGTAGCCATTTGTTTGGCTTTTCTTATAACTTTTTTATAAATTTTACTATAACACAAATAATAGTTTTTTAACTGTAAGTTATTTGATTCTTTGGTAAGTCTGTACAATAACCTTTTCCTTGCACTTGATACTCTGATACCCGGGGTACACCAGTTTAGCGAGAAATTTTTATATTTTTGTTTGCATACTCTTATAGGAAAACATTGATTATAAACGAGAAAGAATTGATTTAAGAATGTATTGTAATTTTCATCAACAGTTCGTGATATATCAAAGTGCCAACTTATATCTGAAATCTGATTTTTAAAATATGTTATGTTTTCATTACTAAATAATCGCTCTGTTTTATATATTTTATTTTTTCCATTTTTTGTGCGTTCATTCGGAAGAGCAATAAATAATGCCTTATGATCAGAGAAACCAGTTTCGACTGTTCTGCAATTTCCACTTTCATATAAAGTATTAGTAATTATATTGTCAATACAAGTATTAGATGTGTTGGTTACTCTAGTTGGTTCTCTACTTTGAGGGCTAAACCCATACATTTCAATAACATTTGAGAATTTGTTTACCATTCCCTTCTTTAATAAATAATGTGAACCTAGCATATCTATATTGCTATCAGTTGCTATTATAATCTGTTTACCTTTTTCTTTGTATAATTTTATTAACAGATTTTCAAATTTTTTTAAAAAGACTTCAAAGGTGTTGTAGTAGGGCACTCTATATAGAGATAGCAATGAGCTTCAGCTCAATTAGTTCAATTACAGATATTTCAAATACATGGTCTTCGTGATATATTTTTAGATCTTCTCTTATTTTTATTGTTACATTTGTATATAAACAACTTTTCACTAATATGCATGAACCTCCCCGCTGTCCTGTTTTCCTAGAGTAATAGTCAGCTATATTATACCCTTGAAGTTTGTTAAGTAATTTAATCTCTGAATTTCTTAACTAGTGTTCATTTAAACATATGACTGAGGTATTTGTGAAATGTAATTCTTCCAGAAAATTTTCCAATAATTCATATTTTGCTTTTATTCCCTGTATATTGAGATGCATTAACCAATTGGTCTGTGAACATTGCTTGCTCTTTACATTATTTGGTGTATGCTTTGAATTACTAACCTGCTGAAATGTTTTTACATCATCTGACTTCCTCACCAGTTTACCTGTTGTTTACATATTATATTTACAATATCTTTTATGGCTTCACTCAATTTGTATGAACCCTTTCTATTTAAATGCAAGCCATCTTTTCCTATACACCACTCATTTAGCTTCTTGTCCAAATTCACAAACACAGATTTTAAAGCTTGACAGGCCCATCTTATATTTTCATTAACTCTGTGTATATAGTTGCTAGGCACATCAAACCTTCTTACTACACTATTTACAGCGATGGTAGCATTTGGAAAACGTTCTTTAGTAGAGAGAATATGGTTGTAGACCTCACCAAGAACTTCTTCTGGGCTATGTGAGGATTTTAGGTTATTTGTTCCCACATGGAGCACTACCACTTTAACTTTGTCGGGATTACTCGTTAATTTAGCGTCACTTAGCATTCCACACATTTGTTGAGCATTTATTCCTCTAAATGATACCACTTTTGCACTCTCCACACTCACGTGTTTTATCATGGAATCACCAAGCACTAACACCTTGTTTTGATCACTTTCTGTGTTCTTGTTTTCCATCCTTTGCACTGTGAGGTTAGGCTTCCTCCATTTAAATTTGGAGACATTGTGGTCTTTTGATCTCTCTTGTAAACCAGTCTCCGGTAATTTTATTTGGTGCTCATTCTCTTATAGTCAACTCAATACTTCGTATTTATTTGAGATTTCAATTTGTGGCAACTTACCAGCTATGACTGGCCGAGATTTCCTACTGTTTCTCATTTCCACGAATTCCATGCTTGATTTTTCTGTTTTTCCTTCCATTGATGCCGTTTCCTTTTCTGCATTTTTTAGTTGCAGAGCTGTTTTCAACTCGTCATTCTCTTTTTGTAGCGTTCTTATCTCTTCTTGTGACCGTTGTAGATGCTTATTTAACATATCCACGATCAACTGAAGCGAAGCAATTGTTTCAGCCTCACGTGATACCCGTTGCAGTGTTCTTGGTATCTCAAGACTAACTTCATCTATTTTTCCGGTTTGTTTAGATTCCCCCTCTTTCCTTTCATTTGTGCAGCTTACTGTTGTACTCAAATATTCATTTCCACATTTTTTGGCTGATATTTCCATGCCATTTCTATTATTTACGCCATATTTTCCTGCTTTGCTACGCGTAACCATTGAACATGTCGCCATCTTGAACATGGCAATAATAGTAATAGTTTGTTATTGCCTGTGTACTTGAGAATACAAGTTATAAGAATGGTCAGGTCAGTTTTACATTACAGGTATTACAGTTATAGTTATTATTTACAAACTATTGTGCACATAGTCTCTCTCTCATATGCACACACTCACACACCTTGACTCAGAATTCCTCTAGTAAACGCAGATAAGACAGAAACAGTGATTGTGGGTGATTTCAATGCACATTTTAAACAATGGGAATATTCTGATACAAATCCAGCTAGAAAAAAATCATCACTGACTTCATTAACTCTAACACAATAAAACTTCTGTATCTACCTGATGATCCACCAACTTTCTTACACTATAATGGCTCAACAACTAATCCACATCTTACAATGATATGCCTCTCACTTATTGAAAATACTCATCGTCACATTGTAGATGATCCTGGATGTGGTCATAAACCAGTTGTTATAACAATCAAACTAAGGAACAGTAACCAAAAATTTTTAAAGAAAACAATTACTACTGGAGTTATAAGAAAGCCAATTGGAAAATGCTTACTAAATAACCAGATGAAAAACACTTAAATTTTGATTGTAAAGAAAATAATTTTATTGATTACATTATGAACAATTTCAATAACAAAGTCTTAATAACTGCAAAACACAATATCCCAAGAGGAAAAATACATTGTATTTGGGCTGAAAAACTTTCACAAATGAAATCAAAAAGAGACACACTGCTTGACTCAAGGTGAAACCTACAAGGAACCCCAAGGATGCTCAAGAATGGAGAAAACTTCGTGAAAATTAATTTAGAAAATAAATTACACAGATTTTTGGAGGACAAATATGAATTTCACAATTCTTTGGAGGACTTTAGAAAGTAAGATAAATACTCAAAACCAAGGAGTAAATGACAATTTAGACAAGCTGTCTGCTGTAATGGGGGAATTAGATAAGAAATTTTCCTCCCAAACATAAGATCTCAGAGAAAAGTTAGCTGATAGCAATTGCGAATTAAAAAGAGGGAAAGATGACATTGCTATAGAAGTAGAACAGATAAAATTAAGTTGTCTGCTAACAAATAAAGATATGGAAAACAAGGTAATAGGGCTTATTGAAAAGAATAGGGAAAATTTTGCATGAGTAAGAGCTGAAGTGACTTCTATTAATAAAGAAATTGATGGCATAAAGTCACTAGTTTTATCCATTAGTGTACAAAGTGCAAGCACTAACGCCCGTTTTGAAGGAATAGAAACTAGAAATGAGAATTTTGAAAAAGAATTGAATTTACTGAAACAAAGTGTTAACAATACATCTAATCATAACAATAATATTGCCTCTGCCACACAAACATCACAAACTTCCAACATAGTTAATGGTGCTAGCACAAATAGAATCATTGATAATATATAATACACACATGTTATGCAAAATGCATGCAGCAATTCTCAAAGTAGTTTTGTAAGCAACAATGGTGACAGTGTTAATGTTCCATGTGTTAGTGACTACAGTACAAATCATTCTTCTCCTGGAAATCCTCACCAATCCACCCTATATGGATTGGTATTTTCTTTTAAAACAAGTCCCGGAAATGCTGTGGATGCCAAGAGTAAAGAAACAACTACGTAGTAGAGCTTCAGAATAGGCAAGAATAGCATTTGATGGTAACACTACATATAGTACTTTCAAACAGGCATTTTTAGGTCACTATTGGGGTGTACATAGGCAAACTGCCATATGCCAAGAGATTCTATCAGAAAGATATGACCCTTCAAACGGCCTTTCAGTGCAAGATTATTTCCTGTGTATTATTAATCAGAGCAGACTGTTAGAGCCCAAGATATCACCTCATGACTTAATACAATTGATCACAGGTCATTTTCCTCCTCAGACCACAAATTTTATCCAAGTAGCCGGAGTTACCTCTTATTTCCAAGTTATTGAACTCCTCGCTTCATTAGAAAGTTACACTTCTAAGCCCGAAGGGAGCAGAACCAACCTCTTATAGCAATCAAGCCAGGAACAGATATCAGGAAACTTTTTTTTTTTTTTTTTTTAATTAACATCCTCCAACATTGTGTCATATCGGACGAATGAATGAAATGAAATGGGTGAAATGATGCTCAAATGAGCCCGAGGTCCATGGAGCTTTAAGATACCCGACATTCGTCTTCTCAGGGTAGGGAAAACCTCAGAAAAAAACCTTACCCGGATAACTTACCCTAAGCGAGATTCGAACTCGCGACCTCTTGAACGTGAGGCAGACACACTAGCCATCACGCTACCGAGGCGGGCATCAGGAAACTGTACCCCATTTTCCAGAAATGAGAGAAATAGAGGACCAGGAGTTAGTCCACCTCATCATCGCGGAAAACAAAATTCTAGACAGCCTTTTTACATGATCCTGAACCAGCCACCTAAATTTCCAATGAAATGCTAACTGAGATACCATAATAATTTCTGTAGAGGAACTTACAACTGGGGATTGGGGCCCAGATTTCAGAGAGCTTCAGACAGGTTTGGGTAAACAGAGAAAACATGCAATCATCTTGAAAATTCGACAACTTGTCAACCTAATGCTGAAGATGCAACAAATACGGTTTCTGACATGGTGACATCACCAGTGGAAAACTAAATTGGCATTTCATAAAGACTCACCAGAAATCCAAGGACATACAGAACCCCAAAAACTTTGGCCAGCATTCTTTCGAACTAAAACACTTGAAGAAAAATAAAAGTTATGGATGTCATCACATAAAATTTTGAAAACCCTATAAAACTTTCTTGAAAAACTTTCTGAAAAATAATCTTAGATCATTTCCTTTAGCCAGGAGTTGATGGGAAACACACAAAGAAAACCCAGTCTTTGACAAATTGTGTATCTGTGGCATATGTTATATGTTTTATTTTGATGTTAGTTGAGTGAGGTGATAATGTAATTGTTATAAATGTACATTAAAATACCAAACCTGACTCCTTATTTATAAATATCTGTTTCAAACTCAAAACTCTGGTTACATAAATTAAATAAAATTATCATGATGGAATAAATAGTCTATTGTCACTTAAACTTTTTGATAACAGATGACATGAAGTCAAACTAAACATCTATCATTACCAACTACATTTCCAATGTTCCTCCCACCCTGAAATTGTGGGAACAGTTTCAGTCAAAATAAAATAATATAACAAAGGGCACATGTCACTTGTTCATAATAGTCACACGTAAAACTTATCACACAAACACAATTATCCAATATTCTTTTATTATAAATGTTAATATGCTCTACATTGCAGACACTTTGCCACAGCCTTCTTAACTGTTCCTCTAGCTTGTATTATCTAGTCTCTTTTTCTTAAATGAATCATTAAAAACTGTGCACCAGCATGACAATGAAGATGATGTTGCTCAAAGGTCAATGCTTCCACTATTTCATGTTTCTTAGGCAACAGCAACCGATACCTGAAGTTCATTAGGTGAGCCCTCATCACAATCGTAGTCTTCACTCAGATGAGAACATCTTCATCCCAAACAGCATTGATACCATTGACTGTGTTATCTTCAGGTGGAAATGAAGCTGATTGAACCCCTTCAATGACTTTCAGTTATGCTGCCTTAATTTCTGAATATTGTAAGTGACCCACGTGAGAATTATTCCTCTTTGCATTATTATAGAACCTGAGAATCCAGGCTACTACTGGTTATCATTGTTACAATGTGGTTTAGTTTATTTTTCCTTTCCTCAAAGATTGCAGTTTCATTCTCATCATTTTCTATTTGTTAAAATGGCCATTCTATTTCCGATTGTTTTAACCATTCAGGTCCCTTCCACTATTGTGAGTCTTGCCGGCTAGGTTAACATCCTCTAGCCAGTTTGAAAAGCTGCCTAGTTATGCTGGTGCAAAATTCTACAATAGACTGCCAGCAGAAATTAAAAGGTGTAAAAACTACACTAAATTCAAATTTGCTTCACAAACTTATTTAGTTAATAATGTGTTCTATTCACTAGATGAATTTTTAAATAGGTTAAAAGTTCTGTAATAAAAAAGTTAATGTTATGTATGTATTTTGTAATCTGTTAATAGTTCATTGTGCATAGTTTCTACTACTTGGTTAATCAGTTCTTTGTATATTATCATTATTAATGTTTTGTTATTTTGTCTTTTGCTACTTATATGTACTTGTTTACCTTTGACTGAATTCAATCATGTATTACATCATATTGAATTGCAATAAAATATCAGATCAGCCAGATTATGAATTCCTGGTATGTATTTCCAGTCTTCAGGGTGGGTTAAGCTTCTAAAGCGCTTCTCACCCTTAAAAGACAGTACACGTTAAATGGAGCGCAGTGTTGCAACATGTACTAGTTGCGAATCTTTCTCCGCGAGCGACTCGAGGTGGCCTGAGTCCTGTATTTCAATTGCTGCTTGACGAGACGGGCACTTTTAACTTTGGTATCCCTCCACGCCTTTGTTACTGTATGACCTAAATTTACAAATGACTCATCTGTATAAACAATTGATTTCCCCTGGTCCCTAAACCTTTTACGTCTTTTAGATATTTATGTCGCCATCTGATGATATCGATATCTCCTCTTTCTATTAATATGCACTTGTTACCCTTTCTTTCATATTCAAACCCCAAATCAGAGTGGCCCTTGAGAAATTTGGTAGGGTCTCATCACTGTTGAACTGTGACAAAATTATATTCAGCGTGGGTGGAATATTTGCAAACAGTAAATAATGAACAATTCGCCGCACTCCACCTTGCACTATTCAGTCATATTGCGTTAACCTAGCGTTTTGTGTAGTCCCGCCCTTTTTGGTTTCTTTTTCGATGGCGTTCTTAGAAGTCCTTTCATTACTTCCTTTTTAATCCTATACACTACTGCTTCTGAACACTCAACAGCCTTAGCTGTTTCTTTTACTGCCTTAAACGCATTTTACTTCAAAAATAATCTAACACATTCATAATTATTTGGCGTTCCTTACTTCTTTATTTACCAACATATCGTCCCTTCCTAGCTTCACCCTCCATAACTACAAATATTTACAAAAATATTAAACAAATAACGCAATAACAGCTCACAGTTACACACACGGCTTCTTTCGAACTAATGTTAGTGCTGCTCCTTATACTATCTTCTGTGTCAGGCCTGACGCTGAATAGATGAATACCTTTTGTTTGCCCTACTGGATAAAAGAAAGAGGTAACTGCCTTTTGGTTTATTTTAAAAACTTTCTCCAACCTTCCTCAACATTTGTTCTCGCTGGTTCACACTGCGTAACTTTTGCAGTGCACAGATATAAAATTTTCCAAAAACATTTAATTTAAAAAATTATAACACTTAACTGGGTAAACATAGAGAATTCAAAGTAGGCAGGTAGTAGCACTATAGTTTACTCTACCTAAGAAAAAAATATAGATGCATTCTAGCAGTTAGTTTGTTAGTTAGTGCGTGATGAGTGTAGAAACAGCAAATATCGGACTTCTATTGAAAAAAACGTTTTCTGAAGAAATTTGGACCTATAGAAATGTATAATGACTCTGAAAAGGATATAACCTGATAGAGAAAAAAATTCTGCATAGGATAATGTGTTCAAACCTGAAATTTATAACAAATGAATATTTATACCATTCTATTAGGAATATGGCAACAGAGCGAGGGTAGAAAAGGACGGGGCTAATGGCAACTTGTATGCGCTAGATAGAGACAGAGATGTCCCATTTAACTCCATACTGTCTTCTAAGAGTGAAACGCTATATAATTTGTTTTACTCAGAGGCCAACAAACATAGCCCATTATTCATCTCTTCTTATCCAAGCCAATGCAGTTGAAGAGTCACTCCAGAAATATTCTTTTACATCTTGCAAATGCAAAGTTGATTTAACTGAAAATGCAAGTTCACTTCCAACTAGGCAGCTAGTAATTCTAAGACTTGACCTGGCCTTGGCTAAGAGCAGTTGCACTGAAACTCCTAGATTACTTTCATCTTGCACCATATGTGTGTTGACTAGCATCCACAAAAGTATGCAGTATCCATTTGTTCTTTTTCAACACACTGCCCGTGGTTAGTTGTAGAATTTTCACTTCCTTTAAACAACTAATTTCCTGTTTTTTTTAACAATAGTTTGAATGGAAGAAGTGCGGGAGTAAGAAAATCAATAAAATCGAAAACTTTCTGTACTAAGGAGAGTAGTATTCTCTTCATTAGTACTTCTGGTAGAGATGAAAATTCAGTATTAATTTCAACACTTAGTGTATCTAGTCTTCTATTCCATTGTAAATCTTGTGATGTATTGCATTCTTACTTTTACTCTCTCAAGATGTCTTCTGCTGAACATTCCCAATTTCTAAATTCCATCTTTGCATCATTCAGTAACTTAATACTCTTAGTTTGAGGTATGTCATTCTCTTCTCTCAAAGTGACTGACATAACACAACACACTTGTCTATATACATGGACTCCATCAATTTGTGAGCTATCAACCTGTCTTGCTTTTGGATGTTGGAGAAATGCTTTCCTAATACCTGAAATAACTCCAATAATATTTCCTCAAAACCTCAGGAGTATTTCCAGAATTAACTGGACATGATTAGGTCCCATCTCTAAACAGTCATCTGTCTTACATGATACATCAAATACGGGGCGGACAGGTGTTGTCAAACATGAAACTTCTATTACCGACAATGGAGAAGATAATGGCAAGGCTTGTCCATTTCTTCATTCAAAATTTCCTCTATGAATCCCTCCCAGTCTGAAAATCTGAGTATAACTGGCAAACAGTTTCGTTTTTCTTAGCTTCTCAGAAGTAGACTTGAGTGTCTTCTCAGCAATATGTTTTCTGCAATTGATTTCAGGATGACCTTCTGGAAGTTTTATTACATAATGACTATTGAGCTCTGTTTTCAGAGTACTGAGAAGATTCTGTTTTACCTCCTCAATTTGGTTTCTACTTGGTTATAGATGCTGATAGTCTCGAGGTTCCAAAATTCATAATGGTTCACACATCATCGTAAGCCATTGAAATGGTAAGGTTACCCAAACTGTTACCAAGAGATTGGTCATGCCCTATGCCCGCCAAAGTCCATCCCAGTTTTTTTTTTACTGCCAAGAGCCCATCTTTCAAGCAAACAACATTTCTTATACACATCCATTCCAAAGAGGAGCTCAATCTCTGGAGAATTATCACCAATGTCACTGATCCATATCTTCTTCTTTTTCAACTCTCGTAGTAAATCAAATGTTTTAGAAACTAGAGGAATAAACTGTCAAATTCTTGGATGGTCTCGTGCCTCAATTTTGCAGGTGTATCTTCAATCCTTTCTCCCTATGTCAATTTTATATCTCTTGTGTTTTATAGCAGAAGTCTGATTTCCCCTAGACAGGACCTGGGTGACTCTTCTGCACAAGGTTCTAATCCCAATTCATCAGCAGTACTCTGGAGGAGTTAGGATCGTTGTGAGCCACAGTCTATGAAAACTCTTACTGTTTCCCATTTTCTTTTTCACAGTAATGTGACCATCAACATTTGCAAGACCACTTGACTTATACATATATTATTAGCTAGGATGGATGTAGTTTGAGTTTGTGGTATTTCCTCCTTTGTCTCACTTTTTTCCGTTTTCATTAGTTCTGGACACAGTGGATTTACACACATAGTGTTTTGTGTTCTTCCCTGTCTTGAAAGAACTTAACTTCTTGGTTTTACTTTTCATAACCGAACTGGAAAATCCTGATTAAGCCAGTAGGATCTGTTGTTCATTTTGTACTTCAGTATGTAAAAATTCCATAAGGCATTCAAGTCGAGGTGAGTTTTTACCATCCTTGCTTTCATGTCGTTTGGAAAATTGACTTTTTTGCCATGCACGTAAAGCTTTTTCTGGCAGACTGGATTCCACTAATGGAAACAACCAAGTACTTGGATCTGCTGACTCTGGATTCAAACTGCTGAGAGACCTAAGATGAGATTCTAACTTGAATAATAAGGTGCGTAACAGAAATTTTTCCTCTTGTTACATTAGAGCTCACCAATTTTAATAGTTTCCTTATGTACACTTGTAGTAGATCTTCTCTTCCAAAATGTTCCTGTAAAGCTTGAATAATGTTTGGATAATTTTCTGATGTCTGGGGATAGCTAAGTGCGATCTTGTGCGTCTCAGTTCCAATTTCCATCACTTGCGTTAAATACTGAAATTTCTCACTACCATGCAAATTATCATCTTCGTGAACCTTACGAAACTGCAACCAAAAACTTAATCATTCTCGTAGATCCCCAATAAATTTCTGAATTTCTGTTTTAAGAAGTTTATAAGTCTTCCGCTTACTATCCTGACTCATACTGTTCCTTCATGTTCGATGCTTAATGGGATGTCTACGATGGGTGGTGTTAGTACATTACTTACTCATACCCCATAATCACAGATTCATTGTTGTACTTCTCTGTGCTTTCTTTCTCTGATACAAGCACTGCCACTTCATCATTGTTATCTAAAAGTACATCCATTATCTTTCGTTACATATTTTCTTCTTCTTCTTCTTCTTCTTCTTCTTCTTCTTCTTCTTCTTCTTCTTTTTCTTCTTCTTCTTCTTCTTCTTCTTCCTCCTCTTTCTCCTCCTCTTCTTCTTCTTGTTCTTCTTGTTCTTATTCTTCTTGTTCTTGTTCTTGTTCTTCTCCTCCTTCTTGTTCTTCTTCTCCTCCTTCTCCTTCTCCTTCTCCTCCTTCTCCTTCTCCTTCTCCTTCCCCTTCCTCCTCCTCCTCCTCCTCCTCCTCCTCTTCAATTCCCTAATGCCTTCTTGTTACATATATTCAATAAAATTATCATGTTGGAATAAAAAGTCTATTGTCACTTGAACTGTTTTATAACAGATAACCACTAAAATCCAACTAAACATCTGCCATTACCAACTACATTTCCAACAGATATGAAGACAACTAAGACATTTCTTTTTCCCATCAAGTTATGTAGTGTAAAATGTGATTAATGAATATTCTATGTATTTTTGTATAACCAAAGTGTTTTGGGACCATTGATAATGGAAGAAAGAAAGATTACCAAACTTACAGGGATATCCATAATTCCCAAAAATTGAAAAAAGTGACTTAGAAGAATATGTATATTATATAAAACAAAAACTAAAAGTGTTATTGTTGTTCATACTGTATTTCAAAGTTATTTAAATGTATATATTGAGATGTGTTGTTATAACCCGACCAAGGCCAGTGCAGTCCTGCTTCGGAGGGTGCCACTTGTACGCGTTACGGCTTGCCCGTCCTCCTGTACAGTCCGGTTGGCAAAAGGTGAACAATAACAGATCTCATGTTGACATTTTCTCTGTGTGTATCACTGTATTATATGTATTGTATGTATACTCATACCATAAAAAATCAAATATATTCACAAATACTTTAAAATACAGTACATTTGTGCACTGGACACTACGCTGCACGTTAGTAAATCAGACTGTACAACATTTCGTGATGTATTCGTGTCGTCACTGCATTAGTTCGCCTGCTTGCCACTTCCCATACAGGACTGCACTCGCTTTGGTCGGGTTATAGTAGTGCAGAACAAATTATAGGGCATATTGTGTGAAAGTTAATAATCCTTCACAAGATATACTTAACTTTCTCATAAGGGGCATTTTGTAGTGTTATTTCCAACTGCACCCCTTACATAAGAAATTAATATTTATAAAGTACTAATTTACTAATCATTGACAATTAATCGTTCATTAAATTTAAAATTATCTACAGTTTTGGCCTGATTTATTCTAAATTAATTTAATTGAAAAGAACTTGAGATTATGTGTAAAATTTTTTAATTTCACATATATTTGAGAGGTAGAACTGGACCTTAAAAATTCAATGCCACAACTGGGATTTGAACCACAGACCTTCCGCTTACCAGGCGGCTGCTCTAACCATTGAGCTATTGTGACAAACTGCCAGATTGGCATTAAATTCTCAAACCAGTTCGTATTTCTCCTGGTAAACCACAAAGGCAGTCTCACATCAGAGACAAATTACCCCAATGGTGACTTACTATTGTAAGTACTTTATGTCCCAGGAATAAATAACCTTCAGATGGTAATTATTATTTATTTATGGCAACAAACTTACTGTTGGTGTTTTTTTTTAAACACACAAGCCGTGTGTGGTGTGTACTCAGTGGTTAGAGCAGCCGCGTGGTAAGCGGAAGGTCTGTGGTTCAAATTCCAGTTGTGGCATTGAATTTTTAAGTTCCAGTTCTACCTCTCAAACTTTGCCCACACACGGCTTGTGTGTTTAAAAAAAAACACCAACAGTAAGTTTGTTGGCATAAATAAATAATAATTACCATCTGAAGATTATTTAATCCTGGGACATAAAGTACTTAAAATAGTAAGTCACCATTGGGGTAATTTGTCTCTGATGTGAGACTGCCTTTGTGGTTTACCAGGAGAAATACGAACTGGTTAGAGAATTTAATGCCATTCTGGCAGTTTGTCACAATAGCTCAATGGTTAGAGCAGCCGCCTGGTAAGCGGAAGGTCTGTGGTTCAAATCCCAGTTGTGGCATTGAATTTTTAAGTTCCAGTTCTACCTCTCAAACTTTGCCCACACACGGCTTGTGTGTTCAAAAAAAAAAAAAAAAAAACACCAACAATAAGTTTGTTGGCATAAATAAAAAATAATTCACATATATTTGTTAATAAATAGCAGCACAGTTACACATAGAATTTTGCAAGATTTGATAGGAAATACATATTTAGATCATTAGAAATATTACATAGCATGGAGATGCCATTTAGCATGGATATGCTGTTACAACAGCTATTGTTAATGTTCAAAGTTTAAATCAACACCCAATAGGGTTAGAGCATTTTGGAGAGGACAAATCAGAAGAAGTTATATAAGTGGGGGAAACATAACATAGGCTGTCCAGCGATATATATATATAGGTTTTTGAAGACGTTAGCTGGATTTCTTCCATAGCAGTTGTAAGGATAACATGCGGGAGTTGAATCAAGAAAAGTGACGCGAATAAGAAAATATGTATAGATACAGTGAAATATTCCCATAAGAAGAAGATTAATGATTGCGTATGTAATTTTCTAGTGAGTGAAAATAAGTGCTGAGATAAATTGCTTGCAGAATTCTCAGCAACTGGAAGTGTTGTTTTTCAAGAAATTCCTGTGTGATCATTTCGAAGTATCAACCTTTAAAATACCCGACTCTTACCAACAGCCTATCCAGAACAAAATCCTACATTCCTCAAAATCACTATAGGCATACCCTGAGAAGAAAAGAAGACAAGCCTCCTTTCTTATTCTACAATTATTGAAGTACATTGGACATCAATGTCAACAAGCATGGGCAACAACTAGTGGCAGCAAACGTCAACTAACATGTCTCACCACTTTGGAGCTACAAGTGCTTCAGGGTACAAGTGAATAATAATTTGGTGCTACACATGTTTGGCAGTCCATTAATGGTCAAACATGAAGGAACAGTATGTGGAAGATTCATGAAGATGATAATTTGCATGGCAGTGAGAAGTTTCAGTATTTAACACAACTGATGGAAATCGGAACTGCAGTAGCAGAATGTTGAAAAAGGTTAGAGCTGAAAGATTGTGTAATAGAAAAAGAGTTTAATAAGTGTAGTTGTGCTAATTCACTTTTGTGAGCCATACCTGTTGTGAGTTAAAGAGAAAATAAATAACAAAATTGAATATTGTTACACTGGTGTCAAGTGAAATGAATCACAAAAGCAAGATAGAAAAAAATAATGAATTAATTACTCAATAGCATGGCAAAAATGGAATCTGCAATGGAAAAGTTGATAGCAAAAATGTCCGATGTGAAGTCAGAGCTATTGGCAATGATCGACGAGCAACTGACCAGGATGAAGAAAGACGTGGAAGAGCTCGGCCTGAGGATGCAACACCTTGACCAATGCGTAAACGCCCTGAAAGATGTCGGCGAACAGCTTAGCACCCTGGAAGGCAGTATGTGTATGTATTAATTCCTGTTGTCTCTCGTGGAACATAGGGCGTCACCAAAGCATCGCCATCTGGTCCTGCTGACGGTCATCCTCTTCACCTCACTCCAGGTCTTGCCTTCTTCCATTGCTTCCATATGGACAGATCTTCACCATGTTTGTTGGGGTCTTCCTCCTTCCCTGCGGGTTCCACTCCAATGCTTCTTTCTCAATGGCTTCACTTCCCTTCCTCAGTGTGTGTCCAATCCACTTCCATTTCTGCTTCTTTATTTGCATGGCTATCTCAACTTTGCCTGTCCTTTTCCAAAGCTCATGATTCAAAATAACTTCTGGCCAGTAGATGTTAAGGACTCTTCGCACACAGTGATTAACAAAGGTCTGCAGCCTGGAGGTAATTGCTTTCGTCACTTTCCAAGTCTCAGCCCCATATAACAGAACAGACTTTACATTGCTTTTAAGGTACAAAGCTTTGTCCTAATAGATATTTTATTGTTCTTCCATAGTGAGTAAAGCCGGACAAAGGTTCCATTTGCTTTTTGAATGTGTTGTGATACATCTTGTGCAGCTCCTCCATCCTTGGCAACTACACTACCCAAATAAGTGAAGCTATCCACATCCTCGATAGCCTCACTGTTGAGGATAATTGGGTCTAGTTTTTTGGTGTTAATCCTTAAGGCCTTGGTCTTCTTTAAATTAATCATTAATCCGACCTTTTTCCCTTCCTCAACCAAGTCTTTGAGCTTTCCTTGCATTCCATTATGTGCCTCAGACAACAAGCATATATCGTCAGCAAGTTCAAGATCTCCCAACTTATCTGTTAATCCCCATTGTATACCACGTTTCACATTTCGAGTCACATATCGCATAACTGCATCAATCACAATCAGAAACATGGTTGGCGACAAGATGCAACCTGGAAGGCAGAGTCGACGGCAACACCAAGGAACTGAACGCCAAACAAATGATAGGCGAAAAGCTTCAGAATCTAAAGGTCGAGACGCCAGGACGCGATACAACATCCGCGCGCGTCAAGCCGCCTAAGTACGACGGGACGTCAACTTTTGAAGTCTTCCGCCGGCAGTTCGCCGCCGTCACCACTCATAACGGATGGTCAGCAAGAGAAGAAGCCGCTCAACTGATAGCTAGTCTCCAGGGACGAGCAGCCGAGGTGCTGAACGCCATTCCGACGTCGGCGATTTCTGGCCGCAGCCTGTCGCAGCCAGCTCAAGTCGAGGCTGCAAAAATCAGGGGAGACGCTGCAAGAGTTCGCCATGACTATTGAACAATTGGTGAGCAAGGCTCTGGTGAACCTCCCGACCGGATACGTATCCCAGGAAGTTGGCTCCTCATCGTTCGTCGACGGGTCTCACGACACCGAGACTCAGCGAGTACAAGACCATCCATGATGCGCTGACGGCCGCGCTGAGGATGGAGGCGATCAAGGTGACAACTGCTCCAACGTCAAAGAATAGGAGCCTTCAATATGACGGGAGCAGAAGAAAAACGCAAGGCCGCCGCTGGAGATCTTTCAATGGTGTGTGCTGGAGGTGTGACCAACGAGGACACGTGATGAGGGACCATCCACACCCATTCGACGAGCAGGTGGAAAAACGAGTAAGTACCGGCGTGACGAGGGACATGTCGGGGCTGTCTTTGCCAACCCCTCGAGTGACGCTGCGCGCTTTGTGCCGGAGGATGGACGTTAAGTCTCATCGCGGATGGATGGGTTCGAGGGAAACGGTACCAGATACTGGTAGATACGGGTGCAGCCGTGACCGTGATTGGACCTGACGTGGCAAAGGGCTTGCCGTCGAGGATACCAGATCGACCCTACCAGATAGTGACAGCATCGGGCGACACCTTGCCTATGGAGAAGGAGGCTTGGCTGGAGTTGACCTTGGGCCGGAGCATTATAAGTGTGTGGGTTTTCGTCGCAAGGGTGGCTGAGGAAGTGATAGTAGAACTGGATGCCCTCAGGATCCACAACGTGGGTAGGAGGGTCTTGCGACTCGGTCGAGACGAGGTGACGCTTCGGTACCCAAAAGAACAACCAGATATGTGCACGATAACGTGGTAGTGCCCGCGAGAAGTGAGGTGGTTGTTCAAGCGCGCTTGGAGGGGAAGCTGTCAAGGAATTTGGTATTGGACCTGAAGATGCCCCTAGATGGATTGTGCAGTGCCAGGGCATTGTTGCCTCGCCAGAAGTTAGTACCTGTGAGACTGCTGAATCCCTCGGGCAGTGATTGCAATATACAAGCCGGAACGGAGCGAGCAGCTGCGATGTGACATCATGCATTGGACTGGTGGAGCCAGCCCCATCGCAAGACCTGGGGCCCCAGCTGAAAGACTTAATGAAGAGGGTGACTGCATTTGACCGGAGAGTAACTGGAGAGTCAGACATCTACTCGATTGTTATTAGTCAGTTTTCAGTCAAGGGAACGGCAATTATAGTCATGCCAATTGAGCGCTTCCATCGCATTGATACCAGAGACGCCCGACCTATCCGGCAACCATCAAGACATGTTCCTCTGGCAAAGCAAGCAGAGGTATGTGACATGCTGCAGGACATGAGATCTAGGGGAATCATTGAAAAGTCTGATAGCCTTTGGTGCTCCCCTGTAGTCCTGGTGAAGAAAAAGAATGGTGAAATTTGCTTCTGCATGGATTACCAGAAGTTGAACGCTGTCACCCAAAAGACTGTTTTCCCTTTACTCGGATTGACGACACTCTGGATATTCTTGCTGGTGCCCAGTGGTTCTCGACTTTGGACTTGAAATCCGGGTACTGGCAGGTGGCTCTGGGTCCCAGAGAGAAGGAGAAGACTGTATTCTCAACAGGCCAAGAGCTTTGGCAATTCACAGTTGTGCCCTTTGGCCTCTGTAACTTGCCAGCCACCTTCCAGCACCTCATGGAGTCAGTGATGAGGGGCCTGACTTACAACGCTTGCCTGCTATACCTGGACATCATCATGACTGGCAGCAGCTTCGAAGATCATATGGAGAACCTTTGCAAGGTGTTTCAAAGGTTACAGGCAGCCAATCTGAAGTTGAACACAAAGAAGTGCCAACTATTCAGCAAGGAGGTTCACTACTTGGGCCACATAGTTTCTCCCGCAGGGATAGCCACAGAGCCGGAGAAGGCTCAGGCTGTTAGAGACTGGCCTCACCTGAAAGATAGACAGCAGTTGTGCAGTTGTGCAGTTTCTGGGTCTGTGCAGCTACTACCACCGGTTTGTCAGAGGCTTCTCCAACATTGCAAAGTCTCTCACTTGTCTGACTGAAGAACACCAGCCTTATATGTGTACTGAAGAGGCCCAAGGTGCATTCCAGGCACTTAAGTCAGTGCTCCGCAGTGCCCCTGTTTAGCATTCCCACAGCCAGACTGTGATTTCGTCATGGACACTGATGCTAGCAACAGTGGGATTGGAGGCATACTATCCCAAATCCAAGACGGACAGGCTCTCCAAGGATGAAAAGAACTACAGTGTTACCCGTCGTGAGCTCCTGGCAGTAGTAAAGGTGCTTGAGCATTTCCATGAGTACCTGTACGGTCGACCACTGCAGCTCAGACCTGACCACTCCGCCCTCATCTGGCTGTTAAGCTTCAAAATCCTAGAGGGCCAGATAGCCTGTTGGATCCAGAGGCTCCAGGAGTACAACTTTACCTCAGAACACAGAAAGGAAGAGCCACTCCAATGAGGATGCATTGTGGCTATGGATTACTTTACAAAGTGGCTGGAGGTGTACACGATCCCTAACCAAGAGGCAAAAACAATTGTGGACTGCCTTGTGGAAGAACTGTTCTGCCGATTTGGAGTGCCTTTAGAACTGCACAGCGATCAGGGCAGAAACTTCGAGTCCAGTCTAATGAAAGAAAAGCTAGAGCAACTCGGAGTGCACATGACACACATGGTGCCTCTACACCCAGAATCAGATGGCATGGTCGAGAGGTACATTAAGACCCTCGAAGAATATCTGAGGAAAGTCTTTGCCAACCACCAGAGGGACTGGGATATCAGGGTGCCTCTATTTTTGCTGTTCTTCACCAATATGATGCTAGCTAGTTTGGCCTTTGGCAGAGAAATGCGCCTTCCGTGCAACCTGATTTTTGGAAGTCCCCTGGATCAGGACCCTTAGTAATTGACTATGTGGAGAACCTCGTGAACCATCTTCACCATGTACATGGGCTGACCCATTAGCACATCTAGGTAGTGAGTGACTGGATGAAGACCCGGTACGGCTGGCAAGCCAAAGCCTAGGGTTCCAGCAAGGTGATTTTGTGTGACTGTATTGCCCGACCCAGACCAAGGGGCACTGCCCCAAGCTACAACAACCATGGCAAGGACCATACTGCGTGGTCAAAAGGATAAATGATGTAGCCTAACGCATCCTGAGGCTGCCCCATGGGAAGATGCTGGTGGTGCACTCCGATCATTTGGCCCACTGTGATAGTGCTGTTCGGTGCACACGGTGCTGAAGGGGGGAAGTGTAACATTGGTGTAGCTTCTATGGAAAAACCTTCCCATAGACTAGAAACTCTGTGGCATGAAATCATGTCATCATGAGTAACAGAGTTGAAAAAGGTTAAAGTTGAAAGATTGTGTAATAGAAGAGTTTAATAAGTGTAGTTGTGCTAATTCACTTATGTGAGCCATAGCTGTTGTAAATTAAAGAGAAAATAAATAATGGAAAATTTAATACTGTTACAATATGAATGGATTAGTGACATCTGTGATAATTCTCCAGAGATTAAGCTCCTCATTGGAATGGACGTGTATGCTAAGACACTTACAGGAAATGTTGTTCACTTGAAGAGTAGGCTCTTGGCAGTGGAAGCAAAACTGGGATGAACTTTGGCTAGCGAAAGGCACAACCAATCTCTTGATATCAGTTTGAGTAAACTTAACCATTTCAATGGCTTATGATGATGTACAAACCATATCTGAATTTTGGAACCTCGAGACTGTTGGCATCTACGACAAAATAAAATCCAAATCGATTAAGGAAATAAAACAGAATCTTCTCAGAACTGAACTCTGAAAAGACAAATTAATGGCCATTATGTAATAAAGCTCCCCTGGAGAAGCAGTCATCCAGGGATAAATTGCAACAAACATATTGCTGAGAAGAGACTCAAGTCTAATACTGAAAAGCTCAGAAAAATGAATCTCTTTGCCAGTTATATTCTGATTTTCATAGACTGGCAAAGGGAGGGATTCATAGTGGAACTTTTGAATGAAGAAATGGAGAAGCCATTATCTCCCCCATCTGGTAATTAAATTTTCAAGTTTGAAACTCCTGTTAATCGAGTATTTGAAGCATCATGTAAGACAGATGAAGGCATTTCCTTGAATGTATGCTTAGAGACGGGGCCTAATCATGTCCAGTTAATTTTGGAAATACTCATGACGTTGCGAGAAAATATTATTGGAGTTACATAAATGCTAAGGCTTTCACGGCTGGCATTGCTAATTCCATTATCCAGTAGTTCTATTTTCCAACGTTTCACCGAAAACTTCGTCCGGCATCCCTGAGGAAAGAATGCATAATGGAATTATTGGAGTTACTTCAGATATTAGGAATGCATTTCAAATGATAGAGGTTGTAACAGAAAATTGCAACTATCTGCATTCTCTGTGGTGGGAAAATGATGGTACAAATAAAATTAAAGTTTACGGACATTCAGGAGTGATCTTCAGAAGAACCTCTAGTACATCCTAGAACATGTATTAGAACACCATCTCTCCAACGTCCAAAAGCAAGACAGGTTGATAGCTCACAAATTGATGGAGTCCATGTATATTGACAAGTGTGCTGTGTCAGTCACTTCGAGAGAAGAGTATGATATATTTCAACTAAGAGTATTAAGTTACTGAATGATGCAGAGATGCAATTTAGAAATTGAGAATGTTCAGCAGAAGACATCTTGTCCATTGAAGAGAGTAAAAGTGAGAATGCATACATCACAAAAGTTTTAAGTTTACAATGGAATAGAAGACTATATAGCTTTCCACTCTTAGAATCTTCAATCCCTGAACCCAATTCATCCTATTAGGGGCTCTTTCTTGTATTATTAAACACTGCCTCAAAATATTTTGATCTTGCATTAATCTTATTCTGTACCAATATTTTAATATCCTTTCCACAATCATTCCCGTACTTCCCAACCTTCTCATTTCCATTATTACTGAAATGAAGCTTTTAGTCTCTAAGTTTGTTTTTATTTTAGATTCTTGTTGCTTCACTGTTAACAGCTTCAGTTTTTTCATTGAATTGTGTACAATATTGAAGATTGGCCTTTATTTATAGATTCTTCCAAAATTAGTTTGAAGGCTGTACTGCATCACAATGGCAATGAACTGCCATCTGTTCCTGTGGCCCATGCAGTTGGTATGAAAGAAACACATGAAAGTACAAGAGGTAGAATCGCAACTGAAAAATTCAATGCCACAGCCAGGATTTGAACCACAGACCGTCCGGTCACTAGGCGGGCACTCTAACCATTAAGCTACTCTCACAGTGGCTGTGACAGTCGGTGGTTCAAATCCCAGCTGTGGCATTGAATTTTGCAGTTCCGATTCTACCTCTCAAACATAGCCCACACACGGCTTGTGTGTTTAAAAACACTAACTACAAGTTTGTTGGCATAAATAAAAATAATAATTAATACAAAAATATGTTACTGATTCTAGAAGTTATGAAATACAAGGAACATAACTGGTGCATTTGTGATGATTTAAACGTTATTGGACTTCTCCAAGGATTACAGAATGGATTCACAAAATTCTGTTGTTTCCTGTGCCAGTGGGATAGTCGAGTTAATGAACAACACTACATGGTCAAAAAATGGCCCAAGAGAGAAGAATTCCAACCGGGAAAGCAGACTATAAAACACAAGCAATTGGTGGACCTTTTAAATGTGTATCTCCCACCTTTTCATTGGTCCACAGATAAGACAATTGCTTAAGAATTCACATTTTCATGCTAAGCAGAATCCTGCTGAACTTGCTGTGTGGTTGTCATTCAAAGAAGTGGTGAATAGGTTTCTGGGTAACAAAAAAATTACAAAAAAGTACTTCTCAATGATAAATAACTACAAAAACTTAGGATGTAGGATGTCATGAAAATGCATTTTCTACATTTGCACCCGGACCTCTTCCCTGAGAATTTGGGTGCATTTAGCGAGCAAAGGGAACATTTTCAGCAAGATATACTACAAATGGAATGTAGATATCAAGGTAGATGAGATCCTTCTATGATGAGCAACTTTTATTGATTTCTTCAGCAGGAAGATCTATCTTTGCAAAGAAAATCCCATAGAAAAATCTTCCCAAATGCTTTAGGATCTGGAGCCTAAGGATAATGTGCTAGTAAATTCTGCATGTAATGTTTATTTTATGTATGATAGGTGAATAAGAACTTCAAATTTCCAATTTTTTTCAAAATTGTATCAGGTGAATCCAACCAAATCCTTGATGCAACAAAATTACAAAATTCCTCAAGACCTACCTTACTAATGCTATTTCAGAGCATACGAGATATAGAGATCTGATATTTCTACAGAATGTTAATGCATTCTTTGAGTGTGCTACTTTGTTTTGATGATACAAATTTAATAAAATAAAAAAAAATGTGACTTTCTTAATGAACCTCTGAAATTTAAAAAAAATCAACATTTTACTATTTTTTTTTTAATTATGTACCACAGAAAACTAAATAAAGAAAATTTTATGTAATCACTGTATTATCTGAATTGTGTGATATAAATTTTATGCACATAGGCCTAGTATTATCTGCACTAATATAGTGCTAGTAAGATACAAATTGACAACATCCCTTAATAAGAAAGGGTACCATAACAAAAACAGATGACAGATTTGAAATGAGCTTCAGTATGAACATTCAAGAGCTACAGTTTAATTTACTGCTATTGTGTAATTATTCCAATAGTTCAACAGTTATTAGTTATTATTATTTATTTATGCCAACAAACTTACTGTTGGTGTTTTTAAACACACAAGCCGTGTGTGGGCAAAGTTTACCAGGAGAAATACGAACTGGCTTGAGAATTTAATGCCATTCTGGCAGTTTGTCACAATAGCTCAGTGATTAGAGCGTCCGCCCGGCAAGCAGAAGGTCTGTGGTTCAAATCCCAGTTGTGGCATTGAATTTTTAAGTTCCAGTTCTACCTCTTAAAGTTATTAGTTAACTTAGAAAAGGTATACTCAAGCTAAAGCATACTCTAGCTTCGTTTTAGTACTATACAAGCGCTACAAAGGGTTTAAACTTATTGTCAACTTAATAACTAACTTAATACGAGGGTCCTTCAATAAATAACCAAACTAATTTAATTTTATTTAAATAAACCGCCCTGGAGCACCATGGCTGCTAGTGGTGGAAAGGTGAATCCTTCCTCTAGCAGTGCTGTGAGTGCCAGTCATGCAGAGTGAATCAGTTGGGAGTTAGAGCCCGATACTTGAGGTCGTGTTTACTGCACCCACCATGGAACTGAAGTTGCAGCACTGCGCATCAATAAAGTTTTGTGCTCTGTTAGACAAAACTCCTACAGAAACCTTTGAAATGGTGCAGCAAGCATACAAGGACCAAGCTTTAGGCAAAACACAAGTCTTTGAGTGGTATAAACGTTTCAAAGGGGGTCATGAAGACCTTCAAGATTCTCCGCACCCTGAAAGACCCGTAACAGCAAAAGCGGAAGTCAACATTAACACAATTGACGTAATTGTGCGAGAAGATTGTTGCATAACAATTTTGAAAGTTGCAGACATAATGCATTTGTCTGTTGGAATTGTAGGCGACATAATTCGCAATGATCTTGGCTATCGAAAAGTTGCAGCGAAATAGGTACCGCACATGCTGAAGGACGAACAGAAGGCTCACTGCGTCATGATGTGTCAACAATGGCTCAGAAGGTTACGATGGGAGCCAGACTTTCTGAATAGGGTCATCACTTGTGACGAGAGTTGGTTCCACCATTATGACCCGTTAACAAAACAGGAGAGTTTGCAGTGGAAACATTGATCGAGCCCTAGGCCTAAGAAAGCAAACGTTCAGAAAAGTGCAGGAAAGGTCATGCATCTCGTATTCTTTGACAAACCGGGCATTCTGTATGATCATGTTGTAACTAATCAATGCACAGTAACTGCTGCTTGCTATTGTGACATACTGAAGGGGCCACTGAAGAAAAAAATCGCCGAAAAGTGACCAGATCTCACAAGGAGAGGATGGATCTTGCATCAGGATAATGCTCCTGCTCATCGAGCTCTTGCAACTCAAGATGTCATCGCAGAAATGGGCATTGAGATCATGCCTCATCCACCTTATTCTCGGGATCTCGCACTATGCAATTTTCACCTCTTCCCTAAAGTGAAACAGGAGCTTCGTGGTCACCATTTTCAAAGTGATAAGGAGTTGAACAATGTTGTCATGGGTATCCTGAACAGACAGTCCAAAAATGGGTTCAATGAGTGTTTTGAACAATGTAGTAAATCATTGGAATAATTGTATTTCATCAGAGGGAGAATACTTTGAAAGTGTGTAGGTAAATGTTAGTGAAATAAAGCCATTATGTGTTAATTAAAAAATTACTTGGGTTATTTATTGAAGGACCCTCTTATATAAAGTTTCTCAATAGATATACAAATAAAACTTACAACTTAAGTGTGTGTTCATTTAAATGGACTCAACTTTAGCTCCGTACCACCCTTTGACTAGAGCAAGGTGCACTCCGACAGTTAGCTAGCCCAGGTAAAAGTAACACACACAGTGCTTTACATCTCTAGGAGAGGCATATGATGCAGACTGAGAAGAAGGCTACATTGCTGAACTGAATATGTTGCTATTAAGCTTCAAGGTGCATGGTCCTAAGCTGTCACATGTTCCAATTGCAATTTATTTATTTATTTATTTATTTATTTACTTATTTATTTATTTATTTATTTATTTATTTATTTATTTATTTATTTATTTATTTATTTATTTATTTATTTATTTATTTATTTATTTATTTATTTATTTATTTATTTATTTATTTATTTATTTATTTATTTATTTATTTATTTATTTATTTATTTATTTATTTATTTATTTATTTATTTATTCATCCTTAGATCAAATACATGATATTGGATATATCAAAATATACAAAATATTAACATCATTTCTTAAGTATTTTAACAAGTATAATAAATTACACACCCAGAAGGGGTTCACAGAAAAGTATTTACAAACTCTTCAACTGAGTAAAAACAATGTTGCAATAGCAGATGTTTCACCTTGCGCTTAAATGCAGTTTCTGAGGTGGTAAGTTTAATATTATTGGGTAACTTGTTATATAAGGTAATTCCAGAGTGTCTTACACTTTTGCTGAATAGTGAAGTATTATGTGTAACCGTGCTCAGTTTATGCCTATTTCTAGTGAGATAATTATGTTTTTCAGAGTTTGTATGCAAATAAACCAAGTGTTTTCTAACAAACATCATGACTTCTAGTATATATAGACAAGGAAGTGTGCTGCAGATGGTGGTATTAATGCTGTATGTTGCATTTTTTTCTTCTATTGACTGTTGTGGCAGTCTAGTCAGTTCTTTAATGCATTGTTGTCACTTTTAATTTGGTTTAAATTTCATTTGACTGTTTAGCTCATGGCCTGATAATTTAACAGTTACCTGATAATTTATGCCCATTGGTCAGTGTTGCCAATTGAATTCACAAGACCTTGCTTGGCAAAAATATAATTAAGGTTATTTAAGATATTCCATAAGTAGTTAATTTTTAGATTTTTATTAGCTCTTGTATTATTCACTAAAATAGTCAAACCAAATCTAACTCGAGGTTGTATTATTCAGAAAAAATAACGAGCGACCGCAAGTCACAAGTGATTTTGTCTAAGTTAGATGTTGGTTGTCTGAGATTACTTATGATAACTGAGTGGTGAGTTCTCTTAACTATTTCTCGAGCATGGTACAGAAAAGGTGACTGTGAATAAATTTTGTTTATAATCGCAATAATTTTTTTCGTTTTACACTGTAAGCACACCAGCTAATTAATATCATAATACATGGAGATTTACATATTGGTGCCAGAGTACTGAGGGTGAATGATTAGGTACGTAGAGAACACTGAGGGAGAATTAACTCTTTCCTGAAAATTTTCCATATATATGTGTATAATCTAAATAAACTATCAAACATTTTTTACTGTTATTCTCCATAGCTATTAACAAAAGGTATTGATCCTAATGTTAAGTTTGCCATACATGTTCTAAATTTTGATTATTGTAATATTTTTCTTGTAAAGTGGGACATACCATCACCATCACCACCGCCACTGCCACTGCCACCACCATCGTCATTGCCACCGCCAGTGCCGCCACCATCGCCGCCACCACCACCACCACCACCACCACCACCACCACCACTGCCACTGCTACCGCCATTGCCATCGCCGCCGCCGTATTCCAAACTCTTTCAATATTTCAAAGAGTTGTTCCCTGTTTATGCTGTTATAAGCTTGTTTGCAGTCTGCATATAATTGATGAATATCTACATTGTATCCATAAGCTTTCTCCAATATAATTCTTAGGCTAAAAACTTGATCATTTACTGATCTTCCTTTCTGAAAGCCACTGTGATAGTCTTCAAGTATCTCCTCAACATATGGTTCAAAGTATCTTGCAAAAGTATCGGTAAATATTTTATAGATTATGTTTAGCGATGTCTAAATATTATGTCTCTATAATTATTGCATTTTAACTTGTCATTCTTCTTGTATATAGGGTAGATAATTGCTGTGTTACAGTCTTGGGGGCTCAGAGTTCCATATCTTCTCTATTAGTTGATGTAATTTAGCCCACAATACACTTTCTCCATTTTTATTAATTCTGATGTAATCTGATATTCTCCTGGAGCTCTATTATTTTTCATTTTTCTTATTACTGCATTTTCCATCCATGCAGTTGCTGGTTTAATTTCACATTCAGGTCCGTAATACACTTTCTCCATTATTGGTTCTATATTATCGGATTTAGAGGTCCATGAACTATTCTAACACATCAGTATTTGTTTTTCTTCAGCTACAATGTCTCCATTTTTGTTCATACACAATGTAGTTCTCAGTTGGAATCCATTTATCTGTCTTATCCTCTCATAGAATTTTCTTAATTCATATTTACCAAATTTATCTTATAAGTCTTCTATTTTTTGTTCTTCATTATTTCTTTTTTTCTTTTTACAAAGATTCTTTGTCACACTTCGTTTTTCTTTAAACACTCCTTCATTTGCCCTGATATAACACTGTAACATATTCATATGTGCCTTATTTTGTTCTAATGCTGTTTTACATTTGTCATACCAGTTGTTCCCCTTCTTTTTTGGTAGTTCTCGTAATATCTCACTAGCAGCACTTTTAATTTAAAGCAGGACATATACCTATGCAAATTAAATTAAAAACTAAACCCCGGCGCGATAGCCCATGAAGGGCCAAGGCCTACCACCCAGTCGCTGCGTCCCCCACCTCTGCCCACTACAGGTGTCATTTGTGAAGTGCAGTACTGGAGGGTGGGATGTGGTCAGCACCCCGAGCCCTCCCGGCCAGTTATGCAGTCTTCTCGACAATTATGCAGATACTGTCTTATAAGTCATGTAGTTTTTTAAGAAAAACAATTACTTAAAATGTGTCCTGACAAGCAATTAACTAATCTTCAAAGTATGGACCACTAGATTTTATGGTCTTGAGCCATCTTTCAGCAAGGTTTATTATCCCACGATGGTAGCAGTCTCTGGTTTTTGATGCAAAGAATTCGGCGAAACCCACTTGCACTGCTTCAGTGTTGTCAAAATTCCTTTCACATAGAAAATGGCCATGGATCGAAAAAGATGATAATCTAATGGTGCAAGATTAGGGCTGTATGCTGGGTGTGGTAGCAGTTCGATTCCTCCCTATTCTGAATTTTTTCCATGGTTTGTACAGTATGGGTTCTTGCATTGTCCTGTTGCAATAGAACTCTTATTTCAGTTAACTAATGCTGGGTATTCCAGTCTCAAAATTTCATGAACTCATTCCAGTTGTTGAGAATGAAGATCCGCATTAATTGCCTGCCCGTTTGGAACAAACTCCCAGTGAATCACACCTTCAAAATTCCACCAGACACACAATATTACTTTGGGACCGAACCAATTTTTTTTAACGATGACTTTGGCAGGTTGGCGGGGATCAAGCCACTGTTTCGAGGCATCAAGGTTTCAGTAATATACCCATTTTTTATCACAAGTGACAACTCTCCTGACAAATCTATCATCCATGGGATTACGGATAAGCTGACGATAGATATTCACTCTATGTTGAGCCTGTTGAGATGTCAGTTCATGAGGTACAGATCTTCAGCTTCTGTATGATTTTCCAAGTTTCTTAATGAGATGATGTATGGTATCTCTTGATGCACTAAGTTCTTCTGAAAGCCTATGGGTACTTTTTTCCTGATTTTCTCGCAAAACTTGGCGTGTATCCTCAATATTCCACACTTCAGGTCTTCCAGAACATGGTCAATCTGTAGTGTTTTTGTCTTCATTGTTGAAACGCTGCAACCATCATTGTGCCACATGCTCACTAATGACTCCTTCTACTTCACATACTCTTTGAGCTGTGGCAGCGGCTTTATAATCTTGCTTCCAGTGGTGCTTTAGAGGGACTCTAAGTTCAAACTTTGTTATCTCTATTTTGTAATTGTTTATTAACAACTGAAGACTGATACATGCTCGCAATGTATGCAACACTAGCCATGGCATCCTGTCAATAGCATTGCCAAACCAAAGAAACCCAATAAATTTTCCAAAACACCAAAATCAAAAATCTGACATTACTTATGAGACAACCTAACATAATAATGGTTGCAGTTAATGGCTGTTCTCCAACAAAACAATAGCCCATGCCGAACTATAGCTATAACTATAGGATAAAAAGCACATATGCAGTATAGATCATGATAGAGAAGTATGAAATATGGATGCAAAATCACACTGCCCAAATAATACAAAAAAATACGAGGAAACAGCAAGATGAATATCATGTGTTAGAAACAGGATTCAAACACAATGTCACTCCCTCTTTGCTTACTGTAGATTTTAAAGACACATGATCCAACTCTGACTGAAGCATTACAACACTGGTGACCCCCCCCCAGGGGGGCCTACTACGGTAGGTCCGGGTTTGGCGCACCTGGGGCTCCAAGCCTCTCACCATCATTTCACCCCCTCCATCTTCATTAACTGTGTCACGTGTAGCTGTTTTTGACCGCTACTTTTCATCACCCTCTTCCTCTTCTAGGTTTATTATGATTATTAGTTAGGCCTTAGTTTTATAACTCCTGTCTCACCAGTAGGGATCTTTGCTATCTCCGTGGTCCTGTCCCACGGTTTTCGGCGCGGCCTCCGATTTGTGTGCTCTTCGGAGGTCTCAGGCGCGAAGGTTAGCCTTAGGTGCGGAGCCCGTCCACACGTCATGTACATTCACATAGCTCCTTGAGGGCACGGCCGCTGTTAATTTCCCGACGGCCGCGTGTCGTCGGGTTAGTATCACCGGCCGGACGTGTTACCGCTGTCGGAACCCCGGTGTAATCAACCCGAAGTCCCCTGAATCCACGCTGAGTTCGTTGAGGCAGCGTGTCCTAAAGCGGGGAGCCATAGGCGGTTATTCCTGTGGTGGGGGCATAAAGCCGGGGTGTCTCGTGGTGAACGGTTTTCCCATGCGGACAAGCAGTGGAGATCGGAGGGTAGTCCCTCTGAAGTACGCCTTGAGGTCAGTCATGGAGGGGTCTCCATGGCGACACAGACCGTGGAGATCTTGGTGTCTTCCTTTTCATTGACCCCCGGATGGCAGGCTGACGCCGACGGTTCCGGATGGGGTCCAATTCATTATGCATCCGCGCATATTGACCCTTTCTTAGTTTTGACTTTGGCCTGTGACGGAAAAACGATAAAGGACCTTAGCCCATTTTATATAAAACGGGAAGTCGACCGAATGTGTGGCCCGGTTAAGAACGCGACCAGAGTTCGAGGCGGTACGCTGTTGATCGAAACCAACACGGCAGACCAGACCCAGGCACTATTAAAAGCGAGTTTGTTGGGATCCTACCCAATTCGGGTAGCCCCACACAAATCGCTCAATACATGTAGGAGTTATTACCACCTCCAGTCTGGACAATCTGTCGAACGATGGGATTACCACCTGCCTCTCCGACCAGCGTGTGTGTCAGGCTTACCGTCTTACTCGAAAGCAGGATGGCAAGGATTTACCTTTGCGCACGGTGTTTCTGACGTTCAAAGGAACTAAATTGCCCGAGTATATCTTTTGTGGCTACGAACGTGCCGCCGTACGCCAGTATGTGCCGAACCCCATGCGATGTTTTAGGTGCCAACGGTTCAGCCATACTAAGACCTTGTGTAATAATCCTGCTATCTGTGAGCGTTGTGGTTTACCAGCCCATGAGGATACGACATGTACACGGGATCCTCTATGTGTGAACTGTGGAGGGAACCATTCATCCAGCTCGCGTCAGTATGCGAAGTTTTTGGATGAGAAGCGTATACAGGAATTGCGCGTGAAATAACATCTCACGTTTCCAGAAGCGCGTCGTCGCTTTGAGCAGCTGAAACCTACTACCACCACAGGTTATGCCTTAGCTGACCGACGCACTCCTGCCAGCAACGTAGCAATTCAGCACGTTCCTGTGTCAGATGCTTCCACATAGACTGACCTACTTGCGAGAACCCCTTCACTGTCTCGTGCCAAACCTGCACCGGCTACTACATCTACAGTGGTGCAGACACCAGCTCACAAGACACCTAGTCGCAGCCAGCCTGTTGACAGCCATTGTTCTAGACCTACTGGTCGCGCCAGCAGTCGCACATCGTCCATGAAGTCCCGCTCTCGTTCCGCGAGCCGCCGGGGATCTTCAGATTCCCGAACGTCGGCGGAGTCACCAGACGATGACGAAATTCACCTACCCCGTCCGAAGTCGGTTAAGGTAAAGATGAAAAAGGAAAAGATGAAGACCAATCACTAATTATTATTCTTTACCATGGAAATAATCCCATGGAATGTTAATGGGTTCCGGGCACGAATTCCGGACATACAGCATCTCCTTTCGCAGCACTCTCCATCAATCGTCTGTCTACAAGAAACACACTTGCACCCTAACCACGCGTTACATCTTCGTGGTTTTTCGGCATTTAGACATGACTCTGCAGCTGATAGGCGAGCAACCGGGGGTGTTGCTATTCTAGTGGCGCATGACATCTCTGCCACCAGTGTGCCACTTAACACGCCCCTGCAAGCTGTAGCGGTTCGTGTACAGCTGCAGAGCCTTTGTTTCTCCCTTTGCAATGTCTTTCTGCCACCGGTCAGTGTCGTACACGAGAACGATCTTCGGGCTCTCTTGGCACAGATTCCGCCACCGCTCATCTTTCTCGGCGATCTGAATGCCAAGCACTCTCACTGGGGCTCCGGCACTGACGATGCCCGTGGGTGCCTTGTAGCAGACGTTTGCGATATGTCCGGCCTAGTCCTATTAAGCACTGGCGTGCCTACTTACTTATCATCTACCTATGGTACACACTCCGCGCTTGACGTTTATTTTAGCAGCCCGTCACTGGTACCTCTACTGGTTTGGTCGGTACTTTCCGATTTATTTGGCAGTGATAATTACCTCATTAACATTCACCCAGGGCCGTATTTACGTAAGGGCAAACCGGGCAACTGCCCAGGGCGGCACATTTTATGGGGCGGCAAAATTACTGGAAAGCTCCACCAAAAGGAAAAAGAAAAAAATAAATAGACATGAAACATCAAGTTCCTTTTGATTCTGGATAAATTGATTGAAGAACTGGACAACAGAGTTTCTTCCTACAAGGAATACAGTGAACCATTTATGTTTTTGACAAATCTGAAGATGCTTAGCCCACTTGAAATTCAGGAAGCATCATCCAGACTTCAGAAAGTCTACAGTTCGGATCTTGAAGATTCAGCATTTGTACTTGAATGCTTACACTTCAGAAGCTACATAGAAAAGAATGAAAATGAGACGCACTCTCCTACACAGCTGTAAGGTAACTGTCTAGAGAGTGTTTATCCAAACTTAAACATAACTCTACAACTATACTTGAGCACTCCTGCTTCCAACTGCTCAACTGAAAGATCATTTTCTGCTCTAAGACGCATAAATAAATAAGAACATCACAAGTGAAGGATCGTCTTAGTTATCTTGGTGTTGTTGCAATTGAATCTGACTTAACAGTGAAAATGGACTATAACTAACTCATAAACTTGTTTGCAAATGACAAGGCAAGGAGGAAACCTCTTGTTATTTAAACAGCATATGTTTTGACATCTAATATGGGGTGATGCCTCTTTAGTGTAAGTTCTTTCTATTAAGATGTTCCTACTTAAATTTTAATAACCTCACTTTTGGTGTTTGCCACTCATACTTAAGTATCCAGTAAGTAGTGAAATCATTCTCTATGTTGTGAAAATTTAATCGTATGTATGGCATGTTGGGGGGGGGGGGGGCAGCAATTTTTTTTTTGTCCAGGGGCGTCAGAGATCCTAAATTCGGGCCTGCATTCACCTATCGGGCCACTATTCTGTGCCAACACTCTATCCTCATTGGGTTATTTCCAAGGCTGACTGGGGGAAATTTCGTTCCCTCATTTACCTTACCGACGGTGGTTTTACCACCATTGACTACAGGGCGGAGTATTTAACTTGCTCCATCCTACGGGCAGCGGATTCCAGCATTCCTCGAGGTTCATCTACACCACGTCACGTTCCTGTGCCTTGGTGGTCCGAGGACTGCCGTTTGGCTATTAAAGCACGCAAGCGTGTTTTGCGTATCTTTACATTAATCCTACGGAGACGAACTTTGTCACTTTTAAGCGTGCTCGTGCTATACTTCGAGACGCGAAACGCAAATCGTGGGAAAAGTATGTATCTTCTCTTTCCCGTCGAAGTTCGGCGCAAAAAGTGTGGACTGCTGTTCGGCGTATGTACGGCAAGTGTCGCCGGATGATCATCCCCGGTCTTGCCGTACAAGGCTCCCGTTACACCAGCGAGCAGGACATCGCCGACGCCCTTGCCGAGTCTTTCGCCTGTACTAGCCAAACCCAAAGCTATGATAGAGCGTTTTTAGCTATCAAGGAATCTGCGGAGCAGATATGTCTTAGTTTTAACAGTGCCCAAGTGAACCGTACAACGCACCATTTACCGAAGCGGAGCTGGCGCATTCTTTGTCCCTAGCAAAGAATTCTTCTCCCGGTCCTGATGACATCCACCGCGAAATGCTTCATCTTCCGCCTGCGGCTCTTTCCTTCATGTTGAGCATCTGGCTTCAGCGGGTTTTTCCGTCGTTCTGACGAGAGGGTATTGTCATCCCTATCCCTCGACCAGGAAAACACCGGACACTTCCCTCTAGCTACCGCCCTATTTGCCTGATGAGTGTCGTCTGCAAGACCTTGGAACGGATGATTAACACTCGCTTAGTGTGGTGGCTAGAGACGAATAACCTGCTGAGTAATGATCAGTGCGGTTTTCGTCGCCATCGCTCCAGTGTCGACAATCTGACGCGCATCGACGTCTACATAAAGAATGCGTTTCTCCTGAAGCAGCATGTCGTGGGTGTCTTCTTTGATCTGGAGAAGGCCTACGATACTACTTGGCGCTATGGCAATCTCCGTACTCTGCACGGTTATGGTTTGCGTGGTCACTTAACCGTTTTTCTTTTTAACTTTTTACTCATTCGCCGTTTTCGTGTCCGTATAGGCAACACGCTAGAGAAGACCCAGGAGAATGGTGTACCCCAGGGAACGATCGTGAGTGTCACAATTTTTGCAGTTGCCATTAATGGCATCACTGGTCTTGTTCGTAGCGGTATCCCGATGTCGCTATATGTTGACGACTTTGCGATCTACTATCGCTCTTGCAGTTTAGAGCACATCGAGCGTCAACTGCAGCTGACCATAACCTCCATCGCCGAGTGGGCGTTACGCACCGGCTTTCGACTGTCCCCTACGAAAACAAGGTGTCTCCACTTTCACCAACTGCGAGGAGTACACCCTCCTCCTGATCTTCATTTACGTGACACACGTCTTCCTTTTGTTCCACACCTTAAGTTCTTGGGCCAACACCTCGACAGCAAACTCACATGGGAGCACCATATCCGCCATCTTCGGGCTTCCTGCGATCGTTCGCTTCGGATACTGAGGGTCTTATCTGGGGCATCTTGGGGCGGCGATCGCAGCGTCATGTTGAGGTTGTATTGCTCACTGGTTCGGTCCAAATTAGACTACGGCTGTTTTATTTATGGCGCGGCGTCTGCGTCTAAACTCCGGCTTTTAGACACAGTACACCACACTGGTATCCGTCTCGTTATTGGGGCTTTCCACACCAGTAGAATCGATTGTATGCTGATTCTGTCGAACCTCCACTGTCTGTTCGACGCTCTTTGTTATTTTGTTCTTACGTGGCAAGGCTGGCCGCTCATCCAGGTCATCCTTCCTATCCTGTTGCGTCCAGACCTCGCGCACTGTTATATGCGAAATACAACTATCTCCTGTCCAAGTGGTATCCGGTTTCGAGAACTGCTTGCCGCACACGCCCTTCGACTGCCAGCCGTAGAGCCTAATTCACTTGGCCGATGTCCTCCCTGGCAACTTCAGCGTCCACTTTTTAACCTTGAGCTTTCGGGCTGTGCGAAGATAGCTACCCCTAATTCCGTGTTTCGCCAACTATTCACGGAACTACTGGGCCGATACCGGACTTACTCTCCGGTATTTACCGACGGCTCCAGATGGGTAGTTCGACGGGTTCCGCTTTTATAAACAACGGTGACGCTCATTCGTACCGCCTTCCAAACGCCAGTTCAGTTTTTACCGCCGAGCTGTTTGCCATCTTTTATTTTTTACTTTTTATCTGTAGTTCAGGTCCTGGAAGTTTTATCGTCTGCTCAGACTCCTTGAGTGCTCTTCAGGCCCTACAGCGGTTTCTCGGCACCTCGACTTTAATTGTTAAAATTCAGACACTGATCTCTCAGCTACTGTTTCGCGGATACCAGTTTGTTTTTACGTGGATCCCAGGCCATGTGGGTATTCCGGGCAAGGAGGCGGCGGATGCAGCTGCGAAGTCTGCATGTTGCCTTCCGGAGTATTCCAGCCGCACGCTCCCCTATATAGATGTGCAAAAATATTTGTGTCGCCATCTGTTTGCTCTCTGGCAATAATCTTGGGAAGCGTTATCTGGCACTCAATTACTGGCAATCAAGGACACGGTACAACCCTGGCAGACCAGCTGCAGGGATTCCAGGCGACACTGTTGTCAGTTTTAGGCAACGACCCAGTAGCTGTAAATACAGTGCTGCTGTTTTGTTCCACAATTGATTTTATGAAACAAGTGTAAGATTTTATGTCGGAGATTTTAGCTTTTAGATTGTCTTATCTTTTGGTTTTTTAACGTTTTAGTGTTTCGAGTTTAACTGTTTTTGTTTTGTAGCAATTTTAAGATTCAGTTTTAAGCATTTTAACTGGAACGTTTTAATAGCTGAGTTTAGCTGCTTTTATCTATTTTAAGTTTCGGTTTTTAGTTGTTTTTTAATGAGTGATGTTTTAACACATGACCTTCCGTGAATTTACTTTTGGACTTGGGGCCCTAATGACCAAGTTGTCGACGGGCCCTTAAACTCGATACACTCACACTGGTGACTTTACCACTGTAAGCAGCATGTGCAGCATGTGCAGCATCAATTTAATGTACTGTGTACCCCTCCCACCAGTAAAACATTACTTGAGAGATCAGCCACCCCAATTCACTAGCTAAAACATTGCTGAAAAAATAGTATTATTTGTTTCCTAAAAGTTAGAAGGTAGACACTGAAAATATGTACCTAATAATTTTGGTGTCTATTTGAGCATGTGACACAGTCATTGTTTCTTTACTTTATATTTTGAATTTTCACCTCTGATCTTTTTATCTTTTGTTTTTCAGGTATTGTTTCGTAGAAAATCTAGCAAGAACTGGGAAAATGCCTAATAGCGAATTAGTTGTGCTAGATGAGTGGTTTAAGTGGATTATGTCTAATATGAATCTTAAAGGAGACCTCATTGGTAAGCATAGTTACAAATAAGTAAACAAATGTGAAGTGTAGTAGTCATACAACTTTCTTTACCCATTACCAAGTCAATTTTACCCCAATTGTTTTACATTGTTCATGTAAACTGTGACTCACGCGCTATAAAGGGTTGCTTAGAAATGGTTTCAAATCTAGCAGTGTCAACTGAAATACATGCAAGGTATGCAAACAACTATCATCTATTATATATCGCATGGCCATTTATGCTACTACTGAGCACTTGAGAAAAAATCTGATGAGTTTCTTTACCCATCATAATTTTGGAATGCTGGTCTACAAATTGTTCATGATAAAGCTTGTAGTTTTCTTTGGTTCTTATTAATCATAATGAATACTTAACCTAAGTTATTTTAGTTACATACTATTACAGTACCTACAGGGGCGAACTTTGGTGGGTACAGGAATGGTGACTTTGAGGTTCCTGAGCTACCCAATGTCTGGGGGTTATAGTTAGACCACCTTGTTTCCTGGGGTTATAAATAGCAAGACCTGATTCTCCAGTTGGGATTGAAGCATGAGGCTGACAACCTCATCTTTGGATAAACTACATTACTGTTAGTGAAAATTGCAACACCAAGAAGGAAACGCATTATTGAAATGAAGTTTATACCACAGATTTGGTATATGACAATAAACAAACGAATAGTTTCACAAACCTGTACATGACCTTTCAGCCTGAATAGTCAGTATTTGGTGTAGCCTCCACGTACTACAATTAGTACTGCTAAATGCTGTGGCATGGAATTAAAAAGGTTCGGATTGTAATTATTATTTATTTATGCCAACAAACTTACTGTTGGTGTTTTTAAACACACAAGCCGTGTGTGGGCAAAGTTTAAGAGGCAGAACTGGAACTTAAAAATTCAATGCCATAACTGGGATTTGAACCACAGACCTTCCGCTTGCCGGGCGGATGCTCTAACCACTGAGCTATTGTGACAAACTGCCAGAATGGCATTAAATTCTCAAGCCAGTTTGTATTTCTCCTGGTAAACCACAAAGGCAGTCTCACATCAGAGACAATTACCCCAATGGTGACTTACTATTGTAAGTACTTTATATCCCAGGATTAAATAACCTGAATTGAGACTGCCTTTGTGGTTTACCAGGAGAAATACGAACTGGCTTAAGAATTTAATGCCATTCTGGCAGTTTGTCACAATAGCTCAGTGGTTAGAGCCTCCGCCCGGCAAGCGGAAGGTCTGTGGTTCAAATCCCAGTTGTGGCATTGAATTTTTAAGTTCCAGTTCTACCTCTTAAAGGTTCGGATTGTATTTCTGGGAGATCTCCCTCCACTCAGTTGGTATGCAAGCCCACAAATCATTGACACTGGTGACTGGAGGATCGTGACAAACAAGTTGCCGACCAGCCACATTCCAGACATATTCGATGGGTGACTTGTCAGGTGAACGTGCAGGCCAGGGAAGCAGTGGTACCTGTTGTTCTTTGAAGAAGGCTTGTACATTCCTCGCAACATGTGGACAGACATTTTCCTACTGAAACGAGGCATATGGAGATGCAGTGGGAGTACCTCAGGCTCTAAAACCTCCCTCACGTACCGATTGCTGTTCAAATTGCCCTCAATTTGTAGGAGGTAAGATTGGTTGTTGTAACCAATGGCACCCCAAACCATCACACCGAGTGTTTGTCTGCTATTCCACTCGCCAGTGCAGGCCTCCAGATTGCACTCCCCATGGTACTGTCAAACACAGATATAGCCTTCACTGTAGGACAGGTTGTATTGGGACTCACCTGAACAGACTATACTTTGCCACTCAGCACACCAGTGATGGCATTCACATACCTATTGCAGTCATAGGCACTTGTGGTTTCTGTACAATAGAAGCCAATGTAATGGCATTGTGCAATCCACAGCAGACGGTGATGAATCATTAATACAGACAGATTCACAACTGTTGCAGTGCTCCAGGGTCGAGCTAACACTTTAGATGAAGCTGTGGTCCGTTATGGCCATGCAGACAAAATGGCAGTCATCCCATGTATTGGTCATATTGCGAGATCCAGTACCCAATCTTCACTATGTACAACCCTCTTCTATCCAATGCTTCCACACACATGTCACTGTCATAGCAGCATGCCCTGTACAAGCTGAAATGTAATGGTATGTACAAACCTGCTTCCTGGAGGCCTATCATTCTGCCCTGTTTGAACTCACTCACATACTAATATTGTACCCTTTAGACATCAATGAGGCATATTGGCAGTTGGTTTAATGTTTCTTCCACCTTGTGTAACAGTTCTTCATTTGGTGCAACACTGAACTTGTCAGACAAAACACAACAGAGCTCCGCTCACCCTACATATACCCTATCTCTCAGCAATCCTAATCACTTATCGCTCACACACTATTCTACACATCCACCAAGTTTGGATTCATTCAAAGAATTCTTTCATGCCATTGCAATTTTATTAAACAGTAGTGTATATTGTTCAGAAGCTTAAAGCTTGTTGGGTTAGGAAAAAGATCTTTGTCATGTTCTATAGCTCGTGTCAGCATAGTCAATTTTCATTGGATGCCAGCAGTGCCACTGATTGATTATTGTGCCTTCAGTAGGTATTGGTGTTTCAGCAGATTTTTAATTAATTTATGTATTGCCAAGCTATATACATGTGAATATGACCGGTGTTCAGCCCTGGCTCATTGCCAGTCATATTCATATTCTACAATAATTCCTTAATTCTAACTTATTCCAGCACTTATATCTTATTATTCAACTCTATTTACTGTCCAAATTCATTTATTTTTCACATTATGTAAAAATCTTCCTACCCTCTTACTGTCTTTATAAAGCATTTCAACTATAGATCTATTTCTACTCATATCCAACCATTTCTTATTAATATATTCTTTTCTCCAACCTTCAGTCCCAATACATTTAAATATTATATGTTCTATGTCTTCATTTCCACCACATATAGGACATTAGTTTTGTGGAATGCCCTTCCTTAGACCCTTTAATCTCCATACTCCTGCTTTCATCCATGCAATGCCATCTTTATCTGTCACGTCTATATACTTTTCCCTACCCCATGAATTTTTCATTTGTACATAAAAAATTAAGGATCGGATCTCTTTTCAGCTATCTCACTAAATATGTTTTGTATTTCTATATTGTCAAACCTTTTTCTTGACAGTTTCCAAAAATTATGTGTATTATTTTCTCTTTTCCTCCATACTTCCCCATAACCACTACTTTCCAAGTTATTTCTGAGGCATTCTGCCCAACCCTTATTCTTTAAGCTTTTTTCTTGATATGGTAGGCACTGTTTCAACAGGTTCCTTTCTTCCAAATTCAATATTCTAAACCAGTATTTCAGTGCCCTCTCCATAATCTTTCCCTTACTTGTTACCCTACCCAGTTCTATTTGTGCTACCTGCCTAGCAGTTGCATTTGGTAATCCAAGAATTTCTTTGCTGAAAGTGCTATGCACCTCATCTATGACTTCCCAACTTCCTCCTAATCCCCATACTTCTATCCCATATAACATCTTTGCTTCAACTACCATATTGTATACATTTTCTAGCCATTTAACATTTATATTTATTTTTATTTTATTATTTTAATTATTTATGTTATAATCGGATCTCCAGGTGGGACATCTTTAGGCAAATTTCATCACAACAATTCCAATACTTAAAGAATACTACAATGGAATGCAGGAGGCATGTCCCAGCCTAAAAAACAAGAGCTAATGAAAATATTAAAAGACCAAGATATAGATGTCTTCACAGTACAAGAAGCCAATATATCAGAAGAACAGGAAATATACTTTGAAATGGATCAGTACACTACACATATACTTCCAAAAGCTCGTCAAATAGCAAGTGGTATTCTTACAGGAATTAAAAGAAATATGAAAGCTACTATTCAAATCCAAAAAGCAATGGAAGAACAGGATAAATCAGAAATAGTTAAAATTGAAGTATGGAAAAGTAACTACCACTATAAAATTTACAGTATCTACAATCCTCCAGACAATACACTAAATCTAAATTCTATTCCCATAGAACCCAAAAGTATTTTAATAGGTGATTTTAATGCACACTCCCCTAGGTGGGGCTACAGAGATATAAATTCAGCAGGAAGAGTCATAGAAGACCTATTAAACTCATCAACAATGGAATTAATATTTAATCCAAATGATCCACCCGCTTACCTTCATTATAATGGTTCAGGTACAAATCCTGATCTTCTGATGGTGTCATCTGACATAAGTGACAATACAAAAAGAGAAATAATAGAAGACCCAGGTTCAGGCCACAGAATCACCATAAACTCCATAAGAGGTCTAAAAATAAAAGTAACAAACCAAAAATTAAAACTTCTTGGAATTTTAAAAAAGCAGATTGGTCCAGTTTCCAAAATGAGATAGAAGGGAAGTGTAATATACTGTTAGAATCAGAGTTCAAGTCAACAGATGAAATGAATAAAAAAATTTGTGAAATATTATTGACAGCACCCAAAACACATATCCCCAAAGGAAAGTTAAAGAAATATAGCTACTTTTGGTCTCCATCTTTATCTAAATTAAAACACGAAAGAAATCTAGCAAGAGTCAAAGCCGAAAGAACCAAGTGTCCAGAAGATGTACAAAACTGGAGAAGAAAAGTAGCCATTTTTAAGAAAGAATTAATTACAGCAAAGAGAGCCAGTTTCACAAATTTTGTAGAACATATGGACTATAGGAAAGATGGAAATAAAATATACAAATTCCTTAATAAAGCAAAATTATCAAAAAATACAACTGAACCATTAAAACATAATAACAAAAGCTTAACTACAGATAGGGAAATAGCAGAATCCCTTAACAAGTTTTATGCTCACTCACAAAGAATACCCCAAGCATATAAAAAACAAGATAAGGCTATCCAAAAAACTATCAGAGAAACTAATATGCCAAAAGGTATACGAAATTATATTTTTATTCAGGATTTCAATGAAACAGAACTGGATTTAGCAATAGAACAATTACAGAACAAAAAATCTCCAGGACCTGACAAGATCCACCCAGAGTTTATTAAATACCTTGGCAGGAAAGGAAAAGAAATCCTACTTAAACTGTATAACACGTGTTGGAGAAGGAATGTACCTTCCGACTGGAAAAAAGCCATTATCATCCCGATTTTAAAGAAAAACAAACCTTCAAACAATATTAATAGTTTCAGACCAATATCTTTGACCAGTGTTATTGCAAAAGTGATGGAAAGAATGGTGGCATCTAGACTTAACTGGTTCCTAGAATATTACAACTTAATTAATAGTTCACAGACCGGCTTCAGACAGAATCATAGTACAAGTGAAAATGTACTCCTACTAAGCCAAGACATCAAGGAAGCTTTCAATAGAAAGGAGGATACCTTGGCAGTATTCATTGATTTTAAATCAGCATATGACTCAGTCTGGAGAAACAAATTAATTGAGAAGTTGCAATCAATAGGTGTGAAAAGTAACATGCTTAAATGGATAACTCAGTTTATTTCACAAAGATTTTGTGCCACAAAATATAATACATACATTTCCAAATATAAACAAACACACAGAGGACTTCCACAAGGTGCTGTTCTGAGCACAACACTCTTTAACATATATATAAATGACCCTCCATCAATTATAAAAACTTTAGAAACCAAAATTGCTTTATTTGCTGACGATGTAGTCATTTGGACTTCAGGCTCTCCAAAAAAACCTGAATTAATTAAAGACAGAATAGAAACAGCCCTAAACAAAGTATATGAATGGAGCTCCAAAAACCTCATGACTATCAATGAGGAAAAAACAAATTATGAATTATTTACACTAAAATACAAACCAGTTAATATTAACATAAATTATAATGGTAAACCACTCAAAGCAGTTGATGATGCCAAATACTTAGGCATCACTTTCGACAGAAAGCTAAGTTGGAAAAAACATATAACAAGCATCTCAGAAAAGGTTGAAAAGAAACTGCAAATCCTGAAAAGGTTAGCTGGTGCTAAATGGGGCTGCTCAAGAAGAGTCCTTAACACAACATACAAAATGTATGTTAAACCAAACCTCTTGTACTGTTCTGAAGCTTTAATAGCGGCAGCAAATGCTAACATCAATAAACTTGAACAAATACAAAATCAGGCTCTTCGCCTAATCACTGGAGCAGTTAAATCCACACCTATTGATGCCATGCTTGCCTTAACACGGACCCCATCAATAACAACAAAAATAGAAGAACAAACATTGCTCCAATACAAGAAAATGTTACCACTGCCAAACTCTAAATGGACAGAAGAGAACCTCCACCCTTCAATCCTTAAAACTCATAATAGTTTCCTAGAAAAGGTAACACAGATTAAATCCAAATTGAACATTCCTAACACCAGAGAAAATCTACTTATAAGAGAAAATCCATTGGAATTATTGCAACCTACCTTCAATTTGGAATTAATAGAGGAAATAAGTAAATCAGACACACCAAAAGAAATACAAAAACTTCTAGCTCTGGAAACAATCAATACTAGGTATCCCACAGAATATACTGCACATATATACTGATGGATCCTCCAAGGAAAACCTTACTGGAGCTGGAATTAGGTGTTCACATTTTTCCTTTTATCATTCTGTTGGCAGAGACACAACAAATTATGATAGAGAAATAGAGGCTATATACATTGCTCTCCGACAATTATTAAATCTTCTCTTAAATAAATTTAACAAGGCAGTCATTCTTTCGGATTCTAAAGCTGCAGTTCAGGGAATATGTTCAAATACTACAAAGAAGTCAACAAAAATTAGAGAATGCTACAAAATGTTAACACAACTCCAAAAAGTTAATAAGACTGTTCATCTCCAATGGATTCCAGCACACTGTGGAGTCATGGGGAATGAAGCTGCAGACTCACTTGCAAAGAAAGGCACAACAATAAAACAAAAGTCTAAATTCAATTTCTCATATTCCTCAATAAAACGCTTGATCATTAAAAATTTTTCTCATTCATACCTACAAGAAATAGAAACAAATGCCAAAGATAAAAAATGGATTACACTACTTTCCAACCCAGATATAATCCCCCAGAGACCACGGAAAACAGCGGTTGCAGCCTTCCGACTATTGACAAATCACCACTGCTTAGCAAGTCATCTCTACAGAATAGGTATCTCAGCCTCACCAATATGTGTCCTGTGTAACGATCCAGCAGAAATGAATGAAGACCACTTGAAGACCTGTGAAGCATTAAGATCAGAAGAAACTACAGTTCAAAAGTATTGGAAAGCACGAATGCTAATGGCTTCATTGCCAGATGCAAGGCACTAGAAAACAACAACATTTATATTAGGTACTTTGTATTTGCAGTTTCTGGTTGCTGATAAAGCCCCTTTTCCTTTTGCCAATGCAAATTTCTTTTGTTTTTCCCAATTGCCACTACTATCTAACTTCACTCCTAGATAAATGCATTCTCTCACTGCCCTATACTCTTTTTTATTTTCATTCATCCATTTTTCATATTTGCTCAATTTCCCTCCTTTTTGAAAATTGATGATTTAGGCTCCATTCTTTACAGTAATTATTTAATGCTTGTAAGGACTGATTTAAACCATTCACTGTAATTGAACCTACAACTAGATCATCTGCAAAAAGTAGTCCTGGAATCTGTATGTTATTAATGACAGGCATAAAGTTATTATTTCTCCCAATATCCCTTAATACATCATCAATATATAAATTAAAAAGAACCAGACTTAACTTACATCCTTGCCTAAGGCCTTTCTCTTGTTGGATTTCTCTTGTTACAACTCCTTCCTCCACTCTTATACAAAAGGTATTCTCTTTATATAATGCTTTGAGAGTTTTCACCATTTGTTCACTCACTCCTTTACTCAACAATTTGTGCCATAACAAATGAAGCTCCATTTGATCATATGCTTTTTCTAAATCAACAAAAGCCATGTACAACTTTCCTCTGTTGACCTTCAAATATTTATCTACCAAAGTCTTTATAATAAATAGATTATCAACTGTTCTCCTCCCTCTTCTAAACCCCATCTGAAATTCCAAGAGAATATTAAATTCCTCAACCCATGTTTGTAGCCTACTTGCCATAATGCCAGTAAAAATGTTCCCTACATTTGATAATAAAGCAATATCTCTATAGTTGTTTGGTTTGTCGACACTACCCTTACCTTTGTATATTGGATGTATGATTGCTTTCCCCCACTTTTTCGGTATATAGCCCTTCACTTTAATTTGATTAAATAAGTCTACAAGAACCTTGACTATTTTTTTCAGTACACCATTCCTTAAGGAACTCTGTTGGGATCCCATCTATCCCAGTTGCTTTCTCTTCATTAATTTAACTTGCTGTATCATTTCTTCCCCTCTTATTTCATCATCCAGCAAATCTACATAATTGTTACCTATTTCCCCATCTTCCTATTTCTATTTTGCTCTTTTCTCCCCCATACAATTCTTTAAAATATTCCATCCATTCTCCTGGATGTACAGCGGGTTTTATTACATAATTATTATACATTGAGTTTATAACTTTCCATACCACATTTACATTATTTTCGTTTAGAACCCTTATCAGTTTACTTTCTTGTTTTTTCCTCCAGTTTATTTCCTTTTGTTCTAATAATGAATTATATAAATCCCTACCTTACACATACTCCTCCCTTAATTCTTTACCACCTATTTCCCTCCATTTTATGAGCATCTGTTTAACTTGTCTTTTTATTACTCTGCATTTTTCATCAAATCAACCCTCATCTCTTTTGTAGACCCTCTTATTTACTTTCATTTCTTCCCCAGCTCTTACCATCATATTGTTTAAAATATCCATCACATTTTCAATTTTTTGTTCTTTTATCATACAATTTATTCCACACTGACATATCAGGCCATAGTTAGAGCTTAACACCCGCTTAAATTTAATGCCATACTCCTCCTTCCATTTGTATCTGCTATACTTTTCTACCATACATCCATCCTCTCTTAAATTGTCAATCATTTGTTCAGAGTGTATTTTTATATCCACTATCAGTGGAAAATGACCACTACTAGAGCTTAAATTTAATACCTTAAAATTACTTAAAATGTACCCCATGTTATTTGGCTACAGAACATAATTGATCACACTTTGCCCATTACTGCTTACAAAAGTATATTCCCCATTCACATCTTCTCCGAATTTCCCATTCAAAATGTCAAAAGAATTCAATTCACAAAATTCTATAAATTTTTCATATCCTTTTTCTACTATCTTATCTTTACTGTGTCTAATTCTTTCTGATTTCTCTAATACATGACAACTCATCCAACCATTCCCTCCATTAACATAATTTTCTCCAATCCTAGTATTAAAGTCTCCCAATAGTATAACCTCCAAATTTACATATTTCTCCTTTAAGGTTTGTATATCTAGCTCTAGATCCTTAAGGAGTTCCGGATTATGAAATCGCGAGGGAAGAGGAGGATTGTATATTATTCCTATACAAATCACTTTTTTGTCTATTTGTTCGTCCTCTAATACCACCCATAATATCTCTTTCCTCCTTGACCATGGTTTTTTAAATCCTTTATTTAACGACTTCCTTACAAAAAACCCTATGCCTCCTGAAACCCTTCCCTTCCTTGCTAGGGTATGACCTTTTAATCCTACGTACTCAAAACCCTTTACATATATTTGTTCTTCCTTTAACCATGTTCCGACTACTGCAAGGTAATCGAGTTTTGTCAATAACTGATTTAAACTCCCTTTATCTATTTTATTTTTTATTCCCTCACAATTCAAGAATCCAAGCCTCCTTATAGTCCCTGTTCCCTATTGTGATCCTGATCTAAATCTGAAAGTTTCTAGTGTTTTTTTACTCCTTAATCGTATCCCTTGTTTCAAGGTGGACGGTTTATTTCTGTCCAAAACTAAGATACTTCCATGTTCGGATGATACGATGTTGTCGTCTTCTCCTTCCCCTTCTGCATTTTCCCCACTACTCAGTTGCCACATCTTCTTTCCTTCCACCACCAATTTGTGTGCAGCTATTACTTCCCCTCTACTCGGTGACACTATTTTCCTGTTTGACGTCTCCCCACTCGCTCCTCCTCCTGCCGGCTCTGCCACTGGTCCCTCGGCTGACGTCATTGCACTCTGTTCTGACGTACTCGCTACGTCATCTCTTCTTGCTTCTGACACAGTCATCTTCTGCCCACCAGCCCCACATGCCGGTGATTTAAGTTCTTTATGACTTTCCTTTTCCTGTGGTCTCCGATCGCCCATTGAACTTCCTTTCGATCTGCTTTCCATCACTCTAGCTGCGCATGTATTAAGATGAGTCATTTCCTGCTCGTGAGTTCTGTAGCTTCTTATGCCCGTTTCGTACCCATCCACTATGCGTCCGTCAACCCACAATTGTAAATTCTTTATGAAAGCCAATTTTCCTTCCAATCTTGCCATCTTCATTTGTTGTATTAAGTTTCTCTTTAAGGCTCGTTGTTCCACCGTTAAATCCCTATTTATAAAAATATCTGACCCTTTTAGTTGCTTTGTTTTCTTTAGCACTTCATAAACAAACTGCACTGACGTAAATCTTGCAATGATTTTTAATTAAAAAGATGTTAAGCACTGTGATTCTTAATCTTCAGGGTTTTGTGGTATAAATAGGTAAAGTCATTTTTGAGAGTTTGTTATTTATTATATCTCAAATGAACACTTATTTTTAATTTACAGTCTTCAGAACATGTAATCATTTTTACTTCAGTACATATATGTATGTCTGGAAATATATTTTTTATCTATAATGATTCCAAATAAGTCTGTCTGTGTCAGTAACTCTGTACTGTAGGCATGGTAATTCATCAACAAGCTTACCTATTTTGTTTTCTTCTGGTTGGATTGAGAGCTGAACTGAGTTTTTTCACATTAATAATAGTTATTAATGTATGCCAAGTAACCACTGTATATTTGTGTTGTTATGTACATACATTTTGAGGTTATAGCATTTCTTGGCTATTTTTCCAGCATCATCACAAAAATAGATTCATCAGTAAGTAACAAGTATATAACTTAACTAATAATTAATAATAATAACAACCCTGAGGTGCAACGGTCCTTTCTAGGCCAAGGCTTACCCCACGGCCGTTGCGTCCCCCACCTCAGCCCATCACAGGCATAATGAGTAGGGTTGTTGTTGTAGTGTTTAACGCCCGCTTTTACTACTACGGCACCGCAGGCGGTGACACTGATGATACATGAAGATGGAGCACCGGTGGAATGAGATGGCGGGGGAAACCGGAGTACCCGGAGAAAACCCGCCCTGACGCCGCTTCGTCCACCACGAATACCACATGCGGGTCCCTGGGATCGAACCCGGGCCACCTAGGTGGTAGGCGAGCACGCTAACCGCTCGGCCACGGCGCCGCCAATGAGTAGGGTGAAGTACTGGAGGTGAGACATGGTCACGCTGATCCCTCCTGACCGATTATGTGGTCTTTGCAACCATGGGCCGCTACTTTTCAATCAAGTAGCTCCTCAATTGGCCCCTCAGGGACCTAATGAGGCTGAGTATACCCCGGACCATATCTTCCAGTGGGAGAAAATCCCCATGTAGATACCAAGAATCAAAACTGGGTCTCCACTTGGTAAGCAGCAGCACTACCACAACACTAAGGAGATGACCCTAATAATTGATACATTTAAAATAATACAATTCATATTAATGCTTTAGAATAATTCCTTGATCAACAATCAAAATTGCTTGTGGACGATCATATAAACTGTTACAATTGCCTCATTTTATATTTTAAACTTTATTTTAATTATTACATTTTATTGTTTAAAGGAAATTAAAATATAAATGATAATTTGTTTTCAATATTATCTATCATGTTACATATCTGTTTTATATTTTTGCTCCTTTGTGTTGGTTTGTCTGCATATTGTGCGTTTCATTGTTAGTGTTTATATGAGGGTCATTACGAAAGTTTTGAGATGTGAGAAAATGAAAGTTCATCCACTCAAGTTGGACGCAGGATGGGATAGTGAGTAAACTGGTATCAGGTAGTGACTCTCCCACTCTAGGTATTCCAGCGGTGCAAGAATGAAGAAAATGCGGCATGCAGGTAGCAAGGAGCATGGAAGAGAGCATTTTTGCTCTTTCCAGGCATGCAATTTATCTTCAGGAACAGAAGAAAGCCACATGGGCCCAGGTCAGGACCATATAGTGGATGAATCATAAGTTTGACTTCTGTAGACTCCAGAAGCTAAACAGTAATGTTGGCCATATGTGCAGACATGTCGTGATGGAGAAGGATCCCTTGCAGTCTCATGCATGACCACCATTCTTGAAGCTTGGCAAAACTTTTGGCAAGCAAACTGTGGTGTACCAATTAGTGGTAACTGTGCTTTGCTCCTCCAGAGAAATAGTTGCCACAAGACAATCCTTTAGGAAAAATGAGACCACCATTTTCTTGTGGACACTTTGGCAACCGTTGATGGATTGTCATCACAAAAGATCCACATCGCTGATTGCTGCTTGGTCTCCAAATCAAGCTAATTAATATAGGTTTCATTATCTCTGATGATGTCAGAAACCCATCTTGAGTCCCCTCCTTTGGATCTTGTCAGCATTTTCTTACACCACTCAACATGGGCAGGTTTCTGCTCTGTGATGCACTGCAATGCTGCCTCAAATTCTTTAAAAGTTGTGTGATTGTTTTCATAAAGCATTTTTCTCAACATTGCAATGTTTTCCTCAGTCACTGCCATTGCAGTGCTTCTTTCCTCAGCTTTTAAAGATGTTCGGCCTCTTTTATATTCCTGAAACCACTGGAAAACTGTGGCATGGGAAGGAGCAACGTCCCCAAAAGCCTGCAAGAAACTTTCAAGACTTTGGCACTGGTTTAACCTACTTTTAAGATTGTGGAAAGCTGTTGAGCAAAATGCTCTCTTCCAAGCTCCATTGCAGGGACTGACCAGCTGCTCACTATGGGTTGTTCATCCTTGCACTGCTGGAATTCCTGGAGTAGGAGAGTCACTACCCGATACCAGTTTACTCACAGAGGATGAGGCTATCCCATCCTTCATTCAATTCGAGTGCATCAACTTTCATTTTCTCACATCTCAAAACTTTTGTAGTGACCCTCGTATATAAGTACATATATCATTTTCTTTTTCAAAGAAACTTGTTAGTTGATTTGATTATCACTCTTTATGACGTTATATCCCCTTTTCTCCAACTTTTTGTTTCAAGGTACGTATCACTATTATTCACATTTTGGTTTCATTTTCATCTGAAATACCATTGTAAAGAATGAATATTATCCATTCTTTTTTTTCTTATTCACATTTATATGTTAGTCAACTCCAGTTAACACATTTATTATCCTTGTTCTCTGCAATCTATTAAAAAATTTCATTTCAACACCTTTTATTGGCTGTTATCTGTCTTATTGCAAGCTTCACTGCTCTATTTTCCTCTTCTTTCTCTTACATATTTTACTCATCATTGCTCTTCACTAATTACTGCACATTAATCCATTGTTATAACATCTTTGTGAGTAAATCAACATATTTCAAAATATTCTTCTCATTAAATTTACTTTATTTCATCCTGGTAGATTACTAACTCACTCACTCACTCACTCACTCACTCACTCACTCACTCACTCACTCACTCACTCACTCACTCATTCCCTCATTCACTCACTCACTCACTCACCCATCCATCTACCCACCCACCCACCCACCCACCCACCCACCCACCCACCCACCCACCCACCCACCCACCCACCCTCCCACCCACACCCTCCCTCCTTGGCTCCCTTGCCTCCCATCCTCCCTTTCTTTCTCTCATCATACATTTCATTAAAACAAAGAATTCTCTCATATTTCATCGAAGATGTGTTTCTCACATATATAATGTTTTGCATTTTCTGACCTTGGTACTGTAATGATTAAAATTGATTAAGTATCTTTCTGTGCCCCCCTTTCCCCAGGGGGATCTACTATGGTAGGTCCGGGTTTGGTGCACCCGGGGCCCCGAGCTGCTCACCCTCATTTCACCCCTATCATGCCCATCTTATGTTGCCACGTGTAGCTGGTTTGACCGCTACTCATCACCCTCTTCCCCTTCTAGGTTTATTATAAGTATTAGTTTGTAAGGTTTACAACTCCTGTCTCACCAGCAGGGATCTTTCCTATCTCCGTGATCCTGTCCCACGGTTTTCAGCGCAGCCTCCGACTTGTGTGCTCTTCGGAGGTTTCAGGCGCGAAGGTTAGCCGGACCCTTCACACGGCCCCCATGTGTAGCCTTAGGTACGGAGCCGTCCTCACGTCATGTACTCTCACGTAGCTCCTTGAGGGCACGGCCGGTGTTAATTTCCCGACGGCTGCGTGCCGTCGGTTTAGTATAACCGGCCCGACGTGTTATGGCTGATGGAACCCCGGTGTAATCAGCCCGAAGTCCCCTGAATCCGCGCTGACTCCGTTGAGGCAGCGTGGCCTAAAGCGGGGAGCCACAGGTGGTTGTTCTGTGGTGGGGGCATACAGCCGGGGTGTCTCGTGGTGAACGGTTTACCCATGCGGACAAGCAGTGGAGATCGGAGGGTAGTCCCTCTGAAGTACGCCTTGAGGTCAATCATGGAGGGGTCTCCATGGCGGCACAGACCGTGGAGATTTTGGTGCCTTTCTTTTCATTGACCTCCGGATGGCAGGCTCACGCCGACGGTTCCGGATGGGGGTCCAAATAATCATGTCTCCGCGTAAACCCTCCCTCATGAACAGTTTCTTGGTTTTGACCTTGCAAGGTGAAGGAAAGACGATGAAGGACATTAGCCCATTTTACATTGAAAAGAAAGTCGATAGGATCTGTGGCCCGGTTAAGAACGCAATCAGACTAGAGATGGCACGTTATTGATCGAGGTGATGAATGGAGATCAGCCGCGGAAGCTGTTGAAGTCGAGTTTGTTGGGCTCTTACCATATCCGGGTAGCCCCACATAAGACCTTGAACTCGTGTAGAGGAGTAGTAACCACTTCCAGGCTGGACGACAATGAAGAAATCGTCACCTGCCTCTCTGATCAGCGAGTCTGCCAAGCTTACCGATTAACTCGGAAACAGGACGGTAAGGAGTGCGCCTTACGTACAGTATTGCTTACGTTCAAGGGCACTCAGCTGCCAGAATACATCTACTGTGGTTACAAGCGTGCCGCAGTACGACCATATGTACCGAATCCCATGCGCTGTTTTCAGTGTCAGAGATTCGGGCATACCAGGACCTCGTGTAACCATCCTTCATCTTGTGAACGTTGCGGCTTACTGGCACACGAAAACGCGGCTTGCACTCGGGAACCATGCTGTGTGAACTGTGGGGCTTACCATCCATCGAGCTCTCGTCAGTGTCCCAAGTTCTTGGACGAAAATAGCATTCAGGAGTTGCGCGTTAAGGAGCGCCTGACCTTTATTGAAGCGCGTCGACGCTTCGAACAGCTGAAGCCTGCTACCACCTTGACTTATTCGTTGGCAGCTCGCCGCACTCCTGTTGCTACTGTCGGCTTGCAACACGTTAGTGTTGCAAATGCCTCAACTCAGACTGACCTGCCAGCTAGCACCCCACCACTGTTTCGCAAAAGCCCAGTGTCCAAGACATCGTCCGGCGTGCAGACCACAGTTTTCAAGCCGTCCCCCAGCTGTAACGATCCAATCGATGGAAGTCGTTCCAGACAAAGTTCGAGCCAGCAGCCGCACGTTCTCTCAGATCCTGCTCTCGCTCTGCGAGTTTGGGGGATCTTCTGCCTCCCACACCTCCAAGGAATCGCCAGAGGACGGCGACTTCCACATCGTTGGTCCTAAGTCAGCCAAGGGGGAAAAGAAGAAAAGATAAAGACTAGCCATGAATCCTTTTTTCACTATGGAAATAATCCAGTGGAATGTTAATGGGTTCCGAGCACGTGTTCCGGACATACAGCATCTAATTTCTCAACGCTGTCCATCCATCGTCTGTCTACAAGAAACCCATTTGCAACCTCATCACGTACTCCACCTTCGTGGATTTGTGGCCTTTAGACATGACTCTGCAGCTGATCGACAGGCAAGCTGTGGTTTTGTTATTCTGGTGGCCCATACCACCTCTGCCACCAGCATACCACTTAACATGCCGCTTCAAGCTGTATCGGTACGTGTACAGGTGGAGATCCTCAGTTTCTCTATTTGTAATGTCTATCTGCCACCGGTCAGTGTCATATACGAGAACGATCTTCGGGTTCTCTTGGCACAGATTTCGCCACCGTTCCTTCTAGCCGATCTGAATGCCAAAAACACCTTGTGGGGCTCCGACACTGTCGATGCTCGTGGGTGCCCTGTAGCAGACGTTTGCGATATGTCCGGCCTACTTTTATTGAACACTGGTGAACCCTACGTTTTTATCATCTGCCTACGGTACCTACTCCGCCTTAGACGTGAGCTTCTGTAGCCAGTCACTGGTACCACTCCTTGATTGGTCGGTGCTCTGCGACCTCTTTGGCAGTGATCATTTCCCCATTGACATTCACATATCTGGTCTCCATCCTGTGCCAACACGATATCCTCACTGGATTATTTCCAAGGCTGACTGGGGGAAATTTCGTTCCCTCATTCACCTCCACAACGATGTCTTCCCCACCATCGATGAACTGGTGGAGTATTTTACTTGTTCTGTCCTGCTCGCAGCGAATTCCAGCATTCTTCGTGGTTCCACTACACCTCGTCACGTTCCTGTGCCTTGGAGTTCCGAGGAATGCAGTTTGGTTATTAAAGCAAGGAAGCGTGCTCTGCGTGTTTTCAGTTCACATCCTACGGAGGAGAACTTGATTGCTTTTAAGCGTCCTCATGCCAGGGCTCGTTTTGTACTCCGCTGTGCAAAACGCACATCGTGGGAAACTTATGCCTCTTCCCTCTCCCGTCGCACTTCGGCACAGAGGGTGTGGACTGCTGTTCGATGCATGTATGGCAAGCCTCGCCGGACTATCATTCCCGGCCTTGCCATAAACGGCTCGCATTACACCAAGGAACAGGATATCGCCGACGCCCTTGCTACTTCGTTTGCTGCTACTAGCCAAACGAATAGTTTCGACAGAGCCTTTATACCTCTCAAGGAATCGGCCTAGCGGATAGTTCTTGCTTTTAATAGTGACTGTACTGAACCGTACAACGCACCCTTTACCGTAGCGGAGTTAGCGCACTCTTTGTCGCTTGCTAAGGATTCCTCTCCTGGTCCAGATGACATCCATCAACAAATTCTGCTTCATCTTCCACCTTCGGCTTTGTCCTTCCTGCTGGGCATTTATAACCATATCTGGCGCGAGCAGGTTTTTCCGTCTTCCTGGCGAGTGGGTATTGTCATCCCTATCCCTCGACCTGGAAAAGACACTTCCCTCTAGTTACCGCCCTATTTGCCTAACGAGTGTTGTTTGTAAGACCTTCGAACGGATGATTAATACTCATTCAGTGTGGTGGCTAGAGACGCATAACCTGCTCAGCAATATTCAGTGCAATTTTCGTCGCCATCGCTCTAGTGTCGACCATCTGACACGCTTGGAGGCCTACATCCAAAATGCCTTTCTGCTGAAGCAGCATGTCGTGAGTGTCTTCTTTGATTTAGAGAAAGCCTACGACACCACCTGGCGCTATGGAATCCTTCGTGCTCTTCACGGTTACGGTTTACGCGGTCACATAGCGCTGTTCATTTTAAACTTTTTGCGACTTGGCCAATTTCGTGTCCGCATTGGTAATACCCTCTCACAAGAAAAGATTCAGGCGAATGGTGTGCCCCAGGGGTCCATCCTGAGTGCCATGCTCTTCGCCGTAGCAATTAACGGAATCGCTAATGTTGTTCGTAGCGGAATCCCGATGTCACTGTATGTTGACGACTTTGCAATTTACTATCGCTCTTATAATCTCGAGCACATTGAGCGTCAACTGCAGCTGACCATAATATCAATCGCAGACTGGGCCCTTCGCACCGGCTTTCAGTTCTCACCTACGAAAACTCAGTTTATCCACTTCCATCGAGTTCGCGGCGTACACCCTCCTCCTGCTCCTCCTCATCCTCCTGATCTTTATTTGCGTGGCACACGTCTACCGTTTGTTCCGCACCTGAAGTTCCTTGGCCTGCACTTCGACAGTAAGCTGACGTGCGAGTACCATATTCGCCAACTTCGTGCTTCCTGCGATCGCTCACTTCGAGTACTTGAGTTTCTTGGGGCGGTGATCGTACAGTTATGTTACGATTGTATCGATCACTGGTGCGGTCAAAGCTAGACTACGGTAGTTTTATCTATGGCGCGATGTCCGCCTCTAAACTTCGCCTTTTAGACACTGTACACTATGCTGGTATCCGTCTTGCTACTGGGGCGTTCCGCACCAGTAGAGTTGAGTGTCTATATGGTGAGTCTGGAGAACCACTACTGTCGGTCCGTCGTTCGGTTTTACTGTGTTCTTATGTTGCAAGGTTGACAGCCCATCCTGGTCACCCTTCTTTTAAAACTGTCTTGCGTTCTGAATTCGCTCACCGTTATCTGCGCAACACAACTATATCCCGGCCAAGCAGCATTCGGTTCAACGAACTACTCGAACAACACGGCCTCTGCATGCCTGCTGTAGAGCAGCACTCTCCTGGCCGCTCTGCTCCTTGGTTACTCCAGCGTGCACGATTCGCCCTGGAGCTCTCAGGCTATGCCAAGTTATCCACCCCGCAATCGATGTATCGCGAACTATTCACCGAACTTCTGGGCCGCCACCGGACATACACGCTGGTGTTTGCCGATGGGTCCAAGGTGGGTGGAGCTACGGGATGTAGTTTCGTTTGTAACGGCGAGGCGCACCACTAGCGACTTCTGGATCATTGTTCCGTTTACACTGCCGAGCTGTTTGCTATATTTTTTTTTTTTTTTACTTTTTATCTCTAACTCAGCTCCCGGCAATTTTATCATCTGCTCAGACTCTCTGAGTGTGATTTAGTCTTTGGGACAGTTCATCGGCACCACAGCATTCGTTGTAAAAATACAGACACTCGTTTTGCAATTGCTCTCACGTGGATACCAGTTGCTTTTTACCTGGACCCCAGGCCATGTAGGTATTCCCGGCAATGAGGAAGCGGATGCGGCTGCTAAGGCTGCATGCCGTTTGCCGGATGTTGCTACACACAGTCTCCCGTATGCCGATGTGCAGCGGCATTTCCGTCGGCATCTTTTATCGATCTGGCAGCAGTCATGGGAGGCATTCTCTGGCACTCAGCGGACCATTAAGGACAGCATAACTCCCTGGATGACATCCTGCAGAGACTCCAGGCGGGCAGAGATTATTCTCACCTGCCTGAGGATAGGTCACACACGGGTGACCCATGGGTACCATTTGCGTGGGGACCCGGCACCTGTCTGTCGTAGGTGCAATATCCAGCTTTCTGTGGCCCATATCCTTATGTCCGCAGTACGCTCATGAGCGCCAGTCGGTTGGCCTGGGGTATACATTTGCCTCAATTTTGGGCGATGACCCGGTGTCTGCCTGTAAGCCGCTGCAGTTCATTGCCCAAATTGGGTTTGTGAAGCAAGTATAACTTGTTTTTTAGTTGTTTAAGATTTTTAACTTTTTAGAATTTGTTTTTACATTTTAGCTTTTGTATTTTACATTTTACTGTTTTAACTGTTTAGTTTTAATGTATTTTTTAGCTTTGACCTTTTACCCATATTACTGAATGGTTTTTCCAAAGTTTTTAAGTTAGCGCACTTGGAGTTTTTATCTGTTTGCGCTTGTAGTTGCTCTTTTAACCCTCACATTTTAGGCAGCTAACTGTGAGTTTTAGGTTTTTTATATTCTGACCTAGGGCCCAAATAACCTAGCAGTCGACGGGCCCCTAAACTCCATTCATCCATCCATCCTTCTGTGAAGCCTTTATGAATAGTTTAGCCGAACTTCTAACCTCTTTGTATCCGTTTCCATTTATTCAGTTAATATATAAACTTGTTCTTATTTCAGTGTTGTTGGGATTATTTATTTATTCTCATTCATTTTATGTTTCAGACCGCACTTCATTTATTTTGTTATAAAATGTTGTAGCTATTTATTTCTATTATCCTCCGTGAGCATTGGAATATTGTAGGGCATCTTGTGCTTCTTGCAAGACAATGTGATATTCGTTGAAGATGACAAGATGATAAAATATGTTAGTCTATTTTATCCATAAGGAGTTCTTTTTCCTGTACAGTTATAAAGAATATTACATAATTGTTTACTTTTTTAATTTGTTTGTATTATCTTTTTAATGATTCAATAAAATTGTGATATTTGGGTTGGAAAATGAATTATATGTTCACTTAGCCTGGTTACCATGCTTAATTGTTACATTTTTCAAACTTTTAATCTAAATTTTATATCACGTTGCTTTTTTGAATTATTTGCTTCTTAAACTAAATTTAACATAAACAAATTAACTTTTAAGACATATAATAACAGCTTTGTGTTTTAATTATATGCAACTGTATATTTTGATTTTTCTTGTTTTGAGTCTTGCTTCTACTCCTTTCCATTTTCTCTTACTTTTTCATGTTGTGTTGGGTTTTGTGTGCCTCTCTGTCATTTGTATCTCTGTTGAAATTTCTTTGCGTGTTGCTGCACTGGTTTTGTGTATGTTTCTGGGCTCAGCTTTCACTTCTTGTTTTCCTTGCCATGTTAACCCATATGTCTTTCATGTTAATATCTTTTTACCAACTCTCCCTCTGTTATGGTCATGTGATGTGATTCTGTTTGTGTGGTGCGAGTTTAATTTCACAAACATGTATGTGTGCAGGCTTGCATATCTTTTTGACACATTATTTTGCTATTTTTATATTTTGTATGTTACCTCCTTCTTTTTGCAAACTGTCTCCTGTTACTTTTAGTTCATTCCTAATTTCATTTCTTATATGCACGTGGCTTTGCTTTCCAATGTGTATGGCCAGTTGCAATTGCATTGCATTCACTACCATTGTAACTTCTGATGCTGCAGTTAGCTTTATGTCAACACTATCTACAATTTCTTTTCTGATTGTTTCTGCTTCCTGGCTTAGTACTCTTTTTCACTTCATCTATGTGTTTAATTTCAAAATTAATTTGGTCTTTTTATATTTTCTGTACTTCCTCAATCAGTTCTATTCACAAGCTATGAATTTTACTTTTTAAGTTAGCTCTGCATTCTGTCATTTCACTTTTGTATTTTGTTGTATCCTCTTCTAATACCACTTTGTTTTCTCTAGCTCAATTTCTAAACTACCCATCTTGTTTTCTATAATTTCTGTTTTATTTTCCAGAATGCTTTTTGCTTCATTTACTTCCTGTATGTTTTGTAAATTGTTTTCCATCACATCCATATTTTTCTTACATTCTTTTCTGCCTTCTTGTATCTCTTGTTTCAAATCGTTTTTAGTTTTTCTCTAATTCTTGTCTATTCTGTTTTATTTCCTGTTCTATTTTCAAGCTTACCTTATTCCTACTTTTTTCTACCTCATGCCCTAAGCTTCGTTCTATTTCCTTTCTCCTGCTTTCTGCACCTTTCTCCTTTTCTTCTCCTACTTACTGCTTTTCCAATACCTTCTTCCATTCCTTGCCCTAAGCCTTGTTCTAAGCTGTTCATCATGTACTCAGATTCCTTCTCTATCTTGTTTAGTCATTTCTAACACTTGTTTTAACATTGAATTTTCCTCTCCTATACCATCCCCTTGCATCTCTTTCATTGGGTCTTCCCACCTTACATCCCTCTTCTGTACTCTTTGTTTTACTATTCCTATTTCTTTCTCACTCCTACACTTCTTTTTCCTACCTACACTTTCATTATTCATTTTTAAAGGTCCAATATTTTTTTTTATTCCTCAATATCATCAATTAATAAAACAAAAAGAAATTTAAAGATTGAAGTCTCATCCCTACTGTGTGATGTCCTCTGCTGTTGCATATCCTTTTGGTCCTGAGTAATTATCCCTGAAGATCCTGAGGTTTCTGGAGCCATCCTTGAAGATCTATGCATCGTATTTCCATTGCTGTGATATTATCTGCTTTGTATTTGCCGTTCGTCATCACTGTGATTTCTTCTTCCATCTTGATGGTTTTCATACATTTTATTTTTGGAGTAATTTGCCTCTTACATTTCTTTGCCTAATTTATCCAAGCCCCACTTTCAGGAGCCTCTTGTGGCGGTTTTTAAATAATTTGTAAAGAAATTTATTCCTTCTTTTAGGGTTTTGTGGTTTAAATAGGCAGTCACCTTTTGAGATTTTGTTATTTATTATGTCTATTTATTCACTTTTAATTCAAAATCTTCAAAACATGCCACCTTCACATTTGTATGGAAATATACTGTTTATAATGATGTCCAAATAAGCCTCTGTCAGTAGCGTAATGGCTACCTCAGTAAATTTTTCTCAGTACATAACTACTTTAGGCATGGTAATTTGTCAGTAAGCTTTCCTATTTTATTTTCTTCTGATTAGGTTAACAGCTGAACTGAATTTATTCACATTGATTCTAGTTATTAATGTAAACCTGTATCTTCTCGGACACTATGTAGCCGAGTGGTTAGACCATTTGCTTCTTGCCAAATTCCCTCACTAGTGCTGGTGCTGGTGTGTCTTTCTTGTGGGTGCCTGGCACGAAGGCCTATCAGGAAACGAGGCTGCTGATGCTGCCGTGAAGGCAGTGGTTTTAGCTCCCAGATGTTTTAGCTCTCACGTTCCCTCTGCATGGCTTGAGTGATATTAGCACGACTTTACGCACTTCTATCCTTTGTCGTTGGATGGCAGATTGGTCGACTATTCAGGGGAACAAACTCATGGAGGTGAAGCCCCTCCCTGTCACCTGGAGGACCTCCTTGTGTGCTTGTCACCGCGAGGAAGTGATTTTAAGCAGATTATGTATCGGGCACTGTCGTTTTAGACCTTTTATCATCCAATGCTGTGCTGCTCTGTAAGCATTGTCATGTGCCATTGACTGTGCAGCAAGTTTTAATTCAATGTCAGTTTTTAGCTCAATTACGTTTGTCTGTGGGTCTGCCAGCCACACTTGCTGAAGTGCTGGCAGATACATTTAGTGCCATAGAGCGTTTATTGCATTTTATCCGCCTTAGTGGTTTGGGCGACCGTGTTTGACTCACTGGTTTTATTGTTTAATTTTGTTGGTCATGCGGTGTGTTTATATGTACCTTAATGGTCTCTTGTCCCAGTTTTGCTTTACTTTTACGGCTTCTGGCACTGTGTTGGTGACTTTTTAGACTTAGGGGCTTAGTGTCTCAGTTGTTTTAGCCATTTTGTTCTGATTGGGCGCTAATGACTGCAGCAGTTGTGTGCCCTAAAGCCCCACTACTACTACTTTTCGCCAAAGCAGCCCAGGTTCAATCCCAGGCATCAGCATGTGGGATTTGTTATATTTTGTGGTTACAGAATTTCTTGGTTATTTTTCCAATCATATGTTTCATTACAAAAATACATTCATTAATAAGTTAACAAGTATAAAACTTAAATAGTAATTAATGAATTTAACTATAATAAAATTCATATTAATGCTTTAGAACAATTCCTTAATGAACAATAAGAATTGTTTGCACAAGCATGCTTTTGAGGACCTTTATAAACTGTTACAGTGTTTTGTTGTGCTTCAGCATATAGCATATTCCTATTTTCTTTGGGCCACTCTCCTCACCATCACTGATGTTATGATGCAGCAGAAAAGGAATGAAACAGATAAGATGTGATCTATGTTAACATGGTATATGAAAATATCATATATGCTGCCGTAGAAATTAACATAATCAGTGCTTTTTTCCAGAAAAATAAATTACTGGAACTCTCTCACATGATTACATTATAAAACAAAAGCATAGGTTTGAAAACCATAGGCCTACATACCCTATATTGCAACAAGTTTGAAACAGAGCCCATCACACTACTACTACCATCACAATAACCTCTTAGAACCTGCCTCTTTGGAACTCAAAGCCTCTTATACAAGCTTTGCACTTCAATTTCACCAAAAGTCACATTCCTCTCAACAATGGCCAACATTCTGGATACAACACTCTTGTCCATTCTGGCAATTGTGTATCTTCTGTAGACAAAAGGCATTTTTCATTCTTTGTGTGAGACTGTTGTAGAACAATCTAGCATCAAGAGAGAAATTTATATTTGATTGATTTGTTACCCTTTTCTCCAAAGTAGCTCCTTTGAACTTCAGATGTTCAACTGCTATCACAGCTTCGCAATAGTATGCTCCACTATTCACTTTCCTATTTTCAAATAGTTGAATCTGCCTTAATATACTACTAAGAACTGTATAGAGTGTGATATCACATGCTTGAAGTTCCAACCCCTCTGGGGGAATGTTGCCTTGATGTGGCAGAGCGGCTCAGTACTCGAGGATCCAGACGGTCTACTAAGTGAGTCATTTTTTACTACTGATAGGCAAGAGGTCAGGGGAAGCAAAGAACATTCCACAACGGGTAGATGAGGCTCGGTAGTCTTGGTCGACGACTCATCTAGGAGAAAAGGACTCAGAAATCACACTACTCCAGGGGGTCCTACTACAATAGGTACGGGTTTGGCGTACCCGGGGCCCCGAGCCATGCTCTCGATTGGGTACCTCTAAGGGGTGAGAGGGCACATGCCAAACACTCAATCAACTTTGCTCCACTTTTGTGTTTGACCTCCCACCTAAAACCTCCTTGTACAAAGCCTGATGGATAACCTGTGCGTGGGTTGTAGGTGGATGGGGAGATGCAAAGGGTGACTGGGTAACCGCATAATTTCCAGCCCCTGGTTATCATGTAGGATCTGTGTTCATATGCGCTGATTAAGGTCAGTCCCGGGGAGGGGCCATTGCATGAGCTGATGCCCTCCTGAAGGCGATTGCATCCCTTTATCTATACATTGGGGGGTGAGACCCTAGGGTGAGCAAGGTCCAGGCCAGGACTCTCACCTAAGCCGGGGTGGTGCCCAGGAAGTGAGCATGGCATCGGAGACATTTGCAATGGTGGAGGATAACATCACCATGAGTTCTTCGAAAACTCAAAAAAACAAATGCATCAAAGTTAGTGAAAAGGAAGTAGCAGAGTTGAGTGGTCCTCGCCACTTAGTTATAACAAGAACAGAGAAAGGTAAAACATTTAGGTCAGTGAATCCATTCGTGATACGGAAGGGTCTGGATAAGATAGCTGGCCCAGTTAAAAATTGCACAAGATCTCGCAACGTCACATTGCTGGTTAAATCTAATTCAGCAGCCCAGGCGGCTACTATTTTAAAAGCCAACATGTTAGCCAGCTATCTAGTGCGTGTAGAGATGCACAGAACGCTGAACTCCTCTCGCGGTGTTGTGAACACCTGCGCATTGGACGATATGTCCAATTATGAAATTACGGAGAACCTAGCAGATCAGGGTGTGATATCTGTTTATCGGGTTCAGAGAAAAGATGGAGGCGAATATCTGCCTACCCGTACCCTTTTCCTTACCTTTAATCGGGTAGACCTCTCGAAAAGGATTAAGACTGGGTATGAGGCCATTGAAGTAAGGCCTTACATCCCGAACCCGTTGAGATGTTACAAATGCCAGCGCTTTGGTTATACAAGTGACACGTGCAGTAGTAGAGCTACCTGCGTGAACTGTGGAGGCATCGCCCATGACGATGAATGTACATCACCTCGCAGCTGTGTTAACTGCAGGGGAGAACATCCAGCAAACTCCCAAGAATGCTCCCGTTATATGGAGGAAAGAGCCATCCGGGTTAGAGAGAAGGTGTCCTTCTCAGAAGCCTGGAAACTCTTATGTTTGCGCCAGACCGCTATTCCGAACTCCGGTACCTATAGCTCGGTTGCAGCTAAACCGGTACCGCGTCGGGAAATCGCAACTCAAACTAGCGATATAAACGGGGCAACAGGTTCAGACAAAATTCTCTTAGCTAAGTCACATCCAAAGCGTTTGACATCACCTAAGTCCGTTACAGCATTTAAAAGCACCGCAGTACAATCCAGCAGATCAGGAAGGTCGCCAACAAAGAAGTCGACCTCGACAAGGAGACCTATAGTATACGCTGCTTCACCGATTAAGTGTAAAACCCAATATAAAAGATCCGATTTCCTCAAAGAGAGTGAAGTTTCTCCCAAGGCACCAAAGGGAAAGAAAAGTCCAGAGACATCTCCTAGGAGATCCTCTTCATAGGAATCCTCTGGGGTGGCTACAGACCGGCGATTGCCATCTTCGCCGGTCTCCGTGTGGAACCGGTCGAAGCTCTCGAACCAAAATTCACTATGGGAACACGGACGTACTTGGCAGAGGACATGGAGCTAGAGGAATCTGCCCACACTGGGAGAGCCCCAGTGCAAAAGATGCGTGAAAAAGCCTCGGATAAAAATGTCAGCCCAAGACAGAAGAAAAGGGCAAAATTAATTCGACAACCATCTATTCCAAAGTAATATTGAGTTACCTTGGAATATCTGTGCCATACAGATATCAATATGGCTATGCTACATTGGAACATACGTGGTATTAGAAAACAACGACCAAAACTTGAGGTTTTACTCAAAGAAAACGAACCTTTGGTCGCATGTTTGCAAGGGAGTAAGTTGCGTCCACAAAACGCTTTGCATCTAAGACGATACACCCCAGTATGGTGTGATGTTACACCAGAAGAGGGTGTTCTGGCGCATGGTGGCGCTATGACGCTTGTCAGACACGATGTATATATGAAAACTATACGCTTTCGGTCTGATATACAATCAGTTACCATAAGGAATCTACTGCCAACCATTCAGTTTACCATTTGTAACATTTATTTGCCTCCCTCTGTGGTCTTCTCGCCTATTGATTTAGAAGAACTAGTTTCCCAGTTACCAACACCGTGTCTGTTGGTGGGAGACTTCAATGCCCACCACCCACTTTAGGGTTCACGTCGTGCTTGTGCGAGTGGTACGCTCATTGCCGATTTCTTGGACAGTTACAACCTAGCTCTCCTCAACACTGGAGAACCTGCATTTCTTTCTGACTATTTCAATAGCTTTTCACACCTTGATCTTGCAGTTTTTTCACCTCAGTTGGCAGTCTCCTTACAATGGAATGTCATCTCTGATTTACACTCTAGTGACCACTTTCCATGTCTTATTAGTCTCATAACGCAAGATGCATGTTCCACACGTATGCCCAGATGGCGTTTGGACCATTCCAACTGGAACCTTTACACCCAGTTGGCTGTGTTTACGTACAACGAGCAGGACTCAGTGAATGATTTGGCGCAGCATCTCACGGAGACGATTCTCTCTGCTGCTGAACTATCAATTCCGCGGTCGACTTCACACCCCCGTCGATTTCCTGTTCTCTGGTGGACGAAAGAATGCCGGAATGCCATTCGTGCTCGAAGAGGTGCTCTTAGGGTTTTGCAACGTCACCCTACGTTGGATAACCTAAAGCAATACAAAAAAATGCGCGCCAGGTTCAGACAAGTCATTAACGATAGCAAAAAGTCATCCTGGAGCAAATTTGTAATTTAATTTAACCGACATTCACCTTCCTCGGTTGTGTGGGATAGGTTAAAGCGTGTTGCAGGTCGATCGACTCATATATACCAATTGCGGGACTGAAAACAGCCATAGGAGTTGTTGATTCAATTGAAGTGGTCAACGCGTTTGGCAGTTCTTTCGCTTAAGTGTTTAGCTCGGAAAACTACTCCCCTGAGTTCCTTCCAATTAATACTCAGGTGGAACTCAAGGCTTCGCGTTTCGTTCTAGAAACGTGGAAGATTACAATCGCCTTTTCACCATGGCAGAGCTAGAACATTCTGTTAAATCTTCGCGATTATCAGCACCAGGACCGGACGGTATTCATTTACAAATGTTACAACAGCTCTCTCCTGAAGGTAAGGCATTCCTGCTCGAGGTCTATACCCCTCCGAAGGAGTGTCGCCTTGTCGTGGCGGAGGGGCTCAGTACCCGATCCAGACGGCCTACTAAGTGTCATTTTGACCACTGGTAGACAAGAGGTGAGGGGAAGCAAAGAACATTCCAAACGGGTAGATGGGGCTCGGTAGTCTTGGTCGACAACTCATCTAGGAGAAGAGGACTCCGAAATCAAACTCCCCCAGGGGCTCCTACTACGGTAGGTACGGGTTTGGCGTACCCGGGGCCCCGAGTCATACTCTCGATTGGGTTCCTCCAAGAGGTGAGAGGGCACATGCCAAACGCCCAATCAACTTTGGTCCACTTTTGTGTTTGACCTCCCACCTGTTACCTCCCTGTACACAGTCTGATGGATAACCTACGCGCGGGTGACGCAAGGGGTGACTGGGTAATAGCGTAAGTCCCAGCCCCTGGTTATCATGTAGGATCTGTGTGCGTATCCGCTGATAAAGGTCAGTCCCGGGGAGGGGCCATTGCATGAGCTGATGCACTCCTGAAGGCGATTGGGTCCCTCTGTCTAGCATTGGGAGGTGAGACCCTAGGGTGAGCAAGGTCCAGGCCAGGACTCTCACCTAAGCCGGGGTGGCGCCCAGGATGTGAGCATGCCATCGGAGACATTTGCAATGGTGGAGGATTAAAGCGCCATGAGTTCACAAAAAACTCAAAATAAACAAAAATACCAGAAGTCAAGTGTAAAGGAAGTAGTTGAGTCCTGTGGTCCTCGCTACTTAGTCATTTCGAGAACTGAGGAAGGAAAAAAGTTTCTTTCGGTGAGTCCATTTGTAATCCAGAAGGGCCTGGATAAGATAGCTGGTCCAGTGAAGTCATGCACTAGATCGCGTAATGGCACGCTTCTAGTAGAAGCGCATTCAGCAGAACAGGCAGCTAAAATACAGAAAGCAAACCTGTTGGCCAGCTATCCAATACGTGTTGACCTTCATAAGACGTTGAACTCGTCACGCGGTGTCGTCAATACCCGCGCATTGGACGGACTCAGTGTTGAAGAGATTAAGGAAAACCTGGAAGATCAAGGTGTTACCTGTGTGTATCGGGTTCATCGCAAAGAAAGCGGTGAAAAGAAGCCTACTCGTACCCTGTTCCTCACCTTTGATCGGGTAGATCTCCCTCAAAGGATTAGGGCAGGATACGAAGCTATAGAAGTAAGGCCATACATCCCGAACCCAATCCGGTGCTTTAAGTGTAACCATTTTGGACACACAAGTGAACTATGTAACAGAACAGCTTCTTGCGTCAACTGCGGAGGCGTCCTTCACGACGCTCCATGTTCATTGCCTCCCAGTTGTGTGAACTGCAGCGGCGAACATCCAGCCAATTCGCGAGAGTGCCCCCGGTTTATAGAGGAAAGGGCGATCCAGGAAATCCGAGTCAAAGAGAAGGTGTCCTTCTCAGAAGCTCGGAAACTCCTGCGTATCCGACAGCCCCCCCTTCCAAAGTCCGGTACCTATCGCTGTGTTGTAGCTAGGCCGGCAGAGAAGCGGGAAATCGCTACACAAACCAGCGATCAAACCGGGGCCACAATTTCACAAAAAATTGTAGCAAGAACAGTTCCAAAGCCTTCAACATCTACAGGTAAATCTACGTCTCCTACCAAGTCCGTAAAGGAAAAGAACACATCTACAAGGTCACCGTCTAAATTGCCAGTCTACAACAATGGCAAGAATGAGCCCGTTGTTTATGTTACATCACCGAAGAAATTTAAGAAACAATATGTAAGAACTGACTTCCTCAAAGAAGAAAACGTGTCTGTTCCCACTCAACCAAAGGGAAAGAAGAGCCAGCGTTCATCCCCCCGAAGATCCTCTTCTGAGGATTCCTCCGGGATGGACACAGACCGGCAGCTTTCATCTTCGCCGGTATCCACGAGCAATCGGTTCGAGGCTCTCGAACCGAAATTTGCTATGGGGATACGCACCTCCTCGGTAGAGGAGATGCAAGAAGATCCTGCCTATACTGGGAGAAACCCAGTGAAAAAGAGGCAGGATAAATGTGAAAAGAGTGTGAGCCCAAAAGATCACAAAAGGGCTAAATTGAACCGACCACCGCCTACTACAAGGTAATACACTGTTACCTTGCAATATTTATCCCACACAGATACTAATATGGCTATCTTACATTGGAACATACGTGGCATTCGAACTCAAAGGCCAGAACTTGAGCTCTTGCTCAAAGAAAACGAACCTCTGGTCGCATGTTTGCAAGAGACTAAGCTGCGTCCTCAAGACGCTTTCCATCTAAGGCGATACACCCCAGTACGGTGTGATGTTACACCAGAAGAGGGTGTTCCGGCACATGGCGGCGCTATGATACTTGTGAGAGATGACATTTATATGCAATCTGTACCAATACAGTCTGATATCCAATCAGTTGCAATAAGTATTGTACTGCCAGACATCCGTTTCACAATCTGTAATATATATTTGCCTCCGTCCCATGACTTCTCGCACATTGATTTAGAAGATCTAGTTTCCCAGTTGCCAACACCGTTTCTGTTGGTGGGAGACTTCAATGCGCACCACCCACTTTGGGGTTCAAGTCGCGCTTGTGCGAGAGGTAAACTCATTTCCGATTTCTTGGACAGTCACAACCTAGCTCTCCTCAACACTGGAGAGCCTACATTCATTTCGGACTCCCACAGCACCTTCTCACACCTTGATCTTGCAGTTTGTTCACCTCAGTTGGCAGTCTCCTTACAATGGAATGTCATCTCTGATTTACACTCTAGTGACCACTTCCCATGTCTTATTAGTCTCTTGACGCAACATACACACTCCACACGTATGCCCAGGTGGCGTTTGGACCATGCCAACTGGAACCTTTACACCCAGTTGGCTGTCTTTACGTACAACGAGCACGACTCAGTAAATAATTTGGCGCAGCATCTCACGGAGACGATTCTCTCTGCTGCTGAACAATCGATTCCGCGGTCGACTACACACCCCCGTCGATTTCCCGTCCCCTGGTGGACGGAAGAATGCCGGAATGCCATTCGTGCTCGAAGGCGTGCACTTAGGGTTTTCCAACGTCACCCTACTTTGGAAAACCTGATCGAATACAAGAAAATGCGCGCCAGGTCCAGACAAGTCATTAAGGATAGCAAAAAGTTATCATGGAGCAAATTTGTAGCTTCATTTAACCGACACACACCTTCCTCGGATGTGTGGGATAGATTAAGGCGTGTTGCAGCTAAAACGACCCAAATACCAATAGCGGGACTAAAAACAGCCACAGGAGCTGTTGTTGATTCATTTGAAGTGGCCAATACCTTTGGCAGTGCTTTCGCACAAGTGTCTAGCTCGGAAAACTACTCCCCTGAGTTCCTTCCATTTAAAACTCAGGTGGAATCTCAAGGCTTCACGTTTCGTTCTAGAAACGTAGAAGATTACAATCGCCTTTTCACCATGGCGGAGCTGGAGCATTCACTGAAATCTTCGCGATGTTCAGCACCAGGACCGGACGGTATTCATGTACAAATGTTACAACAGCTCTCTCCTGAAGGTAAGGCATTCCTGCTCGAGGTCTATAATCGTGTTTGGGTTGACAGTATACTCCCAGAAAATTGGCGGGAGGCCACCGTTATTCCCATCTTGAAGGCTGGGAAGGACCGTCATCTTCCCTCCAGCTATCGTCCTATTTCCCTCTCCAGTTGCGTTTGCAAGGTGATGGAACGCATGATCAATGGACGATTGGTATGGTGGTTAGAAAGTCGTAACCTACTGACTAACATCCAGTGTGGTTTTCGACGACGCCGTTCAACTGTTGACCATCTTGTGTCAATATCGACACAGATAATGGACGGCTTTATGAAGAACTGTCAAACCGTTGGCATATTTTTCGATCTTGAGAAGGCTTATGATACGTGCTGGCGAGCAGGGATTCTACGTTCCCTGTATGCCTGGAATATGCGTGGACGCCTACCACTTTTCATTCAGGAGTTTATGAAGGACCGCTTTTTCCGAGTAAGGGTCGGCTCGGTTTTTTCTAATTCTTTTGTTCAGGAGGAGGGAGTACCTCAGGGTTCGGTGCTAAGTGTCACGCTCTTTGCTATAGCAATTAGCTCCATTTGGAAATGTGTTCCACCTGGAGTTTCGTCATGCCTATTCGTAGACGATTTTGCTGTCTATTGCACTTCTCAGCGCACGGCGTTCTTACAACGGCGCCTGCAGCAATGTTTGGACAACCTTAGAGAATGGAGCATGAAAAACGGCTTCCGTTTCTCAACTGAGAAGTCAATCTGCGTTAATTTCTGGCGCCGTAGGAGACGATTACCACCTTCGCTCCGATTTGGTCCAGATGAACTTCCCTTCGCAGAAGAGACGCGCTTCCTGGGTTTGATCTTGGACAGGAAGCTTAGTTGGTCGTCGCATATTGCACAGCTAAGAGCGCGATGTGACCGTTCCCTAAATATTATGCGAGTACTGAATGGCAAATCGTGGGGAGCGGATCGGACAATTTTGTTGCGAATATATCGCGCATTAATCCGATCCAAGCTAGACTATGGGTGTATTGTTTATTCGTCAGCACGACCATCTGTGCTGAGAAGATTAGACGTGGTCCATAATAGGGGCATCCGCATTGCAACAGGAGCTTTTCCAACAAGCCCAGTGGTGAGCCTTTACGCCGAATCCGCAGAAGCTCCTCTGCATTATCGGCGTGAGATTCTCTTGGCAAATTATGGTTGTGCGCTTAGATGTATGCCTAAGCACCCAACGTTCGCTTCTTTTTTCACCACCACGCTAAGAGAACGATATAGAAATAGCACCCTGAATCCAAAGCCTGCGGGGTTCCGTTTCCAAGAGCTCCTAGTGAAGCTTGGAGTGGAACTGCCTGTGATGTTCGCCAAGGGCGAGAGACTTTACCCCCCTTGGCTATCTGGTACGCCCCATGTAGATCTTGGGATGACCATACACCAGAAGTCCACGATGCCTATTTCAAGTATCCGCACGTGTTTCTTAGAATTTTTGTCAGGCTACACTGGCCGTCGATGTATTTACACCGATGGGTCAAAGGGCTCCAACGGTGTTGGATGTGCTTATGTTTATGGAACCGAACCATATACATTCGGTTTTCCAAATAGCACCTCCATTTTTACTGCAGAGCTTTATGCAATTTATCGAGCCGTTTTGTATGTTCGCCGTCGTAAATTAGGTGACTGCCTGATTTTGAGCGATTCCCTTAGTGCACTGCAGAGCCTTTGTCAGTTGTACAACCCCCACCCTATTGTACAACGTATCCAGGATGCCCTCCATGTTTTACACGCTTCTGGCGTTGACGTGGTGTGTGCATGGATTCCTGGTCACGTAGGTTTGCCTGGGAATGAAATGGCAGATTTAGCAGCAAAGACGGCAACTACAGAACCCAGTATTACCATCTCACGTGTTACTTCGGAAGACTTAAGGCTTGAAGGGCGGAGAGCGGTGCTATCGTCCTGGCACGACGAGTGGTCAACTCTCCGCGGTAATAAGCTTAGAGAAGTGAAAGAACTTCCGATAAACTGGGTAACTTCCTGTCGCACATCTCGTCGCGAGGAGGTTAGTTTGGCTCGATTAAGAATAGGGCACTGCAATTTTTCGCATGGTTACCTATTTAAAAGGGACCCTGCGCCTCTATGTCCGCTGTGTGACAACCTTTTGTCAGTTCGCCACGTGTTGCTAGAGTGTTGCTCTCTAGCGCACCTTCGGGATTCTCTGCAGCTGCCTGCCAGACTTGCAGAAGTTCTAGCGGACGACAAAACAGCGGTTGATAGAGTTTTTAATTTTTTAGCGGAGTGTAATATGAATTTGAGGATTTAAATTTTTTTAATTATCTGTTTCTGCTTTTGGACATATTTATCACCTTGTTTCATATCTGGCTATTGCCACTGCTTTTTACTTGTAAACGTTTCTTGTTGCTAGTATTTTTAGTTTTTGAGTGAAATTTATATCTGGCTATTGCCATGAATCCTTTAAGGGCGCTGATGACCTAGAAGTTGAGCGCCCTTAAACTAAATCAAATCAAATCAAATCGAGGTCTATAATCGTGTTTGGGTTGACAGTATACTCCCGGAAAATTGGCGGGAGGCCACCATTATTCCCATCTTGAAGGCTGGAAAGGGCCGTCATCTTCCCTTCAGCTATCGTCCTATTTCCCTCACCAGTTGAGTTTGCAAGGTAATGGAACGGTTAATCAATGGGCGATTGGTGTGGTGGTTAGAAAGTTGTAACCTACTAACATCCAGTGTGGTTTTCGACGACGCCGTCCAACTGTAGACCATCTTGTGTCAATATCGACACAGATAATGGACGGGTTTATGAGGAACTGTCAAACCGTTGGCATATTTTTTGATCTTCAGAAGGCTTATGATACGTGCTGGCGAGCAGGGATTCTGCGTTCCCTGCATACCTGGAACATACGAGGACCCCTACCGCTGTTCATTCAGGAGTTTATGAAAGACCGCTTTTTCTGGGTAAGGGTCGGCTCGGTTTTTTCTAATTCTATTGTTCAGGAGGAGGGAGTACCTCAGGGTTCGGTACTATTATAAGTGTCACGCTCTTTGATATAGCAACTATTTCCATCTGGAAATGTGTACCACCTGAAGTTTCGTCATGCCTATTCGTAGACGACTTCGCTGTCTATTGCACTTCTCAGCGCACGGCATTCTTACAACGGCGCCTGCAGCAATGTTTGTACAACCTTAGAGAACGGAACTCAAAAAACGGCTTCCGTTTCTCAACTGAGAAGTCAAACTGCGTTAATTTCTGGCGCCGTAGGAGACGAGTATCACCTCCGCTCCGTTTCGGTCCAAATTTACTTCCCTTTGCAGATGAGACGCGCTTCCTGGGTTTGATCTTGGACAGAAAGCTTAGTTGGTCGTCGCATATTGCACAGCTAAGAGCACGATGTGATCGTTCCCTAAATACCCTGCGAGTACTAAATGGCAAATCGTGGAGAGCGGATCGGACAATTTTGTTGCGAATGTATCGCGCATTGATCCGATCCAAACTAGACTATGGGTTTATTCGTCAGCACGACCATCTGTGCTGAGATTAGACGCGGTTCACAATTGGGGCGATATCAATTGTCAATCGCTTAGGTTTTGTGTTGGTCATCAACTCAATTGGGGCAAACTTAGTCGTGGTAATTTCCATGGGTGTTGGTGGTGGTTGTTGTTTCTGTATTCTGTGCAGCATCCGCCCTATTTGGCACATTTTCATCTACTTCCTGCTGTCTTACGATGCCGGTGTTCCATTGGTTTCTGTCCCTTTGGTGTGAACCCCTGTTGTATGACAGTCTTTGGCTGTTCAAGTATTCCCGACAGAATCGTATGTGATTCACTTGATGGGTACAGTCTCCTGGTCTCCCACGATCATACGTATATGTTTGATATCTCGACTCACCCCTTGGTATTGTGTCATGGTACCGCAGTCTTGTGTTCTCCATCCTTTCGCCATGATTGTGTGGTTGTGGGAAATGGTGTGCCCCTCTCCCCCTGTCATGGGTGCTCCTAGTATTTCTATCTTCCCTCTCACTCTGGTTGTTGGTAGTCGTGCTTCTGTTTAAGATCGGTTAGTTTGGGTGACCGTTTCTATGTCTTTGCTCATTAGGCCGACCATTTTGTGTTTCGAAGGCTGTTAGTAGTTCTATCATGTCTGCAAAATCTACTGGCCTGGCAACAATTAACCCTATTCTCACTGTGTCTGGGAAGTGTCTTGTTATGCTGGTAATTAACTCTGCTGCTGACAGGTTAGGGTCTAATAGCTTCCCTTTGTTGGCTTCTTTCATAAAATAATCGACTAGTGATAACCCTTTGGCCGGATCATATCTTCCTGTCGCTAATTCTACCCTTGCCTGGTTATGCTTAGCTGGGCCCCAATACCTTGATAGGAATAGATTCCTGAATGAGCTATACGATTCATGACCAGCTAGTGTTAACCTTAGCCATTCTAATGCTTTGTTTTTCAAGCTTTTCTCGACTATCATCATCTTAAGCTCATTTGGTATCCTTTTCACTTTAAAATACTCTTCCATCTCTTTAACAAAGAGTTTTGGATTGTCTCCCTTCTCCTCGTCAAATGTAGGTGGTGTGATTTCATGTAGTATGCTGTTGGTGTAGCATGTGTTGTGTGTTGGGTCATTGTTTAATTGTGAACCTCTACCTCTATTTGGTGAGTCAACATTTTGTACATTATTCAAATAACTTTCATCTTGAACATCACTTACATCTAAATCATCTTTTTGCCTTTGTAGTGCATTCACAACATCATTTACATTAGCCAAATTTTCTTTTCCTTTTCTCATTTCTTCATAAATTGATTTTAAATCATTCTTTATTTCTAAGTGACTTTGTTTTATATCATTCACAGCATCTTGTTGTGATTGTACTACATCAGCCACAGTTTTAATTTTAGGAATGACAATTTGTTCTACAGTTTCATTAATTATTCCTTTCTTTCTTACTTCAATTTCTTTCCTTAATTCCTCAGTTATTTCTACTTTTACATTTGTAATCTTACAGTCTACACTTGCATTACACTCTGTTATTTCATCCCTACATCTACCAATTTCTCCCTCTAATACAATCTTGTTTTCTTTCATTTCCATTTCTATTTTTCCCATCCTATCTCCTATGATTTCTATCCTAGCTTCTAAAGCTTCCTTTGTCTCATTTATGTTTTTATGTACTAATTTCAAATTAGTTTCCATTACTTTCATATTTTCTTTACACTCCTGTCTTCCTAATTCTATTTTCTGTTCTGAGTTCTGTCTCACTTCCTCCTTTTTCTGTTCCATTTTCTGACCTATCTCTTCCTTATTTTGTTCTAGTTTCTGACCTAAACTTTGTTCTATGTCCTGTCTCACTCCCTCCATTTTCTGACCTATACTCTGACCTAAACTTTGTTCTAAATCTTGCTTTAATTCTTCCTTATTCTGTTCCATTTTCTGACCTAAACTTTGTTCTGATTTCTCAAACATGATCATTAGTAACCTTTGGTCTTTTCCTATTACTACCTTTTCCTCACTTTCTGTTTCTATCTGATAACTAGGCTTACCTGCCCCTTCCCCTATTCCTGTTCTTACCTCTTTCCCTTTTTGCGACATTTTCGTTTTTTGATTCAGTTCACTTGGGCTTAAAAGTCCCACTATTTTGCCGCTTCGCAGTAACATAAAAATAAAGTGAATGTTAAAATAACAATTTTTGGCCCTACTTTTTTTCTCCTTGATTTATTTCGTTACGTGCATCCCCTGGGCGGTTGGCTTCATTAGACGTCACTTGAACTTCTCCGCGTCGATGGATAGGCGTCCGTCGGCATTCGTCGACACTTCCCCCGTTGATTCCAACTTAATAACGTCTCCTATAGTCTTAAACTTCGATGGATTGTTTAATGGCGTCGTCTTCCGTTTTCGCGCGTAGATTTGGCGTCACTTGGTATTTCCCCTAGATTTTCATTCCACCCAAAATTCGTGCCCCACGTTGGGCACCATTTAGTGCTGTATTTTTAAATAAATTGTCCCTTCCTGTTGAGCTATGAGACTCTATTCTTTCTCCCCGGGCGTGGTACTAAGTGGAGTGAATAAACACTCGATGTAACTTCACTATATATCACTTTATTAACACTTTTTTCGTCTCTTATTACACTTTTTATAATGAATTGACTTTCGTTGCACCTATTTGTATTGTCTTGATAGTCTTTCCACTTTTATAAAGTCTTTTAGACCCGCATCCACGCGCGTTACAGAAACGTCTTCACCTCTCAAACATACAGATGCTATTAACATTTTACATGACGCCCTTTTTTGTATACATGCGCGTAAGCGTTCATTTTATATTTTTTCTACGTTAAACAGTTCCTGTATTGTTAGGGAAGCGATCTTTATCCATTCTCCCTTCACTTTTAACATTAAATATATATGGTTCTTATACTTATACAAATTAAATTTAAACATGAAACTTAACATTTATGACATTTTTAAACAAACTTATTTTGCTTAACAATGAAAAAATAGCAACACGTTTTCGTTACTCAACTAATTCTTATCAACATAAAAAATAAATTATATTTGCAATAAATATTTACATAAATGATTTCCTTTTGGGGTCTAACCATATATTCTGTCTCACATATTTTATGAACATCATTTGAAGTGTTTACAAAATAGGTACTATGAAAACTGAAAGTGAAATTTATGAATAGCAATTTAAAATAACAAGTATGGAACAATAAATGCAATAATGGTGGTACAAGGAATGGCCAGTGAGTGAAATAAATTAATTTTCATTTAAACTCCAGGTTTCTAATGTAATTTTAAATAATATGTTATATTCAAGATGCTCTCGGGCTTCGAGCCAGGTGTAGTGATGAAAAGACATCGACGTTTCGGGAGTGTACATCTCTCCCATCTTCAGGATGAATGACTAGCAAAAAAAAAAAAAAAAAAAAAATATGCTAGTCATTCATCCTGAAGATGGGAGAGATGTACACTCCCGAAACGTTGATGTCTTTTCATCATTACACCTGGCTCGAAGTCCGAGAGCATCTTGAATATGTTCGTCGCCAGGAAAGCTTCAAATAATATGTTATATATTCATAATTACATATTATTTAATATTACATGTTTTATAATATTGTACTACAAATTTAAGTACATATATGTTTCTTAATTTGATATTGCATAAAAATTTGGACTCTAAAATGAAAAGCTCCCCCCTCTGTCACCACACCTAATCTAAATCTTTCAGAAGATGCTCTCCTGATACAAAACCAAACAGATGTCATCAAGTTGAGTTAACAATGAGTCACACTATCTTTACAGATAGTGTAAAGGTAGTGTGACTCATTCCACTTCACAGTTTGTAGTGCTTTTATTTTTAATTGCTAAATGTTACAAGATTAAAGTAACTTAACAGTCAGTGGGATGTGAATGCAGACAACATAATAGCCTGAATCCAAGAGCAGTAGAATATTAATCGTGTGCTAATGCCCCCAATTGTACAAGAGCCTATCAAATGCACTGATGAACTAGCAACCACCTCAACGAGCTGATGGCACCAATGTATCAGAGCTACAGCATCAATTACATCACTGCTGAAATTTGGAATACAAACAATGCTATGTTGGCTCAGCACAAAATCCAGGTACATTACAGTCGCCGCAATTGAAATCTTTACATTGTTAGTGCAAGGAAAATCTTTACGTAGACAATGTGCTCAGTTTGTTCTCCTCCCGCCACTATACAAAGGAGCAGGCGAAGCTGCAAATCACGTGATTCTTGAATGCACAGTAGCAGCTTGCTTCTATTAGCAGGCCAGGTCTCAGTCAGTCCCTGGTATTTGTACAGAGTGTTCTGTTTCCAGTTTGTCATCGTTATTAAATTTTTAACCTGAGTGCCATTTTTAAAGTTGTGTATTTCTCATTATAATACAAATAATGGGACGCAAGAAGCTCACTTCTGAGGAGAAGACTCGTGCTTTAACTCTATTGTAAGTAGGTACCTCTGTGATTCATGTAGCTGCCGATCTGAAGGTTTCAAGACAAGCTATTTATGACCTAAAAACAGCAGCAGCATCTTTTCCACCTGGCAACACACCAAGACGAAAAATCGGCTCAGGTGGTAAAAGAAAGACTTCAACAAGAACTGATGGCCTGCTAAAACGTGAAGTGATGGCTGATCCATGGATTACAGCAGCAGGGTTAAAGAAAAAACACCCAGACCTTCTCAACAATGTTGCAATAAGGACCATTCAGCATCGACTTCAAAAAGACTTAGGTTTACCAAGTCGGTGTGCAGCCAAGAAGCCTCTTCTGACTGAAGCTATGAAGAAGAAAAGGATAAATTTTTGCAAGACATATCAGCACTGGACATCAGAGGACTGGCCTAAAGTAATGTTTTCTGATGAAAGCACTTTTAAACTGGTCAGAGGAAAGTCCAAAATGGTGAGGAGGCCAAAAAATGTGTCACGATATGATCCAAAGTTTACTGTCAAAACTGTTAAACATCCAGAAAGTGTGATGGTATGGGGTGCTTTTAGTGGCACTTATGGTAGAGGTGGCTTGTACTTTCTCCCAAAGAATATCACAATGAAGGGAAGTAACTATTTAGAAGTGTTACAACAGCATTTGTTCACATTTTGGCCGATTCACCAGTGTCAGTACTTCATGCATGATGGTGCCCCTGCACATAGGACAAAGATGGTTCAGAAGTTCCTGAAAGATAATAATATACCTGTACTTCAATGGCCTGGTGACTCTCCTGACCTAAATCCAATAGAAAATGCTTGGAATCAAATGAAAAATAAAATAGAAGAGCTGCAACCATCAAGTACTAAGGAGCTACAGGAAGTGTTGAAGAAGTTGTGGGTGGAAATGGACAAAAAATATTTTGAATACCTAGCAGACTCAATGCCTAGGAGACTCCTGAAAGTGATAAAAGTTAAGGGAAATATGACCAAGTACTAATTGTACGCACAAGTAAAAAATAAAACCATGTAAAGTCGGTATTTGTTGTTTTTATTACCTTGTAAAGATTTCCATTGCGGCGACTGTACACTTCCTGCTGGCCACCACAGACAAAGAAACGCTTTCAGATGGATCCATGTTATATCTACACCATGAGTCTTGAAAAGTGAAGCAGTCAAGGGCTGCATGAATTCTTGAATGGTATTAAAATTAAACTTATATTTATTCATTTGCATTGTTAAGATGTGAAAACCAAATGTCATTGTTAAGATTTGCATTTAAACACAAAGGATTTTATATAAATAAGGGTAATATATTATTGTGCAACTTCTGCAAATGTCTTGTGGAGCATGAATGGAGATGAATATGTGTAAACATGTGAAGAGCAAAAACCAGAACTCAGTCAGCTGCACTATGTCTGACACAGAAGGAGACAAAATCTGACAGTAAAAAGTTTATCTGTGGAAAGAACAGAAACATTCCTTGCACGTTTAGACATGGGAAAGCTATGTAATCCAAAACTGTGAGTGAATGAATTAGTATGTTGGTGACAATAGTCATCTTCCTTCAATTGAAAAAAGTACATTCCTTTAGTTAAGGACAAATAAGAGGATGAAATCAAAGAGCTCATGAAAGATCAATACATTGTGTTGACTGATGAAAAAACCAACAAGATGCATAACTGTATATCTTAAAGTAGTCTAATAAACTTACAATAATATTAGTGCCTACTGTGCTGCTAAGCAGTGCAAATGCTACTTCTATTTGAGAGCTATTATTATTCAGTGCTAATTTTGACAAGGTAGTTGTATATTAATTATTGTGTTGTTTAACGATGCTATCAATTGCCAGGATCACATCAGCACCGCCAGTGTGCTGAAATTTCGTCCTGCAGGAGTTCTTTTACATGCCAGTAAATCTACTGACATGGAGCTGTCATTTATAAGCACACTTAAAAAATCTGATGTGTTGCACACACATGACTTCTCTACTCCTGTACTAAGCATTCTTACAAACTCTTATTCCTATATCTTCTTCGTGTTAATTAAGATAAACATTTGTACAAATTATCTTATTTCTTATTTCCTTGTAGGTGCAAGGGGAATATTACAATACAGTAGGCTGTGAGCGATAGTCAAATCTTTTAAAGCTTTTGACATCCCGTTCTCTTTACATGCTTGACGTGTAAAAAAGTGAAGAACAATGGTCCATTTCACAAAAGTTCCGAAACTGACACAAATAACAAGGAATATCTCCAAAATGGTTCACTCTACAAAAACATTTATTCAGACATAAGTTGTGTGTTTTAGCAAGATCTACATTTTTTGTTCAGTAAGATTTTGTCTATCTCTTACAGTTTACGAGTTATTCAAAAGTCATCCAGAGTAAACAGGACTACATAGGCTATATTCAGAAAATCCAAAATATACATTTCATTTGCCATACAAATATCTTAAACATACGGCATTTTAATTGAAATCGTTAGAACCATTTTCAAGAAAATCAAACTTTTCCATGTAAAGGGTAGTTTAGGATGAAGCTATTTTCTTCAAAATCTTTGTCGCATCCTTGAAAGACATTACACTTCAATAAACTCCAACTTTGGTTTTTGACCAACTTTTCGTTTTTGAGTTATGCTGGTCACAGACTGACAGGCGCACACACAGACCTTTTTCTAAAAATGCTTTTTTTTGGGGGGATTCAGGGGGTCTCAAAACATATATTTCTGGTGAAATCTCAACGTCGAATTTTTGGGTGGAATACAATACTTCCTCTTCGGAAGGGTTCAGGGTGCTGACCACGTCCCACCCTCCAGTACTGCACCCCACCAATGACACCTGTAGTGGGCAGAGGTGGGGGATGCAGCAGCTGGGCGCCAAGCCTTGGCCCTTCATGGGCTGTTGCCCTAGGGGTTTGGTTTTAGGGTTTAATACAATACTTTCTGTACTTACCAGTTGAGAAAGTAAGACCATCGATCTGGCCCGGATTTGAACCCGTAACCTTGGGATCAGTGGGCCAGCGTCTAATCAACTGAGCCACCCAGACCAACGTAGTTGTATGTGTAGCAGACATTGCAAGATACGTGACCAAATGTGTGAATACTCTTCATGACTTAGTTCATGAAAATTTCATACATACATATATAGTATGGGGCCCACAAATTATGTGTAAATAACAATGGTTCTTTCCTCCAAAATGAAGTGAATAGATTTAACAACCTTGTATCAAAAGTGAAGGTAAGCTTCGTAAATAGAAGGAAACAGACTTGCATTTATCTTTTCTTAGAAAGAAACAAGGAGACAATTTAGACGAAGGAAATTTATTCCCAATTCCAGTTGTAATTAAATGAAATATGGAATTTAAATGTAATATATATCATAGTTAATATCTTCAGGGTATATTGGAGCTATTTGAAGAATTGGGGGAAGAAAGCTCAGGAGTGTAGTTTGTAAAAAGTATGTCCGAGGATGAAGTGAAAGATAGGTCTTCTTCAATTGCTGTACAAAACTTAGAGGTAATTGCGCAGCTGTGACAAATTTTAAATCTTAATGACTGTACAATCAGAATGATGTAGAAATAATTAATGGAAGGATAGCAAAATGTTGTATTTACCTCTATGAATGTACAGTAATATAATTTTATTTTTATTACCTCTATTTCATCACATAATTGCTGCCATTACATAATGGTCATCCTTTGATTTATAGACAAGCAATCAGGACTTAGGCATTTCTCTGCATAATCCTCGCATTAATATTCCAGGTGTTTGCTATCAAGAAATATTGAAAAGTTAGTGCAGCTACTGTAATCTTTTAGGTTCATGAGAGAGAGAGTATGGGGCATGCAGCATATTGTAATGTGTTACTCATTGTCAGTGCCATCAGTTTGCCGTCTGTCGACATGGTGGCTAGCTCATCAATGAATCTGATTGGTTCTAGTACCTAAAGCACAGGAATTAATGGACGTGAAGCAAATGAAGTGTCAAGGAATGTGAACCATTTAGTTATCCTGTGCCAAGTCAATCTTATGCTTCAAATGCATACAGCTGTTTGTTTTTGTAGTTTTGCTAATGAGTGCTTATGTATACTAAATGTTCACACATATCTGTTATAATCACCTTCCCATATCATCATCATCATCATCATCATCATCATCATCATCATCATCATCATCATCATCATCATCATCATCATCATCATCATCATATCATTACCATCATCATTATTATTATTAAAGTATTTTAGTTTTTTCCAGGCCAAGTAATGGACTTGTTCAGTATTCTGATAATACTGACTCCAGTTACCTTTGTTTCCCCTTATTTTTCTTTTCAATTACAAACAGCATAACATGACCGTGTTTCAATATGCTCAGACTTGCTCTTATTCCTGTTATCGTGCACTAATCGCTAAACACTGCCAATCTTGAATCTCTTTGCATAATGGTTGCACTGTATATTTTTACTTTGTGAAGAAAGCATAAAAAGTGTGGCAATTATATGATGAAAATTGGCATATAATTAACTCATTGATGAAGAGATTATATTAAAAGAACATATTTGTTCTTGTCACACGCTTTACAAAAGAGTAAGACAGTGCGCTTCAACAAGTGCTGGTTTGACTATGTGACCTTAGCAGTTGTCGACCTCCAGCACCAAACCACCATACATTGGTGTTTATTAGAGGATTATAACTTGATCTACAAGTATTATAAATAACCTCATTACTGCAAGAGCAATGTATTCAAGTGACTGTTTGGAGTACCATAACTAACTGTATGACTGTGACATTCAGCCTTTTCCAATACTTTCTTGCAATCTTCTATTTACACTGCTATAGTATTAGTACACCAGTAACATAACTGTGCCATTTGAGGGGAGGGTATCTGGTGCTAACAGGCAGTAGGTAGGGTGGCTGGCATTGCTTGTAGTCACATAAGTAGTCACTGTCCTAAAATTACTAACTACAACGTATCTTAATTTAATGGTTCCATGAAAGGTTTAAGTCGAGTGTTAAAAAATTGTTGCTAGCTACAAATTCTATGGTGTTAAGCAATTTATAAAATTAAGACTAACTCACTGTTATTTGAAGGAACATTATAATATGGAAAATCAGCTTTATGGGATAGTTTTGTCATTAATTGTAAAGTCTATTGCTGTACTTGATTAATGGTTGTAATTGAAGTATGAAGAAAGAAAACAAGATTACTGTACTACATATTCCTGTGTAAAAATTTGTGTGGATACTACTATTCTGTACTTTCATTTATTTCTAACAGTGTCATGTTCTGATCTCAAATGTTTCATGAAACCTATCTTGTAAAGCTTCATGTCATGCTGACAGTATGTAATAGGTTTTTGTGACTCCCACAGACAATAAATAAATTGAAATTGATTCATCACCACAGTTGGCATTCATTGTAGTCTCACTATTACTGCTGTCTTCTCATTGGATAAGTCAACAAGTTCAACTCATTCAAGTTTTTCCTCTACCAGATTGTTCTTTTGCCAGTGTTTCTGCTTGAGCTTTTGTACATGTTCACAAGGAGTTTTCCAGTCTGTAGTCAGAGTTGGAATCAAACATTTTAACAAGAAGGGAAATTAGATGTGGGTCCAATGCACTAATATATTTATATTTGTCATATAATTAACATAGTAATACCAGACAGCTGAAATGAAAACTTTATGGATATAAATATTCTTTAATAATAAGAATGCACTCAACAAATTTACAGGAACAGTTTGCCTTGATGTTACTAAATACTGGAATACTCCTTCCTGTGAGGAAGATCTTTCACAATATGATGTCCATCCCTTATCCAGTCTGGTGCAAATGTTTCAGCAGAAAAATCTTTTAGACATGGCCTTTAATGAATATTAAAAATAGAAGCATTATTGACAGTGAAGTATTCATCATGTTTGAGGTTATTTTGAGTCACCCAACGGCTGATGATGGGATCGAATGGTCCTGAATACGTTTCCGCTTTAAAACCGCTTTAAAAAAGCAGTTTAGTAGTGAAGGTGAGTGTAAATAAGTGACTCAAAATAACCTCAAACATGGCCTTTAATGTTCACAAGGGTAGCAGATACTCAGGTTTTTGTTTGCATCTGATTCTGTAGCTTAGTAAAAGTGTTACTCATGACACTAAATCCTCTTTCACATTCTGAGGAAGACACTGGTATTACTTCAGTTCCTTTAATGTTTCACCTATTAAATCCACTTATCTTCACTTGCTTAAACTGTGAAAGTCTTTCAAAGTTTTGACAACAAAAGAAGTGTCAGTGTTTGAAGGCTCTTATCTCAAGATGATACTTAAGCACCTACCCTAATATAGTAAAACCTGCCTAAAACAGAACGTGATCGTTCCAGTAATATTTTTCCATTTTCACGGGTTTCCATCTTACAAAGGGTTGTACATATTTTAGTAAAATAAAGTACAACAAATATAATTGTGTAGAATTAAACTGAAGGAATAATTTAAAATAAAATTCTATAAATAAAAAATAAGTTCAATTGCATGTTTTGCTATATTTTCAATTTACATGTCATACATAATTGCAGTTTCTCCATTAGTTTCTTTTCCCCCACATATCCTTCAAAGTACCCTGTCGCGACTTCTTGACAAGAGAACACTCTATGATCTCCTTTGCATCCTGCATCAACTCCAGGAGTTCTAGAACATTCTTGAAAGCTGTAAATTCCTGAAGGCCACTCACAACAGATAATGCTTCTCTAAAAGTACGTATTTTGGCTCCCTTTCATTGGTTTCGTCGTCAACATCCATTCCTTCCATGACTTCACAACTGCTGTTTCCAGCAGCAATATCTGCTGCACTTTGAAAGTCTTCAGTCATGGCAAGTTTGTTATCAAAGCACGTAACTATGTATTAAGCATAATTATAATCTGTTGTTGTTAGCTAATGCTGGATTTCTGACAATGAAGTCATCAATCCTCTCGCTCTCCAATATTTTTCACTGATGGATGGGGCACTAGAAGTGGCCGGGCATATATGAAGGTGGTCTCAATCCATTTCCTCTTGCAGATCACATAGAGGACAGAGTGGTGAAGAATATATCCCAATTCTGTTTAAATGTTTTGCCAGACAATCATGTCCTGTAATCAACCTGAAGGTTGCAACTGCTGTTTTTCGAGGATACTCAGGAATTACTGTTTGAATGTTTGGTAGTTCCCATCTTTTATTCTTTGATTTTTCATAGTAATATTTTGCAATAATTTTTTTGAATTCAGAGTTGACTAATCTCTTAGCTGCATAAAATGGTAGATTAACTATAGATTTTTGTACAGTGCTGGTACCCTTTGTTGCAAGAAAGTCAGCTTTTTCATTACCACTCAGTCCACAGTGAGCTGGTATCCATTGGAAGACTAGGTGTTTTTGAAGTGCTGTTACATGGGTAAGGATTTTCCAACATTCTATAATTGTTTGGCTTTTTGGTGACAACTTGGAAGTAATTGATATAATTGCTGCCCTGGAATCTGAGAGAATAACTGCTTGCTGAAAATGTGAAATTCTGTACCAAAGATTTTGTAGGGCCATTCGAATTGCTTCAACTTCTCCATCAAAGTTAGTAGTTCCATAACTTAAAGATTTGTAATAGGAAAAGAGGTGACATGTGACTCCAGCCCCTGCTCCATCTTGGTTGATATCAATGATCCATCATTATAAATATGGAGCCATTCATGTTCTGGAAATCTAGTATGGATTGTCTCTAATGCCAGTAATTTTAGAACACTAGTTGGAGTATCACTTTTCTTAACTTCTTCTGTCAGGTGTAAATAATATGTGATGTCTAATGTTTGTGTCGGATTGACTTTAGATATGAAGTTTTCCTTTGAATTAGGAAGGTGTACATTTTTCTTGATGTCTTGAATTTTGGAAAGAAAGCTTTCTTGAGTCTTTAGTGTATGTGTAAAATTTCTCTTGTGCCATGTATTGAATGGCAGTCTGATAAACTTTTTATGTTGAATAAGAGCTGCTTTTTCTATTTCACATTCAATGGGGTATTGGTTGGTTAGTATTTCCATAGCTGCTATTGGTGTGGTTTTGATAGCACCTGTAATTAATCTCAGACTTTGGTTTTGAAAGATTTGAAATTTTTATTTTTTTGTGTTTGCTGTTACAAGAACTTCGCTGCAGTAAGTAAATAATGGCTTTATATATATATTGTATGTTGTGTTAAGAGTTGCTCTGGAACATCCCCACTTCATTCCTGTTAGACGTTTTAACAGTGAAAGGTGCCTCTCTGCTCTTTGTGTTACATTTTCTATTTGTTTGCTCCATGTAAGTTTGGTATCAAATGTAACTCCTAAATACTTTGCTTCCTTTGTTTCTGGTAATTGTTGACCCTCAAAATTTAGTTTTATTTTTAGTGGTTTTTTTCTTAGTGAAAAGATTTGGTAGTTTGATTTTGTTGTATTAACAGTCATTAAATTTTCTTTGGTCCACCTCTGTAAGTTGGTTAAGGTTGTTGCATGGTTTTTTCTAGTTCTGTACTTTTGGTTTTTGGTTTTGAAGTCCACGTTACTAAGTCATCAGCAAATAGTGCACACTTCACACCTGATTCTTGTATTTGTTGTGCCAGATCGTTAATAAATATATTAAAAAGTGTTGTGCTGAGCACTGCGCCTTGTGGTAAGCCATGGTGTACTTGTTTGTATTTAGATATATTTCTTCCATATCTGGTTGCAATAAAGCGTTGTGTTAAGAAATGACATAGCCTTGAAAACATTGGACCTTGTATCGCTATTTTTTTTACTTCCTTTAGTAGTTTTGTTCTGCATATAGAATCACATGGACTTTGGAAATCAATAAAAACTGATAAATTATCTTCTTTTCTATTGAGGGAGTCTTTAATTTCTTGACTGAGAAGTAAGACTTGTTCATTTGTAGAGTGGAACTCTCTGAATGCAGCGTTGAGGGTGTTAAAGTACCACTCGACCATGCCATCTGACTGTGGGTGAAGAGGCATTATGTGGGTCTTATGTATTCCAAGTCACTTTAGCATTTCGTTCCACTCGAAGTTTCTGCCCTGATTGCTGTGTAGTTGCTGTGGTACTACAGAGCAGCAGAACACTTCTTCCTCAAGGCAGTCCATGATCGTCTTGGCCTCCTGGTTAGGGACCACATATACCTCCTCCACTTGGTGAAGTAGTCCATGGTCACCAAACAGATATTTGTTGCCCCTGTTGGAGACGGGGAACGTTCCAGCTACGTCATTGGCGATACCCTCAAAGGGTGCTGCTACTTCATACTGCTGCATGCTGTCCCGGCTCCTGATCTGTGGGATGCAACTTGCCACACACGTAACATCAGTGGCACCACTTCTCAGCATCTGCTTGTAGCCTCCACCAGCAACACTGCTGTCCCAGCTAGTCAATCGTGTGGTTGGATCCAAGAGGCCTTCCCAAGGAATGAATGCACCTACTCCAGGGCCTCCATAACCTTACTCTGAGGAAACAGCAGCTATTCTCTCTGGATGTTTCCATCAGGTGACTCCCAGAAATGGTACACCTCACCACCCTTGATCCTCAACAAGTCCTATTGTGTGCAGTAGGACTTATACCCGCTACCCCTGGGTGCAGCATCGTCCCAGCTCGGCTTAGTTCCTGTTTCCACTTCTCGGAGGAGTGGCCCCAGTTGCTCCCTCAGACCATCACTATCCCATGTGTCTGCAGGTACTGCCAAAACCACACGGACAGTTGTAGCATGCTCCTCCATCCTATTGCAGTGGCCATACTCCTACGGGCAAGGTCTTCTCGTAAAGGCATCTGCATTTAGTGGCTACTTTCCTCCCGTTGTTCTGAAGTGAAGAATTCCTGGAGCCTCTGAACTCAATGGACTGTCTGGCTCTGTAGGCTCTTGAAACTTAACAGCCAGATGAGAGTGGAGTGGTCAGTCCTCAGGTGGAGTGGCTGGCCATACATTTACATAGGAAAATACTCCAGCACTTTCACAAGTGCCAGAAGCCGGGTGATGCAGTAGTTCTTCTCGGCCTTGGAGATCGTTTTGCTGAAGTAGGCTATTACTCCCTCTTGTCCGACTTGGATCTGGGATAGCTTCCAATCCTGCTATCGCTGGCATTAGTGTCCATGATGAAATTGCAGTCCGGTTTTAGAAAAGCTAAAACAGGTGTACTGCAGAGTTTTGGCTGAGTGTCTGGAACAGGCTCTCGGCCTCTTCCAGCTATATCTAAGGCTTGTGTTCTTCCATCAGATGAGTGAGGAGCTTTGCAATATTGGAGAAACCTCTGATGAACTGACCAAGTAGCTATACAAACCCAGAAAACTGTGCAATTGTTGTTTGGGTGAGGCCAGTCCCTCACAGCCTCAGCCTTCTCCGTATCCATGGCCACCTCTGTTGTTGAGATAATATGGCCCAAGCAATGAACCTCCTTGCTGAACAGGGCCCATATGACCTCATTGTCGATGGGCTGTTAAACCTCCAACACTCACTCACTCACTCACTCCTTGCTGATCAGCTGGCACTTCTTTGCATTCACCTTCCGATTGGTCACAGGTAATATCTCCATAATACCTTACCCAGCACTCTCAGCCTCTTCTATCTACATATAAGGCTAGTGTTCTTCTGTCAGACAAGTGAGGGGCTTTGCAATGTTGGAGAAACCTCTGACGAACTGGCTGTAATAGTTGCACAAACCCAGAAAACTGTGTGCAACTCTTTGTTTGAGCGAGGCCAGTCCCTCACACTTGAGCCTTCTTCGTATCAGTGGCCGCCTCTTTTTTAAATAATGTGGCCCAAGTAATGAACCTCCGTGCTGAAGAGCTGGCACTTCTTCGCATTCAGCTTCAGATTGGCCGCCTGTTGTCTCCATAATACCTTACCCAGGTTCTCCAGATGACCCTCGAATGTGCTGCCAATTATGAAGATGCCATCCAGGTATAGGAGGCAGGTGTCATAAGCCAGGCCCCTCAACACTGTCTCTATTAGGCACTGAAAGATGGCTGATGCATTCATAACTTTGAATTGCCTTGTCGAGAATGTGGTCTTCTCCTTGTCTCTGAGATCTAGAGCCACCTGCCAGTACCCTGATTTGAAGTCCAAGGTCGAGAACCACTGGGTGTTAGCAAGAGTGTCCAGAGTGTCGTCAATCTGAGCTAAGGGAAAGTGTCCTTTCGGGTAACAGCGTTCAACTTCCTGTAGTCCATGCAAAAGTGAAGTTCACCATTCTTCACTGAGACTACAGAGGAACACCAAGGACTGTCGGACTCTTCAATGATTCCTCTAGATCTCCTGCAGCCTGTATTGTACCTCTGCTTGCTTTGCCAGAGGAACACATAGTTCCTAGTTCAGCTGTATAGGTTGGGCTTCTCTGGTGTCGATGTGATGGAGTACTTGGTTGATGTTATCATAATCACTGTTTCCTTAGCTGAAGATTGACTGGTAACGTCCAAGTAGATGTTGAACCCTCTCCAACTGCTTTCTGGTCAGATGGTCGGCTGTCCTCAATAAGTCTTTTGCCCTGGGCCCCAGGTCTTGCCCAATGCTGGCTCCACAAGTTCATTGTATGATGTCACACTCATGGCTGACTTGCACTTCCCGAGCTCCGTTCCATCCTGCATGTCCCAATTACTATCCGATGGATTCAGCAGTCTCACAGATGCTTCCTTCCGACTAGGGCAACAATGCCGTGGTGACACACAAGGGTGTCTTCCAATCCAGCACCAGGTTCCTTGACACTACCTCTCCAATTTTGCCTGTAAAATCACCTCATCATCCATCAGAGTTACCGTAGATATCTCTGGCTGCTGGTTTGGGCTCTGAAGCACCACTTCCTCTCGACCGAGTTGCAAGACCCTCAGTGAAGGCTGTACCCATGTCCACCAGTATCCTGTACTGCTTCCCGCATATCAGTCTGTCCACAATGAAGCTATGGTCTATCCTCCTGTCTAACACACACAGCTTCACTGATGCGATGACTTTGCTGTACCCCATGGTCTGCAGGTCCTTACCTGTCTCCTGCTTCCTAATGGGCTTTGCTGCTGATGGCATGTCCTGATTGGTCACATCCCCAGCATACACCGTTTGATGCTTGTCAGTTTGGTCCTGGACAGAGATGTCCCTGCTAGTCACATCCCCAACACTCTCCACTAGGAGATCTTCACAGACATCTCTGAGCTTGCTCTTGGTCTCTGTCATGTGGTACACTTCTGTTCCTTGATATGGGATAGCGATTACCTTGGCTGCTTCCATCCTCAGTGCAGTGTCAGTGCAGTGTCAGTGCATCATGGATGACCTTATAGTCACTGAGCATTAGATGCTGACGTATCTTGGCATCATGCACCCCATCAACGAAGGAGTAGATTCCTGGGACACGTATCCAGCTGGGAGGTGCACCAGAACCTTGTTCACCAGTTGTTCAATATCTAGGGTGAACTCCTGCACCATCGCCATGGCTGTTGCAGACTTGACTTCAGCTGACTTTATCCAGACAGTGGTTTTTGAACCGGTTTTCGAGAGCCTCCCAGATGTTTCGGGACACTGCTGACATCAGAATTGCATTCAACACTTCTGCCACCCTTCCCTGGAGGCTAGCGATCAACTTTGCAGCTTCCTTTTCTGTTGACTATTGGTTGTGGGTGACTTGACATGCGCGGATGTTGTGTCATGTCCTTGTGCCTCAACCTTTTAAGTTCTTAAATTTTTCACCAAGCTTTTATTTCACCCTGGCATTAAGTTCCTTGATGCTGCTGTTGACTCTGTCTTCCAGCCCATGAATGCATTGGCCAAGATCCTTCATCTTTTTGCCAGCTTTTGTGGAAACATCTTGCTTCGCTCCGGCCAGTTACTCGTCAATCTTTGCCAGTAGTTCGTCTTTATCTTCTCCATCCCGAATTTGATGCTTGCTTCCATCTTCTTCATTCCATTATTCATTTCAGTCTTCATCTGCTGCATCTCAGCCAATATCTTTTCTACCGTGGTTCTTACATCACACTACTGACACTAGTGTAACAAAATAAGTTGAGTTACCTTTCATCATTTTATTTCCTCTAGAACTAATAGTGATGCACTAACTAATACACCAGTCACAATTTTCAGCTTTCTCTTCTATCGTAATACAATTTATGAAAACTGTATAAAACTGCTCAGTCGTATATAGCTCAATCTCAATAACAACTGACTGACTCTCAATGTGTGCTGTTTCACTTATTCTCAAGAATACCTGACAACTTTTCTGGAAACTTCGAGAAACTACATCAAATGGTGTTTTTCTATGCCACCTATATCATGTGTTGCATAGCAGCATTGTGCTATGAAGTAGCTGACTTTTATTCGTCCTTGCCAGCAGCTGACGTGACAATACTGAATAAGCAATGAATAACTTGACATTACAGTTGCCATGGTAGTGGGTAACGATGCAACCAAATGAATGTCAAATATCCTACCAATTTTCGTAACTTCAAGTCCCAATATCATGACAGTTTCAGTCAGTTCATATTGATTTTTTCAGGCTTGCAGAAAAGTGAACATACAGTGCCTTCTTAAAAGATTTGAAATGGAGCAGTACAGACATGTTATCTGTTACATCATGTATTGCAAATTCCAATTTATGATTCAGACTATGTATGACTACAATATTAGGATTATATTCATCACAAATGGACGTAACTGCTCCTTTATAAATACATTATAAATTTGCAGCTCCATCCGATGCTAATCCTATCAACTGCTTTGATAAAAGCTTTTTAGAAATACATGTTACTAATAAAGTAAGATATAATTCTGTCACCAACAGCTTCTCATGTTAATGAATTTAATTCTACTATATGATAAAAATAGCTGCACAATGAGCCATTGTGGATGCAATGAACATAGATAATTAAGTGTGATCTATTTGGTGAATTAAGCCCTTCGTCAACCAAAATGCTGAAAATTCAGCAAAGTCTATGATGTACTTTCATGGAAGAGATAACATATGTTTACTAATGAAATTTATATTTGCACAACAATTGTGACTTGAATGAAGCACACTTTCAATATTTAATCCATTCAAAACTTGCAATTGATATACATTTCTGAAAAGCAAGAATGGCTGGTTTTTCCTTCCTTCCTTCCTTCCTTCCTTCCTTCCTTCCTTCCTTCCTTCCTTCCTTCCTTCCTTCCCTCCCTCCCTCCTTCCTTCCTTCCCTCCCTCCCTCCCTCCATCCCTCCCTCCTTCCGTCCGTCTGTCCGTCCGTCCGTCCTTGCTTTCTTTCTTTCTTTCTTGTTTTCATTTGTTTTGCGTATGAGGTATACTGTTCTAGAAACATGTATAGTCCCTTGTACTTTATCTAGATTTTCTTCCCATTTTCTGAAAGCTTCAGGGAGAGTTATCAATTGCTTCAATTGCCCTTTCATTCAAATTTGTTTAGCACATTAAATGAAGCTTACTCCTCCCATGATCACTAATTTTATTATTTAAGTTTTTATTGTTCCTTGCATTCAAACCTTTGATAAAAGCCTTTTGCCTTTAAAACCACTATGATTTTGAATTTCTGTGCAGTGAGCATATAGCCCCTCTGAACTGTTTGCTGAAAGCCAAGGTTGGTTTGTTTTTCTCTCAAATCTCATTTCATCTAGACACACTCCAATTAGACTGTTGTCCTCCATGGTGTAAGGGTAATATGGTAGCCTCTGATTCCCTAGGCTGCATGTTCAAACCTTGTGGAGGGTCATGGATTTTTTTCAAGTGTAAAAATCCTTAGCATGGCTTCCTTAGAAAGGGAAGTAAAGCTAGTGGTCGTGCGCAAAATTAAGTGATTTTCTATGACCAGTATAGAATGTGACGCTGAGTACCATAGCATTTAAAAGGCACATAATATGTGCATGTGTGTGTCCACATGCTCGTGACTGCATATGCATGAGCAAATATTGTCATTTGCCTAATTTTTTAATAAGAATAACATGAAATTTTGAGATTTTGTGAAACATAACACCCCAAAGCCTTGTCTCTATAAATGCAATCACATGAATAGTATTTTATTCATTGTTCCAATGCAGTCATTGGACCATTTTTGAGAAATTAAAACAGTAAGAAAAGCTTTTGCATGCATGTAACTGGTTATTTGGAATGGGGAAGGTTTATAAAACTCATCTTCCATTCTTAAGTGATATCTAATTTAAACCAAAGTTCAGTAGTTAATGGCGATTCTCTTTTTCTGTCTCCCTCACTCCCCTTACCTCTCTCCTTTCCTTCCTCCTATCTTCCCCCTCCCCTCTCTATCTGTGCCGTTTTATCAAAGCAGTTTTTCTTTTACAGTTTACCTGCGCACTGAACCAGAAGTTGTGTATGAACGGATGCAGCTACGTGCACGCAAAGAAGAACAATGTGTTCCACTAGAGTACTTAAAGAAAATACATGAGTTGCATGAAGAGTGGCTTTATCACAAAACATCATTCTCTTGTCCTGCTCCAGTAAGTACTACAATTTCACTGTAGATATATGCATTCAAAGAGGGTCCAATTAAGTAATTGCTATTCAAGACAATGGTTCAGAATCTGCTCCTCCAACTGATAAAAATATACAAAATGGTAAGTTGTAGGTCTCATGGTCAGCCTTATGGCTATGCAAACACTAAAAACACATTTTCCATACCTTTTCTATGAGCAAGTATGCTTGTCCAGAAATGTGTGTATTACCATGAGCAAGGAAAGGCAGTAAGTAACAAGGAGTGATGTGATAAGCTTGATGTCACTGAAAGTCAGAATTCAACACGCCATTCATAACTGTAAAATGGAGAGAAATACACTCAAATGTAGGTCATCAATGCCTGCTAATTATTTCTATCCAAACCAAATGGCACTAATTTTTAATGTTAGTGCACATTTTTTAACATACTTTAATCAGTAAAATCATATTGATCATGAATGAATTTATGAAATGGATACCCAAATAATACCAGTGTCCATTAAGCTGAAAATTGTGTGACATCTGACCTCTCTTAGGATAAAGGAAAACCAAAATGTTTAAAATTTTTCCAGTAAATAGTAATTTGGGATGGAGGTATTTTCTTGAAAATCTTCATAACAACCCTTAGAAGATGCTGAACCATTTTTGAGTTATGCTGTTCATAGACAGACACCTGAACATTTTCCTAGACATGCTTTCTTTTTGTGGGTTCAAGTGGCCTCAAAACATACATCTCTGGTGAAGTCTCAACATAAAATTGTTTGACGGAACAATACTTCCTGTATTTACTGTAAGTATGTAATGAGAGAGTAATAATTACAATTTTAATAAAAACATTATGTATAACTTATTTTTGTATATCTTCATACATGTGGAATAAGTGGAAGAAAATGAACTGGCAGTGTCGTAGAATCTTATGTCCATCAAAATGCCAATTATGAATTAAAATCAAAAGATTTGTCTAAATTGACTGTGAAATAACGGTTCATTCTTATAAACCACTTTCATGTATGCATGGCTAAATGTACGTGTAACCCCTTGGTTCAGAGGAATTTCCTGACGGAGGATAAACAAAGAGATCGAAAGAGTTTCAATCAATCAATTTATTCATCCAATTTGTCTTACAGGAAGATGTAGGATATGTCACAATGATATACAAAAGCTCATATACAATACAAAGTGCATATACAATATATAGTTAACTATAATAAATTGTACAATTCATCCTAATTTTACAGTAGTGTATTCTTTCTTCTAAAGTCAGTCGTAGACTGGCTGCAGGTGATGTCACTGATGGACTAGTTCTCTTCTAACAGTTTTAACTCTCAATCACATGAAACAGAAAAAGTCTTTAAGTGAGTGTTTAAGGTTACTATTATACAATATTTCTGAAGTCTTATCTATATAACTCATATGTTCTTCCACTGAGTAGAACTGGTTGAGATTTAGAAGTTTGTGAATTTCCTTTTTAAACTTGGTTTCTGATTTAATACTCTTTGAACATTCAGGTAGTGGGTTAAATATATTTATGCCACTGTATTTAAATGATTTCTGAAAAAGTTTAGTTCTATGGACCTTTATATAAAGTTTGTTTTTGCCTGGTGTTATGAAGTTTCTAGCAATGGTAAACATCATCCTAAGGTTAAGAGGTAGAACCGGAACTTAAAAATTCAATGCCACAACTGGGATTTGAACCACAGACCTTCCGCTTACCAGGCGGACGCTCTACCACTGAGCTATTGTGACAAACTGCCAGAAACTACCTCTTAAACTTTGCCCACACACGGCTTTTGTGTTTAAAAACACCAACAGTAAGTTTGTTGGCATAAATAAATAATAATCATCCTAAGGATTTAGAATTTTACATATTGATTTTTCATACCTTTTCAACCTTTTTATAATTTTGCTTTAACTCTGGCTTTTGCCTCTTTGTTACATATATCTATATTTGCCTTTCTAGCAGTATTTTTATTTTATATTGAAATTTATCTCTAGCTTTTGCCATGATCCTTTTTATAGGGGTGTTGATGACCAATGCCCTTAATCAGAGCAATTAATTTATTTGATGCACTACACTTCTTTCTTTCTTTTTGTACTGTAGTTTTCATGTTAAGTTAAAGAGCAATTTTCCACTTTAGCTATTAGGTTTTTTTGATACACTGCACCTATATGTGCATGATCATTCATTCTGCTATCTGATTGCTCAACATACTCTAAAGCTTTCATGCATGTGAAAGTTGCAACAGTAAACCTCTGCTACAACACTAAATTCAATACAGTTAAGATTGCCATCCTTGAAATATGGGAGCTCATATTTAACGTGCAGTTAAATATTCTAGTATAGAATATATGCACAGTGTTAATTTTTATTTGCTGCTTCACTTTCCAGTTTATGACCTCACTCTTTAAGTGAGTCTATGGTTACCTAGAAATGCACAGTCACTTTGCACCATCTAACGATGTGTTGTTGTGGTATTTATCTCAGCATCGGCAGCTGAATCATTGGTTGATGTCAAATGCACTTTTTATATAGCCTCTTTCACTTGGAGCTACCCCTAGCAACTATTTGTGGAAACACGACTGTACCATGCCCTTTGAAGCTGTTCACATGATATAGAAACAGATCTTCAGAGCTTTGAGTACAATGCAGTGTTAAATTTAATGAAGAATAGGGTAAGATGATAATTATGTTTTAGAATAGCGATGTGAGATTTAACAAAGGAATGTGTTGTTTCAGTTCGTGCCAACTGCTACGTGCTTGTGAATACCTTCGCCCCTCCCTCTTTTGCCTCTCAAGAAACATTGCAACGCAGTACTTCTCCTCTTTCCCCTATATGCACGTTATCTGCTATTGTTCCTGACAGCTACTATAGTAAAGAGCAATATTACACTGACGATACACCACTGTGTCTACATGTTGGAATGCTATTTTTGAACTGGAATGCTGAATGAAGTGAGATATCAGTACTGATTACCTGGACAGATATGGGGAATCCCAAGAGACACCTAGTAGAATTCTAAAATAAATTTTAAATAGTAACCACAATTATTTTACAGTACTTTATTATGGCATGGCGTACCTAAATGACACACAAGTATTTTTATGTTTCAGATGCCTAACCAAAAATAAGTTCATACCTTACTTTCAAAACATCTCTCAGTGTGGAAGAAGATACTTAATTTAAAACATCCCCTCATAAACAATGCTGAAGCTTTTAATATTTTTCATGTATGGTTCTGTTTCACCTAAAGAAATCTAATCCATTAAGTTTTCCATATAATGCGTATTCACTAAAATCTCTCCAGACTGTATCACACTAAACATTTTTAAAACTTAACCAAGCGCTGCCCTAATATGTATGCACATGTTCTTTATTTCTCAATTTTGCTGTTGGAAAGTCTTCCAATAAACTGCTGGAAGAAACTAGCCTTATGCTCTCTATGGGAAGCTTCATGAACACCAAGCATAGGCCTTGATAGCTAAACTAAGCACCCCTGAAACATTCTACCTGGGCACTCAATGTGGTTATACCTATTTGCTGCAATTTGCTTAAACTAAAGGCTTGCCAGACAGCAGTGATGTCAGCCACCGCCACTGCATACTCATGGCAGATTGTGGACAATCATCCAATCAATATGGGGAGGCAATGTGGCCAGCATCAGACATCCCCAGCAGGTACATTGGCTTTTGTGGCCAGGATCACTACCTAATGCAGATCCTTAATTGTTATTTCCATTACACCTACACAGTTAACAGGCCAGGTCTATTCTATATTCAATTCACTCTTAGGTTTATCCGCGTCAAAACAAAGCCATGTGACCACTACCGTGGCACAACACGTTAGCAACGCGTGCAGAGAAGTAGTCCCATATTAGTAATCTAAATTTTAGAATGAATTTATCCTTAAATGATATAATATTCTATACAAATACCTAAGAGGTTAATGACATTCGAGTATTTACCGAGTATTGTTTACAGCGCAGTTTCTATTTAGGATCATGGCAGATGACAGCGGTGAATTTGTTCTTGCGTCTTCGTCGACTTATGTAAAGCATAAGGCGGGCAAACCATTGACTAGTGGTGAAGAAACAATAGTGTTGAACGCATATTATAAGTTATGTGAGAAATATCCAACTGTTCCCTTCAAAGAAGTAGTGAAATAAACTTCTGCGTTCACCAGTGTTTCAAGTACCAGTATAAACCGTGATCGTAAAGAAAAAGCTGAAACGGGAAAAGCAGTTACACCCGGGAAAAAAGAAAGCGTGTGAAATACGCCATGCAAGAATGTGACAATTTTGTTAAAAACACAATTCGTGTAACTGCACAATTTCCTTTTTAAAAATGAACCGCCAACAATTGACAAAGTGCTACATCAGGTTTATTTTATTGTAACTATTAATGTTATCGCCTTTAACCTCTAGTTACATGTTAGTCACTCTTTAAGTTGATGGAATAAGGGATTGGTCCTTTCTATTACGTACCACATGCACTCACCACGTGGTTGTGCTGTGACAGTATTTCTGGCGCGAATGGCGGAAGGATATATTATAACTGTGCGCTGGCCACCTGGGTTCAGTTTCGCACGCAGCAACCTTAGAGTGAATACAGAGTAGTTTACTTTCTAATTTAAACCATGCTAACTATTCCATTTCTTGATTATATCTTGAATATAACCCTCACTCATAAAATCCTCTTGTAACAATTGATCTTCTAGCCACATCTCCCCCATTAATTTTGTATCAGTGCATATCCAACTTGTAAAGTGGATTGCCTAAATTTTAAACATTCTTTCATGATATGACTAAGGCTCTGTTGTGCTCTTTTAATACCTGTATCACCCATTCTATCATGCTTACATACTGACCGAACAGGTTATTAACAACTTCTAGTGGAGTAGCTAACAAAGTTTTATAAAATATGTTGAGTATTTTATCCATTTCCTTCTAGCTATCCTCCATTCCTCTATTCCATTGGCATACCTTAATTGCATGTATACTCTCTCGCAACAGAGTAAATTCAAACATTTTCTTAAAGTATCTAGATAGTAAAGTAAATCAGATTTACTGACACTACATGACTTACTTAAAAATGGGACATGTTTCGAGGGCTAATTTGCTCTCATTCTCAACCTGATGCCGACTGCTGGAACATCATGTCTCATGTTGGAGATTGAAATGCTGCCATCCTGCGCTATCTTTTCCAGGAATTTCTTGGTTAGGTCACTTTGAGGCAAATAAAGTTGAAGTCAATAATTATTTTTCAGAATGAATATATTCTCCCAGGCTGTTAGTTGTTTTGCCTTAGAGATGCACTTTAACAA